>CM052706.1:92499979-92609060 GCA_028551405.1 Uromys caudimaculatus | reverse complement strand
GGTTTTTTTTTTTTTTTTTTTTTTTTTTTTTTTAAGATTTATATGAGTAACATGTAGCTGTAGCTGTCAGACACACTAGAAGAGGGCATCAGATCCCATTACAGATGGTTGTGAGCCACCATGTGGTTGCTGGGAATTGAACTCAGGACCTCTGGAAGAGCAGTCAGTGCTCTTAACCGCTGAGCCATCTCCCAGCCCCTCTTCAGGTGCTTAAGACAGTTTTGTTACGTAGTCCAGGCTTGCCTTGCAGTTGTCCGTCCTGCCTCTACTGCATCACCTTGCCCAGGGTCCGTGGTGCTGAAGACTGGACCAGGGCAGTCTGCCTGCCAGCTGAGCCCCGCAGTTTCCCAGTGCTGGGGCAGACTCTGGGGCTTCCTGCAGGCTCTCGTCGTCACTCCATCCCAGCCCCCACCTCTGTCTTCTCTCCTAGAACCTCAAGGCCTGCAACCAGTCTACTGATCCTGAAGTCTACGGACCAAGGCCTGCCCACCCTGGGGTTCCTGGCCATCCCCCAGGTAGCAGGAACTCTGAGGGGCTCTAAGCCCCACTTCAGGCTCAGGCTAGCCAAGCCATGTTCCTGAGGCCCCAGCAGCCTCCAGAGATGGATAATGAGCTCACCTACCTTGGATTCTTGAGTGGGAGTTAATCCCTGCACCCCACCTCACCCCTACCTCTCCAGCTCGTGGGAGATAAATGGATGACTTGACCTGTGACCACAGAACAATAAATGTGACTTGTCCACATTGTGTGGCCTTTTATAATTAAATTTTTTCTTTTATTTAATTAATTTTTTTCTTTAAATTTTTGGTTTCACTATGTAGTCCAGGCTAGCCCCAGATTGTCTCCTGCCCCAGTCTCCCAAGGCATGGGCCAGTAAGCCAGGCTAGGTCCGCCTTCATCTGGGGGTGAGAACTGTGGACAGGTGAGCAGACAGCAGATGTGGAGTGTGGTGGTTACTGCTGTCAACCTGACAGGATGTACCGTTGCCTAGGAGATGAGTCTCTGGCTGTAGTTCCAGGGATGAAGCTGAGGTCAGGCTTGGTGTAAGCACCCTAACACCCTAGTTATCTCTGCTTCCTGACTGCAGATGCACTGTGGCCGGCAGCCTCAGGCTCCTGCCAGATGGCCTGGACTCTTGAACTGTGTCAGGCCCACGTCTGTTCTGTCCCATCTACAAAATGAACATTTGGGAAGCAGCTATGTTCAGATCCTGCAGGACCACAGAGCCCAGCTGACAGGATGCCCAATACCTGCTGATGGGTAGATAGTGGGCTTCTGTCAACTTCCCTTGCTGAATGGAGGCCATTATTAGAGACCCTGGCCCGGGGAGAGATGGCATCCTTCCTTGGTATCCTGGCACGCAGACATCTTCCCCACCCCCAGTGGTACACAGAGCACCTGAGACTTAAGATTCTGAACTTTTTATTTTCTGGCATGAAAAGTACAAATAGTTAAAGAATCCCATGTAAAAGTCAGTTACCGCGGCCAGGCCTGGGGGCTCGGTAAGAAGTGTCTAACGCAACTTGAAGTGTTCTTGGGTTTGGGTTGAGGTTTGGTTTTTGTTTTATGGTTTTTTTCTACAGTTCTTTATATCACCTCCAACATAGACTCTGTCATGGTCTGAAACTTTCCCAATAAACAGGATGAAGGAAGGGTTGGAGGGGCTGAGCCCTCTTCCCACTGGCCCTGCCCCTAGCCCCCAGGGACTTTGGAAGACCCAAGGCCCCTCTCCCTGGGAGCCCCTGGCCTGGCCCTCTTGGGGGACTGGCCTCCAGGGAGGGGGCCTGGCTGGGCTAAGCTTTGTGTCCTAGAAAAAAAGTCCCCTCCTCTCAGTCTTGGAGGCAGCAGGGACCTAGGCCTTGGTGGGAGGGGGTGGGGGGAGGCGCCCCCTCTTCAGAGCCCATCCTCCCCCCCAGGGTGGGGGACAAACCCAGCCCTTATTGCTCGGATGCCTCCAGCATGTGCGGAGGGCAGGGGGGACCCCAGAAACAGCAGGGAAAGAAGGGGTCGGACCCTCCTGGAGGTGAGGAGTCCCTGTCCTGCTGGGAGGGGTGGGGCGGGTAAGGGCAGACTTAGAAACCACCAGAATAAATAGGTTCGGTGTATCATGAGCAAGCTAGAGTTCACCAGCTAAATAGACAGAAAAACTTCTCAAGACAATAGCAAAACAATCCCGTTGAGAGCCCCGGGCACCGCCAGCTGTGGGGACCCCACCCCACTCCTCGGAGCCCACGGCACCCCCGGGGGGCACTCCGCTACCATTACTGTTATTAATAATTATTACTTTAATGACTCCACTTCCCCTTTGTATAAATAAATTAGGCATAACCACATCTCAGCAAAACTGAAAGAAAAGGAACAGCTCCCTTCAACTTGCAAACTCAAGAAAGAACAGAAATATACACAAAGGCCTTTACAGGCCAACAAGGATAATAAATAGTTAACATAGCAATAAGTTAAAACTACATGAAGCTAAATTCAGCAAAAAAGTACAAGAAAGTTAACTGGTGACAGTTTCTTTTTTTTCCTTTTTTTTTTTTTTTTTTTTAATTGTCTTTGTGTGTGGTTTTTTCTTTTTTCTTTTTTTTCCTTTCCTTTTGCTATACTTCATCTTCTGAGTTTTCTTCCCTTCTTTTTTTTTTTTTTTTTTTTTTTTTTTTTTTCATTTTTTATTTTTTGGTCTTTTTTTAATTTTTTTTTTCTTTTTGTTCCTTGCAGCAGAAACTCCACAGACGGTTAAGAACAACACCAGGAGGGGTGGGGAGAGAGAGTTGGACGCTCAAATGGGGCCGTGGCCAGACACCAAACGCAGAGGACACCGGAAGAAAGCAACTAGAACCTAGAGTGTGTGTGTGGGGGGCTTCACGATTCTTGGTTGTGACTGGGCCCACTGCGGGGTGGGTTGAAGGTTTGGGGCTCCCAGGATTCCAGCCTGTGGCTTCTGTTAGAACTTGCATAAAAGAATGAAAACTCAGGGTGTGTGGGGGTATGGCTGCAAAATCCACTCAGAAGCCAGGGCCGGGGCTCACGAAGGCTGCATCCATGGTTCCCCCACAATCCGGAAAAGACAAAAAACCCAACAATCAAAAGAGGGTGACAGTGGAAGGGGTGGGGGACACCTTGGGCCCGCCCACCCCCGGGTCTGGTGGAGTGTGCTGGGTGCTTACTTGCGGGTAGGGAGCACTCTGGCCCTGCTTGAGGGAGGAGACTGCAGACCTCCCCCTGGACCCAGGGAGGCTGAGCCCCAGGGACAGGGGGGTCCTTTGGCCTCTGTGTTGTGGGGAGTGAGAGCCCCCTCCAGCCCACGGTGATGCCAAAGTAGAACGAGGTATCATGTGTTTGGATGCATGGACGCCATGTGTATACGCCTGTGTGTTGGGCAGCAGGGAGGCTCCTGGTGGGCTAAGGAGTCTGTGCAGAGAACCTGGGGCTGGGGCTTGTCGGGGGCCCAGGGAGAAGTGGCTGGACCAGCCTGGCTGGAGGGAGTATTGGGTCAGGGTCTTAAGTAGGAACGCCTTGTCTGGGCTTGTTGGATGCTGCGGACATGGACGTGTGTCCCTGGGTGTCGTTTGTTTCTAGGTGACCTATTTGGTTTTGGTTTTGCATTTTGAGACAGGATCTTATGTAGCCCAGGCTGACCTTAAACTCACTATGTAGCCAAGGCTAGTCTAGATCTGATCTGACTCTACCTTTTGAGCACTAAAGTGAATGAGGTCTGTGTGCCACACCAGGTTTATGCAGTGCTGGAGAAGAACCCAGGCTTCATGAAAGCCATACAAGTACTCTACCAACTGAGCTATCCCCAGCTTGCACTGGGAACTGGTGTCCAGAGTCTTACGTCCGAATGGACCTGTCACAGTGGATTTCACACATCACATGGTTTTGTGGACAAGCAGCCAATGTCTGTGTCTATTTTATGCAGTGCCAAGGTTCTGTCCATGTGTCTCGCCCTCTGGTGTGGATTTGGTCAACCTTCCTGAATGTATCCTGAAATGTTTCTGTATCTATGAGTTGTGTATCTGTGTCCCCAAGGTCCAAGTGTATATCCTTCCTGTCTTGTGGCCATGTTTGCTTATGTTTGTGTGTGTGTGTGTGTGTGTGCACATGTGTGTGCGTGCGCTGCCGGCCCTATGGACTCTCAGCCCTCAGCCCTGCTCCCTGCACCCCTGCCCCAGTAGTTGGTAAACATAACTTGCCAAAATAGTTTCTTTTTTTTTTTTTTTTGTCTTTTTTTTTTTTTGTGATTTTTTTTCAAGTTCAAGAATCCCCAGTAAAAATTCTCCACGAGGTCTTTTTCCCTTTTTACAAAAATAGAGTTTTTCTTCCCCTCCCACCCCACCCCACCCTTTTTTCTGCTTCCTGCTCTGCCCCAACCCTGCTCCCTGTTTTCTGCCCAGGGACTGGGGCGGGGGGATGGGGACGCCCACACCCCTCTTTCATGTTTTTTGCTGTTTTGGGGATTTTAAAACCTGTTCCCTCCCCTTTCTCTCGGTACAGGACAGGCCTGGGCAAGGGAGGCCTGGATAGGGCACTGTTGTGTCCCCCTAAGCCATCCCATGCAGGGTGTGGTGAGGGTGAGGTGGGATGGGGGGTCTCCTCTCTGCTTTCTTCTTTTTGTTTTTAGCCGAAAAAAGAAACAAAAGCCATCACCATGAACCAAACCAAGACGAGAGAGTGAACAAGCCCCAGCCTGGGGTGGGGAAAGCAAGGAGAACAGGGTGGGGACGCCCTCCCCTCAGTCCCCTGCAGACCCTCCCCATCCGGGTGCTCACCCTGTGGTGTTTTTGCAGGTGTGTGGGTCTGCCTGCTCTTGCGATTGCGCGCACTCTCTCTCTTTCCCTCTCTCTCTCTCTCTCTCTCTCTCTCTCTCTCTCTCTCTCTCTCTCTCTCTGCTGCCCGGGGAGGGAGGGCGGTAAATGCTCAGGCCTTGTGCTGCTTGCTGGTCTTGAAGGACACCTGCAGCACACGCTCGCCCAGACGATAACCATTTAGGCTGGCGATGGCCATGGCTGCCTCGTCGTAGTTGGTCATGGTGACGAAGCCGAAGCCCTTGCACTTGTTGGTGGTGAAATCTCGGATGACCTTGACATTGGTGACTGCCCCAAAGGGTCCGAAAAGCTGCCACAGCACGCTCTCATCAGCTTCTGGAGACAGGTTGTACACGAAGATGCACCAGCCAGCGCCTGCAGCGCCTCCGGACAAGCCCACGCCTGCCAGGCCACTCATGCCATCGATGGCGATCGGGGAGAACCTGGCGATGAGCGACAGGGGACTACTTTGGGGGTCACGCGGGCTCTGCCCTGATCCCCAGCATGCCTCCGACTCCCCCATACCGTGTGTGTGTGTGTGTGTGTGTGTGTGTGTGTGTGTGTGTGTGCTGGACCCTTGTATCGTCTTAACCTGGTCATGACCCCATTACCTGTCTTTGACCCCACTGAGACACCAACCCCTGACCAGCAAACATTCTTGACCTCCTAAGCTCTCCAAATATCACCCATTATCCTAAGTACCACCTTTATGCCATCTCATGACCTTTGATCCTTCCTTAGGGACACCTTTTCACTCAGCTTTTTTTGTATAGCCCAGTTAGCTACATATATACACATGGCTGCTCGCCATGTAGCCACGGTTGGCTTCTTAGTTGTTTGTTCTTCCTGCCTGCTGATCTTGAACTTGTGCTTCTCCTGCCAATTCCTCTGGAAAGCTGACACCACACACCTGGCCCCAGACACTGCCACTGCACACCTGGCCCAAGACACTGCACACCTGGCCCAAGACACTGCACACCTGGCCCCAGACACTGCACACCTGGCCCAAGACACTGCACACCTGGCCCAAGACACTGCACACCTGGCCCCAGACACTGCACACCTGGCTTATGCAGTGTTGGGATAAAACCTAAAGCTTTGTGCATACCAGGCAAGAGCTCTTCAGATTGAGCTACATCCCCAGTCCCACCCCTTCAAAACCAACGGGGTGTGTGTGTGTGAGAGAGAGAGAGGGAGAGAGAGAGAGAGAGAGAGAGAGAGAGAGGGGCTGAATCTGCACTCCGTGCTAGCTTCAAATTGAATTGAATTGCAGTTCTTGCCACAGTCTCCATGGTGTGGTCCTGGGGAAGGAACCTAGCACACACTGGCCCTGCCCTGACAACTCTGACTCCATTTTGACTCACCCTGCGTGAGTGGAAACTGGCCCTACAAGAGCAGAGCAGGGTGTCCTCCATGAGTCCAGCCAGTCCAGCACCTGCCTCTCACGCTAGAAAATGGCCTCCTCATCTGTCTGCCTTTCTGGCCTTTTCTATCCAAATCATAAGAAGCAGCCCCTCCTGACTCAAAAGGTTTTCTTTCTCAAGTTTTAATTACCTGTGGTTGCCTATGGTTTGAACATATTAAATGAAAATTTCCAGAAACAAACAGTTGGCAAATTGGTTTTGTTTGCTTATTTAAGCTTTGTTAAAATCATTTTTTGGGTTTATTTGTTTATTTTAATTATTCCAGACAATGCTCCTTTGTGTATCCTCTGCCTGTCCTGCACTATGTAGACCAAGCTGGCCTTGAACTCTGAGATTCTCCCTAGTACTGAGACTAAAGGTGGGTGGGATGCCCGGTTTGGGTTTATTTTGTTTTTATGTGTACTTGCCCGCATGTATGGCTGTGAAACAATGCATATTTGATGCCTACAGAAGCTAGAGGACACTGAGAGAACCCTTGGGACTGGAGTTACAGATGGTTGTGAGCCACCATGTGGCTTTGGGGAACTGAACCTGGACAAGTTTTTGAAATTGGGTCTCACCACATAGCCCAGGCTAGCCTCTAACATGTGATCTTCCTGAATCTGCCTTCTGAGTTATGAAGATCAGAAGGTATTCAGCCATCAGGAATTTAGAATATAATTTTATTGTATTTATTATTATTATTATTATTATTATTATTATTATTATTATTATCATTATTATTATTTGTGTGTGTGTGTGTCTGTGTGTGTGTGTGTCTGTGTGTGTAGTGCGAAGGGAGTACACATACCATGATACGTGGAGGTCAGAGGACAAGTCTGTAGAGCTGGTTTTCTCCTTCCACCTTTATGTGGCTTCTTTCTGGGAATTGAACTCAGGTGGCCGGACTTGTGTGGCAAGCCCTTTACTCTCTGAGCCATCTTGCTCCCCCCCCCCCCCAAGTTTAAAGTTGCACATTGAATGTGGTGACATGGCTCAGGGTTATAATCCCAGCTCTTGGGAGGCTGAGTCACAAAACAAACACTTTCAACCCTTGGATCTATCTCAGCTTCTCTCTCTCTCTCTCTCTCTCTCTCTCTCTCTCTCTCTCTCTCTCTCTCTCTCGGATCTGCCTGTCTCTGCTATGTGCTACCAATCCTGGGTTTTTCACGGGTGCTGGAGATTTGAACCCAGGTCCTTCTGTTTGTGTCACACTCAGCCATCTCCCCAGCCCCAAACTGCCCCATCCCTGCCTCTACCTCACAGAAAGTCAAGCATGGTGACGGATGGCTCATGGGTGTCGCCCCAGCACTTGTGCTGGGCAGGTAGAGGCAGGAGAATGAGGAGTTCAATCTCAGCTTCACCTATACCTCAAGTTTAAAGTCAGCCTGGGATATATGAGACCCCGTATTAAGATAAACCTCAAAACAGCAGCAGCAGAAGAAGAAGAGGAGGAGGAAGAGGAAGAGGAAGAGGAGGAAGAAGGGGCTGGAGAGATGGCTCAGTGGTTAAGAGCACTGACTGCTCTTCCAGAGGTCCTGAGTTCAATTCCCAGCAACCACATGGTGGCTCACAACCATCTGTAATGGGATCTGATGCCCTCTTCTAGTGTGTCTGAAGACAGCGACAGTGTACTCATATAAATAAAAAGTAAATAAATCTCTAAAATAAATAAATAAATATTTTAAAAAGGAGGGGGAGGAGGGGGGAGAGGAGGAGGGAGAGGAGGAGGGGGAGGAGGGGGAGAGGAGGGGGGGAGGAGGAGGCGGAAGCAGAAGCAGCAGTAGCAAAAGGCCTTGTGTAGAAGCACATATCTTTCATCTAGCATTCAGGAGGCAGAAATGGGGATTTCTGTGAGTTCAAGTCCAACCAGAGCTACATAGTAAGACTGTCTAGAAGAAGGAAGGAGGAGGAAGAGGAGGTGGCAGAAAAGAAAAGACGATAATTCAGGCGAATCAAAGGCAAGGCCGCAGTCTTAGCGCCAGGTGAAAGGTCACGGTGTTTGCGGTGTTTCCCAGCAAACGACCTTCCCAGCAGCCTTAGCTATTGACTGCCAGACTGACTGTCTAAAATCATGGCTTCTACGCAAAGGAACCCTTATTTTAATTAGTTAATGGTTAATCCTGGTGACTTAGAGATGCCTAGAAGAAATTGGTAAAATACTTCCTTTAAGGAGAAAGGTAAAAGGTCTCCATTTACAGAAAATAGATCATATGCTGAGGTCACTAATATCTAAGGAGAGATATCTGTCTGTACGTCATGAAGAAGAAGCTGGTCTAGTGGCACAGGCTTGTCATGAGGAGGCTGAGGCAGGAGAATCACAAGCTCAAAATACAAAGTAGAAAGATAAACTGAACATACCTGCAACCTCACGTTCAGGAGGGAGAGGCAGAGGGAGCTGGGGTTCAAGGGCCGGCTCAGCTCAGGGCTGCTGGCCTGCCATCACTACATGAGGCCCTGTGCCAGGAAACACAAAGAGGGCTGGGTGTGTGTTCTTAGTGCCTACTCAAAAGGCCTTGAGTCTCCTCCCCAGTACAAAGGGATGGTGATAGTCGTCGTCGTCATCGTCATCATCACCACCATCACCACCACCACCACCATCATCATTACCACCACCACCATCATCACTCACCACCACCATCATCATCACCACCACCATCATCACCACCACCACCATCATCACCACCACCAACATCATCACTCACCACCACCATCATCATCACCACCACCATCATCACCACCACCACCATCATCACCACCACCAACATCATCACCACCACCACCATCATCATCACCACCACCACCATCATCATTACTACCACCATCATCATCATCGTCTAGGCCCACGGCACATATGCCTTTAATCCTCGCACTTCTGAGGCAGGTGGATCTCTGTGAGTCCAAGCCAGCCTGGTCTACAGAGTAAATTCCAGGACACCAGGCTACACTGTGAAACCCTGTCTCATAAACAATTGTATAAACAAACGAGTAGAAATTTAAGTAAATTAGACACAGACAGGTTTCCATGTCGTGCTCCGTGTTAGGCGTCCACAGGGAGTCTTGGGGATGTGTCCCTGATGGGTAAGGAGGACAACTGTTCATGTCACCACCATGTCCCTGACACTGACCTCTTGGCTGTCTCACCTGTCAGGTGACACTTGTTTGTTTGTTGACAGAATCAGTGAAAGGATAGACAGCTACATTCCCGCTGACTCCCTCACCCTCAGAACTAAGTCACTCAGCGTGAGGAGATGACTCTGAAAGTCTGCACCCCACATGACCTGATCGCACCGGACGCGACTCAGCCCCAGCTGTTCCTGCCGCTAGGTGACCTCCACCCTCTCCTGGGTCACCGTCATCCCTCTGCACTGCCCTGAGCACCACTCACACATCTCACCCCTGTGGGGCTGAGACAGGAACATCAGCGGCAGGGCTGATATGTGGCCACCTTTTATTATGTGCCAAGCACTGTGCTCTGTCTCAGTTCATGTTCAGGAGGGCTCGCGTCTGCCTGGACCGTGCCATTCCCTTGGCCTCAAGCCCAGCTTTTAAGAGTCAACATGTCCCCAACAGCTTGTGACACATCAACATGAAACCTTTCATAGGGCAGGGCTGTGGGTAAACTAGGAAGAGCTCAAGGTCCGTAGCGACTGTGGGAGGCGGGGGAGACCTTTGAGGATGCCAACAAAGGTAGCTGGTATGCGGGGCTCAGGAAATGGCTATCCAGGCGCTGCTTAGAAGCTCCCAGCGAGGGGCTGGGGCCACGGCTCAGTGCAGAAGTCCCAGGGTCCCCTTCCTAGCACCCAAAACAATTAGTTGTCAGTGGCTCTCAGAGGGTTAATGTGGGAACTAGGGGGCACAGATGCCTACTTGTGTTGAGATGATAAAAAGAGGTAGGTGTGGGGCTGGAGCGATGGCTCAGCCCCTCAAGAACACTGGCTGCTCTTCCCAAGGGCACGGGTTCAATTCCCAGCACCCCCATGGCAGCTCACACCTGTCTGTAACTCCAGTTCCAGGGCTTCTGATACCTTACACAGACATACATGCAGGCAAGACATCATTGCATAGGAAATAAAAAAATAAACAAGTTTTTTTAAAAAAAAAACAAAACTCAAAAACTACTATTTAAAATAAAAGAAACGTTGAACGCAACAAACAGTTCCCCAGATCCTCCTAGAGCTGTTCTCTCTAGACATTTGTTCTGCTCTCAGTCAATCCTGGGGCTATCATCTAGACACAGGCAGAAATGGCTACCCAGTGGTCCCAGGGACAAGGTCCATGCAGGGGTTAGCGGAGGGCCATCAAGGGAAGGGGGCTAAGAGGGATGCAGACAGTACGGCGGGGCACTGTTACCTCTTGACTCCGTAGGCCATGTTGAGCAAATTGTCCAGCCTGTGGAGGCAGAAGCAGCTGTCAGCGTGGCCTGTGACCCACCCCCTGTGATGTGACAGCCTGCCCTCCCCACCCCCACAGCCTTCAGCAGGGCCCTGCCCCCGCTGCCTGCTCCCAGCCCGGATGGACACTGCCTGGCACGGAAGCTCACTCATTTGGGACTGCTTCTCGCCATCCCTGCTGCTGTCCAGGCTGAATGTCCTTGTCCTGCCCTTCAGGCTACCCCTTGGGTCCTGCCCGGAGGACGAAGGGGCTAAGATCTCTGGCTTAAGAGGAGGGCTCACAAAGGTGGCAGGGAGTTTTTCCTGAGCCCGCCGGAGGATGGCAGCTTGGGCCATCCCAGGTGCACCAGGAACTCCCACTGATCTCCTACTTGGGAGTGCCTGAGAATGACTGGCCTGGATCCTGGGTTCAAGTCTTCTTTTGGGCTTGTACAGTCTCTAACTGGGGTGAAGAATTCTCAGTAAAATGCCCCAGCACAAGCCGTTCTACCTGGCTACATGCAGAGAATATGAGCATGACCAGGATACAATGAGAGGAGATGTCTGGTGGTGGTGTTATCCGTGAGGAAGCTGAGGCACAGCTGGACCCGTGTGGCGGGTGGGCAGAGAGAAAAGAGAGAGAGACAAGGAAAGAAAGAGAAACACACAAGCCGAGAAACAGAGGCATGGAGAGAAAGAAACAGGAGCAGAGGCCGGCCTGGTCTACAGAGTGAGTTCCAGGACAGCCAGGGCTACACAGAGAAACCCTGTCTCGAAAAAACAAAAAAACAAAACAAAACCAAAAAAAGAAAGAAAGAAAGAAAGAAAGAAAGAAAGAAAGAAAGAAACAAACAAACAAACAAACAAACAAACAGGTGCAGACAGAGAGACCAAAAGAGAAGCAGAACAGGAGATAGGAGAGACAGACACACAGATGCTTAAAAAGACAGATGCACACAGAGAAAGACAGAGGAGAAAGGACAGGACAGACAGACAGGCAGGCAGAGAAGAACAGGAGAGACAGGGCATCCAGGCTGTGTTCTCAGTCTCTTTTGCTTACTGTCTTGTTTTTTTGTCAGTTTGACACAAACTAGGGTCATCTAGGAAGAGGAATCTCAATCCAGAAGCTGCCCCATCAGCTTGGCCTGTGGGCAAGTCTGAGGGGCATTTTCTTGATGGATGTGGGCTGTCCCAGCGCACTGCGGGCTGTGCCGCCTCTGTGCAGCTGGGCCTGGGCTGAGCAAGGCGTGGACAGCAGGTCAGAAAGCAGTACTCCATGGTCTCTGCTCCAGTCCCCACCTCCAGGTCCCTGCCCTGACCGCCCCTCATGGTGGACTGTTCTCTGTAAGATGAAACAAACCTCTACATCCTCATGATGTTTTATCACAGCAATAGAAACCATAACCAAGACATGGGGGTTGGGGTGAGGTGGGGGAGACAGACAGACAGACAGACAGAGACCGAGAGCCACAGTTGGACTTCAATTTGTTGCCAACTGTAGCGGCCAGCATACACTGAGCTCCTGCCCTATGTACTAGGCCATGTTCCTGATGGTAGGGCGTCCCCTGGGTCCCCACTCTCTGCAGGGAGAGCAGCGGTCGGCTTGGGGCGTCTGGCCTGGGGTCTGGGGACTCTGGCTCACCGGAAGCGTTGTGTCTGATGATGCAGGGGACCAGCATAGCGCCGGGCAGAGGACTGGTACAGGTGGGTGAGCAGGGCCTGCCCTGTCTTCTGACTTGGGTTGTTCGCAAACTTGACCGTGATCGGCTCAGCAGCACCCAGTGGTTTCTGCCCATTCAATCCCTTGATGGCCTCCTCTGCTTCGATCCTCTTGTCAAAGCGGATGAATCCCACACCCCGAGAGACACCTGCCAGGGCATGAGGGCGTCAGTCTCGTGCACTCTGACCTTCTAATGGCTCACCCTCCCTGGGACACCCTCGTCCTGTGCACCCTCCCTGCCTGCGTTCTGACCTGTGGCCTGGTCCAGCAGGATTCTGGAAGTGATGATTCGACCGTACTGGGAGAAGAGCTGCTCCATTTCCTTCTGGCTCATGGTCTTGGGGAGGCCACTGACGTACAGGTTAGCATCCCGGATCGAGGCAGAACTGGGGCGTGCATAGGACACCTGGGCGGGGGGTGTGTGTCAAAGGACAGTGGGGGTCACAGAAACTGACAGTGAGGGTCATAGAAACCAACAAACCTCAGAAATGCACCCCCCCCCACGCACTAGTTCACTTAACAAGTGACCTAGGGCTGGGCTGGGGCTCAGTGAGTGGACAGCTTGTCTACTGAGAGGCTGGCTCCATCCTCAGCATCACAGAGACATGGCAATACACACCCAGTGCCAGACAGGCAGAGGCAGGAGGATCAGAAATTAAAATCATCTTCTGCTATATATTAAGTTTAAGTGGGCCTGGGCTACATGTCACCCTGTCTCAAAGAGCAAAGCAGGAGCTTGGGGAGATGGCTCTACAGGAAACTTTGACAGCCTGAGTTTGTTCCCCAGAAGGTGGAAGGAGAAAATAATGCCCCCCAAAGGCCATGCTGCGCTCCATACTGCTCACCCCCAATAATTAATTAATTAATTTTTTCTTTCTTTTTTGTTTTTTTGAGACAGGGTTTCTCTGTGTAGCCCTGGCTATCCTGGAACTCACTCTGTAGACCAGGGTGGCCTCGAACTCAGAAATCTGCCTGCCTCTGCCTCCTGTGTGCTGGGATTAAAGCGTGTGCCACCACTGCCTGGCCCTGGTCCAAATTTTAAATTGTTTGAGACAGAGTCTCGCTATGTAGACCAGGCTGTCCTCAAACTCACAGATCTGCCTGCTTCTGCTTCCTGAGTGCTGGGATTAAAAGTGTGCGCTGCCAGTGCTCAGCTCAAAATGTTAACTTTTATAAAAAGACTTATTTTATGCTTGTTTTTTTTTTGTGTGTGTGTGATGGTTTGTATGTGCTCAGCCCAGGGAGTGGCACTTTTTGGAGGTGTGGCCTTGTTGGAATAGGTGTGTCACTGTGGGTGTGGGCTTTAAGAGCCTCACCCTAGCTGCCTGGAAGCCAATCTTCTCCTAGTGGCCTTCAGATGAAGATGTAGAACTCTCAGCTCCTCCTGCACTATGCCTGCCTGGATGCTGCCATGCTCCCACCTTGATGATAATGGACTGAACCTCTGACCTGTAAGCCAGCCCCAATAAAATGTTGTCCTTATAAGACTTGCCTTGGTCATGGTGTTCACAGCAGTAAACCCTAAGACAATGTGTATGAGTATTTTGCCTTCAGTTATGCTTGTGCACTGTGCATGCAGTACCCACAAGGACCAGAAGAGGGCACTGGCTTCCCTGGAACTAGTTATAGACAGTTGTGACCTGCTCTAAGTGCTGGGAATTGAACCTCGGTTTCCTGTCAGAGCAGACAGTGTTCTTCACTACTAAGCCATATCTCCAGCCCCCCAAATGAAATCAACTTTAAATTACATTTTAGTGTGTGCATGTGCCATGCTTATCTGTGGAGGTCAGAGAACAGCTGTGGAAGGTGGGTCTCCAATTCTACGATGTGGGTCCCAGGAACTGAACTCAGAAGCCAATCTTGGCAGTGGGCGCCTCTCCCAGCCCGATGCTTCTGTTTGCGTGTGTATGTAGTTTGAGGACTGCCCCCCCCCCTCAGGGTCTTGGGGCTTGAAAACTGCTCTCTACCAGTTCACTACAGCTCTAAACTCCGTCCACAAGGCCTTGCATGCAGTAAGGTCACCTCTCAGCTTTCACCCCTCCCCTCCCCCACACCCTTGCTTCTTTTCTTTTACCCCAGATGGGCCAGGCAGTCCAACCTCAGGACCTTTGCACTTGCTGTTTTTGATGCTCGTAAGTCTCTTTGTGCCAGCCTTGGTGGCTCCTGTCTGTAATACTGACACTCCTCAGGATTAGAAGGAATGCTTGCCTGGCCCGCAGAGTGAACTGGAGGCCCCGTCTCTACCCCACCCCATAGAAACACTTCCCTCTTTTTCTGCCAGTCCACAATCTGAAATGTCCTTCCTAGCCCCTCCGATTCTCAGCTTTGTTCTTTTACATTATTTTGAGCATGTGTGTAACTGTGTGCTACCCAAAGTCTGTGTGTAGAGGTCACAGGACAGCTTGAGGTGTCACTTCTGCCCCGGCATCATGTGGATCCATGTGACCTAAGCCATCAGGTTGGGCAGCAAGTGTGCGTCAACCTACTGGACCCTCTCACTGGCCCCGGTGACCTTATCTCAGGGTGATTTCTCTGGCTTGTGAGCTCGGTCGGTTCGATACGGTCACTCCATTTGTGCCGTCACGAAGGCCACATCTCACCAAGCCTGCAGCTGCTCACCAGTCGGCCAGCTCAGACACTCAGGGCGAGACACTGGGAGGATTGTGAAGTGGGGAAAAGAAAAGTCTGTTTACAGAGTACTGTGGAGCCCCAGCTCATTGTGTCCTTATCAATGTCCTGGAGACTTCGAGCAGGGGCCCCGCCTACAAGTGTCAATGGGGTGACCAGTGTGTGGGTAGGAGGGTCCGGAGCGCCCCTCCCCCTCCTTTCTGCTGAAGTCTGCTTTCTGCTGCTTCTATTCAAACCCCTGAACCTGGGGTAGATAGGGACCATTGTTATGGTCTGGCATTTGTTTGGGGAGGGGCATTGTGGGGCTGCACTGCTTCCTTACAAATAACTAATTAGGGGCTGCTGAGACGCTTGTCACCAAGCCTGGTGACCTGAGTTTGATCTTTCAGACTCACAGGGTGGAAGGAAAGAACTGATTCCAAAAGCTGTCCTCTGGCTTCCCCACACACAAACATCATGCGCAAATGTTATAAAATTAAACAAACAAACAAAAACCTAGTTAGGACTGGGGCTGTCACTCAGCTGGCGAGAGAGAAGCCTGCTCCACCCTCTTCAGACCTGCTAATGCTCACCTGCCATCCCAGCATTCTGGAGGGAGAGGCAGGCACATCTCCATGTGAGGCTCCAGGCCACCAGGGGAGAGCCCGTCTCAAAAAAAAAAAAAAAAAATTCTTTTCACAAAAATAAATAGATAAGCCGGGCAGTGGTGGCGCACGCCTTTAATACCAGCACTTGGGAGGCAGAGCAGGTGGATTTCTGAGTTTGAGGCCAGCCTGGTCTACAGAGTGAGTTCCAGAACAGCCAGGGCTACACAGAGAAACCCTGTCTCGAAAAACCAAAAAATAAATAAATAGATAGATAGATAGATAGATAGATAGATAGATAGATAGATAGATAAAAATTATAGCCCAGGGTTTGAGGTTTTCTACTCCACCATGGGGCTGTGCAGGTTTTGATTGTTTCTTCTTGTTGTTGAGACAGGGTCTCACTATATAACCTCCAGTGGTCTGGAGCACACTGTGTAGACCAGACATGCACCTGCTCTAACTCCAGAGTGCTGGGATTAGAGTGGGCGCCACCACACCTGGATTGGAATGGTGAGTTTTGGTCTCGCTATGCAGTACGGACAGCCTGGAAGGAACTGCAGCCTTGAGCGATGAAATTATGGGCATGTGCCACCACACCCAGCTAGGGGTGGCATCTTAGGTCTCAGGACCTGTAAGGCACAGGGTGGATCTATCTATCACCTCATGTCTGTATAGAGATAGGGACACAGTCCCACAGCATGTGTGAGAGAGGAGAGCCTGCAGGCGTTGGCCCCCTCACTTCCCTGCCTTGGTCTCATTTGCTGCTGTGGACACCAGCACCTGGCCTGCAAGCTTCCAGAGAGGACCCTGTTTCCATTTCCTGTCTCCCTGCAGATGCCCTGTTGGTCTTTGCCTGAGCTCTGGGGGGGCTGAACCTAGGTCCTCAGGCCTTTTTTTTTTTTTTTTTTTTTTTTTTTTCAAGACAGGGATTCTCTGTGTAGCCCTGGCTGTTCTGGAACTCACTCTGTAGAGCAGGCTGGCCTCGAACTCAGAAATCCACCTGCCTCTGCCACCACTGCCTGGCTGATCCTCAGGCTTTTGCCGCAAGCACCTTACACAGTCCTCCAAAACGGAAATATTCCATCCTGCAGGAAGGTCCTTAAGCAGGAAGGTAAGTAACTCAAAAGAGCTTCAGGAAGTCCCTGAAACTGACCAGATTCACTAGGGCCTCTTCTCACCAGAGTAAGCAGTAAAAGCTGATCGTCCCTCTGAGACTAGCAGAACAGAGCTACAAAGAAGACTCTAACCCCAAGTTACAAAGATGACTCTGAGACCAGACTGGCTGCCTGTAAGAAGGAGAAACCAGCTGAGCTGCCTGGAAGAGGTTAAGTCTACCCGAGGCACCTGGAAAGGCCACTCTCTACCCTGTTGGGCTGCCTGCAGGCTGTGCAATGTGCTCCAGGCTCCCAACTTTTGTGAGCTGTCACTATGCTGAAGTAGGCTTTGGTGATGCAGCTGTCTGAGTCTTTTCTGCTCCTGTAACTCCTCATACATAATCCTGTAAGTAACTCCAATAAAAGGCCTTGGCTCAGCAAGCTGTACTCTGGTGGTAGCCACACTCTGGGCTGTTGTGGGATCCCTATGTGAAGTTAGTAGATGTGTATGCTATGTCACCCCAGGAAAAGTTTTGTCACATAATATAGGTGGCTCCTGATCAGGGATTCGACAGAACCAGAGGTGAGCTGGGGAGGAGCGAGTGCATGGCATGTGGCTGAGGCTGAGAGGAACTGAGGAGGGAAGTCCTTGGGAGCTCTCTTTTCCTACGTAGTGTGTGGTAGCGTGCTGCTGCAGTGCTCTGACAGCAGTTGCATGCTTCTTGCCATGGGTGGTAGACATGCCACCAAGGCTGAGCCATCGAAATGAGGGATGTCTGTGGGAGGAATCTCAGCATGGCAGTCCTTTGTCTATGTGGTATGAGGTGGCATGCCTGCTCGATAAGGTGGGGGCACCACGTGAATAGGGAGATGCCCTGAAAACAGTTGAAAGTTTAGAGATTTTGCAGTCTTTGAGATTAGTGCAGCAGAGGTGGCCTGGCTACTGTGTGTGTGTAATCGGGAATGGATCTGAGGGTCAGACGGTGGCCAAGCAGGTTGTCTGTGTAAGGAACAACTGCAACAAGAAAGGCAAGATGCAGCATCCTCTGTGTTAGCCTTGGACTCAGGAAGGAAATCAGATGAAGGAGAGGACGAGAGAGAGGTGGTCAGTGGTAGGAGACACGCCTCAAGCCTGACCTTCAGTATGGACAAGGGGGATCCATGACCCTACTTGCAGACGGGGCCTTTACAGAGTGACCAGGAGGTACTCTGATGTTGGGGGAGAACTTAAACATGTGGAGAAAGCCTGCGTCAGCCTGGCTGTGAGGCTGTGGGACTGGGAGCAGATGGGATCATGGCTGCCCTGGAGGCAGAAAGGTGAGAAGTGTAATTTCCCATTCCTCCTCAGGCCGAGGCAGCACGACCAGAGACAGCAAGAACGAGAACGCAATCAGCCTTGACAATCAGCCTTAACAATCAGCCTTGAGGACAGGCTCCTCAGCACCTCTGGGATCAGGCTGTTTTCTCCTCCTGAGGTCTCCATAAATGTCCGGGAATGGACAGAGTAGAGGGAAGAAAGGGACTCTTGTGGGTTCTAGGAAAAAGGAAAACTGTGTTTGAACCCAGCTCGCTGAACCAGACAGACCTGTGTTCATGGAGGAGTTAAGAAAAAGTGGGTCCAGCGGGGACCGAGGTTGGTATGGAGTTGTAGCGGCTTTGCTGAGCCCTTTGGCGGGCAAGATCTTTATAAAGTAGGAAAGGTTTTGGCAGGTCTCTGACTTAGACCTGGTTAGAAAGGGAAAGAATAGCCTGGAGGAAGTGGTAAGCGGGTAAAGCAGAGGAACAGGGTCGTCAAGTTACTCCGAGACAAAGGAGCCAGGATCTGTGTCCAGCTGGAGCTCCTAAGGAGACTTGACAGAAGCCAGACTGGCTGAGGAGTCTGCTGAGCCGTTCCCAGAAGGCCTGTGCTAGAACCATACAGGTGAAGACATCAAGCCTGTCGCAGGGCTGGGAATTATTCCCCAGACTAAGGAGGGTATATTTCTCTCCACCAAGAGTTATGTTAGAGGTGGAGGTGGTTTGCCCAGCCACAAACTCCCTGAACAGCCAGTGTGATGAGTGGAGAGACTACAGCCATAGTGCCGACCCAGGGCCTGTCTGACCCAAGGAGCCAGCGGGCCAGGCGCACAGGGGTGAAAGCAGGGCCACATTCACTTTTGTCCCCCAGCAGGTCTGAGCAGATCAGGCTCACTGAGCTTATGAGGGCTGTAGCAATGTAGGGAGGCTCCAGGGAAGAGCTCTAGGATATGGAGACGTAATGTCTCAGAGAGAATGACTGAGTTACAGGAGCTAATTAAGTTAGCGTCTCCCATCCGTGCTCTGTACCCCACCTTGATCTGTGGCGCAGGCACCTGATACAAATGGATGGAGCACCCATGCTGTACTAGAGCTTGCTTATGTGTGACTTTAGGATCTTCTTAGCTGTGAACCTCTGGTATCACCTGATGCTTGCTGAGGACAGGTAACAACAGACTTTCAGAGAGCTTCCCCGAGTTCATCTTTGTAACCCACCATTTGTTATGGGATGGTGGCTCCAGATGTCACCTTGTCCTCCTACCTGGTCTCTGAAAAAAGGTTTTATTAACACATGACATAAAGCTAACCTCTGAGTGTTTTGCAGATTTAGAAAACCATCATAGTTAGGTGCTGGCGCACATTTTTAATCCCAGCACTCAGGAGGCAGAGGCAAAAGGATCTCGGTGAGTTCAAGGCTAGCCTGGTCTATAGAGTGAGTTCCAGGACAGCCAGGGCTACACAGAGAAACCCTGTCTCAACAAACAAACAAAAAACCAAAAGGGAAAAAAGAAAAAAAAAGAACAAAGAAGAAAAATCAGAGCCACAGTTAGATGTAATGGTTCCTCTACTGGAGCTGGGTTCATTGAAAGGAAAAAAAGTTAACAAAACAAAACAAAACAAAATAAAACAAACAAACAGAAAACCAGAAGACAGGCCTCATGGGTGGAAAAGGATGCTCTTAGAGGTCACAAGTTTATTGAATGAAGCCCCAGTGCCAGGGGTGGGCTACCTTCCTGTGAATTGTTGGCCAGGGAAGGCCCCTGCAGCCCCACAAATCATAAAACTACTGCCACTGCTGTTGGTTGTATGCCTGAACCTGCAGGCCACACCCTCTTGCTGAGGACAGCCCATGTGCATGCTTTGTGCAAGCTTTGACTATAGGATGCAGGAAAATAAAACTGGGACCGTGTGTGTTCAAATACTGACAGCACCTCCTTGTGCCTGCTTGTGCAACAGTGGGTTTGCCGTCCTGGGTGAGACCAACAGTCTTCCAATTGGACTTAAAGCTCCAAAAGAGAGTTCCTGTCAGATACTTGAAGCCAGGACAAAAGCCTGTGGCTGAGGAGATCATAGGTCCCAATGGGGAAGCAACTTGTATAGTTTTTCTAGATCAGTGGTTCTCGACCTGTAGGTTGCGACCTCTTTGGGGGGTCGAATATCAGATATCCTGCGTATCAGATATTTACACTATGACTCAGTGGCAAAATTACAGTTATGAAGTAGTAAGAAAATAGTGATATGGTTGGTGGTCACCACAACAGGAGGAAATGTTTTAAAGGGTCACAGTGTTAGGAAGGCTGAAAACCACCGTTCTTCTAAGCGAGTGTCTACACCCATGGATCACCTTCATCGGCCTCAACTCATAATGCCTGGTGAGGCTCCTGAGAACAAGTGGCTGTTGCTCTGGCACGGTGACCTCTTTTTCAGCCACAGGTGGACATCTATAGTCACCCGCACCAAGGATCACTGCAGGAAAGGGGGCAGGAAGAATGTAAGAGAGGAAGGAAGGGGTGGGGTACTGCCAAACAGTGAACCACTCCGTCCTGCAGGGAAGCTCCCATAGCAGGAAGGTAAATAACTCAAAATAGTTTCAGGAAGTCCCTAAAACCGATCAAATTCACCAGAGTAAGCAGTAAAAGCTGAGAGTCCCTCTGAGACCAGCACAAGAGAGCTATAAAGAAGATGGTTCCCAGCTGTGTGAGCTGTCACCCATGCTGGTGTGGGCCTTGGTGATGCAGCTGTCTTTGAGTCACATTTGCTCCTGTAAATACCCCGCCCTCATATTCCTGTAAGGAACCTCAATAGAACTCATGGTTCACCAGGTTGGACGTTGGTGGCACTGTACTTTGGTCTGTCATGGGTCTCTGTTGGGGGTGAGTAGATTCGCATGCTTCTTCTCCCCAGGGAAAGTTTCATCAAGCAACATGTCAGCCATTACTTTGCCTTTTTAGTTCTTTTGGGGTGTGGTGTCTGAGGGGAGGTTATAGGCTATGCTCTTCATTTACTCCACACCAGGATGGGACCTGGGACACTCAAGTAGCTGGAAACATTTTGGCACAAATCTGCCAGGGCACAATTTAAACCTGATTGACGTGGTCACTGGACACAAACCCAGCCACTGCACAGCTTTGGTGAGAAAACTAGCTAGAAGATGTCATAAAGTCACTGCCATGCTTGTAATATTGGTCCTCCAGAACTACAGGAAGTGATCAATCAATGCTGACCCTGCACCAACCCTACAGAACAGGGCCCACAAACCCAGCCCAGGAGACACACGCAACCACACCAAGCCACACAAACATCTTATTCCAACAGACACGTCCCCTGGCGCATCCGGAAGTCACAAGAATTGTAGTGTCACATTAACATCAGGGTGGGCACACTCATAGTTACTTTGTTGTTGCTGCTGTTTGTCTTTTGAGACAGGGTCTCATGTAGCCCAGACTGGCTTTGAATTTGCTATGAGACCAAAGGTGATCTCAAACTTCTGATGCTCTGGCTGCCACTTCTAGACGGCTGGCATCACAGGCTTGAGCCTGGTTGTGGTGCTGGAGAGCTTTGTGCATGCCGGCTCAGTGTTACTTGGAGAAACTGAGTCCCGATCCTCAAATCTTGTGCATGAGATTGTGCCTGGGTTGGCCAGGGCTCAACCTTACGAGTCTTTAGGAGCTGCCCACCTTTGAGACAGAGTCCCAGGAGTCTACCTGCTTCACCTTCTATACTAAGTTACAGGCAAAGGATACCAAAACAAAACAAAACAAAACAAAAAACCAAAAAACTTTTTGACAGGGTCTCTTACAGCTCTGGCTGCCCCAGAAGTTGCTATGTAGACCAGGGTAGCCCCACCTCACAGAGATCTGCCCGCCTCTGCGCCCTAAGTCCTGGGACTGAGGTTATGTGCCACTACGCCTGGCTTTATACATCTGGCTTGTTGATGAGGGTTCTGGGAATCAGACTCAGGTCTTCAAAGCAATCCAAACAACTGAGCTACCGCCCAGGCCCCACTCCCAACCATTTGCTTGTTTATTTCTGTGCTGTAGATGGAACTCAGAGCCTCTACAGGCTAGGCAAGCACTCCATCAATTAGCCACACACCCAGCCTTATACCGTAATTATCCAGACCCGTCTGACAACAGTCACTTGCAAACACACTGTGTCCCACAACCACAAAGTCATGATCCACCCCTATGCGCACCCGAAGATTCACTTTCAGGCACTAGGGTCCACCCTCACATCCCTGGGGCTCTGGATCAGGCTGGCCCACAGGGAGGCTCATCCCAGTGGTACCATCTTCCCCTCCTCACACTAAGAGAGGAAAAGATTCCTATGCCTCTGTTCCCAGGATAAACTGGGGGCCAGATGGGCACCCTCGGCCTGGCCTCCCCAGGGGTCCTGGAGCAGATTTGAAGGGAGGAGCCCAAACACCCCCAGGCCAAGTTAGAGAGGGGAGTTTCCATGGTGATTTCTCCCAAGGGAACTTGTGCTCACATGGTCCCAGCTGCAGCTGCTGAGAAGGGAGGCCACGGGGGAGGGGCGTTGCACAAAGGTGGGGGAGGGGCCATTCTAGCTTACCCCCTCCCCAGTCCCTAATTAGATTCCAGATGGCAGATGGGCCCCACCCCATTTTCCAGGACAAAGACAGTGCAGGGGTCTGTCCATGGGGTCCTGGTCACTCTGTTCTACCTCCTGAGCCTGGCAGATTGCCTATCTTCCAAAGAAAGTGTGATATACTGTTGACAGTGTATTCTCCAACCAAGGGGATGCTTGGCAAGTAAAGGCCCTGGTGACAAGGTGACCACCTGATTTTGATCTCCGGGACCCACATGGTGAAAGGAGAAAACCAGTTCCCACAAGTTTGCTCTAATCTCCACTCATGCATTGGCACACGTGTGACCATGCGCACACATACACAAAATAATAAAATATATAAAAATCTCTCACACTGCTGTGCGAGGAGCCAGCTCAGAGAGATAAAGCCAGGCAACCAACAAGAAGACAAGAGACCAGAAGCTTCAGGAACAGAAGGGGATGACGGGGAAGGACAGGGACAGCACTGAGGGGCGGGTGTCACAGAGGGTGGGGACACTCACCTTGATGGTCTTGGTCTGCAGTTTGAGGCCATTGAGGGTGTTGATGGCTTTGTCTGCATCATTGGGGTCAGAGTAGTTCACAAACCCATAGCCCAGGCTCTGCCCTGTGGGAGGACCAAAAGAGTGACTTCTCTAGTCAGCCCAGTGTCCCCAGCAAACCCTGGACAACTTCCTCTCCATGGTAATGTGTTCCCCAGAGAGCCACCTGGCTCCATTCATCTTGAGTACCCCACCAAGGTTACACTTGTTTTTCTGAGGCCACTTCCTCCCTGCTTCCCACCTGGGGCCACACACAGAAAGAGCCACACCTGTGATCTTATCCCGAACCAGCTTGCAGGATTCAATGTCCCCAATGCTGCCGAAGAGACTCTTGAACTCGTCCTGTGTCATGTTCTGGGGTAGGTAGTTGACGATGAGGTTGGTCTTGCTGTCGTCAGTGGCTCCGTTTGTCCCAAGGAGTGGCCCGTTGGGCAGGGCCGGGCCGGCCGGCCCCCCCCCAACCTGAGACTCCATGGCCCCCAGTATCTGCTGGAGAAAACAGGTCGTACCCGCTCACCGCCCAGTCCCCAGAACTGGGCTAGCAGGAAAGATGGGGTTGGAGATGGATCAGACATATCTAATATGGACTTAGTCAATGGAGGGGTAATGGTTTCCACTGGGTTTTGTTTGCTGGTCTCTCTGATTAGAGGTCTTCTGGCTATGTAGCCCAGGCTGGGTTTGAACTCACAGAGTTCCAGGATTATAGGCATGCCGCCTCGCCTGGCTATATTCTTCTTCTTTTATTTTAAATATGTATGGGGCTGGAGAGACAGCTCATCAGTAAAGGTGTTTTCATGCAAGCCTAAGGACCAGAGTTTTATCTCTATAACCCAGTAATGGGGAAGGAGATAGCTGACTACTACAGAAAGTGTCCTATGACCCCCACAAGAAGACTATGATACAAATGTACTGCACATGTACACAAAACAAAATTAAAAGGTAGCCAGGCCGTGGTGGCGCACGCCTTTAATCCCAGCACTTGGGAGGCAGAGGCAGGTGGATTTCTGAGTTCAAGGCCAGCCTGGTCTACAAAGTGAGTTCCAGGACAGCCAGGGCTACACAGAGAAACCCTGTCTTGAAAAAAAAAAAAAAATTAAAAGGTATACATTTTTAATTAATCAAAAAATAAATGCTTTATATGGCTAAGTATCTTGCATGCTTATAATCCCAGTACTCAGGAGGCCTGTTCTTTTTTTTTTTTTTTTTTTGGACAGGGTTTCATGTAACCTAGGCTAGTCTCAAAACTTGCTATGTAGCCAAGGTCAACTTTGAACTCCCGATTTCCTGCCTCTGTCATCCAGGTGCTGGGATTGTAGGAGCATGCACACACCCCAGACCTTGTCTCAAAACCTAACTGTAATATGGGCAGGGGATGTGGCTTGGAGGCGGGCAGTTGCCTAAGATGGGTGAGGACCAGCATCTGACCCCTAACCCACAGACATTGTAAGCTCCAGTCTGGCTCGGCTGGAGTGTGTGTGCTGGACCTTGGCCCTAGTGTGGCTGGGTTGGAAAGTCGTAGAACCTTTAAGAAATGGGACCTAGTGGGAAGTAATTAGGTCGTTGGCAGGGAGTGTTTACCGTGGAAGGGATTGATGTTCTCCAGGGACCCTGGCCAGTTCTCTCCAGAGTGGGTTGTTTGAGGGTAGAGAATGAAGCTCAGCAGTTAAGAGAGCTTGAGTTACTGTGAAGGACCAGACTGTCAGGCACCTCACAGCCACTAACTCTGGCTGGAGCTAATGCCCTCTTCTGGCCTCCAGAGGTACTGCACTCATGTGCATACACATACACATAAATAAAAAAATCTTAGAGACAGAGACACAGAGAGAGAGACAGAGAGAGACAGAGAGGTTCTTTCAGAGGAGAGTGCTGGGTGAAGCCCAGGCCTGGCTGGAACAGGGTGTCTCTCTAAGCTGCAAGCCCCTTTAGTTTTTTTTGCAGAAAGACCATCACATGTGCCTGGCCTTTTTGACCTCACCAGTTTCTTCTCCTTCTTTGTTTTCTACCCTTCAGAGTAGAGGGGCTAGCACATGCTCCTAGGGATGGCATGGTGACCTGCTGGATCGGGACAGAAGCCTCCCAGTTTCTCCTTTTCCACTTCTCTGCCACACTGTGACCTAACCAGAAGGGTTTCCAGAGGATGACCAGATAGGGTCACCTGCTTTTCGACATCCAACCTCTAAAGCCAAGGTAAGAGAATCTGTTTTGTTGCCTGACACAGTAGCATGTGTCTGTAATCCTAGCCCTGGGGAGGCCGAGGCAGGACCATGGTAGCAGCTCTGAGGCCAGCCTAGGCTGCACAGTGAGCCCTATCAAAAGCAAATATCCCAAACCTCTTTCTCTTAAAATTTCAAGTCTTTAAATGTGTTTGTTTATTGTATGGTATGCAGGGCCATGACACACATCCGGAGGTCAGAAGACAACTTGGGAGCGTCTGTTCTCTCTTCCCACCACATGGGAGCCAGGGATCAAACCCAGGTTGTCAGGCTTGGCCCCAAGCACCTTTGCCTACGGAACCAACTCAGCATTTTTCCTTCCTTCCTTCCTTCCTTCCTTCCTTCCTTCCTTCCTTCCTTCCTTCCTTCCTTCCTTCCTCTTATTTTATTTTATGAGCATTGGTGTTTTGCCTGCACGCATATCTGTGTGAGGATGTCAGATCCCTTGAAACTGGAGTTTCTGACAGCTGTGAGCTGCCATGTAGACGCTGGGAACTGAACCTGGGTCCTCTGGAAAAGCATCCAGTGCTCGCTCTTAACTGCTGTTAACTGCTGAGCCATCTCTCCAGTCCCTCTTTTCTTAATGAGTATTCAGGTTCATGAACACTGTTACAGCAAGAGAAAGTAGGCAGCTGCCTACTACAAACAAGCAAGTTCCTAAAATCAGCCTGGGGATTTTGAGAATAATAAAGGAACACTTCTCTTCACAAAAAGAAGTCACAGCCTGTCTGTTGGGGCACACTTTTAATGCCAGCACCTGGAAGGCTAGCCCGGTCTATATATCAACTTCCAGGTTAGCCAGAGCTACACAGTGAGACCCTGCTTTAAAGAGAGTGAGAGAAGAAAAAAGAAACCAAAATCAAACAAAAACTCAACATGTAACAACTTCAGCAGCGTTAAGGCCACAGCCACGCCTTCTCTGAGGTGATTTATTTTCTTCTCTCACTAGAGGTAAGTCCCATCTTCAGTGTGTAAATATTATTCCTTCCTGGATTTCCCTACTGCTTGCTTCCACAATTTCTCCATGATTTTGGTTTGAATTTCTTCTCTCTCTCTCTCTCTCTCTCTCTCTCTCTCTCTCTCTCTCCCCCCTTTTTTGTAAAACATAAAACATCTGCAAAGAATTGACAGTTTTATTTCTTGATTTCTCAACTAGATCTGTCATGTTTTTGTGGAGATGAAGAGCTCATTGCAAGGGTTCTTACTCCCAGTATTAAAGAAATGCTTAAAACTAAAAGCTATTCGGGGTGTGGTGGTGCACACCTTTTGTTTGGCTTGGTTTAGTTTTCTGAGACAGGGTTTCTCTGTGTAGCCTGGCTGTCCCGAAACTCACTCTGTAGATCAGGCTGGCCTCACATCACCGCCTGGCTTAGTGGTGCACACCTTTAATCCCAGCACTAGGAAGGCAGAGGTGGTGGATCTCTTTGAGTTCAAGGCCATTCTGGCTGCCAGGGGTACATAGTGAGACTCTGGCTCCAAAAGGAAAAGAAGAGAGAGTCGGGCATGATACTTCTATGTATGTGTGATTCCAACACTTAGGAGACCAAGGAAAGAGGACCCATGAATTCAAGGTCAACTGGAGCTACACAGTCAGCCCGTGTATCAAAAAGCCCCAAATAGGGAGCTGGAGGGATGGATGGCTCAGGGGTTGAGAGCTAGGTTTAATTCCCAGCACCCACTCCCAGCCATTGCAAGTGCGGCTCCAAGGACTCTGATACCCTCTTTTGGCTTCTATGGGCTCCTGCACATTTGGGTGCACATAAACTCACACAAGCACACATACACATAAGTACAAAACACACACACACACACACACACACACACACACACACACACACACACACACACATATATATATATATATATATTTTTTTTTTTTGGTTTTTCGAGACAGGGTTTCTCTGTGTAGCCCTGGCTGTCCTGGAACTCACTCTGTAGACCAGGCTGGCCTCGAACTCAGAAATCTGCCTCTGCCTCCCGAGCGCTGGGATTAAAGGTGTGCGCCACCACTGCCCGGCACATAAATATTTTTAAAAATGCCAAAACAAACAAAGAGACAAATAAATGCTTCAACTATTCCACAGGTCCATAATCAGCTTCGCCACAGATATTCTTCTCCTGGGGAGGCAGGAAGTACGCTTGGTATCAAGCTGATGACAGCCTGAGTTCAATCCCACGGACCCACATGGCAGAAAGGAAGAGCCCACTCTCACAATCGTCTTCTTGCCTCCACTCACGCACCGCGGGACACACACGCTCTCACACACAGTGAGTAAATACTAAACAACTTTAAACTGGAGTTGGGGGTTTTTTTTCTCTATGAGCTTCAGTTAAGGTCATTCAGTGTGGAAGTTGGAGGTGATGTGATGGCAGTACACACAGCCCCAAACCACTGGAGGGGCACAGGCCAAAGGTTCAGCATAATCCTCCCTTAAAAGAGAGTTCAGAGCCAACCTGAGCTACATGAGATCCCACCTAAAAAAGGAGAGCCAGAGAGAGCCAGAGAGAGAAAATAAAATGGGCCAACACGATGTCTCAGTGGGTAAAGGCACTTGCCTCAAAAACCTGACAGCCTGAGTTTCCACACTGGAAGAAGAGAATCAAGTTCTGAAGTTGTCCTATGACTTTCTTCCACTCTCTACTTTACACACACACACACACACACACACACACACACACACACACACACACACACACAAATAATAATAATAATAATAATAATAATAATAATAATAATAATAACAATGATAATAGTAATTTTCAAACAAAGAAAAGAAAAACCCAGAATATTTTCGCTGAGGCTGGAGCTGTAACTTCGGAATAGTGTGGGAGTCCAACGTGAGCAAGGCTGTTTGTTCCCCAGCAGTTAAAAACAAGGAAGGAATTTCTTTTCTAGATTTTCCCTTTCAGCAGGGCTTAGGCCTGAGCGCTCGTACCTGCCAGGTGAGTGTCGCCCTGTCTTATTTCTCTAGACATTTGATTTTCTTGTTGAGGCAATGTCCCTTATAGTCCAAAGTAGCCCATGGTGACCTTGAACTCCTGAACCTGAGTGTTGGGGTTTTGGGCAGACACCACCACAGCACACTAGGCCAGCACTCACCTGAGCTGTGTCCCGCCCTCCCCCAGGTTCTGATATGGGTCTTGTTAGCTGTCTAGGTTGTCTTCAAACTTGCAAATTCCCAAACTCCCAAGTAGCTGGGATCAAAACTATGCTTTACAGTGCCTGTTCTGCCAAGTTTTTGAAGAATCATATTGAATTTTATTGAATCATTTTCTGTATCTAATGAAGAAATTGGGAGGGAGGAGGTGGCTTTTTGAGACAGGGCTTTGCTATGTAGCCTTAGAAGGCATGGAGCTAACACATTTATTTTTATTCTGTTTAGATTTATTTTTATTCGTTTTAATTATGTGTTTGTGTGTGGGTGTGTGAGTGCAGATGCCAGCGGAAGTCAGAGGTCAGAGGCAGGTGTTAGACATGGGTGCTGGGAACTTGGGTTCCCTGCAAGAACAGTAAGTGCTTTCAACCTCTAAGCCATCAGTCAGGCCCCTCACCTCCCTCTGTGCCTGTCTGTCCCAGACAGGCTCTCTCTGTGTATCCCTGATCAGGGATCGGTTTGTAACTGTGTAGACCAGGCTAGCCTCAAACTCAGAGAGATCCATCTGCCTCTGCTCCCAAGCAGTGGGATTAAAGGTGTGTGACAAGCCAGGCTTGGTATGTCTTTAGCC
Source organism: Uromys caudimaculatus (assembly GCA_028551405.1). NCBI lineage: Eukaryota > Metazoa > Chordata > Mammalia > Rodentia > Muridae > Uromys > Uromys caudimaculatus. The sequence continues at coordinate 92,580,083 of CM052706.1, read as the reverse complement.
CCAGCACTCATGAGGCAGAGGCAGTGGAAACCCTGAGTTCGAGGCCAGCCTGGTCTACAGAGCAAGTTCCAAGACCGTCAGGGTTACACAGAGAAATCCATCTTGAAAAACCAAAACCAAAAATTAAACCAACCAAACAAAAGGTATGGACATTTAGATGGTTTTTTCCCTGTTGTGCCCCCCCCCCCCCCCAGTGCCTCCCACGTCTCCTGAATGCTGGGATAACAACTCCTCTGGCCTTGAACTTGTGACTTTTCTGGTTCAGTCCCCTTAATGCTGTGATTCTAAGCCTGGACCACCATGCCTAGCGCACTAAATGATATTTATATTTAATAGACTAATGCTAAGGGTTATGTTCACTGATTTTTGAGCATCAAACTCAGCATCCTAGGAAAACAAAGCTGGTCATGTAGACTTCTAAACATTTATTTTATTAAAGTTTGGAGTGAGGATGCTGGCAAACATGGTTAATCCCAGCATTTAGGAGCAGAGGCAGGTAGATCTCTGTGAAGTCCAAGGCAGCCAGGGTCAATAGTAATACCCTATCTTAAACATTCTTTTAACCACATTTGATTTATTGATTTTTAATTTTTACTACTCTATTTACTCATTTGTAATAAGAATATTTGTCTGGGCGCATGCACACCTTAACTTATGGGATGGTCATAGGACAGCTTGTTGGAATTGGCTCTCTCCTTCCGCCAGATGGGTCCTGAGGACTGAACTCAGGCCGGCAGGCCTGGCAGCAAGCACTTGTTGAGCCATCTCTCTGATCTGGTCATGCATATTGTAACTGTATTTGTTTTCATTGCTTAATGTAGTTTGGTGATTTTTATCTGTTCACTGGGATCTAGGATTTGAACCCAAAGCCTCACACTGCCAGGCAAGAGCTGTCCCTGAGCCCCGCCCCTTCCACTCGGCCCCGCCCCTTCCACTCGGCCCCGCCCCCTTCCACTATATTCAGCTTGATACTTAACAGGTGTGTCCAGGCTGGACGCTGGAACACGATGTTGCTCTCTATAAAGTTCACACTGTAAAACCACACAATCATTTACAAAATGTGCCCCCCAAAATCTCATGTTTATTTGGAGGCAGGATCTCAAAATGAAGACTGAGTTGCCTTTGAATCACAGAGATCCACCTGTCTTGGCCTCTAGGATTCTGGCATTAATTGTGTGTGCCAGCATGTGAAGCAAAATCTGTTTTTAACAAGGTAATGAATGGCTGGGCCAGCTTCGTAGCTCCTGTGGCTACCCCACCTAGAAGACAGGAGCTAATTCTGTTAAGACAAGTGAGGAACAGGCTCAGAGGCGGCAAGGAACTTGCTGAGTCACACAGCATCAGCTGGCACGAGACCTCAAGTGCAGGCCTCTCTGCACGGAAGAGCAAGTTAGTATTCTCTATGTGGGATGACAGACACTAAGGCTTCCACACTCAGTTGGTCTTTGAACATACCCATTATATTCTTGAGGCTCTGTTTTATCTTGTAGCAAAATCAAGACAGCTGGAGAGATGGCTCAGCAGTTCAGAGCACCAGCTGCTCTTCCATAGGACCAGTGTTTGAGTCCAGCACTCATATGGTGGCTCACAACCATCTGTATCCAGTCCCGGGGATCTGACAACTTCCGGCCCCCAGGCACTGCACTCAGATGATGCAAAACCACCCATGAAAAGAAAAACAAAACAACCCAAAGCGATTGGTAATGACTCTGAAGGGTGGGGCTGTTACGGGCCTTGGAAAACCGGGTCTCAGTTTGGCTAGAAAGAGTGCTGGGATCTCTGTTGGTAGTGTCTGCCGTGCTCTAAAGGAACCAGAGCTGCCTCCATCTCTTCTGGACTGTGGTGGAAAGAGAGGAGGAGGCTGCAGGAGGTTCAGCAGGCAAAGGTGCCAAACCTGACGACCTGAGTTCAACCCCCAGGGCCCAAGGGAGCGCCGACCCCTGGGAGTCATCCTCTGACCTCCACACATAATAGTGCACACCCATACTAAATACACGTAAACAAATAAATAAAAGAAAGAAAGAAAAGGAGAGTGCAGTGAGACAGGTAAAAACAGCTTAGGATCCCACTAGACCCAAGGCTGCACCTGATGGCCAGACCCCAGGGACATTACTCACTCAGGATAACCAGACACAGTCCTAGACCCCATGACGCCCACTGCACAGTAAATCAGCAGAGACCAAGAGCAGTGCTCTGCACGTCTGGAGAGACACCTCCTTGATCTGCCCTGCACGGATGGAGAGTCTTCCCAGGATCCTGACCCTTGAATCAGAGATTTCTGTTAAGAGACTGGACCTGACCTTCAGTTAAGACGGTGCACAGGGGAGGAGCCTTGGGGAGAGGCTTAGGACCGAGGTTAGGAATTTAGAGTGTGACCCTTGTGTGATGACCCTCTGCATATGAAGTACAACTTTTGTTATACTGACTACGTGCATCGACTAAGCTCTTGACAGAGAATGGGTTTAAAAATCATCAAAGCTTGGAGATGCAGTTCATGGTACAGTGTTTTCCCAGCGTGGGAGGCAATGGTTTTAGGACTGAAAAAAAAAAAAAAAAAAAGAAAAGGAGATTTTCGTAATAATATCCAGGTGTGTTGGTTGATGACTACAATTCCTGTAGCCTAGGTGATCTCCTGGAAGATCGCCACTACAGCTCAAGGCCAGCTTGGGTTACAGTGAGCTGTGCATCGAAAACTAGTGGAGGGTGGTGGCACGAGCCTCTTACCACAGCACGGGGCAGCCGAACGCAGGACAATCACAAGTTCAAGGTCCTTTTCAGCTGCATATACCAGTTCAAGGCCAACCTGGACTCCAAGAGAGCACGTTTCAAAAAAATAAAATGAGCTGGGTGGCATGCACCTTTAATCCCAGCACCCGGGAGGCAGAGGCAGGCAGATCTCTGTGAGTCAGAGGACAACCTGGCCTACATAGCAAGTTCTAGGCAAACAAAAACAAAATGAGACCAACAAGACACCTTAGAGCATCGATCCCCAGGGGTCCGGTGAAATGGCGTCAGGGCTCAGGCTGTTCCCAGATGGGCATGCAACTCTGCGGTGATCCAGCTGCCATTGTCATCTGTACTTGCTACCCAGAGGCCTACACTCAATGTGGTCAGGTTATAGAGGAAACTGGAGATTCCTTTTTATTCGAGGTCAGGGCACCTACCATGGAGTCTGAGGACCTGATTTCTTCTGTTCCTAGGACCCACACAGAGGAAGATGCGGCTGCTTCAAGCTCTTCTCTGAATTCCACATATATACTGTGGCAGGTACCTAGGTGTGTATGCAAACACTCCCCAACTCCCCTCATCATCAATAAATAAAAACAGAAATGAAATAAGTTTGCCCAAGCTATGCATAGTGGCTCAGGCGTAATCCTAGCACTTGAGAAGCTGAGGCAGGAGGATGGGGACGTCTGACTCAAAGCCAGCATGGTAGACATATCAAGGCCCTACCACTCCAAAAAATGCTGGGCATGGTGACGCACACCTTTAACTCTAGAACTAGGCAGGCAGAAGCAGGTGAATCTCTGTGAGCTTGAGGCCAGCCTTGTCTACATGCCAAATTCCAGGCAAAACTTCAAAATGAAACCACGTTTCCAAAAATAAAGCTTATACCATGCAGCACAGAAATGGTGGCTGATGGGCTGGAGAGCAGCTAATAGTTCTTGGTTCGGTTCCACCGGACAGCTTAAAACTGTATCTTCAGTTTCAGTGTTTTCATTGCCTTTTTCTGGTCTTTGTACTACCGCCAGGCACATACATAAACATGCATGCAGTCAAGACACACGTGTGCGCGCGCGCGCGCGCGCGTGCGCGCACACACACACACACACACACACACACACAAAATGAATAAATCTTTAAAAGCAAATGTTTGATGGAGTGGTAAGATGGCTCAGTGGGTAAAGGCATTCGTCTTAGGACCAGAGTTTCACCTTGGCTTGTGTAAAGGTGGATGGAGAGAAGCGACCACCCTCCCGTGACCTTCACACGGCTCCTGTAGCACACATGCCCATCCCATTCTCACACACACACACACACACACACACACACACACACACACACACACACACACACATAAAATAATTTGCTTGACTATGGTGGGTGAGGGAGTTGGGGACCCTTGCCAACCACGCAGGACTGGCATTAGTTCACACTGCCCAGCTGTGCATTCTCAGACATGCTGCCTAAAGTTTCTGAGACTCTCGTCCACACTGCCGAAGCTCAGATGACGGGGTGCAGCAGCCTGGGGAAGAATCTAGTGTCCCATGTTAGGGCAGCTGGAAAGTATTGAGTCCGGTCAGCAATGTCTGTGATGGGCTCAGTTGTGAGAAGTGTAAGTAGGTGTTTGAGGTTCTTAGCCCCTGCTTCACTCAGCACAGTTATTTATTTATTTATTTATTTATTTATTTATTTATTTATTTATTTATTTATTTATTTATGTTTTTCGAGACAGGGTTTCTCTGTGTAGCCCTGGCTGTCCTGGAACTCACTCTGTAGACCAGGCTGGCCCCAAACTCAGAAATCCACCTGCCTCTGCCTCCTGAGTGCTGGGATTAAAGGCGTGCGCCACCACTGCCCAGCAGCACAGTTATTTAGAACGCTCCGCCTCAGTGAGCACAGATTCCACATATAGCTCACCAGGGCTGGCTCTCTCCTTTGCCTTGGTACTGAATTCAGGTTGTCAGGCTTGGTGGCAAGTGCCTTTACTCGCTGAGCCTTCTCCTGGTCCCTGGTCTTGAATTTCTATGCCTCCTATCTCCACCCGCCACAAACTGGGATTTACAGGCATGCCTAGTTTGAGTGGAGCTGGGAGTCCATTCCCAGCTTTGTGGAATGCTAAGAAGCTGTCTCCCAGCCGAACCACATATCCCGCCCTTGTGGTGGCTTCTTGGCTTAAAAGCTCTGGACCTAGAAGGGGGAGGGCAGCACTTGGATGTAAATAAATAAATGAATAAATTTTAAAAAGGGTCTTCTATCAACCTCCCGTGTAGCTGTTGTGACAGTTGTGTGCCATTAGGCCCAGCTGCCTTTCTGTCTGCTAGAAAGGTTGACACAGGCTGGGTGTAGTTCAGTGGAAGGAGCTCTTGTCTCACATGTGCAAGGCCCTGGGGATCCGGGTATAATAGGGTGAAGGAACAGGAATCAGAGGGTCAACTCTGACCTCCAAGTCAGCCGAGAGTGGCTGCTTACTGTGATCCTCTCAGCAATACAAAGCCACATCCAGTCTTTAAATGAATATGTTCTGCAATGATTAAATCCTGGGCTTATTAGTAATGTCTGCCATGGGCATAGCTGTCAGACAGTGAACACTGCGAGGTCTACAGCAGGTTCCCTGATAGCAATCCTCCATCGATATCGTGTTCTGAGAGCCTGCTAGCCTGTTCTTGTTTGTCTGCCTGTTTTGTCTTGTAGTACCAGGAGTTGAACTTGGGGCCTCACTCAGACTAGACAGGCACTCCATCCACCACCAAGCCCTCTACCCAGTTTTTCATGAAATCCTCCCAACATGGAACACTGTGAGCGTCTTTTCTCCACTGCACACACAGGGATTGCAGCAGGTGAAAAGGCAGAGCAGAACCTCAAACCCACGGCTCATCAGATAAAGTTGCTTGCCACCAAGGACTTGAGTTTGACACCTGGAATCCACCCAGGAGAGAGTCAATTCCTGCAAGCTGTCCTCTGATCTTCACACATAAATAAACTAATTTAAAAGTGTAATAAAAGTTAAAAATAAAATCTAGGATCAAAGAACGAAAGGCCAATAATAGTAACAACAGCCACGAAGGTATAACTGTGGTAGAACAGTGGCTTAGCATGTTCAAAGCCCTGGGTTTGAGCCCCAGTGTTACAAAAACAAAAACAAACAAACAAAAAAAACCACCACAAAACAAAACTAGCAAACCAAGACTGGCATGGTAGCCCATGTCTGCAATACCCAGGACCTTGCAATATGATGCAGAATAATATCTGTCTTCCAAACAAAACTGAATAAAAATATAAGCAAACATCCCAGGAGAGCAAAGCAGTGCTATGCACCTGCTGTTTACTGGGCTCCGAGCATTGCAGTTTGTGGGGAGGAGACCAGGAGTTGAGCATAAGACACTGCACATGCTAGGCACTCTTTGTCTTCACTTCCGGAAGTGAAGCTTTACACCCTAGTTTTTGGAGCCCTACTGTGTGTCAGGCACTGAGCATGTGGATTTTTGTTTTATTTTGAGACAGGGTCTCATTATGTAGCTCTGGTTGTCCTGGAATATAGGCCAGGCTGGCCTTGAAGTAATAGAAATCCTCCTGCCTCTGCCTCCCAAGTGCTGGGATTAAAGGCGATGTGTCACCCTGCTCAGCTACATGGTTTTAGACTTTTAGTACTATACAGGAAAGTGGAGACCATTTGCTCCATTTCTTAGTGAGGAATTTAGTGTTTGCTCTGGAGCCTACACAGGCCTGTGTGTGTGTGCATGTGTGTACTCCTGTACCTGTGTGGAGATGTAAGACACAGGCCTCTGTGTGTGTGTGTGTGTGTGTGTGTGTGTGTGTGTGTGCTCCTGCACCTGTGTGGAGATGTAAGGACAACTTTGGGGTGTTGGTTCTTTCCTTCCATCTTGTGTGTTCCAGGGATGAAACTCAGGTTGGCCCAGTTTGTTGCAAGCACCTGCTGAGCCATATTGCCAGCTTTGAGTCAGCATGACACCTGACTTGACCCCAGAGTCTATGGAGTTACCTGGCAGCCATTCTACCCACAACTTTAAGGACACTGGGGGGTACCGGGATGTGTTAGCTCCTAGGGGTTCGCTGTCCAGTCTGCTCCTCTCACCACCACCCCCCCCTCTGTGCTTGAGCTTAGCTGGGCAGAGCCTGGTGTTCATCTCACAGCTGAACCGACTGAGCCGCAAAGCCGATAATGGGGATCGGATTGGCAGAAGCCACACCCGGCCTGCCCTGGCCTGTGGTAACTGTGGGCTTGGGATGGTGGCACCTCAGCATCAGAGAAGGACCTCGAGGACTGGTCCAGGACAGAAAAGAGGGGAGTCAGGAAGGAGAGAGGGCAGGAGAGGCAAGGCTGACTGCTGGGGACATTCTCTTCCTCCTCTCCAGCTCCTCCTGTGGGCCTGTTCCCCACCCTGCCACCCTCTCCCCCAGACTCCCTCTTTGTAACTGCCCTTACTCCAGTCACGCACAGTTGAGGTAGGAATTTGTCAATAACACACCTAAAGCTACTTGCTCCTCAGACCCCCTTGGCCTCCAGCTGGGCCTCTGGCCTCCAGTCACAGTGACAGATGCTGGGATACGGGTGACAATAGGGCTTTGAGTGGCTATCTAAGCACAGCAAGTCCGGGCCACCACGTGGTGCAGACCGAGCCTCGTATTTCTGAGCCTTTTCCTTCTACTTCTAATCTACGAGGGGCCCCCTCTCCTGGTCTATCCTCAAGGCGTCTCTTCTTGAGTGTCCCCACCACCACCGGTGGGAATTCCAGGCCTCCAAGGGTCTCCAGGCCCTGCTGTAACCTCTGACCACACCCTCTTCTCTTTTGCGCATTCTTTTCAAACAGAACAACAGATGAGGGAAGTCTTGGAGGCATTATATTGTTGTAGGGATTCTGAGAGTCTCCAGGAGGCTACACTCCCGTTCTCAGACCTGGATGAGCACCTTGAGGCCCAGAGATGGTAAGAAAACAGCCAGAGGTCACACAGCAAGCTGAGCCCTTGGGAAGGCATGGGGAGGAGGTGGTCCCTTCTTAGAGTCAGGTGGCCTGATGCCCGGGCCCAGCAGAGAGGAGACCCAAGATGGACTACTGAGCTTCCCGACCCCCACTGTGCAAACCACGACTCGAAAAAGAGGCCGGGAACAACACTAGGTGATCAGAGACACACTGGAAGAGATCTCGGAAGAGCGGAAAAGGTAGGTTGGGCGCGGGGACCAGACAAAGGACGCTCGGCGGCGCGGGGAGCTAGTCGCTCAGGGAGCCGGGGGTGGAGCCAGGGTGCGGTGAGTACTGGCCAGCCCCGCCCCGGGACACGCCCGGGCTGCCGGGTGGAGGTCCGAGGGCTCATTCGAGGCCAGGTCCAGGGGGCCTAGGGGCGGGGCCTGGATGGGCGTGGCACGACAGGGCGTGGCATGTCGGGCGGGGCCGTGAGTTCGGGAGCTGACCAGCTCCGAGGCTGCTGAAAGCAACCGTGCGCCGGCCGAGCGGCCCAAGTTGCGGGCGCGTTCAAGGTCACCCCGCGGCCCAGAGCCCTGGCCAGGGGAGGGCGCGTGCAGCAGGCCCTATGTAGTGCTGCTGCAGCCCCGGATGCCCTCACCCGGAGGCAGCGGCCGGGGAACGGGGACCCCCTCCTGCACTCCCCCCCCTCGCAGCCCCAAGGCCCCGCGCGAGGCTACGGCCCGGCGGAGAGACAAAGAGACTACGGCAGCGGCCGCGGGCCTCAGGGCGCCCCCTCCTCTTCCCCTCCCCGCTTGCCGCAAGGTCGACGGGGCTCTAGGACGAAGATGCCCGCCTCTCGGGTGCGGCCGGGGCCTAGAGCAGCGCGATCCGACGCCACCCCGCCTCTCCATCTCTCCTTCCCCGCACCCCAAAAAAGCTCTCAGAGAATGCCGTGTGGCGTTACCCGAACCAACAGTAGGCGATCGCGGCCCTCGTCCTCCTGGGCGGCCTGCGGGTCTGGGCCTGGGATGCTGGAAGCATCCTCCGCCGCCGCGGCCCCTCCCCCACAGCCTTCCAGTGAGGAGTCACAAGGACCACCGGGTGGCCGAGGGCACCCGGTACAAAGCTTGGTTCTCCAAAGCCTCTCGGACCAGGCTCCATTCCCCAGAACTCCGGATGCGGCTCTGGCCACTCTCAGGCTCGAGGCGCGGTCCTACCCCCCCACCCAGGCCTAGCTAGGCCTGGTCCTACCCCCCCCCCCCGCGTTTCCGTGGAGCCAGCCTCCGCCCCTCCCTCCCGTGTTCGTCTCGCGGCGACAAGGGAGTACCTACAGTGACCATTCTTGTGTGCCCGGCGGGCGCGGTCCGTATCGAGGGCGGCTCCGGGGGTCGTGCACTCCTAGGGGGGCGCCTGGTGCTCACGCCGGGGTCCCGCCCGGGCGTCTGCGGCTGCGAACGCTGCAGAGGCGGAGACGGAGGCGGCGGCGCCCTCGAAGGCCGGGAACTGACCCGAGCCTGGGGATGCGCGCTTAGACGGCCAGACCCCCGGCGGCAGGTGGATGGAGGGAGCGGGCGCGCAGTGGAGGGTGCCCGGAGCGCGGCCCCGCGGGGCCCGAAGAAGTCGCTCTTTGCGACTGAGATCTCGGCAGCTCTGCCTTCTGCGGTGGGCCCTCTGTCCGGCCTCTCCCGTGCCGGGTGATGGGTCCTCTCCTCTCGCCCGCCCTCCCTCCCTCCCTCCGGCCCGCGCTGCGCGCTCTGCGCTCTGGGTCGCACTGCCGCCGCCCCCAGCCCTTTATAGCGGCAGCTGCCAGCGCCGGCGTCGCTCATTGGCTGCGACAGCGGGTCCCCGCCTCCTCTCGGCTCCCGACGGCGCGGCTAGTGGAAGCGAGTGCGCGCGGGCCTGGACTCTGCGTGCCAAGTGAGAATAGGATGAGACCTCAGATCTTGGCTCGCTCTTGCCTGCGAACCCTGAGTCCAGTCTTGACACCCTTCTTGAGTATTTCTTTAGCTTTGCAGACAGATTGGGTTACCCTCTTCAGATCAGCACCTAACTCTGAAGGGGTAAAAGACAGCCTTTTGTGACCCAAACACAATCAGGGTTGGGGGCGGGGAGGGGGGCTGGGAAGGGGAAAAGACCCAGACTCGTGCTGCTAGATCCGAGGTCAATAGTTTTTGTCTCCACATGACCTCTGGTGATAGTAGAAATAATGCTAGGTGTGGTGAGGCATGAAGGTCACTGGTAGTTTGAGTCTAGCATGGGCTACACAGCACTTTAAGCTAACCTGGATTACATAGCAAACTTCAAGCTGTTGTGTGCTGCTTAGGAGACCCTGTCTTTTAAAAAAGTAAAGAACAAAGAAAAGAAAACCCAAACAAACAAAAAACCCAACCCAAACCAACCAACCAAACAAACAAAAAGCAAAAGTAAGGTGAGCACGATGTAAGACCAACTTTAGAAGATAATCAGGATGATTGAGAGTTCAAAGCCAGCCTGGGCTACATGAGACTCTTTCTCAAAAATAAAACAAAACAGAACAGAAGGCTGCAGGAAGCTGGAAAGATGGCCCAGCAGGAAAAGGTTCTTGCCACGCAGGCCTGGAAATCGGGGTGGGTGGGTGGGTTTGTTTTGTTTTTGAGACAAAGCTTCTCTGTGTAGCACTGGCTAACATGGAACTTTCTTGATAGACTAACTAGGGTGGCCTCCAACTCAGATATCCATCTGCCTCTTCTAAGTGTTGGAATGAAAGATATGTATCTCCATGCTAGGTGACAACCTGAGTGTGGTCCCTGGAATCCATATAAAGGTGGAAGGAGAGAACTAGCTCCACACAGTTCTCCTCTAACTTACACACACACACACAGCACATAGCAATAATAATAACTCATTTAAAAAATGGGCTGAGGATTGGTTCAGTTACTAGCACGCATGAAGCCCCAGGCTCACATGGTGCTGCAAGCCTGTAATCACAACACTGGGGATGCTGAGGCAAAAGGGTCAGAAGTTCAAGGTCATCGTCAGCTATATAATGAATTTCAGGCCAGCCTGAGCTACATAGACCTTGTAGCAAAATGAACATACAAAAAACAAAGAAGAACGGCAACAGACAAAGGAAGGAAAAGTGGCGGTGAGGAAGCGATTGAGCATTTAGGGTGGTCTTACTTTATCACCCTTGGAAGGAAACTACACCATGTTGGTTTTGAGTGTGCCAAGTACTCTAGAGTTCAGAATGTGAGCGCTGGCACCTTCCCTGTCAGGGGGACACTGCACTGCTCCGTAGCAGGTGAAGAGGTTTGCGCTAAAGGTTCTTTACGATCTATCCCCATTAGAGTCATACAGCCTAAAAGATCATAAATAGGTCTCCAAATTTGGATAAGCAGGACGTGGGAGTCGTACTGGCTAATGTTTGACTTTCTGTTTGGCGTGTGATTGGTTGTCCTGTGGAAGCACGATTTTTTATTTTTTTATTTTTTTGAGATTGGAATGGCAACACCTCCTTTAATGTTTAGAACTTTTGCTGGCGCGGGATGGGGGCTCGCGCAAGGCTTCAGCACCACAGACAGCGGTCTGACAAGGTGGGAATGCGCTGCTGGAAGTAGCCAGAATCACAATACCTAGCCTAATCTCATCCTTTTTGTTTTGTTTGTTTTTTAAATTAACATTTTGTGTGTGTGTTCGAGCGCGCGAGCGCACGCGCACGAGCATGCATGCGCGCACCGTGGTGCATGTGTGTAGGTCAGAGGACAATTTTCAGGATTTTGGTCTCTTCTTCCAACACATGGCGCCCTGGAATCGAACTCAGGTAGCCAATCTTGAGGGGCAGACGCCTTTACCCGCGAGCTGTCACAGCGGTCCTATTCTTATTCTTGTACGCCCCTTCAGGATCCGGTTTGTCCAGAGTGCGAATCAGACTGATTTAACCAATCAGAAATGGCTCTCGAGAGACACAATTGCAAGATGCTCTGGAGATTGAGCCAATGAGAAGGCGTACGCACTGGAGAGGGCGGGCTAATCACTGTGACCCACACTGTAGGGGCGATGGCAAAGCAGATTCCCGAGTGGCTCCTCCGAGGTTTGTAGGGCAACTCGGCTGCCGAAGCAGGACCTCCCCCGAATGATAGCTCACCCTGCTCTGCCCCCGCGTTCCCCTTAGCAGTCAGTCTCTGCAGCCAGATTATTCCTGGGGCAAAGGCCCCACCGCGGTTCCCATGGAAACTGCCTGCTCCCATTGCCTGAGTAAGAGAACGGGCTCTTGGAGAGTTTAGACCAGTCCCGTTAATTCTACACCAGGCTGATGTACCCCCAAGTCCCAAGTGGGAATTGGGACTTGTTGCTACTCCTTCGAGACCAATCTGCGAGTGGTGCTGCAGGGCTCCCAAGGGCACGTGCCAGAGCTTGCGGCTGTGCGCCCCTGGGTCACGTGGCAGCAGCATCCCGAATAGACAAACTCGCGCACCACCTGGTGGTGGCACCTACTTCTCCACCAGTCTCCCTGCACGCAGTGTCCAAGACAATTGTTATCCCACGGTGTCCTGTTCCTGGAACACACCAAGCCTTCCCATACAGAGATGGATTCTGTCATTCAGGTTCAAGAGCAAAAGCCATCTCCTCAGGGAAGCTCCCTCTCTTCCTAACCCAACTCGTCACTCCATTTTTTGCCTGATGCTTCTCTACATTGGAGTTTCCAAATGTTTGTTCAACAGCTTAGCTCCTCCCCCAGTTCTCTGGGCCAGGAATAAACATTCTGTGAGGGATGGGCAGAGTGGGCATCAGGATTCTAGTCCCCCCGCCCCCACCCTGTGGGAGCAGAGGCTAACAGGAAAGGTCCTTGTGTGTTATCCAAGGGCAGCCACCCCCAACCTAGCCTGGGTAGGAAGGGAGCAGGTTAATTGGTCACAAAGGGGTGCCCAGTGTCCACAATTATCCAGGCTTAGGGGAAGGGCAACTCCCTTTTCACTTTAATCTCATTCTGCGCTCTCGACACAGTTCAGCAGTGCAGTCCCATGTGGCAGCTCCACGGGTGGGATGGGATAGGGCAGGGTGGGGCACCTGCCCAGGGAAGAGTGGGGATGCCTCCTTCCGGCCTGCGGTTGGGGCAGCCCCAGTGGCTGCATAGAGCTCTGACAGGTCTGGACATAATGTCCAAGAGTACAAATAAATAGAGGCTGAGGTCCACGGGCATGAGCACGTCAGGTAGGTTTGTGGTCCGGGTGGCTTTTGAGTGTGTGGAACTTGACACTGTCCAGCTTCTCGAAGCGCTTCCCGCAGCGGTCGCACGTGAAGTTGTACTGCACCTCCGCTGTGTGCTTCTTCATGTGCCAATTGAGCGAAGCACGCTGCCGGCACTGGTACCCACAAATCTCGCACCTGCGTGGCAGGAGAGGGACCCAAGGTCAGGTCATCGCGGGCTGAGCCTCCCCTGCAACCCGCTCAGGTCACCTCCCTCCCGAGCGCTGGACACTCACTGCAGGGGCGTCTCCCCGGTGTGCGTGCGCCGGTGCACCTCCAGATGGTTCTTCCTCTTGAAAGACTTGCCGCAGGTCTCACAGGTGAACTCTCGGACGCCTGCAGGTGGCAGCAGCCTCAGGACCCTGCCCAGTAGAGGTGGCTACAAGGAGCAAGCTCCCTCCCACCCCCCAACCCTGACATCCGCTGGAGTGATAGCAGGTAGGAAGAGGGCTTCTGACACAAGTGTCAACTGCCAAGCTAAAATAAGCTCGCATATGACCAGTGTTGGATTCAGGACAACCGCACATGAAAACCAGTGTCCGTACAGGTCTGAATGTGGGATTTCACAGGACAGCCCAGGCCTCCTGAAGGCTGGAATTTACACATGCACACTACGTCTGGCCTGTGGGTCCTAGCTGGCAGGGCCTGACCTGAATGGATGATCATGTGGCGTCGCAGGTGGTTGGATAAATAAAACTTCTTGCCACAGCCAGGGTGAGGGCACACTTTGGTCTTCCCTTTTCGGTGCACAAGGTTGACGTGGTTCTAGGGGTGAGAGGGGCAGGAGTGGGTGCCATGGAACCACCTGGGGGGCTACTAAAGTGGGGAGACATGCAGGTAGCCAGGACATAAGCCATAGCCAGCCTAGCCTGGAACGTGGAAGAGGCACCCTAGTGTCCAGCTTGAGCAGGAGCACTAGGCTCAAAGAGCAGCTTTTGCAATCCCAGTTCCTGCTGCTAGCCCAAGCCACATGAGGAAACCTAGGCTCCAGGGCACAGAGGTTGGCTGATGCCTCTCAAGTGCTGCACTGCCCCTGGGGGACTTGAGTCACGTGTTTGTTTGTTTCTTTTTCTTTCATTCTTTAACCCAAGAGAACAGCCTAGGTACTTAAAACATGCTCAGCAAGTTCAAAGGCTTACTGGTACTGCCTTCTTTGTGAAGCCAGGAGGAAACCCCACTCTGCCCCTAGGGTATACTGTCCACAAGACAAAAGGTGAGCTATGGAGAGAGTTCTAACTGTATGCGGATCTGGGGCTCCCGGGCATGGCTAGTGCCCGGGACTGGGATAGTTTTCCTGTGCAAGACCAAGAACATGGTCTGGGAGGTGCTGGTTAGACCAGGTTGGCTATACCTGTGTCAGCAGACATGGGGTTGAGGAAGTCAGAAGTCAAGCAAGGCCAGCTGTGACAAAATGGGCTCATGGAGGTAAGCCCTGCACCACTGATGCCTGGTAGAGCCTCTATGAAGCCAAAGGCCCAGGCCAGCTGGTCTCAACAATGGCTGCCGGGGGCGTGGCCTCACCTGGAAGCTGCTGAGAGCCACATACACCTGGCTGCAGCCCTCGTATGGACAGTGGAACATCTCCAGCAGGCCGTCAGCATCCATCACCCGTGATCGCTTGCTCCGCCGTCTCCTGGAGAGAAGGGGCCTGTGGCATCAGGGTGCCAGTCCCCAGTGGGCTATATGACTGCAGCTGTTCCTTGCCCTTGGTCCCACCCAGCCACCTAGCACCCACTTCTCGGGCTCCTTGGGAATCTCGTAGATGATGGCTGACATTTCATTGCTGTCCAATTCCTCTCCATCCACTTCTGCTTCTGCCTCTGTATTCTCAGGCCCCGTGGCTGCCAGCTCTGTCAGCTCTGGGGCCACTGAATCCTCTTTCTCCTCCTTGAGCATATACAGGTCCTCCTTCTCTACGGGGTGACACGGGGCGGTGTCTGTGGGGATAAGGCTGTCAAGGAGCTCACTTCGAGGGCTACTCCTTCCCCTCTGCCCCCCTTCCCAACCCCTGCCAGAGGCCACAGTGGCACCCCCAGACCTTTCTTGGTCTCAGTGCTGGCTATAGAGGTGGTGTCCATGGTGCTGTGCTGGGTGCCCTCGGGCTCCGTCTGTGTGTAGGCCGCCACACCCTCCATCACAGTACAGGACACCTCCTCACCCAGGCTACTGCCAG
Source organism: Uromys caudimaculatus (assembly GCA_028551405.1). Classification (NCBI taxonomy): domain Eukaryota; kingdom Metazoa; phylum Chordata; class Mammalia; order Rodentia; family Muridae; genus Uromys; species Uromys caudimaculatus. The sequence continues at coordinate 92,565,038 of CM052706.1, read as the reverse complement.
GAGTGCCACTGCCAGCAGCTACATTGAGGTGGATGCCCTCGGCTGTGAGGGCATCATAGCCAGGACCAGCAATGATGATCACCTGGGAGCCAGGCACCATGCCTGACACTGGGCAGCTGGCCACTACCTCACCCAGTGCCTCCTGGGGCATGTTCTCAAAGAGGGTGCCGGGGCCAGTGCCCACTTGCATGGGAACTGGCACACACACCACCGTCTCCAGGGCCTCAGGCCCACTGCCTGCAGGGTTCTGGCACAGAGGGGTGCCCTGTTCAGCCAGGTTCTCCACGTGGTGGACGTCAAAGGGGATATGAACTCCTTCCTGAGTGATAAGCCCACTGCTGCCTGTGGGGCTGGTAGGGGTGATGGCCGCAGCAGCAGCTGAGGCTTTGGCTGGCTGGATCTCAGGAGGCTCCTCCGAGTCAGAGCTGGAGCTGGAGCCGGATGAGTCAGAGCTGCCAGCCACCAGGCCATTGCCCACTGCAGAGAGAAGACAGACAGGAGAGTTTCTAGCTGGGGCCGTGGCTCAGCCTGAAGTGTTTATCTTATAAATACAAGGACCTGAGTTCCGTCTCCAGAACCCATGTTAAAACACTGCGCACGGGAACTGGAAAGAATGCTCACTGGGTAAGAGCATTTACTACTCTTTGAGATGACCAGGGTTCAGTTCCCAGCACCACCTGGTGGCTCAGTCTAGTCTGTAGCCCCAGCTGAAGGGGACCCGACACCCGTTTCTAGCCTCTATGTACACATGTGATGTACTTAGATACACGCAGAATGCACACTCAAAATAAAAATAAGTCTTCAAATGTCTGTGTTAACTAGTAAGACGGCTTGGTAGCCAAAGGCGTTTGCCATGCAAGTCCTGCTACCTGAGTGTGGTTCCTGGAACCCAGATGTGGTGAACTCAGTGGTAAATGTTTCCACAGGCTCAGGCATTTGAACACTGGATCCCCAGCTGGTGTCACTGTTTGGAGAAGTCTAAGTTGTACAGCCTTGCTGGAGGAAGTATGTCAGTAGAGGCAGGGTCTGAGGTCACACAGCCTCGTTGGTTTTCAGTTTGCTCCCTGCTTACGTTTGTGTTTAGAGAGCAAAGCTCTTCACCTCATGCTCTGGCTGCCATGCCTGCTGCTTGCTGCTGTGCTTTCCCACCGGATGCACTCTCAGTCTCTCTGCAACCTTAAGTCAGAATCCACTCTCTTCCCTAAGTGTCTTTTGGTCATGGTGTATTATCAGTTAACAGAAAAGTAACTTATCAGCTAGGCTGGTGGTGGCACACACCTTTAATCCCAGCACTCAGGAGGCAGAGGAAGATGGATCTCGCTGAGTTTGAGGCTAGCCTGGTCTACAGAGTAAGTTCCAGAGACAGTCTGGGCTACACAGAGAAATCCTGTCTCAAAAAACAAAACAAAACAGCAAGGAAAAGAGAGGGGGGGGGGAAGTAACTAACACACCACATATGTGGACCGAGAGAAGAACCAACTCTACAAAGTTGTCTTTTGACCTCCACATGTGCTTTGGGGCATGCATGCCCCCTAGTGCGACCCAGCCATACACATGCTTCATACACACTACACACATACTAACATGTAAAACAATTTAGAAATGTCAGGTCATGCTTAGTGGTACACATGTGTGAGTCCCCACCCCAGCACTGATGAGCTCCAGGCCAGGGAGGATCCTGTCTCAAAGGAGGTTCGTGACATTGTTGAGGATGACATTGAAGGTTATCCATAGGCTTCCACTCCACTCATGTGAAAACATTGGTGTGCTGGAGCTGGTATCTATGTGTCACCAGAAAGTATGTACTGTGACTTTCAGGGCCAAATCCAGTGGTCCCTTGGAGGTCCCTGTACCACCTGATTTGTCTGGCTGTACTCAATCACCAGTCTCTCTGCTAGGCACTCACATTGCTCATTCCCGGCCTCTCTGGCTTGTTTTGTTACTGTTTTGAGACAGGGTCTCACTATGTACCCCTTGCTGCCCTGAAATTCATATGTACACCAGGGTGATCTCGAACTCAAAGATCATTCTGCTTCCCAAGTGCTGGGATCAAAAGAATTCACCACCACGGTGAGCATCAGCCCTCTCTGACCCTCTCCCTAGGTTCATGTCACATACTGTCATTCAATTAGTTCTACAGGACTTAGAAAAAAAATCTGTCTGGAGTGAGCCTCTAACCCAGTAAATCAAGGGCTGTCACAAGGCTCTTTCCACTTCTGATGCCTGTGGAAAGTCCTGGGCTACTTGGTGTCTGTCTAGGTACCAGCTGGAAATTCTTGTGATGCCACTTTTGGTTTCATGACTGTTGGGATGACTCATGGAACTCTAGAAAGTTCTCCCTCCAGTCTGCTTCAGCTCACAGCTTAATTATGAAGGTATAACTTATCGATGACCAGAAGAGAGCAACAATGGAGTCACAAGCCTAGTTCTTTTTTTTTTTTGGTTTTTCGAGAGTTTCTCTGTGTAGCCCTGGCCATCCTGGAACTCACTCTGTAGACCAGGCTGGCCTCAAACTCAGAAATCCACCTGCCTCTGCCTCCCAAGTGCTGGGATTAAAGGTGTGCACCACCACTGCCCGGCTACAAACCTAGTTCTCGATGACAGACTCCTGCACCTCTTCCATAGAGCCTCAGTCTCAGTACCATGAAGTATCACCTGCCAGAGCTGCCTGCTCACTGATCAAGAGCCTGGTCTGCAGAGGCCAGAGCTGGACATCTATATTCCTTAATCTCTCTCCCTTTTAATTTTTAGTTCTCAAATTTATTTATTTGTAGGTAGGGGGCACTATGGTGTACATGTGTGCAGGTCAGAGGAAAACTTGCAGGATTTGGCTCTTTCCTACCATCATGTAGGTCCTGAGGGCACAGCTCAAGTCACCTGACTTGGCGCCAAGCACCTTTATGCACTGAGCTATCTCACCGCAGTGCTGGGGACCCAGACTCATGTCTTCATGCCTGTATAACAAGCACTTTATTGACTGAGCCTCAGAACAGCTCTCATGACCAGATGTCTGGTGCCTCCCTGATGAGTGGGTGTTAGGTTTACGTCTTTCCTAGATAGTGTGTTTGGTCTTTTAGGTGATTTGCCCCCATCCAACAGCTATGTAGGTGTCTGCCCCAGAATCAGCTAACTAGCATAGATTCAGGGATATTACAAAGAACTTCTTGTTAAAGTGGGTCCTTATGAAGCACAAAACACACTGCTACTGGGCTGCAGAGATGGTCCAGCTTAGGGTTAAAGAGCATGTCTGCTCCTCCAGAGGTCCCAAGGTCCATTCCCAGGGAGCTCACAACAGCAGCTAACTTCAGCTCTAGGAGATCTCATGTCTTATGTCCTCTTCTGCCTCCCTCCCCCATTCATATTCTCTCTCTCTCTCTCTCTCTCTCTCTCTCTCTCTCTCTCTCTCTCACACACACACACACACACACACACACACACACGCATGTGCATACACATATACATAAACACACATGCATGCACACACAAACACACAGAGAAGACAAACACACAAACATATGCATGCACAAATACATACAGGCACTCACATACATACAAACACACATACACACATTGCACACGCATGCATGCACATACACAGAAACATGCAAATGCATGTACACACAACACAAACATACACACATACATACAAACTGATATAGTAAAAATAAATCAAGAAACTACTCATTGTGTGACTTGTTTACAAAAAACAAAAACTATTACACTCATGAAATTCTAAGGATTTTAGGAGCTTGTTCAGAAGGGATTGGTTCTGGAATTCCAAGCTGACATCTAAAGTCTTCGATCAATTTTAGGGTGAAGAGATGGCTCCGTGGCTGACAGTGCTGGCTGCTCTTGCAGAGGACAGAGTGCTATTCCCAGCACCCACAGGGCAGCTCGTAATTGGCTATAACTCCAGTTCCAGGGGACCTGAGACATTCTTTTGCCTTTACAGGACACTTACACACACACACACACACACACACACACATATTTTAGACAAGGTTTTTCTAGGTAGCCTCAGCTGTTCTGAAGTCACTCCATAGACTATGTTGGCCTTGAACTTGCAGAGATCTACCTGCATCAGCCTCCCAAGTGCAGGGATCAAAGGTGTCCATCACCATGCCCAAACTATATAATTTTTTTAAATGTAGTATTTGCAGGGCTGTAGCTGCAGCTCAGGTGGTGGAGCGCTATCTCAGGTAGCACACATGAGGCTCTGGGTTCCATCCCCAGCACTCCATAAACTGGAGTGGTGCTGTAACTCTAGCACTGGGGTAGTGAGACTGGATGATCAGGAGTTCAAGGTTATTCTTGGCTATATAATGAATTCAAGGCCAGCCTGGAATACATGAGAACCTGTCTCAAAAAATAAGCAGGGAAGCTTGGCGTGGTGGTACATGGGAGGCAGAGGAAGGCAGATCTCTGTGAGTTCGAGGCCAGCCTGGTCTACAGAGTGAGTTCTAGGCCAGTCAAGGGCTACACAGAGAAACCTGTCTCAGAGTGAGGATCTCAGTTTGATTCCCAGAACCCCCATGGTGGAATGTCAATCACCAACCCCCATTAAGTTGTCCTCTGATGTTTACTGACATCCACAACAGCTCTGTGCTACCCACACTCCCCTAACAAATAAATGTAATAACAAAATTAAATAATTTGTAAACCTTCATAGAACTTATATACTTATATCTCACATTTGCCTTAAGCCATTTATAATGCCTGATGCAGGATTAAGCATCTCAAGAAACCAGAAAAAAAAAAGGAACCGACAAGGAAAGAGGCCCACACTGCACTGTGTGGACCGACAGCGTGCATGCCGCCCTTTCCCTCCGTCCAGTCGTGGGTGGCTCAACCTGCGTGCAGACAAAAGCATGCATAGGACCCTCTGGGCGCAGGGTACAGGCTGTATCTAGTTTACAGGCGTGTGTTTCTGTATCTACATTTGTAAGCACGTATGCACAGATACACAAAGAGCTTAGAAACCAACTTTGAGTGCCTGCCTCAATCACTCTACCTATCTTATTCATTTGTTTTTACTTATTTTTGAATCAGGGTTTCAGTATGTAGTCCTGGCTGGCCCAGAATTTATTATGTAGACCAAGATGGCCTTGAACTCACAGAGATTCACCTGCCTCTGCCTCTCCAGTGCCATATTAAAGATATCAGACAGCATGTCTAGTTCCAACTTATTTTTGTAGACAGAGTCTCTCTTTCAATGTGGAGTTCACCATTTTGGTTATTAGCCTGGCTGGTCAGTGAGCCTCAGGGAGTCTTCTGTCTCCAGCTTCCCACTGCTAGGATTACAGGAGTGGCTTCCATGACGTATGTGCTGGGAATGAAAATCATGCTCTCATGCTTGCATAGCAAGCATCTTACCAACTCAGCCATGTCCCTAGCTCCTGAACTGTGTCTAGTTTTATGACACCATAGACTGTACCAATGTCCTGGTAACTATGCATTCATGAGGAGTTGGGTCTCCCTCCCGAGCCCCAAGATCTTGGAACCACACCCTCTGGGGCCCCAATCTCAGAATCTACTCAGCAACACTGGGATCCTCTGCACTCAACGTTCTTCCAACAGAGTCTGTGCTACTCTGCTCGCAGGTGGCCCTGTCTCACAGGGTGGCAGTTCCATCCTTCCTGTGGCCCAAGCCAACGTCCTAGGGCTTTCCTTGACTTTCTCTCTCACACCCACTTCCAATCTGTCAGCAAAACCTGTTGGGACTGCATCCAAAGTCCATCCACCCACAGCCCAACTGTCTCTTCTCAGTCCCTACAGATGCTGGTCACAGCCTCAGCATTCCTGCAACAGGGGCAGCTTGGTCCCCTAGCTCCTGAGAACCTGCTCATTGCTTCCTGTAAGAAACAGGCCAGCTGCTCCCAATCGCAGCTTTTTCCTGTCCACCCTGCTGTAACAAGGAGATACCACCCAGCACTGGTTCCAGACAATAGAGCGGCAGATAGTTTCCCTTGGAGCAAGCTTCCACCTGCCTTTCCCTACCATCTAGCCAGGCAGGCCCAGGAGGAGGACAGAGTCACAGGGTAAAAAGAACCTGAGCCCCCAGGTACTGGGAACAAGTACATTAGGGTTGTTAGGTTTGTGAGAAACAAGAGCATCATGCAGTTTTAAGAACTGTGGTGTAACCAGGGAGCGGATGGCTTGAAGGGTAAATGACATGCTGAGTTCCACCCAGGAGAGCCACATGATGCAATAAGAGAAATGCCTGCTGCAAGTTGTCCTCTGCCCTCTACATAAATGCCGTGACATGCTTACCTACATACCTACACTCACACACAGTGTCTTAAAAAGTACAAAACTGCTGGGCAGTGGTGGCACACGCACGCCTTTAATCCCAGCACTTGGGAGGCAGAGGCACGTGGATTTCTGAGTTCGAGGCCAGCCTGGTCTACAGAGTGAGTTCCAGGACAGCCAGGGCTACACAGAGAAACCCTGTCTTGAAAAACCTGAAAAAACAAAAAGCCAAAAAACAGAAAGTATAAAACTGCTGAGTGTGGAGGCTCACACCTTTGATTTTAGCACTCAATAGGCAGAGGTGGGCAAATCTCTCAGTTCAAGGCTAGCCTGGTCTACAGAGCTAGTTCCAGGACAACTAGGGCTACACAGAGAAACTGTCTCAAAAAACCAAAACCAAGACACAAAAGTAAAAGAGCCTAACGAGCTCCGTGGGGCCAGGTCTTTCTGTAAGTACCCTGAAGGCACTTAGTACCTCTGCAGCCTATGCTACATGCCCCAAGTTATCCCCCTGCCTCCTGTCTGCATTTCCTCTCTAGGTCTCTTACTCCAGGGACATTAGACAAGTTCTGGCATCAGGGTCTTTGCACCTACAGTCCCAGCTGCCAGAACTTGCTCTCTAGCATTGGTTGGGGCTGTCAGTCAGCTCACTGAGTTTCCCAGGGAGGCACCTCGATCACCTGTCTCAGACAGCCCCTCTCTCAGAGTATTTGATGCTGTACTGATTGTTTGTTGACTGCCTGCTTCTACTCTAGAGCAGAAATGCCCAAAAGGGGCCAGAGAGATGGCTCAGTGCTTAAGAGCATGTACTGCTATTGCAGAGGTTCTGAGTTCAGTCTCAACACCCATGTCAGGAAGCTCACCACCTGTAACACTAGATCCAGGGCACCTGACGCCTCCGCCCTCCTTGGGTGCGTACAGACAGACACACCTCCCATTCCCAGGCCACCAGTAAGCCAAGGGGTCCTGATATGTCAATCAGGTATCTGCTACTAAAATAGTAAAATCCACAAAGAGACTGAGGGATGGGAGCCACGAGTGATTCTTTGATTATACCCATACCACAACTGGGGCATGCTGTCTGGTACCCTGCCTTCTATGGCTCCAGAGCCTGGGTTGGTACTTACTTGCAGTGTGTGCATGGCCTGCTTTCACAGCACCACTCTGGGCCCCAGAATCACTCTGCTGCCAGCCTAACTGACACTGGAGTTATTTACTAAGAAAATAGACCTAAAGAGTAGATGGGTTCTGGGGTCTTTTTTGGTTTTGTTTTGTTCTGTTTTGGTTTTTTGCTTGTTAGAAGCTTGTTAGGGGCATGGCTATGGCTTGGGTAAATGTTCACTAAAGGCTCCTGTTTTAAAGACACAGTCCCCAAAATGTGACTCGGGTCACAAGCATGACCTGAAGGCAGGTACCCCTGCCTGCTCTAGCTTTCCATGGTGGAGGTTGAGGTAAGTGACTCTTTTCTGCAGGCGCTCCCACTGTTGTTATCCCTGAGCACCAGGTTCCAACAGTGCCAGAGCCTCTGAAACCTAGATAAGCCTTTTCTACCTAAGTTGGCTATCTCGGGCACTCATTATAGTGACAGAGCTGGCTCACATAGGCATGGAGACACCACCTGAGTCAGGGGTCACAGAGTGGTTGGGAAGGGGAACAGGCCTTCCCGACACCTCTAACTTCTCAGTCTCCAGCAATTCTCTGAAGGATATGTAATCGCAACAGCCTGGGGGGCCATTCTGAAACTCCAGCTACTCAAAAGACTGAGGCCAAAAGATCGCTAGTTCAAAGTCAGCATGGACAACTTGGTGTCCCATATCCAGCTTCCAAAAAGACACTTCTTTACTCCTGCCTGGTCAGACATGGCTAATGAACCACAGGGCTCATTCCCAAAAGCCCAATTCTGGAGGTCAGTGTTGGTCTGGGGTGACACCATCGCAGCCTAGGAAGGTACAAGATAGACCAGTCCCAATCCTCCTGGGCTTCTTCAAGAGCTGTATGGCGGGACAGCTGACAAAGTTATGGGAAGGAGTCAGATGGCCCAGGACAGGGCCTCCAGTGGGACACACTGAGGAGGAGTGGCAGGCCGAGGAGGGGAGGGTGCTAACCAAAAAAGCGCAGGACACCTGCCCTTTGGAGACTGGCAGAGGCCCAGTGGGGTGGCTGCGGGTGTGGGCCCATCAGTATTTCTCACCCCAGTGTCCCCTCAGCCAGCTGGGATGCCACCTGCTTGGTGATGCCTGCCAGCACAGACTTAGCCCTGATGACTAGCTCCACCCACAGGCCTGCCATAGCACTTGGCACCTGGCCCTATAGGCCTTGTCAGCCATGCCAAGTCCTGAGGTAGCATGTAGAATCCTCACTGCCCACACCAGGATGTACTTGGGCCTTCCTGAGAATCCCTCTCAGCTTCAGTGGGCAGCTAGCCTAGTGTGACTTGTGTGGGACAGAGGGAGGGAGGAGGTAAAAAGTGTGACAGACTCAGGAGGCAGGGGGTGGTGGTGAGGAGAATGGGACAGCAGTGGCAAACAGAAGATCAAGGACAGGAAAGAAGCTTGAGGTCTGCCCAGGCCTGTAATCCTAGTTGCTTGGGATGCTGAGGCAGGAGGATTTCAAGTTCAAATTTAAGTTCACTTGAGCTAGAAAGTTCAAGGGTGGGTTGGGTGACTTAGTGAGACTGTATCTCAAAAGTAAAGGCTGAAGGGCTGGGGAGACCACTCAGAGGTTAAAAGCATTGACTGCTCTTCTAGGGGACCAGACTTCAGTACCCAGCACCCACATGGTGACTCACAACCATCTGTAACTCCAGTCCCAAGGAATACAACAGTTCTTCTGGCTCCAAAAGCACCGTGGTACACAGACATACGAAAACAACACTACAAAATAAAAAAATGGGGAAAAAATTTAAGGAATGAAAAGGGGATGGGGCTGAGGAGGTGTGGCCACGTGGTGGAGCCCCGCCTAGAACATGCTAAGTGGGGTTAGCTTGGTATGCACATCTGGAACCCCAGCACTTGGTAGGCTGGGATTACAAGAAGGGCTGTCCAAAACTCCAGGCCAGCCTGGGCTATGTGACAAGAACCTGGCTTAAGAAAGCGTGGTGGTATACACCTTACCTCCAGCACTCAGGAGGAAGAGACAGGCAGATCAGTTAAGTCTGAAGCCAGCACGGTCTAAAGTACCAAGTTCCAGACCAGCCAGAGCTACAGAATGGGACTGTGTCCCAAGAACAAATGAAAAACAAAACAAAAAAAACCCCAAAACCACAAAGCCTAAAATCTTTAAAGGAAGCCAGTAAGTAACCCAGCTGATGAGAGCAAAGGGGAACAAGGAGAGAAAGGGTGGGGGAGAGAGCAGGAGAGATGGAGCCGAAAAGCTGGAGGAAATGTAAAACGGTTGCTAGTTCACACAAGGACAAAATGCTGCTCGGCCTGGCAGGGACTCAAAGTACTGCAAAGGGCATGTCCAGGCCACTGTCCTAAAGCCACTAGTGTTACAGTCCTGGCTGACCCACAGGGACGTGTGCAGAGGCCCCCATGCCTTGCCCTGCACCCACCTTTATCACTGTCAGGCTCTGAGTCACTGAGAGGCTTGAGCGGGGAGTGTAGGTCCTGAAAGTACCGGTGTCCAGCTTCGCACTGCCACACGGCCGTTGTGTAAAGGCCAAAGGTGGGGTCCAGCTCAGCCAGGTGTGGCTCATATGGGCAGCGGTGTTTGTGGTCTTCATACCAGATTACCACATTCTTCAGGCAGTTCACGTTGCGCCGCCGCCCTGTGGACACAGGGCCCCAGGTAGATTGAGGACAGGTGTTCCACTCCCCCTGGGGCCAACAATTCACAGTTTGAGACAGCCTCTTGAATCCCACTCCCACTTTGCAGAAGAGAAAACTGAGGTTTGGAGAGGTGATACAACCTAGAGATAACTAGGACCTGGAGATAGCCAGATACTGTCCTTGGCTGAGTGAAGTCACACAGCTGATGGAGCCTGGCACAGGCGAGGGCACAATCATTGTTGGCTATTTCTTTTCTTTCTTGTTTTATTCTAATAGGGCCTTATTATGTAGCTCAAGATAGCTTTGAACTCACAGAGAGCTGCCTGCTTCTGTCTCGCCAGTGCTGGGAGTAAGGTGTGTCACTGCTTTAGCTTTTAGCTGTTTCTTTCAGGATTGAAGACATGTGCCACCACACTCAGCTGTTTCTACCCAAAAATCTTCAACCTGCCACTGCTGGGCAGTGGTGGCACACGCCTTTAATTCCAGCACTCGAGAGGCAGAGACAGGCGGATAGATCTCTGTGAGTTTGAGGTAGAGCTAGTTCTAGGACAGCCTAGACTACACAAAGAAACCCTGTCTCGAAAAACAAAAAACAAAGAAAAAACAACCCCAAACCAAAATCTTCATAGCACAGTCCTGGAAGGTCTCCCTGGTGCCTGCCCACTGCCATCTACAACCACAAGGGGGCGCCAGAAGAGCAGGGCATGTCCTCTGTCAGCTGAAGCTTCAGTAGGTACCACTGAAAGGGGACGGAGAGAAAGAAGCAAGGCCATATGGCACTGGCAGACCCCATGCCCTCCCTACCTCTCCCTCTGGCCTCATGGCCTCCTAGCTGTCCTTCACTGAGCTAGATACGACCCTGCCCCAGCCTTTGCACAAGCTATGCGGCTCGCTCCTCCAGGTTCCTCGCCAGGGCCTTCACTCAGAAATCTGCCCCTCCCCCCATACACTCTTCTCAGAAGCCACTCTTTCCAGAGTCAGGCTGCCTGTGGCATCTATTTAGATACCTCTTGTCTGTCTTCCCCAGTCAAGTGCCAGCCCCACAAGGGCAGAAACATAGATCAGCTTTGCCCTCTTGGGGCTGGCTAGGGCAAGAACTTCCAGACATGGTAAGGGTGCTGGAGGCTGGGCATGGCAGAGCCAGACTGCCTGCATCTAGATCTTGGCTTTGCCACAATCTGACTAGGCAGCTCTAAGTGAGTGGTCATGGGCAAACCAGAATTCTACATCTGGGGACTGCCAGGGAGGCAGGACGGAGCAAAGAAGTCATGAAGGCCCCGAGGGAGGTTGAGGTCTATGATAGTGAGATGAGGTGGGTGTGATGGGTGGGACTGCTCTCCACTTGTAGGGCTGGAAGGAGACAGAGCCAAAAGAGGCGCCTGGGCTGTAGGAGTGAGCACAGGGTCTCCACCCGGGTGAGAACCATGTCAGTGACATGGACAGCCACAGCTGCTCCACTGCCAGCCCAGCACTCCCTAGCCCTGTGGGGCTGCACAGGAAAGATTGCAGCTCACTTGTGTGCCAAAGCTGGGAATGGCAATGTTTAGGCATGCCTGTAACCCTGAGACAGGGCACTTTTGAGGTTTGAGGCTAGCCTGGGTTACATAGCAAAACCAGCCAGAAAAATAAATAGGCAGTCAAGATGGTTGAGTAAGGGTGCTTGCTATCAAGCCTGGTCTACCCAGGTTAGACACTCAGAACCCATGTGGTAGAAAGCAAGGACCAACTCCCACACGTTGTTCTCTGATTCCCACACCTGTGATGTACACACACAAATAAAAGGATAAATGCATGATTTTTTAAGCTGGGGAGCTGGGGATATGACTTAGTCAGAGCTTCTTACTATGCACAAAGCCCCGGGTTCCATCGCTAGCACCACGAGAACTGGGCTGATGGTACACACCTGTCAGCCAAGTATTGTGTGATACAGGCTAACCTCTGCTATGGAATGAGTTCGAGGCTAACGAGCTACATGAGACCTTTGCATCAAAAAGGAGGCAGAACAGGGCTCACTACCACTGGGTGGTTCTCTTCTGGACTACCCTGATAGGCAAAATGGGGACCCAAAACCCAAGGACTTGGAAAGGCACTGAGGCCATACTGAGTGGGGTCTCTTTAGAGTCACGACATACTGCCTCGAGCAGGCAGGGGAGGGGCTGGCGTTTCCCTTCTGACAGTGTAGCAAAGGGACAGGGATAGCAACCGGCCACTTCCAGGCTATGCTCTGCATGTCCCCACCCCTTCCCACGCTGGGCTCCACTTACTTTTCTTCCGCTTTGGCTTTTTGGGGACTTGCTCCCAAGGCTTCCTGTAACAGAGAGGTGGTGAGGGTGAACGAAGGGCCCAGGTCCTGGCCCAGTAGAATCGACGGCAGTTTATCTGCTCTGGAATGCCACCTGAATTTCTGTTGTCCTGCTCCCTTTCCTCAGTCTTTGGCTTGGGCAACTGTTACTCTAGCAGCCCTGAATGGAGGCCTCTCACTGTTACTTAGCTCAGAGAACACTGGCACTCAGAAGGTCCCAGGTAGACGGGATGTGAAGCAGTGGGAGGACTGCTGAGAGGGCACCATGATTCCTGCCCTTGGGACACATGCCCCGGATGCAGAGTCAGGCTCTGTGTCAATCATTAGAAACGTTAGTCGGGAGTGGTGGTGCATGCCTGTCTCCCCCGCACTCAGAAAGCAGAGGTGGGGAGGGGGATCATGAATTGAGACCAGGCTGGACAAGAAAACAAAGGCCAGCTTAGGTTATATAAGAAAACCATTTCAAAAAAGCAAAACATAGAAAAAAATAATATGAAGAAAATATTGGAGCACATACCTAGCATGCACAAAGCCCAGGTTTCCTTCTCCTGAACCACATAAACTCTGTGTGGTGGCTCTTGCCTCTAATCCCAGCACTCAGGAGGCAGAGCAGGAGGATTACTGCAGGCTCCTCCTTCCTGGCTTCCCAGGGTCTACTACCCATGCATCAACGAAAGAGCTGATGTGTACGACTGTGTGGCACGTGTTTATATATAAGGTAAGGAATGTGCACAGTGCTTGTGTGTGGGGGACAGAGGATGACTTACAGGAGGTGCTCCCCCCTCTACCATGTGTCCTGAGATCAGCTGAGGTTATTAGGCTTGGGAGCAAACCTTCCTCTCAGCTGCTGGGATCACAAGCATGCAATGAATCTACAGCTTCATGCATGATAGGCAAGCTACTGATGGAGCCATATGCTCAACTAGTAGGGGTGTGTGTGTGTGTGTGCGCACGTGCGCGCGTTCCTGTCCCGAGCTTTTCACGCATTAGACACTCCACCACTGCTCCTAGCTGGTTACTGCCCCTCAGAATCAAAGTATTTTTTGTTTTTGTTTTGAGACCCTTGTCTCTCTGTGTAGCCCTGGCTATCCTGGAACTCAATAAACATATAGACCAGGCTAGCTTCTAACGCAAAGAGCTCTATTTTTTTTTTTGTTTTGTTTTGTTTTGTTTTTCGAGACAGGGTTTCTCTGTGTAGCCCTGGCTGTCCTGGAACTCACTCTGTAGACCAGGCTGGCCTCGAACTCAGAAATCCACCTGCCTCTGCCTCCCAAGTGCTGGGATTAAAGGCATGTGCCGCCCCTGCCTGGCAAAGAGCTCTATTTTTATCTGCCTCCAAAGCCCTGGAATGAAAGGGATGTGCCACTATGCCTGGATAACTTTGAAAAAACGCTTTTATTAGTTCATGTTCCTAAGTTTTTACTTGCATTCATGTCTCTGCACCTGCCCGGTGCCCACGGAGGTCAGAAGAGGGTATGGGATCCCTTGGAACTGCAGTTACAGATGGTTGTGAACCACAAAGCCAGTGAGTGGAACCAAACCCAGGTCCTCTGGAAGAGCAACAAATGCTCTTAACTACTGAACCAAGCTCTTCAGGGCCTCTCAGCTCTTAAAGAATCATTCATACAGATGAGTGCAAACAAGAGCAGAACAAGACAGGCTGTGAAGCCTTACTATGGGCCAAATCCTTTCTAGGCTTTCTATTTTCATTTTGTATTTTATTTGAGACAGAGTATCGTTATGTAGCCCTGGCTGGCTGGAACAGTCTGTGCAAACCAGACAGATAATATCAAATCCAGTGTTCACAACATGCAGCAACTGGCTGGGGAAGCTGGGGCATCAGCTGCAGTTCCAGGTGAGCTTTCCCTCCAGGCTGAGCTTCCAGCTTCTCTTTCCATTGTGGATATCTGCATTGTGAGACAACAGGAGTAACCTCTGTTGGAAATGCTCCACCTTCTTGCTCTTCTTAAGGGCACAGGGCTTTTACTCTTGGGCATTTCTGCTGTTCTCTTCTCTTCCTGTCACAGAGTAAGAGGGCCCAACCCTACCCCAGACAAAGGGTACTGGAGGACACGGAGACAAACATGCTTGAGTCTCAAATAGGAGTGGGCATCCAGACTTTCAGGGCCAGCTTCTCAGTATGGGCAAGCGGCACATGACAATTTACCAATACTCTGACAACTACAGCGTGGTGAAACATTCATGACCTTAGTCCCACCTCCTCATATGGGCCTACACACACATACAAATACACAATAATATAATCTTAAAAGAGCCCTCATGCCAAGCCTGGCACATGCCTTTAGTCCCAGCACTCAGGATGCACACAAGTAGCCCTGACAAGGAAGTTGAAACAGGTGGCTGGGTTAAGACCGCTTTCTTGTAGAGAGGATCCGGGTTTGGTTCCCACAACCTACATGGTGGTTCACAATAGTGGTTTCAGAGGATCCGACACCCTTTTCTGACCTCTGCAGGTAGTAGGCATGCATGTGGTACACATACATACATGAAGGCAAGGCACACTCATACACAGAAAATCAGAGTGCACAGCACCTTTTGAGGTTTGCACCTGACAGCCCCAAGCCAGGCCAGTAGAGGCGGGGTCGACTCCTCAGACGGGCCAGTCAGAGCTTCTGAAGGCGGACAGAGGGGTGGGGCACGGGCTTGCATTGGGTAGTCAATGGATCGGAGGCGGAGCCGCGAGAGGGGTCTGGGCTGCCTAAGCCTGAGACCGAGGCCCGCCAGGAGGCTGGGGGGCGGGGCCTCGATCTCCGGGGGCGGGGCCCTCGCTCTTCTCGTTCCTCCCTCTGGCTTCTTCTCTCCCTCCCTCTCCCGGCCCCGCGCCCCCTTACCCGTGGCGGCCGCTACGCTGGCCACGCTCCAGCGAAATGAGGTAGGCGGCGAGTTTGGCGTCGCTCCAGCCGCTGCGGCGTCTCAGGTCCACCCAGGGCCCGTGCGCCTCGCCCAGGTACACGCGCCGCACGTCGTACTTCTTCCGGGACTCGAGCCGCCTCCGGGCCCGGTCCGACTCGGTGAGCCGTGGCCGGCCCCGCGCCTTTCTACCTGCCGCGCCTTCCTCTGCCGCCGCCTCCCTGCCTGCGCCCGCCTCCGCCTCCGCCCCGGGCTCCAGAGCCCGCTCCGCCATCCCCCCCTCCCTGGTTACCGGCCTCCCCCGTTGTTAGGAGCCTCGACCGGAAGTGGCGCGCCTAGTCTGCGCCGCCGGGAGATTTCTCACAGGGTCTTCTCTGCCCGCGGCGCCAAACAGGGACAACTAGCCAAAGCTGCGCATGCGCATAGTCCGTCCGGCTAGGGCTGTGGAAGTGTGCTCTGTTTACAGTTAGTTATTTGGGAGGTAGAGGTAGTTGGGTCCTGAAATTCAGGTTGTCCTTGCCTCTCTCTTGAATTCTAGGGCAGTGTGGTTAAAGATTTTTTTTTTTTTTTCAAAAGAGCTGGAGAAATGGCTCAGTGGTTACGGGCATTCACTGCTTTTCCAGAGGACCTGGGTTCAAATTCTAGCACCCACAGAACTGTCTGTAACTCCAAGATCTGCCATTTTCACATAGACTACATACGTGCAAATCACCAAAGCACATAAAATAAAGGTAAATACATTTAAAAGATGTTTTTAAAGGCCAACAAGATGGCTCTTCAGGTAAAGGCGATTGCGGCATATTTGACAATCTGAGTTGCATTTCCGAGATTCATAGGGTTGAATGCCAGAATAGAGTACAGCGAATGGTCTTCTGAACTCCACACATTCCCCCCCATACCATAAATACATAAATGGAATTTTTAAAAAGATAAATTCAAAACAGGAGGGTCCCGAGGTGGTAAACCCAGAAGAGCCTGTGCCTAACATCTGAAGGTAAGCCACAGGTTCAGGGAAGAGATTTTGATTTTTTTATTTTCTCCATATTATTTCATACCAGTCCAGTCTTTTCTCCTCATGCCAGCTCTGACTCAACTTTGACCCTGCTGCTGCTGCTGCGCCTGAGTGGGCTCATCATCTTCCTCAGGACTCTTGGTAGGACTGTGGGGAGGGGACTCCTGCCTTGAGGTTGTCAGGAGCTCCCCCGTGGACCTGGCCAGGCGGAATACCACTGGGATCTGTGCCAGGGTTGGGTTGGTCTCCTGCAAGCCTTGGATCCACTTGATCAATGTTGCCTGATCATGGGCACCAGCCATGCACATGGCGAAGACGGGGCCTTCTGTCACTGTTAGGAGAGGAGTCCGTGCTCTCACCACCATCATGAGTACCTCCATGAGTTCACACACAGTTCCCTCTGCTACATAAATGTTGTACATTTCCCCTGGGACATGCCACCTGCTGCTTCAGGTAACATCAAACTAAGTTTGACCCCCTAACTGGGAGGCTACCATGTGCCTCCTCTCAACTCCCCCACTAGTCAGTATAGAATGCTCCATGATAGATATCACAAGGGGGACAGGGAGTAGCCAAGGAGAGGCACCCTGGTGGCACATGATGCCTTATTATGTGCAGAGTGGAGAAATGGCCACCACACAGGATGTGCTGTGTTGAGGCCTGCTCTTACCTTCATCCACGTCAAATTCATAGTTGTCCCAACCACTCCTTGAATATTCCAGCTCCAGCTCCATTGGGTAGTACAGGTTCCATTCTTCTGGGATCTCCTCTACTTCCTACCTCAGGCCAGAGAGCAGGCAGCATTAGAGGCCAGAACACAAAACCCGTCCCTCAGCTGAGCCCTCAGGACAGTGCCAGGCTCACCCCTGACACAGAAAATCTGTAGTTTTGGCTAATCTGGAAGTCACTGTGTAGACCAGGCTGGCCTTAAACTCAGAGCTCTGCCTGCCTTTGTCTATTAAGTACTGCTATTTATGTCTTTTTTAAAAAAACATTTATGCATACCCCTGTGTAACTCAGAAGACAACTTGTAGCAGTCAGATCTCTCCTTCCACCACATGGGTCCTCGGGATCAAACTCAAGTGGTCTGGCTTGGCAGCTAGTGCTTTGTCCAGTAACTCACCTCTTCCTCGGGGGGCGGCAGGTCAGCTCTTAAGATGTGATAATAGACGCACTTATTACGAAGCCAGAGAGGGAAGGGGCCCTCAACAAAGACAGGTCTGGATGGGTTGTGGCGGGCCAGAGCAGCTTGCTGATCTGGACTCTGGATTCCTGGTGTAGACAAAAGAACCTGTTGGTGCCTTAGCAGCAGAAGGCCCAGAAGTTCATTTAGTGGGCCCAGAGGGACCCAGCAAAACTGGCACAGGCTGGGGCCTTACCTACAATGTGAGGCTGTGTGGGATCTTCCATGCCTGTCGAGTCACTGGGCAAAGACATCTGCAGAGAAGAGCAGGGCTGTGACTCCCCAACCTCTACAGGGGAGCCTGAGAGCAAAGGGAAGGGGGTGCTTCCTGAGCGATTGCCCCACGTCACCAGAAGTAGCCCTGCTCTCTCCTTGTAGCCAGCTTGGCCAGAGTGCCAACACTGAGTTTACCCCGAAGCCATCCAGCCTAAGTTCAACCTGCAGTGACCTCATCCAAGCCATTGTACCTACGTAGCTCAGTTTACCCCACAAAAATGGCAGTAACAGAAAGTAACAGTTCTTCAGATGGCACCAAGAACTTGACTCAGCTAGTTAGTACTTGCCTAGCAAATAGCATAAAGACAAGTTTTTCTCTTCTGTTACATCACTAGGAATGGAACCACATGCCTTGAACAAGGAAAGCAGGTGTCCTACCACTGAGCCACACCCCCATCCCCATCCCTATAGGGATGAGGCAGATACTCTTCTGGGTAGCTCTGGCTGACATAGAGCTCCCTATGTATGGGCCACACCTGGCCCATCAGGGTTTTTTTTTTGTTTGTTTTCTTTGAAGCACTATGTAGCCCAGGCTGGCCCTGAACTCAGAAAGATCCAGCCACCTCTGCTTCCCAAGTGCTAGGATTAAAGATATGAGCCACTGTGCCTGGCTGTTCTTTTCTTTATAAAGTACCCAGCCTCCAGAATTTTGTTACAGCAACAAGAAGAGGACATAGAGTATTTTCTTACAATGAGTAAATAGACTAAGACAAGTCCAGCTGTGGTAGTAAGGAATGACCATGATCACTGTCAGGACGCCAGCAGAAGAGTACAGGGAAGCGGTAGGGCCCACCCAGGGAGGGTGGCTGCAGGTATAAACAGGAACGCATACCTGGTAGACAGTGACTTTAGCACTGAGATCAGGCTCCATGTGCCGCAGGCCTAGCTTGGCCAGGTCCAAAGGGTCCTGGGGAAGATCTCGGGGCACTGGGTAGGGATTGACATTCTTGAATCGGGTGAACCACAGCTTCATCCGCAGGAATTTGAGCATGGGGTAACTTTTGCGCCCAAATATCTGAATCAGCAGGAATTCTGTCTCTGTGTTGGGCATGACTCCTGTTTTTGGCAGATCCAAGCACAGCCTCAGAGAGGCAGAACATAGTTAGACACAAGTTTGAAGTCAAGAAGAACAGAATTAAAAGGAATTTATTTTTCATGATTTTTTTTTCTTATTCTTACTTTGAGACAGAGTCTTGCTACTACCTATGTAGGTAGCCTTGGCTGGTCTGGAAGTCTATCATCTGTAGAACAGAACTCAGACATCTGCCTGTCTCTGCCTTCCAAGTGCTGGGGTTAAAGGTGTGCATTACCACATCTGGTCCATCAATGTGGGTTTTGTTTGTTTGTTTGTTTTGTTTTGTTTGAGGCTGAGGCTGAGGCTAGGGCACAGCTGGTCTAGCCCACAGAGCTGAAGGCTTGACTTCCAGCACCATATAAAAGGCGCAGTGTAGCACATGCCTGTAATCCCAGCACTTAGAACAGTAGGCAAAACCCAGCCCAGGCCAGGCATGGTTACCCAGCACAGCAAATTCGAGGGCGGCCCAGACTATAGGAGACCATGTAAAGTGTATGTGTTGGGGAAAGAGGTCTGGAGAAAGAATGGCTCAGCAATTAGGAACATATATTGTACCACTTTTAACTCCAGTTCCAGAGTATCCACCACCCTCTTCTGACCTCTTTGGGCACCAGAACTCATATACCCACTGATACACAGCATACATATAATTAAAAATAAATCTTACAAAAACAGAAAACGTACCAGTGAAGGATGAGCTTGAATCCCTGACTACCCCTCACTGCCCACGAGATGAGATGACAGGTATGCACCTGAGGTTCTTAGATCCTGGGGATCAGCCTTGGGGCACCCCAGGTAAGTCCTTCTCCAATTTGTCTACAGCCCTAAGCCCAATAATTGGAAGAGGGAGAGTGAGGGCGAGAAAACGGGAGGGGGGGGGGGGCGAAGGACTTGGGAGCCTGAGAAAGAGAGTGAGTGGAGCAGGGTGTGAAGGAAGGCTGGGCCCACTTTCCTCACCGTGT
Source organism: Uromys caudimaculatus (assembly GCA_028551405.1). Taxonomy (NCBI): domain Eukaryota; kingdom Metazoa; phylum Chordata; class Mammalia; order Rodentia; family Muridae; genus Uromys; species Uromys caudimaculatus. Next base: position 92,545,338 of record CM052706.1, on the reverse strand, counting down.
CGTTCCATCTGCTCCAGGACAGCGATCCCACACTCCTGCTGCCGTGGGTAGTGGACAAAGATGCGCTGGATAACGTTGCGGGGCCGGAAGACCTCCTTGGGGAAGACATCCAGCAGCAGGTTGTATACCGACAAGTCCCGTTCCACCCCGAACTCTGGCATCTTGCGCAGCGCTAGGTAGATGAAGTCCACGTGGCCGCGCTTGCGAACGTTGTGCGCACCAAAGCTGCGCACTGCATTCAGGAAGCTTGCCTTGTCCTGCTCCCCGTTTCCTGATGGCCTGAACAGGTCTTCATGCATCGTTGGAACCTTGACGGGCTTCCTTTGAGGCTCGGGGGGTCGCGGAACCAACCACACCTCATCCTTGTATGTAACTGCACTACAGTGGAAGCCTCGTGGAGCCTGGAGGGACACCTGGGGAGAAAGGATGGTGCTGGCTTTTTGTTTCCTGTTTCCTGGCAGAGGTACCCTGGACATCATGGAGGACCTTTTAGGAGCTTTGATACTGTGGCTGCTAACCGTAGCTTAGATATCATGACATAGTGCATTAAAGTACACTGCCACATGGTAGGTAGTACACAGCTGAAATCCCAACCCCCAGGAGGCTAAGGCAGGAGAATTGAGAGCTCAAAGCTGGCTTGAACCACACATTCATGTTCTAAGGCCATTTGGGATTGCATATGGTACACACACACACACACACACACACACACGAAGAAAACATCAAGAAGCATTACCAGGACCAGCAAGATGGCTCAGAGGATAAAGCACTCACACAGAATTGACACAAGATATATGCACCCACACATGTGCTTACCCCAGTTTCACAGTGTGGTGGTTTGACTGTGCTTGGCCCAGGGAGTGGCACTATTAGGAGGTGTGGCCTTGTTGGAGGAAATGTGTCATTGTGGGGGTGAGCTTTGAGACCCTCCTCTTAGCTCCCTGGAAGCCAGTCTCTCCTGATTGCCTTTGAATCAAGATCCAGAACTCTCAGCGCCTTCTCCAGCACCACGTCTGCCTACGTGCTGCCAGGCTTCGGGCCATGATGATAATGGGACTAAACCTCTGAACCTGTAAGCCAGCCCCAGTTAAATGCTTGCCTTTATAAGAGCTGCCTTGGTCATGGTGTCTGCTCACAGCAGTACAACCCTAAGACAGCGTACACACTGTTGTGGACTGAATGAGAAGTCCCCCATAGGCCTATCAAATTCTGCTGACAGCATTCACTTGCTTGTCTAGACACAGTCAGGTCTTTACAGCGACCAGCCTATTTCCGGACACCAACTTCTATACTAGTTACTCTCCTGTTTCTGTGCTGAAGTACCCTGAGCTGGCAGCTGACCTGGCAGTGTTGCATGGTGCTGGCTTTGAGGCATGAAGGAAGCAAGAGTCCTGAGAAGGTGGGCGGTGCAGCCATCTGTGAAAGTGAAGCTTGGGTTGGTGAGCAGACCTCAAGATGCTGGTGATGTCAGCGCTATGAGATGGCTGCCTAGGACAGCCACACACAGGGAGGGAATGGAGCCAGTCTGGGGCAGCAGAGCTAGGGGAGTAGGGCTGTCTGTCTGAGCATGTTGGAACTAACATCTAATACGTTGGAGCTACAGGGCTTAGGTCTGCCCTGCTGGGTCTTCAGTCTTGCTTTGGGTATTTCTTCATTACGGCTTCATCCCTCCCTTTTGGAATGGGAGGATGCAGTCTGTGCCATTTCCTGATGAAGTGTGGGATTTACTTCTACTTAGGGTGTCACAGTTGAGAGAGTGCTTGAGTCTCAGAATAGACTTTGTTAAATGACTGACACTGTGAAAGACCGTAGGAACTTTTGAAATTGCATGAGATGCATTTTGCATCATGATACTGCCAGGAGTCTATGGGGCTGGGAGAGAGGCAGATTGTTATGGTCTGAATGAGAAATGACCCTCATAGGCTCCTATATTTGAACACTTGGCCCAGCTGTAGCACTGTTTGGGGAGGTTATGGAACCTTTAGGACATGGAGCCGTGCTGGAGGTGGAGTAGAGGTTTTATAACGGCTTCTCATTTACAGGTTGCTCTCCTTCCCATATGCTTGAGATGTGACCTCAGGTTCCTACTCTGGTCACAAGTGGCCATTAGGGACTCTGCCCTTGGAACTGTAAACCAAGACAGACTCTTTCTAATGTAAATTGCTTTTGGCTATGGTCATGGTACTTTAGTACAGCGATGACAAACTAACAAACATGGGGACCACCACCAGGACAGGCAAGCCAAGGACCGCCTTCAGCTTTGGAAGCCCGATCCTGAGAGGGTGAGAGTAAAGTCCAGGCCTTCCCTTCTCCACCCGAAAGTGCCCAGCCTCTGGTTACCTGAGCAAAGGGAGCTCCTGAGAGGGCAGTCCTGCGGATGCCTCCCCAGCCCCTAGAGAGGCCTCGGGCCAGCAATCTGACCTGCACCCAGCTCATGCCTCTGTGATTCAGCCACACCTAGTTGAGAGAGATTGAGACAGCATTAACCTGCAGCACACCTTCCGTGAGACAGGGCACCACTATGACAAAGAGCACAGTCGAGACGCAAGGGCCTAGTCCACCAAGCTCCAAGGGTTACTTCTGTTTGATTTTGTTGTTTTCAAGACAGAGTAACACATTACCCAGGTAGCCAAGGGTGGCCTTAAACTCCTGATTCCCAATGCTGAGATTATAGGTGTGAGCTAACATGCTTGGCAAGTTTTCAAATTATATTTACTGATTTATTGTGCATGTATGTGTGTGAGTGCAGGTGCATGCACTTGTGTGTCGGTCAGAGGACACCTTGGAGAATTGTTCTCTTCTACCACGTGTGTCTCAGTGCTGAACGTGGCTCTTCAGGCTTGGAAGCAAGCACTTCATACAATCATCACCCACTGGCTCGTCCCTGGCAGTTTTTCTTCTTCATTTTTTGGAAAGATCTGCCTGTTTATTCTCTGTGTATGTGTATACACAGGTTCACAGCTATAATGCTTTTGTGAAGGCCAGAGAACAACTTCTCAGGAGTCTTCTACCTCACTGTAGGAATACCATGACAACTGGCTTTTATTTTCATGTATGGGTGTTTTGCCTGCATGTGTATCTGTATACTACATGCATGCCGGGTGCCCATGGAGGCCAGAAGAAGGTGTTAGATGCAGTGAGAGATGGTTGTGAGCCACCTCTCCACTCTCAGGCTCCCCAACCCCTTTTGAGACAGGGTCCTATTACGGAGCCCTGACTGGTCTAGAAGTTGCTATGCAGACTAGGCTGGCCTCAGACTGCACAGAGATCCCCAACCTCTGCCTCCAGAGTACTAGGATGCACCACCATGTTTTCTGAGACAGCCTTTCACTGAACTGGAGCTTAGCAGTTCAGCTAGATTGGCTAACCAGTGGGCCCCAAGGATCTCCCCTTTCTCTGCCTCTCCAGCTTTAAAAGGAAAAGAAGAAAGGCATGAGCACAGGGGTTAAGAGGAGGGGCTCTGGCTGGAGAGATGGCTCAGCGGTTAAGAGCACTGACTGCTCTTCCAGAGGTTCTGAGTTCAATTCCCAGCCACCACATAGTGGTTCACAACCATCTGTAATGGAATCTGATGCCCTCTTCTGGTGTGTCTAAACACAGCTACAGTGTACTCATATACATAAAATAAATAAAATCTTTTAAGAAAGGGGGGGGCTCAGAATAAAGTTGGAGTCACCTGACAACAGGTGTGGCTTCAGAAAAAAATATCATTTTTTAGAAAACTTTATGTGTGCATTCCTGAGTGTGTATACAAATGTGCCAGCACCAGCACAGAAGACAATTTGCAAAATCAAGTTCTCTCTTCCACCATATGAGTCCTGGGGATGGAATTCGGTCCTCAGACCTTTATCCCCTGAGCCATCTCCCTCTTTTCTTTAGTTTTTCAAAACAGGGTTTCTCTGTGTAGCCCTGGCTGTCCAGGAACTCACTCTGTAGACCAGGCTGGCTCCAACTCAGAGATTCACCTGCCTCTGCCTCCTGAAAGCTGGGCGTGTACCAATGCCACCTGCCTGGTTTGTTTAACTAAAAAAAATTTCTTTTGCTCTATGTGTGGATATTTTGCCTTTATGTATATGCACCACATGAGTGCCTGGTATCTGGGGAAGTCAGAATAGGGCTTTGGATCCTCGAGAACTGGAGTTTGAGATGGTTGTGAGCCACCACGAAGGTGCTGAGGATTGAACTCAGGTCCTTAGGCTTGGCAGCAAGCACTTTTACCCAGTGAGCCATCTCATCAGTCCCATCTCTTTTTTTTTACCCTGGGTACTTACTTGAGATAGAACTCAGTGGTCAGGCTCCTGCAGGAAGTACTTACCTATCTGCACTGTCTCCACGGCAGCTCTATTTCTTTCTCCTGCCTGAGTGCTACTGGAAGCTCTGGTACAACACTGAGAAGTGGCTAGGGTGCACAGCCTTGTCTGGCTTCTAAACTCTGGCAAAAGAATCTATTCTTTCACTGGGCATGATGGCTCACACCTTTAATCCCAGCACTAAGGAGGCAGAGGCAGGCAGATCTCTGAGTTCAAGGCCAGCTGTAGATAGGGCACAGCTTACAGACTCCCATTTTCCATCCAGAAGGCTGGAATGCGTGTTGATACTCGGCAATCTTTGCTCCTCTATAAAGCCAGCCCCAGAGAAACCCCCAATCCTGAGCACTTTGTCTCAGGCAATAGAGCCCATTCTCACGAAAGAGATCCCATGTATTTTGCAAAAGAGTTTGCTATTCTGCTTATTCTTCCCTGGGCCCTTTGTCCTGAACACTGGTTCTCAGTCAGTGGAACCCATCTGTATGCTCACTACAATCCCGTCCTCCCGTACCCTTGTCCTGAGCACTGTTCTCGTTCTTGAGGGACAGGTGCTTTGCTGGAGATGCACTCTGCAAGGGAATCCGATGCAGCCGTGCCTGAAGCTTTGCTGTAATAGTTGTCACGTGGAAACTTACCCCCAAAGTTCTACTGTACTTAAATGTGTAAGAAATAAACCACTTGGCATTAGATTCCAGAAGTTTGGAACCAGTACCAGATAAGTTCTGCTGACCCAAGTTTCATTCTTAACCTCATCTGGACTGTCTCAGTGCTGGCTATGACACCCGCAGGGACCACCACAGCCAGCCTGCTCTACACAGTGAGATATTGTTTCAAACAAATAAAAAGAGCAAGTGTTGGATTTTCTCAAATATTTTTCTGCATTGCCTGAAATAATCATGTAATTTTAGGGGTTTGTTCTATTAATATATACATAAATGTTCAGATATTAAACTAACCTTGCATTTTGAAGATAAATTCTCTTAGGCATGATGTAGATTTCTTTTTGCATGTTTGCAAGCCCATTACAAGAGAATTTTACAGTTGTATTCATGAAGCATTAGTTTTCAGTTTTCTTAGTATACCTGTTTGGTTTTGGTATCACGGTATCTAGGCCACAGGGAACATGTTAGGGAGAGTTTGGATCATTCCTGCCACCACTAAAACTTTCTGGATATGGGTGTTGTGGCATACACCGGTAAATCCCAGCACGGAGGTGGAAGCCTTGGGTTAGCCTTGAATACATAGCAAGTATGAAGCCAGCCTGGGCTACATGAAAACCTGTCTCAAAAACAGGAAAACAAAACCAAACAAAAAACAAAACAAAAACCCAGAAAACAAAACAAACAACAAAACATCTTAGGGGTGACAAGATGGCTTTGCAGATAAAGGCAGTTGCTGCCATGTCTGACAACCAGAATTCCATCCCTGCAATCCAGGGTGGAAGGAAAGAACTGACCCTACAAGTCATCCTCTGACCTCCACTCCTCCAGTGGCACGGGCAGGCCCAGAGGCACGGACGCACGCGCAGAGTAAATAAGTAAAAACAAATGAACAAACAACTTTCTCTAGTTGAGCCAGACATGGTAACACACACCTTTAATCCCAGCATTCAGGAGGTAAAGGCAGCCAGACCTCTCTGAGTTCCAAGTCAGCAAGGGCTACTTATTTAAGGAAAAAAACCAAAGACCAACTCTTTTTCTAGTGTCTGCCATCTTGGCCCAAAATCTCCCTCCCACTCCTGCTTTCTCATTACAGCTACACCTAAGCCACGCCTATGCACTGGCTCCTTCTCAGCAACCTGATGGCTGCCCTAGTCGTGTCAGTAATGCCAGTCCAGTGAACTGGTGTGCTCAACACTTTGAAGAAGCCAATAACTTCAAGGTGTCAACTTTCTCCCAAGTATCAGAGAGTGAAGTCCCCTCCCCTACAACCCTTGTTAACATCCTTGGGTTTCTTCCTGGCACCCATGCCTGTTTCTCGGCCAGTCATGAGGTGCCTTTCAGTGTCAGCATTGTCTGCAAAGCTGAGGGTGCAGACAATGCCCTGGGAGCACACAACCTGCAGACTCAGGCTTAGTGGAACATGTCCGCACTTCTGACAACCTTTAGGTGATATCGACAGCTGCTGGTCTGAGGAAATGCAATTGGACTGGACTCAGGCTGTGACTCGGTAGTACAGACCTGGTCTAGACTCCTCCAGTGAGCTGCTGGGCCCAGTGAGCCTCTGCTAGATTCCCCTAGTGAAGGACTGGGAGTGTGACTCAGTGGTAGAGTCCCTGCCTAGAATTCCCCAGTGGGAGGCTGATGGTGTGGCTCATGGTAGGTACTTGCTTGGTATAGTTAGATAAAAAAGAATCTAAACCTTTGCTTTGCAAATTGTGTCCCAGGATCTGTAAAATGTTGGCTCTAACTCGGGCCTACATGAAAATCTGCGTTGTAATACCCACATTACAATGTATTAGAGTCCTGAGTATTTATGCTCATGGTTCCCTAGTGTTTTTGCCTCAATACCTAAGCACAACTTTGTACAAACCAGCCATCCCAAACTCCATTCAGAGAACACCGACTGACAACACTTTTGTTTACTATGCTTCTCTGGAGATTAGCCAGTAGCACCAGTGGTTATCCAAGCCACAGCGTAGGAATCATTCAGAGTTCACTATGTCCCTATTCTGTCCATCAAAGAGTCCTGAGACCACTTCCAAACCTATCCCTCTTGCAGGCCACCACACCAGTCCATGGTCTGCTCTCCTGCGTATGCTTCTGCCCTCTCTCTTCTGCCCTTCCAGTTATTTCCCTCCAGTGCAAAGGAAAGCTAGCCCTGGCTGTCCTGGAACACACTCTGTAGACCAGGCTGGCCTTGAACTCAGAAATCTACCTGCCTCTGCCTCCCAAGTGCTGGGATTAAAGGTGTGTGCCACCACTGCCCCGCCAAAGGAAAGCTTTTAACCACAGGAACTAGGTGGGCTGGAAAGATGGCTCCATTGATGAAACACTTGCCCTGAAAGTATGAGGACCCGAGCTTGATCCCCAGCACCCACATACAAAGCCACTTGCAATCTGAGCAATCTGAGGAAGCAGAAACAGGCAGGTCCCTGAGCTCGCTGCTAGGCAGCCTAATCAGTGAGCTACAGGTCCCAGTGAGAGATCTGTCTCAAAGCACAAAGTGGACAGCTCCTGAGAAACAACATCCAAGGTTGACATTTGTCCTCTGTACACATGTGCTTACATGTGTACATGCGCTAACATACATCCCTGTACCCACATATGAACACACAAGAATGCTGGGTGTGACAGCACATAACCTGTAATCCCAGCACCTGGGAGACACAGATGGCAGATCTCTGAGTTTGCGGTGAGACTGATCTATATAGACCTAATAAGTTCCAGACCAGCCAGGGCTACATAATGGGACCCTGTCTTAAAAAAAATAAAATGCACTTGAGATAGGTGTTATATCTGTAAAGCCAGCACTGGGGAGTCTGAGGCAGGAGGATGGCCTCCAGAATTAAATCAGCTGGTGATAATTAGTGAGTTCCATGGCAGTCTGAGCTACAGTAAGGTCCTGCCTAAAATTTAAATAAGAGTGGGGAGAGATAATTCAACTGGGAAAGGAACCTGCTGTCATAACAAAGCAAACCTAAGACCTGAGTTCAAACCCTGGAACCAACATAAGGAGTATGGATAAAACTCCAGAGTTGTCCTCTGACCTCCACCACACACCATGGCACATGTGCCTCACTGCCCCCAATAACTAGAATAAAAACGTCAAAGTAAATACACATCGGATGGATTCTACCTGCAGTACTTCCCCTATCTTTTGCAGCTCCAGCCACACTGTTTCTGAAACAAGACAAGTTTATTGTCTCACGGGCTTTGAACTTGTTTTACCTTCTGCCTACTACTTACTGTCTTGGTGTATGGCTGTAATCCAGCACTCAGAAGGCTGGAGCAGGAGGATGATCATGAGTTCAAGGCCAGACTCTTGTCTCAAGGAAAAACACATTGCTTGCAACAATAACTGTTTTGAAATCATGAAATTACCTGTTCTGTTTGTGATTTGCTCAATAATTGGCCCTCTTAGATAATACTTTTTTAAAATCTGTTTTTCTCATTGTTGTGTGTCCACCAGCTGGTCCAGTGCCTGGTACATGGTAAATGCCCAACACCTATCAGCTGAGTGTGAAGAAGCAGTAAGTTTCTACAACAGAAATAAATCTCAACCGCGAGGTAGCGTGTATGTATGCGTGTGGGCTGGCAGGATTCCGGGTCTCTGAGAGAGACTGGAAGGTTCCAATGCCTGCCTCACAGACGATGTGTGTGGCCCGAGTCCGCTGTCCCATCTGTGAAAATGAACGCCTGCAGCAAGAGGTGCCCAGCAACCTTTCCTCGCACGTTCCCAAGCCTGCACCCCAAAAGGTCACAGTGCCCTGACTCTGAGGCCGAGTTGAAGGTCATCCTTCCTCCCCGGCTCTACCAGGCCTGGAAGTGGACGCCCCGAATCCCAGTCAGTCCCACAGCCCTCTCACGCGCGACCCACCTACTCACGCGGCCAGCCGCGGACTCGAGCGGGCTCGATGGGACCGCTGGGCGCCGGCATGTTGAGCCACAGAGCTTCCGGTTACGGTCGAAGGTGACAGCAAATCAGAAAAGCCCGTAACGATAGGTCCCGCCCTCAAGAGGAGATCCACCAATAGGAAGGCGAGAAGACACTGGTTTAGCCTCTGGAGGAGGCCCTGCCACTCACCTAACTGGAGCTTGGAGACGTTGGGTACCAGCGCTGAGGCTCTGGATCCGGTACCCCGGCGTTCGTCCGGTCCAGTTTTCTCCGCCGTGATGGTAAATGATTATTGTTTCAGACTGGAAGCACCACATCCGGTTCGGAGCCCAGGGCCTCTTGCATGCTAAGCAAGCACTCTACCGCTGTCAACTAATCCGCAGCCCAAAATGCCGGGATTTATTCTTTTTATTAAACGGATTTTTTTAGTTTGGTTGGTTGAGTTGAGACAGGGTCTTGCAGTGGTACTCAGTCTAGTCTCAAAACCCTGGATTCAAGAGATCTTCAGGGTTCAGCCTCCTGAACAGATGGCACTTCAAGTGGGTAATACTGCCACTACTTTAACAGAATGTCAAGTTATGTTTATTTTTATTGTGTGTTACGTGTGTAAATCTATGTGAGAACGTTCGTGTGGAAGTCAGAGTACAACTTAGGGAGAATGTTCTTTCCATGTGGGTACTGGGGATGAAACCTGGGTCATCAGGCTTGGCCGCGAGCACTTTTAACGCCCTTTAATAAAAATTTTTGAAGTTTGAATTCATCTATGAGAAATGGCCATATAAGTACAACAAGGGCTACTGTGAGAAAGGACATGCATTCCTGACACCCCTCTCTCCCTCCCCAACAGGGAGTCTAGATTGACTCTTCAGACCACCCACACTGAGGGCTGAGAGGCCTATGGAGTGTATGTGTAAATGATTGGATGGCCCTGGAATTGTATGCATGGATAGATAATAGTGATTTTATATATATATAAAATTATTATTATGTGTGTGTATATATATAATGATTGAGTATAGGCTTTTGTTGTTTTAAATGCATTTTTTAACATTGGCAGCACTTTACCCACTGAGCCAACCTGCCAACTCCATAAGTAATCATTTTTAAGACAAGGTCTTGTGTAGCCCAGACTATCTTTGAACTTGTGTGTAGCTGAATTTGACTTTTATCTGATCTTCCTGCCTCTTTTGTCCTGGGGTTACAGTCCTATGTCACTATGCATTGTTTCTGTAGTACTGGGGATACAATCCAGAGCCTCTTACATTGTAGGCAGGTAGTCTACCAACTGAGGTATAGCCCCAGTCTCTTTGTTTAGACAGGGTCTCACTATGTTGCTCGACCTGGCTGGCCTGGACTTCTTTATATAGACATGGATAGCCTTTGTTTACTGCTTTAGTTAGCAGTGTAAACCTGGGAGAGTGGGCCTCAAAATGAGGCAGACTAAAGTCTCGTGCAACTTTAATTCAAAGCATTGGGCAAGTTGTACTCTGAGAGTTAAGAAGCATTGCATGGGTGAGGCGTTCAATCATAAGGCCACATGTGGCCAACAGAGAGGCACATGAATAACAACAGCTGAAGTAAATGCACTGCTATTCACTACACCTGGGGGAGGCACACAAAACACGTTCCAAGAACAGTTCTGCGTTTGGAAGAAACTAAGGCCATAAGAGTCATGCCTTGTTTTCTTATGAGCACTCAGAATTCTCACACAGCTCCGTTCTTAGACTGTGTTCCAGCAGGCCTTGAATTCATGGAGATCTGTGGATCTAATGCATGCTACTGCAGGCAGTGCTGCTCTAGACTTGGCCATACAGAAGCATCTTGTGCCACTGTGCTTGGCCACTAGATTAACTATTTTTAGGATATTAGGATATTAACTATTTTTAGGATTTTAGGAGAACTATTATTATGTAGCCCAGGTTAGCCTCAAGCTGGATCTGTAGCTAAGAAAAGGAAGAAGGAGGGAAAGGAAAGTGAGCAAGCCCAGCCTGTCATTTTAGAATCAACAGTTCAGAGTCACCCTTGACATGGTGGAGCCTGGGCCCTGACTCCAAAAATGGACAGAACTTAACTGTGGAGTTAGGAGGTGATGCCATTGAGGGGTGATTGGGACACGTGAAGTCATCAGAATGGGGCTCAGTTGTCGAGTCCTGGTGGCTTCATCTGAAGAGAAGAGGCAGAGGCGAGCACACTCTTAGAGCTCAAGAGCAGCCTGGTCCCAGACCAGCCTGGGCCACCCAGCCTTTTCCAGTCCAGCTAGAGCTACATAATGAGAAACCCCGTCTCAAAAGGTGTGTGTGTCGGGAGGACCCAGAGGACATGCCATCTGATGCTCTGCACTTGCTGGGCACTCTGCCGGCGAGAAGGCATCACTCAGTGTTGAGCCTTTGAACCTCCAGAACGTAGATTTAACTGAATGAATCCTTTTTTATAAAGCTACCCAGGCCTCGGCATTTCGCTAGAGTAACGTGACACACATTAATATACCCAGCCAAGGCAGAGGTAGATGTAGGACCTTGGTTTCTCTCTGCCAACCCCTTACTGCCTGGTTAAGGATGTCCAGTGAGGGACGATGAGCAGGCCACTGACCTTTCTGTGACCTTTTGGACTATGGCTTCTGAGTGGGACCAGGGGTCAGCTTCAGGGGACCCGTTATACCAGTGTGACTTTCTCTCTGCCTTTGATGGTTAACGTTTTTAAAAGCTATTATTATTATTATTATTATTATTATTATTATTATTATTATTATTATTATTATTATCTATGAATCCCTGACTAGCCTGGAACTTGCTATGTAGACCAGGCTGGCCGTGAACTCACCGAGAACTTCTGCCTCAGTGTACTCAGATTAAAGGCCTATGCTACCATGCCCAGGTAGTTTTATTATTTCTATTTGTTTGTGTGTGTGTGTGTGTCTGTCTGTCTGTCTGTCTGTCTGTCTGTCTGCCTGCCTGCCTGCCTGCCTGCATATGGTATGGGCACTTGTCTGCAGTGCCTGTAAAGGCCAGAAGAGGGCATCAGATCTGAAATTGGAGTTACAGACAGTTGTGAGCTGCCTGCCACATGGGTGCTGGGAACTAAATTTGCTCTCGCTGGCATTGAAGACACATGCGACACTTAAGTGCAGCAAAACAGTCATGCACATAAAACTTTAAAATGAGTAAAAAAGTACCGTGGGGCTTAACATGTAGTTCAGTGGTAGAGTGCTTACTTAGCATGCATAAGTCCCTAGGTTCAATTCTCGTTATCACCATTTAAAAAAAAAACAACCGTGAGCTGGAGAGATGGCTCAGCGGTTAAGAGCGCCGGCTGCTCTTCCGAGGGTCATGAGTTCAAATCCCATCATGTGGTTACATGATGGCTCACAACCGTCTGTAATGAGATCTGATGCCCTCTCCTGGGGTGTCTGAAGACAGCCACAGTGTGCTTACATATAATAAATAAATAAATCTTGAAAAAAAAAAAAAAAACAAACCAAGCCCAGAGCAGTGATGTAGCGATGTGACCCAGGTAAATGCATTTGTAACCTGAGACCGACTGATTCCTAGGACGCAGTGGAAGGAGAGAACAGACTCCCACCTGTTTTCCTTAGCTCTTTACGTGTGTGTCTCGGCTTGTGCTTGGATGCACTCACACAAGTATATAAATGTAATAAAAAATTTAAAAACATACAGAGAGGGCTGAGGAATGTAGCCCCGAGTGGCTGATTTAAACCAGTGCTTTCACTGACACCTGTGCCCCTGTGTCGGTTGTACAAGGTATAGAACACAATAGTATGTTTGAGGCCCCAGGTACCCCTGGTTATCATGCAGTCCTTAAAATGACCCTAGGTAAATAGTGGAGAGAATGCTGGCAGACTTCCTGGCAGCCAGAGGACCATGCTTCCCATCACCAGCCATGAGTCACAGTGACATCACACACCCTGGGTATGACGCACACAGAAGGCACACTGTCACCTCTCTGGTACTCTTCCCAAAAAGCTTCAGTCAGGGCCAACTTTGACACCGTATACATAGAGAATCACTCTCACAAATGCCTGAAGGGCAACCACTGGAGAATCCACAGAGGTGTGAGACTAAAGGCAAGGAAGGCTCTTGGCTACGTAGGGGACAGTGTGAGAGGACCGAAAAGCAAACAGAGCTGAGCCCTGAAGCAACCCTCATGAGCCTGTAGCTTAGCAGATAGAGACGTTTTCCTGAGCTGGAGGACATGGGGGTACATGCCTATAATCCCCAGAGTTGGGATGCTGAGGCAGGAGACTTGTGAGTTGAGGCCAGCCTTGACTACATAATGAGATCCTGTCTCAACCAACTAAACAAACCAAAAAGTTAATTCATTTTTATAGCAGTTAACATTAAGGGCTGGAGAGAGAGCTCAGCACTTAAGAACACTTACCGCTGTTGCAGAGAACCCGAGTTTGGTTCACAGGACCCATATGGTAGTTCACAACCACATGTAACTGCAGCTCCAGGGATCCAGCACTTCTGGATACTGCATGCACATACATACATACACTCACGTGCACATACAAACACATCGGAGCACACATACATGTACAACTTTTAAAAATGTTAACATTGGGGCTGGAGAGATGGCTCAGCGGTTAAGACTTTTCCAGAGGTCCTGAGTACAATTCCCAGCAACCACATGGTGGCTCACAACCATCTGTAATGGGCTCTGATGCCCTCTTTATGTGAGTTTGAAGACAGCTAAAGTATATTCATATACACAAAATTTTTAAAAAAAATGTTAACATAAGCATCTGGGGATAAGTATAGATGAGAACTCTGTAACTAGTTTTACAACTCTTCTCTAAAAATTACCAGGGATGTGTGTGTGTGTGTGTGTGTGTGTGTGTGTGTGTGTGTGTGATATGTATGGGTGTGTACATGCATATAAGGTGCCTGTGCCCTGTGTGTGCACTGAGGGGTCCAGAGGAGGACAACTGATGCCTTTCTTTATTGCTGTCTAACTCCCTTAACATGGAAGCCTCTCAATGAACCTACTACTGTTGTTGGCAGGCTGGCTTAATCAGCCAACTTCCAGGACCCTCCTGTCTCTGCCTCTGCTCCTATCCCATCCTGGGGTCCCAGGCACAGGCAGACATGTCTGGCTTTTATTTATTTGTTTTGTTGTTGTTTTGAGACAGGGGGTCTCTTTTATGTAGCTCTCACTGTCCTGGAACTCCATCTATAGAGCAGGCTGGCCTTGAAGTCACAGAGATCCATCTGATTCTTCCTCCCAAGTGCTGGGGTTAAGTGTTTGCACCACCACGCCCAGCCGCCATACCTAGTTTTAATTTGGGTTCTAGGGATTCAAATTCAGCTCCTCATTCTTAGTGGGCATACATGCTTGTGCCCACTGGACCAGTCGATAAATGCTGTACCCTAGAAGGGCCAGGAGGTGAGTCAGCAGATAAAGGCACTCACCACTAAACCTGAGGACCCAAGTTCCATTCCTGGGACTCCCATAATGGAAGGCGAGAACATTTCCGCAAGTTGTCCTATGACCTGCACATATACTGGCACACAAATATAAATGAATGAATAAATAAATAAACGTTAAAAGCAGTTTCAAACAAGCAAGCCTGAGAAGAACTATTTTGATAACCATTGCAGAAGGAAACGGAGATTCAGAAAGGTAAGGGCAACTGTCCAAAGCCAGGGGGCGTGTCGGGGTAGGGGCAGTGGTGCTGGGGGAGGGCAGGCTGCCATTCCGTCACTCAGAAGATGAAGGCAGAGGATCAGAAGCTTAAGTCCATCCTTAGCTACATGTTAAGTTACATTTAAGAAGTATTTGACTTTGTTTATTTGGGTAGGTCATGCACGTGTGCCTTGGTGTGCATGTGGAAGTCAGAGGACTTCAAACGAGTTGGTGGTCTCATGGCTTCTAAGGATAAGATTGAGGTCTTCAGGCTTGGTATCAAAAACCTTTTACCACCGAGTCATCTCAATGGCCCCCATATTGTGTTCTTAATCAGCTTGGGCTACCAGAGACCTGTATTTTTTTTTTTTTTTTAAAAAGTCAATCCAGAATAAAATCAACCTAAGGCCATGAAGCCAAGACATTGGCGCATATCCTCGTCTTAGTCACTGTTTTATTGCTGTGAAGAGACGCCATGGCCAAGGCAACTTATAAAAGAAAGCGTTTACTTGGGGAGCTTGCTTACAGTTTCACAGGGTGAGCCCATGACCATCATGACGGGAGCATGGCAGGCAAGCCATGGTGCTGGAGCAGTAGCTGAGTGCTCTCATCTGATCCAAAAGTTAGAGTCAGAGGGACAATGTCTGACATGGACTTTTGAAGCCTCAAAGCCCAGATCTAGGGACACACATCCTCCAACAAGGCCACGCCTTCCTAAGCAGCCCACCAACTAGGGACCAAGTAGTCAAGTATATGAACCGATTGATGGGGGCCATCCCCATTCAAACCACCGCAGCTCCAAAGACAGCAAAAGGTGAGCTCTGCACTGTGCTGTGGCACCTGCGTCTGGCTGCGGAGTCCGCATGCACTGGCCCCTTGCTTGTGTCCCATATCCCCTGTTGATAAATGTGTGGTGTCACGTGGCCACAGCAGTGGATGTTTCTGCACCCACTGGCCACTCTCCATACCCACACTTGGACTTCTTGAGACTACTAGGAAAGAAGACAGCCCGGGTCTGCAGCTGAGGACTTTTGTTTTTCAGACAACATCCCACCATGTAGCCCTCCGTACCCAGCTTGTAACTCATATTATGGAGACCAGGCTGGTTTTGGACTCATAGAGATCCTACTTGCTTCTGCCTTTGTAGTCCTAGGATTAAAGGTGTGCACCGCCATGCCTGGTAACCGAGTACAGGTCGTGAGCCAGTCCCTGTGTGTTCCTCCAGTTGCTGGGGAGTCACACCTCACTTGGTGTGCAGCTAGGAATCCCTGTCAAAAGTGGGTGAGTGTGAGCCCCGGATCTTCCACTGTTCTTGCATTTAGAGATGAAATCTCCCTCTATCCTCCCTAACCCCTCCCCCTCCCCGCCCCTCCCCGCCCAAGCCCCTCCTCTCACCGTCCTAGCCCCTCCCCGCCCTAGCCCCTCCCCCTCCCCTTTGATCTATTCCGATGTCAATTCTATTTCCCCTTCTGACTGAGATTCAAGCATGCCCCCACGGACCCTCCTTGTTACTTAGCTTCTTTGGGTCTCTGGATTGTACCATGGCTGTCCTGTAATTTATGGCTAATATCCACTTACAAGTGAGTACATTCCATGTTTGTCTTTCTGAGTCTGGGTTACCTCGCTCAGGATGATATTCTCAAGTTCCATCCATTTGCCTGCGAATTTCATGAAGTCATTGTTTTTAATAGCTGAGTAGTATTCCATTGTGTAAATGTACCACATTTTCGGTATCCATTCTTCGGTTGAGGGACATCGGGGTTGTTTCCAGTCTCTGGCTATTACGAATAAAGCTGCTCTGGACGTAGCTGAGTCATTGCAGGGTGGTGGGGCAGATTTTGGGTACATGCCCAGGCGTGGTATAGCTGGGTCCTGAGTTAGAACTATTCCCAGTCTTCTGAGAAACTTCCAAAGTGGCTGCATAAGTTTACACTCACACCAGCAATGGAAAAGTGTTCCCCTGCTCCACACCCTCACCAGCATGAGCTGTCTCTTGAGTTTTTGATCTTGGCCATTCTGTCAGGTATAAGATGGAATCTCAGAGTCGTTTCGATTTGCATTTCCCTGATGACTAAGGATGTTGAACTTTTCTTTCTTTCTTTCTTTTTTTTTTTTTTTTTTTGGTTTTTCGAGTTGAACGTTTCTTTAAGAGAGGACTGCCAAGAAAAACTAATGTAGTGGTGTTTAATCACTCGAAGTTTCCGGAATGTGCGGGAAGCGTTTTAGGGTGTCCCCTCAAGCTTAGGAAAAACATGTTTTACCTTTCCTTCTTCCCTATTTATTTATTTAATATTTAATATTTATTTGTTTGTTTAACTATTTACTTTTTGAGACAGGGTTTCTCTGTGTAGCCCGGGCTGTCCTGAAACTTGCTTTGTAGATAGATCAGACTGGCCTTGAACTCAGAGTTCTGCCTGCCTCTGACTCTCCAGTACTGGGATTAGAGGCATGTACCACCACTGCCTGGTTTATTTTATTTATTTATAAAGATTTATGTATGTGAGTACACTGTCACTGTCTTCAGAAGCACCAGAAGAGGGCATTGGATCTCATTACAGATGGTTGTGAGCCACCAAGTGGTTGCTGGGAATTGAACTCAGGACCTTTGGAAGAGCAGTCAGAGCTCTTAACCGCCGAGCCATCTCTCCAGCCCGCCTAGTTTATTTTTTTTTTTTTAATTAATTAAAATTTTGTTTTGAGACAGGTTATCATGTAGCCCAGGCTAGCCTGGAACTCATTATGTAGTCCATACTGACCTGAACTCCTGATGTTCCTGCCTCCACCTCCTGTCTGCTGGCATCACAGCTGTGTATCAGCAAACTTGAAAGATCCCAAGCTTCTTCTAGGAGTGGGAAACTGAGGCACAGCTGCTGTGGCCTGTGATTAGGGGTTCAGGGACCAGGGTGGGACCAGCGATGAGCTCCAGGATCAGGACGCCAAGGGAGGCCCATAGAGCACCGCCCCTGGGGTACCCGGGCTCCCCACCCACCGCCCCCTCAGCCGCCGTGCCTGCGCTCTGACTTCAGAGCTCGCAGGGATTCTATAAATGGCCAAGCCTCGGCGGACCCGGGAGCCCCGCGAGTGAGTCAGCGCTGACGTCAGCGGCTCGCCTCGGCGCAGTGCCCTGGCCACCAGGGGGTACCAGACCTTGCTGTAGCAAACGCAGCTCTGTCGGTGGAAGAAGCTTTTGGTTATAAATTAATTCGAATTCCACGCTACTTCCTTCAGGCTGTGTGACCTGTACAACCGGCTACACTTCTCTGTTCCTCCTGCAGGACCCTCCTTAGAGGGCTGTTGGGAGGCATGGGTTGCTATCTTAATTCGATGCTATTTGATCTTTAGCCCACTGGGTCTGTCTGTCTCTATGTCTCTCTCCTGCTCTGTCGCTCTCTCGCTCTGTCGCTCTCTCGCTCTGTCGCTCTCTCTGTCTCTGTCTCAATCTGTTTCTGTCTCTATCTCTCCTTTCCCACTCCCTCTCTCCCTCTCTTCCTCTGTCCAGAGTATCACTATGTAGCCCTGGCAGGCCTGGATCACACTAGGTTAGACCCGGCTGGCCTCAGACTCAGAGATCCACCGGACTCTGTCTTCTGAGTGTTGAGATTACAGTTGTGTGCCCCCCATGACAATCATTTCTCTCTTATTTATTTATTTTTTTTGCTCTCTCTCTCTCTCTTTAATCTTATTAATTTTTTTTTTGAGATGGGATCTCTCTCATGTAGCATCTCAAACTCAGTATGTAAGTTAAATATGGCCTTGAGTCTCTGATCCTTGTGCACCCGCCTCCTGATGGCTGTGATTAGAGAAGTGCTCCGCTGTGCCTGGCTTGTGTCGGGCTGGGGATGGGACCCAAGTATTTTATTTTGAGACAGATCTTTATGCATGACTGTTCCAACTGAACCGAATCTTTGGCATTCTATTTTATTTTGTTTGTTTGTTTTCTGAGACAGGTCTCATGTCATGTAGCCCAAGTTGGGTCAGAATCACTCTTGACCTCCCTGATTGATTGCAGGCATATATCACCAGATGTCAAACGGCAGCAAGCTGGGTATCCGTCCCTCCATTTTCAAGGTTCATTTGACAATGCCTGTACACTTTCTGCTTGTCAACTTATACTAGGTCTGTTGATGTACACCTGACACACTAGCATTCGGGGGCCAGCCTGGGCTACATTGTGAAAGCCTGTCTCCAAAAAAGGAGAGCAGGTGCTACTGGCATCTTATAAAGGCCTGGGATGCTGTTAAAGTCACAGCATTCAGATTACATGGCAAAGAATGATCCAGCTCGAAGCATCAATGTGATGGCAGAGACAACCTGTCTGAATCTCACAGGATTGGGACGGAGGCTGAGTTCAAATCCTGCTTTAGCACTGCAAAACTATGTGACATTCCTACAGAAAGGGATTCCACATCCATGCCCGAGCCGCCATCCCTCCATCTGTAAAGTGTCCATGATAGGGGGTTGGAGAGATGGCTCAGTGGTTAAGTGCTCTTCCAGAGGTCCTGAGTTCAATTCCAAGCAACCACATGGTGGCTCATGACCACCTGTAATGGGATCCGATGCCCTCTTCTGGTGTGTCTGAAGACAGCTGCAGTGTCCTCACTACATACACACACACACACACACACACACACACACACACACACACACACACACACATATATATATATATATACACACACACACACACATATACATATATATGTATATATATATATGTGTATATGTGTGTGTGTGTGTGTGTGTGTGTGTGTGTGCCCATGATAACAGCATTGGCTGTAGAGGAACAGTGAGTATTGAGTGGGTTATATGGTCACAGTTTGGACAGGGCTTGACAGAAAAGCTATTGGCAAAGTCAGGTCACACAATGCATGCCTGGAATCCCAGCTACATAGAAGGTAGAGGGAGGCAGATTCTGAGTTCAAATCCAGCCTGGGAATCTAGTGAGACCTTGTCTCAAGCAAGGTTTTCTTTTTGTCTGTGTCTGTGTCTGTGTGTGCAGTGCCCTTAAAGGCCAGGACAGGGCATCAAATCCCCTGAAGTTGGAGTTACAGGAGGTTGTGAGCCACCTCATACGGGAGCCAGGAACTGAGTTCAGGTCCTCTGTAAGAACAGTGTGTGCTGTTAGCCACTGAGCTCGAGAAGTTTTGTTTGTTTGTTTGTTTGTTTGTTTAATATTATATTTGGCATGAAAGCAGACATGGGACTGTTTGGGAAGAAGAAGACAATCTGATATAAAAAGGGGGAGCAGGAGTTGAGCAGTGCTGGCGCATGCCTTTAATCCCAGCACTTGGGAGGCAGAGGCAGGTGGATTTCTGAGTTCGAGGCCAGCCTTGTCTACAGAGTGAGTTCCAGGGCAGCCAGGGCTACACAGAGAATCCCTGTCTCGAAAAACCAGAAAAAAAAGGGGGGGGGAGCAGGGAGGATAGTGGGGGGGGAGCATACACACACACACACACACATATATATAAATGAAATGTGTCTCTGTGTGTGTGTCTGTGTGTGTGTCTGTGTGTGTGTGTGTGTGTGTGTGTGTGTGTGTGTCTGGTTGTTCATACATACCCCACCTTGCATGTGGAGGCCAGAGAACAACTTTCAAATTTCTCCTTCCATCATGGAGGTCCCAGAAATCAAACTCAGGAGCTCCGGCTAGGTGGCCAGTTCTTTCGCCTGCTAGGCCACCTCATCAGCCCTTCTGTTCACTGTCTGTACAGCATCCGGAAGCATCTTCAGGCTGCGCTGTTCTCTGACAATGCTGGCAGTCATACTGGAAGATTTTGACATGCTGGTTAAGGGCTTGTCACTGAGGCTTTGCCACTGACATGTGTCCCCAACCCATATCAAAATAAAAAATTTATTATTATTATTATTATTTATTGTTGTTTTGAGACATGGCTGGTCTGGAACTCCCTGGGATGCTCCTGAGTGCTGGGATTACTGGTGTGGACCTCCATGCCTTGCCAGATGTGCTCTTTATATGTGACCAGCAAATTGCAGGTTCTTAAAGTACCAGTAATGTGTAAAGATTGATGCCATCTATGTGTCACTACCCTGTCCTGACGTGATGTGGGTGGAGCATCCAACTCTGTGGTCCAGATGAGAGCTGTCTAGATAGGAATACTTACAGATGTCCAACCAGACCAGCCTGATTTGGGTAGAGATCGGGGAGTGTTCATGGCCCAAGAGCTGTTAATCTGGGCCCGGGTGGCTCAGGTGGCCAGTGAATAGATATTGGGAATAGATCCAGGATATTTCTTTGTTTGTTTTTTTTGTTTGTTTGTTTGTTTTTTTTTTTTTCATTTCAAATAGCCCAGACTGGTCTTGAACTCAGTATGTAGCCAAGGATGACCTTGCACTTCTGAACATCCTGCCTGTCCCTCCTGGGTCCTGGGATTACACATATGAATTACCAGGCTTGGTTTATGTGGTCCTGGGGACTGAGCCCAGGGTTTTGTGCATGGTAGGCAAATGTTCTACTAACAGGCCTATGTCCTAGCTTCACCCTTTAACCCAGGCTGGCCCCAAATGCTCAGGCTTCCTTTTGTTTCAGGTTCTCAAGTGCTGGGATTGCAGGCACGGGTCATCTACGAGGGTAGTTAGATCTAGGTTCTTTGCTGCTCCAAGTCCTTATGAGGGACTGGCGAGGACAGAACTGGATACCAGATTCTTCGAAGAAAGCTTTGCTGAGGCTCTCCTCTGTGCCAGTCTTCGTACTGGGCACCCTGGAGGTGACATTTCCCCCCTGACCTTTACTACACCCTCGTGAGGTAAGTCCTGTCATTAGCCCTTCTAAAGATATGGCAATAGAGACCCATGGAGGAGAAGGTTATGTGGAGAGGGTTGGTGAATGGAGGTCAGTCAGATCATCTTGCTACACTAGGGGTTGGGGTGGGGGTGCTGCAGTCCTGCTTTGGGACTGAAAAGGAGATCAGTGACCTCTGAGATAAGGAGACTGAGATGGGCCGTAGACAGCTGGCAGGGGGAGAAGGGTGAGAGAGGGGTGGGCTGCATGAGCGCCACCCCCCTCCAAGAATAAGGCACTCAGCCCCCTAGGTGGAAACAATGACACAGTCAGCTCCCAATACCAAGGCTCTGACATCAGGAGGTGGGGGTGGTCAGAGTATGTGTGGGGTGCCACGCCCCTTGGCAAGCCCCCGTGGCCAATGGGACAGGCTTGGAAGAGCCCGGGGCTGGCTTCTGGAGCTTCAAAAACGTGAGAGGAGGGAAGTGGGTGCAGACGGAGGCTCAGCTGCCTGTTGCACGCTCGTCAGTGTCATCGGCACCTCAGCTTTGCCAGAGCCCCCTGACCAACATGTCTTCTGCACATTTTAACCGAGGTCCTGCCTACGGCCTGTCTGCTGAAGTAAAGAACAAGGTAAGCCTGGAAGGACTGACAAACACCCTGCCGGACAGAGCCCTGTCCCCAGAACCTCCCTCCTTCCTGTGTCACGTGACCTAAGACCTGAGAAGAGAAAAAAGATAACGGGTAGGGGCTGTTTTCCTGTCCTTGCAATATCCCAGAGCCCTCAGTTACTTGAGGGGTGAAGTGAGGGGACCCACGATCCATAAATAGAGTAATCAGAGTGCTGCATAGATTTCCCCACCTGCTCAGAGTCCTTGGTCAATCTTGTTTCTGGGAGGGATGTAGGGGGAAGGGACAGATTCCCTGCCTTTTTAAAAAAAAAAAAAAAAATCAACTTTGCCGGTCTGCAGAGATAAAAGATACTGAGAGACAGCATCTTCCTGCCATGGGTCGGTAAACTGAGGCTTAGAAAGGAGAAACAAGAAGCTAGGGCGCCAGGTAAGGCAAGTACAAAGCCAAACAGTCTCCACAACGGGATGGGCAAGCTTCTCGGGACAGGGGACTGCGCGGAGGGGGAGAGGCAGTCCCATTTGACAGAAGGGAACACTGAGGCACTTTCTTTCCAGGGTCCCACAGCAGGAGCTGTGGAGGGCGAAGAGTAGGGATTGGGACCTGGATCCGGTTGGGGTATCCTAGGGGCTGGAGTTGAGGGAGTGTGGGGGGCGGGTGCTCTGCCGGAGACTGATGGCAGCGCCGCCCCCTCCCCCCAGCGCCGGCCCCAGAGTCGCAGAGGAGCCGCCGCGCCTTATAAGGCGGCCTTGGGCAGCCGGGGCCCGCGCTATATAAGGGCCGGTTTGCTTTATAAAGCCGAGCTGGTGAGGAAGGGGGCGACAGGGCTGGGGCCAGGTAAGGGGCTGCATCCCTCCTCTCCCCATGCAGAAGAAGTGAAGCATCCCTCCATCTCACCACCACCAGGGGCTGGGAGGTTAGTATGCAGGAGGATTTCAGAAAGAACGTGAAGCAGCCTTGGAGACTGGAGACAGGAGACAGGAGAGCAAGCCAGGAGGGAAATAAGAGCTAAGAGGTTGAGAAGGGAGTCTGTCGAATCCCACCCCCACCCGAAAAGATGGGATCAGAGCAGATGTCGAATCCCACCCCCACCCGAAAAGATGGGATCAGAGCAGAAGCTACAAAAATAAATAAATAAATAAAAAGCTGTCTGGACATGTCATCAGAGATGGAACCCCCGAGACTGAGTAAAAGATAATGTAGAGATAACGAGAAAGAGCAAGTTGGGCTGAGGACAGACCTAAAGAAACATTGACAGGCAAGGGTTAGGAGGGGGACAAGATGCTCTCATTTCTAACTATAGAGATTGTATGCATGATGACCTGGGACGACACTGAGACAGCTGTACCAGCCAGCGGCGTTCCCAGGAAACCAGCACCCAGGGGCTTCTTCTTAGGGTTCCTCCCCACCCCCAGTTTAAGGCATTTCCCCTTCCAACAGGAGAGTGGGGAGGGCTGGGTCGGGGGAAGCTAAGCCCCAAGTTTGGCGTGGTGGGGAAACCAAGGAGCCAAGCGCCGCCCCCACCCCCAACCCGAGCTTCAAGGATTTGGCTTTCCAGCCCCCTCTTGTCTATTCATTGGTGCCAAACCTCAGAATGCCCGGAATGGCCCCCTGGGCAGGTGCCACCTCAACCCTGGCCCTCAGCCTCCCCCCAACACCCTCCCCTACTGTGGACACTAAGACAGGATTGCCTTAGTTGGGATGAGGTAGGAGATCCGGCCGATCGGGCTGGGCTGGGCCCCCGGAAGGCCAAAGCCACGCTCTGTTGCCTGTATCCTCATCACCTGCTCTGCTCTGTCTCCTCCTCAGCTGGCCCAGAAATACGACCATCAGCGCGAGCAGGAGCTAAGAGAGTGGATTGAGGGGGTAACAGGCCGCCGCATCGGGAACAACTTCATGGACGGCCTCAAAGACGGGATCATTCTTTGCGAGTGAGTGGGGTTCTTAGGGTACAGGCCCTGCCCCTAGCCCAGCAGCCCCTCTCCAAACAGCCCCTCAACATCCCCTGATGATCCCGAGCCTGGAGCTGGAGTTAGGCACTGATACTTGATGCCACCCCCATTCCTTTGAAGGCCAAAGAGACTCACCCTGTGCCGGTTTCACAGGCAGAGATGACAAGAGTCAGTCAGGTTAGAAACAGTCAGGTAACACCAAAGCCCTGAGGTGCTACAAGGGCATGATTCAGCTAGCACACTCTACAGGGCAGGCCTGTCTATGGATTCCAGCTTCACACCTAAATGACAGTGGACAACAGTGGCTGTTTATCACCAGTTTTTATGACGTTAGGGTGGTGTCACAGGAATTTGTGTAGACTGTGGCTTCCCACTGCCTTCATCACTGGGAAGATGAAAATCCTCACCGTGGCCTGGCATATGCCTGTGAAAGCCATACCTCAGCACTGGCAAAGCCAAAGCTGAGGTAGGGTTGAGGGTTCTAGGTCAGCCTAGGCTGCAGAACAAAACCCTGTCTTCTAAGTCGAGGAAGGCTGAGGTGAGGAGGCACTGGGTTCATGTCTTGCACAGTATAAAGCCAGGTGTGGTGGTGCAGGCCTGTAACCCAGGCACATTAGAGGTGGAGGTAGGAGAGTCAGAAATCCGATGTCACCATTGATTCCACATTCAGTTTGGGACCATAGGCTACAGGAAAGCCTGCCTTGCAAAACAGAACAACATGCCGCCAACACTAGGCCTGGGGAGATCTCTCAGTCAGGAAGATGCTTGCTGGGGCCTTGGACTTGAATGCTAAAACAGAAGGCAAGGTGAAGAGGTGGCTTTGCGATTGATTGCATTTGCTTCATGATCAGAAGAACAAAGTTGGGGTCCCAACATCCATATAGCTATCGAGTCAGACATCCCTGCAAATGCCAGCAACCCTGACTGGGAGGATTGGGAGGACAGGAAGAACACTGGGGCTTGATGGCTAGCCCAGCTGGGAAAATGTGAGCCCCAGGTTCAGAGAGAGACCCTGCCTCATGAGAATGGTCAGAGAGCGATAGAGGAGAACACCCAATGTCATTTTGTGGCCTCCACACATGTGAACAGAGGTACGCACACATGCACACGTGCACACACGTACGCATTTTTATCATATTTACTTGTGTGCTCAGAGCTCACATGTATGTGTGCCATAGCATGAGTGTGGAGGCTGGAGGACAACTCTCAGAATCAGATCCCCCCCCTTGCACCACGTGGGGCCTGGGGATCAGGTACAGGGGTCAGGTTTGACAGCAAGCAAGCAGAGCCCAGGGATTCAGTGCCCGTCCAGTCTAGCCTATTTGGTAAGCTCCAGGCCTTGTCTCAAGAAACAAGGTGAGAGCTAGAGAGACATCTCTCTGGGTACAGGCACCGCTGTGCAGGCCTGGCATCTGACCCAGGGGAAGATGGAGAGAGAGGACAGAATCCACACAGCTGTCCTCTGACTTCCACATAGGCACCCCATCACATGTGCCTCTCCCTTGTCACCGAGGTGAATGGCACCTGAGGCGTCACAAGGAGACTGGCCTCTGGCCTCTGCACACATAAGCTGCACACATGCAAACATGCACACACCAGCACATAGCAATAGTAAACAGACTAGCAACTCCTAGCACCAGGTACAACTTCTTCTTTGTACATGTATCTGTAAGTGTGAAATGGGGTACACATACTGTATGTGCACAAATGGAGGTCAGAGGGCAAATCGTGGGAGTTGGTTCTCTCCTCTTGCCCAGGATTTGGGCTCTAGTCATCAGGCTGGGCAGCAAGTGGCCTTACCTGCTGCCAGCCATCTTGCCTGCCCTCTTCTTTGAAAAACAAAACAACCAAACCAACTTTGTTTACACATGTGGGTGTTTTGGCAGCATGTATATCTTCCCCTGGACGAGCAGCCAGCACTCTCCACCACTGAGCTGTCTTTCTAGCTCCCTCTTTCATTTTTTTGTAGACCGGGTTTCATGTAGCAGAGGCTGGCCTTGAACTCCTCACCCTGCTGCCTCTACCTTCTGAGTGCTGGATTATAGGCTAGCATGACCACACCTAGACATCCCACTTCCCCCTAACACTGGGCAAGGCCCTGAGCCCAGCCAGGGCCTGTCTGCTTCTCTGAGTTTGACACCATGAGTTACAGCTCGCTCTTAGAAAGCTTCTCAAAGGTGCGGTGCGGCTCAGCTTCCCCAAGGTCCAGATGCTCGGAGGTGGGGCTATTCATCTTCTTTCATTCCTGTCTGCCAGACAAGGATCCCAGGCATGCTGGTGTCCTGGCTTAGATAGAGCCGGCTCAGGCTTGAGTACCGAGCCAGGGCTGAGGTCCTACAGCGTAGGACATATGCCTAAGCTGCCTGAGTTCCATCTCCAGCCTTATACAGCTAATGGACCAACCATCCATTCCTTAGTCATTCACGAAATAGGCGTTTATAGAGCTCCTGGTATATACAGGCCTTTGCTCTAGGCATGTGGACAGTGAACCAGACTCCATGTGGAGCCTACAGAGGGAGCATTCGTCCTAGTGGGAGAAATTCCGCTGGCTTCATACCCAGCAATGTTATCACCATGATAAGAAAAGGTTATCAACCAACCAACCAACCAACCAGATAATCACACTCGAGCTGTAGCAAGAGAGTACAAGGAAGAACAGCCGACGGGCTGGTGACTGGCTCAGTGGGCACAGGCACCAACACGCTGACCTGGGTTCGGTTTCCAGGGCCCACATGTTAGAAGGAAAGAACAGACTCCTGAAAGCTGTCCACCGACTTCCACACACATGTGGCTGACACAAGGACTTCCTGGCTGGCAACTGGGTCTAGCTGCCCATAGTTGTGTCCACCATAAGCACACGCTAGGTACAAAAGTATCCCCTTCCATCTGCCAACTCTTCCACCCAGCCTGGATCCTGAAGCAGCTGGGACTCACCTGCCCCACTCCCTGCTTCTCTTTGTTAGATTTATCAACAAGCTCCAGCCGGGTTCTGTGAAGAAGGTCAACGAGTCAACCCAGAACTGGCACCAGGTAAGTTCAGACACAACATACTGGTTTGTTTTCTATTTTAGTAATGAGGATTGAACCCAGAGCCGTGAGTGTGTTAGGCTGGAGCTCCAATTCTAGGCAGGGCTCTACCATTGAGCCACACCCAACCACAGATTTCTACTGTTGGTTTTGTCAAAGCCTCCCCTCACAGTCAGAGGACTGCTCTGGTCTTCTCTTCATTGTTTTCCTCTGGAACCAGGCTGGCAGTCTCCTGAACTGAGGATTCTGTCCCCGCTTCTGGTCTCTCCTATCGGAGTCCTAGATTTCAGACATTCATGCCATGTATCTGGCTTTTACTTGGTTTCTGGATATTCGAACTCTGATCCTAACACTTGTACAGAAAGTGTTTGTTTGTTTTGTTTTGTTTGTGTTCCTTACCAAAATCACCTTCCTGGCTCCTACTTTTTATTTTGAGACAATGTCTCATTAAGTTGCCCAGGCAGCCCTTGAATTTGCAATTCTGCCTTAGCCTCCTCAGGGGGATTCCTTTTTACGTGTGTGTGTGTGTGTGTGTGTGTGTGTGTGTGTGTGTGTGTGTGTGTGTGTGTGTGTAGACTTGTGTGGATAAGTGCCCACAGAGGCTCGGAGTTACAGGAATTTCAGTCGATCCTTTACCCCCTAGCCCCTTAGGCCTCCACCCTCCCATCTCTGACATGGCCTCTTCCCCTACAGCTGGAGAACATAGGTAATTTCATCAAAGCCATTACCAAGTATGGGGTGAAACCCCATGACATCTTTGAGGCCAATGACCTGTTTGAAAACACCAACCATACACAAGTTCAGTCCACTCTCCTGGCTCTGGCCAGCATGGTGAGTGTGGGGGCAGAGCAGGCATGGGGCAGGGGGTGGGGCTGGGGCTGGGGCTGGGCTGAGATCTGATATCCATATGGACACTGAGGCCCCTGAGCCTCACTGAGGTGCCTCACTGAGGGGAAGGGAGGCCTGCTGGAGGCTCATGTCCCCTCTTCCTCCATGCAGGCCAAGACAAAAGGAAACAAAGTCAATGTGGGGGTCAAATATGCAGAGAAACAAGAGCGGAGATTTGAACCTGAGAAGCTGAGAGAAGGCAGGAACATCATTGGACTACAGGTATGGCCCCTTCTCCACATGTGCTGCTCTGGGCTGAGGGGAAGGTAGCCCAGATCCCAAAGCCTTGGGGGACAGCATATTAGTAGGGCCTGGGTGTACACTGGACAGTGTCATTGCCTTCTACTTACTAACTTGCTCCCTCTGTCCACAGTCCTAAGTAGTTCCTGACTTTACAGACTCTTAAAATACTTTATTTATCTTTACGTGTATGAGTGTTTTGCCTTCATGTATACCTATGAACCACACGTGTACCTAGTACACACTGAGGCCAGAAGAGCCATCAGATCCCCTGGAACTGGAGTTATAGACTATTGTTAGCAACTCTGTGGGTCCTCCGTAAGAACAGCCAGTGCTCTTAGCCCCTGAGACATCTCTCCAGGCTCTAGATCCTTCAAACAAATTTTTAAAAATGATTTTTATATTTGCCTACCTACCTGCATATATGTATGTATGTGTACCATGGTGTGTGTTGTACCCACAGAGACAACAAGATGTTATGTCTCCTGGAGATGGCATTAAGGGTTGTTGTGGGTGTGGAGCCTGGATCCTTTGGAAGAGCAGCCAGTGTTCTTAACCACTGAGTGTCTCTCCATCCTTTACACAGACAGAGACACTGGTTTTGCAGAAGGAAGCACATGACTCTTCTTCAGGGTTGGGGACTGAGTCTAGGCAAGCACACTGCCTTAGTTACATCTCCAGCCCTGTTCACTTTTCCTTTGTGTGTGTGTGTCTGTGGATGTGTGTGCACACATCAAGGTCAGAGGTCTCAGCCACTGTCGCCCCTCAGGAGCCATCCACTTTGCTTTGCTTTTGCTTGTTTTGTTTTGAGACAGGGTTTCTCTTTGTTGCCTTGGCTGTCCTGGAACTTGCTATGTAGACCAGGCTGGCCTCAAACTCACAGAGATCCACCTGTGTCTGCCTCCCAAGTGCTGGGATCAAAGGTGTGTGCCTCCACACTGGCCATCTTGCTTTTTGAGACAGAGCCTCTCCCTGGGTTCTCTAGTTTGCATTCTGATGCAATAAAAACACTAACCAAACCAACTAGTAGGAGGAAGGGGCTTATTTGAATTACATTTCCAAATCACAGTAAGTGCTGGAGAGAAGTCAGGAAGGAGTTCCAGCAGGAACCTGGAAGCAGGAGCTGAAGCAGAGACCACGGAGAAACATTACTTACTGGCTTGCTTTCCATGGTTTGCTCAATTTTCTAATATAACTCAGGACCACCTACCTAAGGATAGCACTGCCCTGTGGGTTGGGTCCTAGGCAAGCACTTGAGGCAGGGTCTCCTATAACCCACGCTAGCCCTGAATTCACTATTCAAAGCTAGCCTTGAGCTCCTTTTCTGATCCTCCTGCCTCTACCTTCAGAACCCAGTTTTTATTCTGACACAGGGTCTTGCTAAGCTGCTCAGGCTGGTGGCCAGTTTGCTGGAGGCAAGGCAGGCCTTTACCTTACCATCCCCTTTCCTTGGCCTCACCATCGAGTAGCTAAGACTACAGACCTGTGCTGTCAGCCCCAGCCTGATCTACCTCCCCTTCTCTTTTCATTTATTTTATTGTGTGAGACAAGTTCTCACTGGGTGGCCTGGAACTCACCGTGTAGACCAGGCTGGCTTCAAACTCACAGAGGTCTACCTGCGTCTGCCTTCTCAGGTTCTCTCCTTTCCCTCTGTGGATCCTGTGGGTCAAGCCCAGGTCTTCGGGCTTGGAGGCAAGGCCCTTCACCCATTGAGGCATCTGTCTCCCAGGGCCTGACCTTAAACCTCTCATCCTCTTGGGATTACAGCTGTGGACTGCTCCACACAGCTGTAGCTCCCTCCAGCCGGGTTTCCAGTTGACAGGATGTGGGCCACATGTTGAACCTAAGAGCCTGCTCATATAATATCCCCACTCTGTTTCTGGCTTCCTGCTCTTGGGTCTCACAGGGGCACCCTGTAATCCTTATTGATTAATTATTAATCTCTTTCTTAGATGGGCACCAACAAGTTTGCCAGTCAGCAGGGCATGACGGCCTATGGTACCCGGCGTCACCTCTATGATCCCAAACTGGGTACAGATCAACCCCTGGACCAGGCAACCATCAGCCTGCAGATGGGTACTAACAAGGGCGCCAGTCAGGTTTGTGTAGTCAGGGGGACACCCGGCGAGGTGTGGTGGGGAGAGAGGGGCTGCTACCCCTGTGGCTTGACCGCTGTTCCATCCTTTAGGCTGGCATGACTGCACCAGGCACCAAGCGGCAGATCTTTGAGCCAGGTCTGGGCATGGAACACTGTGACACACTCAATGTCAGCTTGCAGATGGGCAGCAACAAGGGGGCCTCACAGAGGGGCATGACAGTGTATGGGCTGCCTCGCCAGGTATACGATCCCAAGTACTGCCTGACCCCGGAATACCCGGAGCTGGACGAGCCCACCCACAATCACCACCTGCACAACTACTACAACTCTGCCTAGGGGCCCCCGAGGGGCTGTCTGCTGCTCTTGGCTGGACCCAGCTGGCCCAGCCAACCCCATCTCCTGCATGGCGTTCCCCAGCCCCCTGGCACCTGCCTATAGGGTTACAGTTTGGGGAGATCAGGCTGAGGGGGGCAACGGGAAGAAGGGGGTCCCTCATCCCTGGAGCTTTTGCAGGGCCCAACATAGAATTGGGTGTCCCCAACGGCACCCAAAGGAAGCACTGAGTAAAGCTATTTCAGCTGCCCCCCTTTACTCCCTCACAAGTGAGTACCTCCCAGAACCAGAAACCCTTCAAGCAAAGCCCCCAGAACCCAGGCTTGGCCTGACCCCTGCCCCATTCCTGCAACGGGAGCAGAATGCATGCCTGGAAACACAGTGGACACACGCAGTTTGGTTTTGCAGTGACTGGCGTTTGTGGATGTGACAGCAGCGTTTGT
Source organism: Uromys caudimaculatus (assembly GCA_028551405.1). Taxonomy (NCBI): domain Eukaryota; kingdom Metazoa; phylum Chordata; class Mammalia; order Rodentia; family Muridae; genus Uromys; species Uromys caudimaculatus. The sequence continues at coordinate 92,514,481 of CM052706.1, read as the reverse complement.
AACTCGAACACTTCCTTTTCTACTTCACTGGAGCACAATAAATGGCTGTGACATCATCGGAGTCTTGGGGCCAGTTGTTTAGGAGTGTGGCTTAGATAGCCTCCATCTTCCCACATATAGGAGCCCCAAGATACATACACTAGGGCCAGTGAGATAGCTCAGAGCTAGTAAAGGCACTTGGCATCAAGCTTACAACCTGAGTTCAATCCTTGAGGCCCACATGGTTGAAAAGAATCAGTTTCTGCAATATTCTCTGGCTTCCACACAGGCCATATGATACATATCCTTCACTAAATAAATATGTATTTTAAAAAATTAAATAGATACACCTACAGACCTTACACCACTACAAATTACACAAATTAAATTACACACAACAAAGGTGTTGGCTGCCAAGTCTGACAACTCTGAGTTCGAACCACAGGTCCTACTACATGAAGGACCAACTCCATTAAACTCCTCCATCTCTTGCCACAGCATGCATGTACCCACCCACGCTTTGTATTTTATTTGGTTTGGTTTTTTGAGACAGGATTTGTGTGTCTCTGTGTGTGTGTGTGTGTGTGTGTGTGTGTGTGTGTGTGTGTGTGTGTAGTCCTGGTTGTCCTAGAACTTGCTCTTTTGACCAGGCTGGCCTTGAACTTACGAAGATCTCCCTACCCGTCACCTGAGTGCTGGGACCACCATCATCCAGCAATAAATGTCTTTGGAGAAAAAAAAAAAAACACCAACAAACCCAAAAACTGAGTCCCAGGGCTGGCCTAGGATCCTAAAAGTCTAGACAGGACTTTGACATCACCTTGCTTCAGCAAAGACCCTGTTCTCTTGAAGAAGGCTCTAGATGTTCTGCCTGAAAACTACCTGTCTGCTGGTCAGGTCGCCAGAGAATGCAGAAAGATGGGAGGGAACCCAGGCTCTTCCCCACTCCATCACTCGAAGGACAGAGGTTGAGGCTGTAACCCTGGGAGATATATGAAATTTTGCACACAGACACATAGACCCTGGCCTCACAAACCGGACTCCAGTCATCTCAGCCCCCTTTGTTCTGAGGCTGTCCTGAGGGCATGAGCCTAGCCCAGGCTTGGTCTGCCAGTCAGATACAGTGGCACTGATGTCAACTCTGGGTGTCCCATCTGCTGAGGACACCAATCTAGGAACCTACCTACCATTGTTGCTTGGGAACTCTGGCTCTGGCCAAGCCTAAAGGACCTCAGTGTACCAAGGGACACATCACTGAGGGGTGAACCAGAAGATAAGACCTAGCAGCCCAGCCTGCCCTGGGATGGCCACAGAACCACCTGATGCCAGGTTCTGCCACCGGCTCATTCAGCACGACTTTAGCAGTTTCTGTGTGTGGTATATACATAACCATTTGTGTGGACACGTGCATGCCTGTGCATGAGGTTGGAGGCTGATGTCACACCATCCTTGGTCACCTTGCATTTTATTTTTGGAGACAGAGTCCTCCCTGACCCCAGAGCTCAATCATGTGGTGAGGCTGGCAGGCCATCAAACCTCAAAGATCTGATCTGTCCGTCTCTCCTACCCCAGTGCTGAGGTATAGACATAGCTTTTACATGAATGCTAGGGACTTGATCTTAGGTCAATCACTTTACTGGCAGTCATCTCCTGAGTTCTTTACAAGAGATATACCATGAGGAACTCTAAACCGCAGGTGAGGGGCTGGGTCCAGGTCACTTGGTTCAGGTCTCCTGTCACCCGGAGTCCTCGTGAGGGCACATGGGGCTCTCACACACTTATCATTAAGGGTGCCATCCTGTTACAGCCTCCAGCCTTCCAAGAGCCCTCACCACCCTTAGAAAATGTCCCTTCTGTGACCATTACTGTCCCAGTGGCCCAAAGTACCTGGGACTTGAGACCTCAGCCTAGGACCTGGACTACAAGGAATTAAAATGGTGGGTCATGACGCCAAACTTCCTGAATTCAAGGTCCTCCTGTGCACTTAAGGCTACAGGAGTCTGGGCATTAGCCTCCCATCTAGGCACCTGCTTCACCTTCACAGAGTGGCTGCCAGCACACAGCAAGCTATCCAGCGTGGGTACCAACTTTTGAGTGTCACCTCCTTTGGGCCACCTGTCTAGTAGTCTTGTGTTTATGTGGATATACAGGTGTGCCAGAGGTCGACCTCAGCTGTGGTACTCAGTTGCTATCCATGTTTTCTACTTTTAGTTTTATTTTGGGCTGGAAAGATGGCTCAGTGGTTACGAGCACTATCTACTCTTGTAGAGGACTCCAGTTCAGTTCCCACGTCAAGCAGTTCATGACTGTCTGAAACTGTAACTCCACGGGAGCCAACATCCATTTCTGATCTTCAGAGACACACTCATGCATCACAACCACCTGCAACTCGAGTTTGAGGAGATCCAGTACTCACTTCTGGACTCAACACTGCATGCATGTGGTACAGACATCAGGCAAAATGTCATCACACATAAAATCCTTTTTAAAATGTGTACACAATTTTCATCTTTCTTTAATGTGTGGGTGTCAGAGCGTGTGTGCTCAGAGGACCCTCGGAGGCTGGTTCTCTCCTCCCACTGCATGGGGCTTGAGGACACTTGCCAGCTGAGACCTTTCGTTGGCCTGGTTTTTGTGATTTTTAAAACAATCTTGTTATTATTCAGTGTGCGATGCCTGTGATGCAGGGGTTTGTATGCTACAGGGCATATGTGGAGGTCAGAGAACTTTCGGGAGTCAGCTCTTTCTTCCTACCATGAGGGTCCTGGGGACCGAATTCAGGGCATCAGGCTAAGACATCTTTCTTTCTTTCTTTCTTTCTTTTTTTTTTTGAGACAGGGTTTCTCTGTGTAGCCCTGGCTGTCCTGGAACTCACTCTGTAGACCAGGCTGGCCTCGAACTCAGAAATCCGCCTGCCTCTGCCTCCCAAGTGCTGGGATTAAAGGTGTGCACCACCACTGCCCGGCCTGACTTTTTTTTTTTTTTTGAGACCAGGTCTCACTATGCAGCTTTGGCTGGCCCAGACCTTGCTATGTAGCTCCCACTTGCCTCAAACTCAGATCTTCCTATCTCTCTTTTCCTGAGTGCTGAAAACTGACCTGGTGGTTAAGCACACTTGCTTTTCTTCCAGAGGACCTGAGTTCAATTCTTAGCACCCACAGCAGGTCACCTGGGATGCTCTCTAGTTCTCAGCTCCAGACCCAATGCCTTTAACCTCTCAGGCACCTCTGCTCAGGCGCACAAGCTCAAACGCCCGCATGTGACCAGGGTAAAACCCAATGTTTCAAAGTGTGTGCAACCATGCCCAGCACAATCATGTCTCTCACTGGCCCAGAACTAGCCACCTAGACAAGGCTGTCTGGCAGAGAGCCCCAAGGATCTACTGGCCCGTGGTTTCTGGGATCAGCTGTGGTCTTCATGCCTCGGCCCTGAATGCTCCCTCCGCTTCTGACACTGGAGCTGCCTCAGGACCAAGAACATAAAGAGTCAGGGATACACACTGGCTGCTTTATTGACAGACTCATGAGTGACAGCTGTACTCCAACTAGCCCCAACCTTTTCTACAAAGGCAAGCACAGAAAATATGTTCCCCAGCAAAGCGCAGCCAAGGAACCTGGGTGGTCAGTAGCCTCCACTCCCAGACCACAAGCACTAGGAGGCTGGGAAGGACCGGAAGTCCAGGTCCCCAAGGGCAAGGTGCTGGTGAGGTGGCTGAGGAGACCGGAGGTCCCACAGGTATTCCTTGCCTGGGATGTCAGGAACTGTCACCAGAGAAGACAGGAACCTAAAGCTTGGGGGCAGGGTGGGGCTGAAGACGGGACAACTCCAAGGCTTTCGGTCATCTGAGGCGTAGGCTTCTGGGAGGCCACCCTGGGCTGCCTGGGGAGCCCCAGCAATGGCTGGCCTCCGTCCCTACGGTCACATCTGCAGCCATACACATCTACTCATTCACTCCCACTCCACACACACAGAGGGAGGGCTGTCACAGTCCTGGACCTACACCCTGGAGCCCTGGAATGTCTCTGGATTGGTAGCCAGATGGGGGCTGCGGAGGAGCAGGTCCTTGACACTGCTACTGATTGGCTGCCTCACAGGCGTCGATCCAGTCGCTGTACACATCCACTGGCTCTGACAGGTATGTGATGGGTGTCTGGAATTCCTCTAGGCACACGGTACAGGAGATGACTCCAGTGTTTCGAGCACGGTCCCTGCAGTGAGACAAGGTAGAGGTATGCATGAGAAGGGAGCCCTGAGCCTGTGGAGGCGACCTCACCAGCAGGAAGGCCCAGGGTGAGCAAGGTGGGAGACAGAGGCCTGGATGCCCACCCTGAATACACACTCACATTTTCACGTCACAAGACTTCTCGTGGTTGCAGAAAGGGCAGGTGAACTGGGTCTCCAGGGTGCCTGTCATCTTCTTCTTGGGGGGTGGCTTCCGTTTGGACTTCCTTCGTCCCATAACTGCAGAGGGGATAAAACCTGTGGTGCAGAGGACAGGGGTCAGAGGCTGGCAGCAGTTGGCCACTGTCTACCTCCATCCTCTATCGGCAGTCCAGAGGCAACCAGCAGTGGTCTGTGAAGGGAAGATGCATACTCTGTCATTTACCCAGGCTCCTGGCCTAGGCACAACAGTCCCTGTGTGCACCCTGCGCAGCAGGACCAACAACAGCCTTTAACCTTGGTTTCCTAACTTCCTGTTTATCTTTAGGTAGGTCACTTATGGTCTCTGTGCTCAGGGTGTCAGGGGAAGGTAGGGGTGGACAACTGGCTGGAGAGAAAATATGGACAGAGAGGGGGTACTGACAGAATGATCCATGCTGTTAAGGGGCAAAGGAGTTAGGTCCAAAGAGTGACTAAAGACATCAAGGGCAGAAAGATGGCTTAGTGGACAAACGGACCAACCATGACAACATGACAATTCTACTTCAATTCCAGAAACCTATAAAAGGCCAGACACAGTGGCTCAAATCTGAAACCCTAGCATTCTGACATGGAGGTGGGAGGCAGAGACAGGAAGGAATCTCTGAGAACTTGCTGGCTGGTTAGCCTAGACTACATAGGGAGGGGCCAGAAACAAGATGGAAGGTGAGGACAGACTCCCCAAATTCTGTTTTCTGACCTCCACGTGCACGACATAGGACGTGTGCCTCCTCTGACCAAATACAGAGTCTCAATTACCGCCCCGCCCCCTTTGAGACAGTCTCATTGTAGTCCAGGGCTGGTCTGGAACTCACGATGTAGACCTGCCCCTGCCGCCCACGCGTGGAGATTAAAGGGATGGACCACCACAGTGAGCTTTTCTTTATTTACTGAAACAGGGGCTCAGTGCATAACTTGGATTGACCTAGAATTATCTATGTAGAACAGGTTTGCCTCAAACTCAGAGATCTGCCAGCGTCTGCCTGGGATTAAAGGCGTACATGTGTCATCACACTTGGCTTTTGTATTCAAAAAAGAAAGAAAAGGAAAACACCAGCATGTTAGTATATGTCAGAAGCTCCAGAACCCAGGGGGCTCAGGGAGGAGGGTGGGAAGTCCCTATCAAGTTGGAGTCTAGTCTGAGCTAGCCCACCCCACACTGTAACCCCAGCACTTCGGTCACTGAAAGCTGGAGGCCAGTTTGAGCAACAAATTTAAATTTACTGTCTAAAACAAAACAAAACAAAGGAAGTATACAGACATATATGCAGGCAAGCATCCATCTATCTATCTATCTATCTATCTATCTATCTGATAAAAATAAATTTAAAAAATCCATGTTAATAAAGATTTACAGTTCTTAACATGAAAACTTGACAGGGTTTCTCTGTGTAGCCCTGGCTGTCCTGGAACTCTGCCTGTCTCTCATGGGCTGGGATTGAAGGCATGTGCCACCACCATCTGACGACAGGAACACACTGAACTGGATGCATTCAGCTGGTAGTAGCCTAACATGTAAAAGGCTTTAGGGCAGAGGTTCTCAATCTGTGGGGTCACATATCAGATATCCTGAATCAGATATCCCAGACACATAAGATAAAATAAGTCTTCAAAATATCTGTATTAATAGTTACAGATGGCAGGCTCTGGTGATTCCTATTGCTAGGAGGTTATTAGAGTTAAATTCAAGTGTCTGAGATGGGGCTACTTTGGGTGAAGGGGGATCCGGAAGGACCTTTTCTTCTGGAGTAATTTCAGATGAAGGCAGCTTTGATGCCAAGACAGCCAGGAAGAGGGGTGTCTCTGAAAAGAGTCTGAGCTAGGTGAAGGGTTTTCTCATCGTTTTACTTCAGAGAGAATGGCTGAAGCTCTAGGAGAAACAGGGATAAAGTGTGAGACGCACAGAAGGAAAAGCCAGGCCCTGATGGTGAAGCACAGCCTGGTCCCGAGCCCAGCTGTTAACTGTCTAAGCAGACGTTTGCTTCCCCTCCCATCTGTCCCTGGCAACCAGCTACAACGGAATCACAGGCCGGACATCTTGGTTGATCCTGTCTCAGCTGCTACAGGCATTGCTGTCAAGCCTGAAAAGCTGGATTTAGTCCCCGAACCCACGTAAAGGTGGAAAGGGGACGTATTCTGTAAGTAAGTTGTCCGTTAACTTCCGTACACATTCTACACATATAGAAAAAAGTGTAGGACAAAAGATTTCTAAAACTTTCAAAACAGGACAAGGAAGATGGCTCGGCAGGTGAAGATGCTGGCTGCCAAGCCTGACAGCCCGAGTTCAATTCCCTGGGCTCAGAGAGCCAACTCCTGTAACCTGTCCTCTGCGCGCACGCGCGCGCACACACATACACAACATTCAAAACAAACTCGCGATCACCTTAAACTCCTCGTAGGTCCTCCAGCGTCTACCACCCTGCCCATCAATCTCTGAGGAAGGATTTCACTTGGTCACGCTCAATCCCCAGCACCCACAGAGCCTGGTATACCTTATGCACTTAATAACTACTTGTTGAACGAATCAGTGAGTTTTCCTGACTTCGTCTCTGTGTGCCCCCAGAATCCCACCGGCAAACGGCAGCCTGCGAACGAGCCACGGTGTCCCCAGGAGACAGGGACGGCGGGAAGGGATCTCGGAGGAGGAGTGCCGCCCACCGCCTCACCCAGGCTTCGGTGGTGCCGCCCGCTCGCCCAGCTGCAGGGGCCAGGAGTCAGGCTCCCCACGCAGCCGTCCTCAGAGCCATGCTCCAGTCTCGGCTCTACGCCCTGCGGGTGATCTGGAGAAGAGCGCCGGTCCCACCCAGCCCAACGCCCGCCCGCGAGACCCTACACTTACTTGTACCAGCCCTGCCTCTCAGCCAAGGCCGCTTCACCCAGGAGACGCTAACTTCCGGCCCCTAACGGAAGCGGAAATGTCGCTTTGGGTTTCCCGCTCCTTAACCAAGTAAATGGGCGTGTAGACCCCGCCTCCAACTGCCTGTCTCCACGCACTTGTTACAGCGCGTGCGCCACCGTCCCGCTCTTTCGAGAGCAAATTCTTAGGGGTGTCCGTGATTGAATAGCAAGGAGCGGTGGCTCCATCTGCACTCTTTGTACGTAAGATCCTCACCTGTAATCATCTTCCTGGATTCGTCTCACTTGTCTTCCCTCCTTGAAACCCTAGATTTCCCTAACCTCCATCTCACTCCAATAGCCTAGCCCTAGAAGAGACTAGTTAGCAAGAAGAAGGGGGTCAGTGGAGTGAGAGGCAGGAGAACGGATAAGGGGGTTAATATGGTCAAAGTACATTGTATTAGTCAGGTTCTCTAGAGTCACAGAACGTAAGGAATGTCTCGGTATTGAGGGAATTTATTGTGATGACTTGCAGTCTGTAGTTCAACTACCCCAACAATGGTTGGCTGTGAATGGGAAGTCCAAGAGTCTAGTTGTTGCTCAGTCCCATGAGGCTAGTTGGTTCAGCTGGTCTACGGTAGAAGTAGGTTCCAACAGGTGTGCTGGCAAATAAATGCAAGCAGGTGAAGAAGAGTAAGTCTTCCTTCTTCCAGTGTCCTTATATAGGCCTCAGCCTGGATCTGGGACTTGCTTTGTCTCAGACTGATCTTGAACTCAGAGATTTCCTTGCCTTAGTCCCCTAGGATTAAAGGCATGGACTACCTTGCCTGGGCCTAAGTTTTTCATGGCCACTATGCCTCAATATCTCCATGCAAAGATCCAGGTCAGAAAATTGTGTCTTCCAGCCTCAAGATCTGGATCACAGGTGAGCCCTCCAATTCTGAATTGTAGTTCATTCCAGGTATAGTCAAGTTGACAACCAGGAATAGCCATTACATACATTATATACATACATGAAGAAAACCTGTTATGTATGAATAATATATGCTAATGTAAAACACAAAACACTCTGGTCCTATCTTGCTCTCCTGTAAAGGAAGCACTGAGGAAGTGGAGATAGGCCAATTAGAAATTCAAGGTCACTCTTAGCTGCTTCCATTCTAGGTTGTCAACTTGACTATACCTGGGATGAACCACAATCCAGAAATGGAGGGCACACCTGTGACAGATTTGCTGTTTGGTTTGAAATGGGCGAATCTACATCTCGTGCAGACCTTTGAGGTGAGTAGACATAGGTTGTTAAATCAGATCTTGAGGCAGGAAGACATAAGCCTTCAATTTGGGAGCCTACTGCTTAGGAATTCCAGCATATACTGAAGACTAGCTGACACATCTAGCCTTGTGGACTGTACACTTACTAGATAGATTCTTTTTGTCCACAGCTAGCTAGTTGGATTAGTTGGACTGTAGCCTGTAAGTCATTCCAATACATCACACACACATACAGAGAGAGAGAGAGAGAGAGAGAGAGAGAGAGAGAGAGAGAGAGATTCATTCCATAAGCTCTGTAACTCTAGAGAAACCCAACTAATGCAGCTACAAATTGAGTTTGAGGCCAGCCTGGGTTACAAAGGCCTGCTCCCCCTCCCCCTTTAAAGCCGCCTTAGTTGGTGGGTGGAAAGCGGGAGGGAGTGCAGACAGGGTAGAAGACCTGGAAGCACAGATTGAAAGCCACTGCATCCTAGCTGCCTGGAAGCCAGTCTTCTCCTAGTTCAGATGAAGATGTAGAACTCTCAGCTCTGCCTGCACCATGCCTGCCTGGAGGCTGCCATGTTCCCATCTTGTTAGAGGCAGAGGAGATGGCTCAGCTGGTAACACGCTTGTCAGGTAAGCTTGAAGAATGTAGCTTGAATCCCTAGCACCTACTCCGAAGCCAGGTGAGTGTGGTTACCCACTTGTATTCCAAGCCTGCAGGAGACACGGGATACCCAGAGCGAGGTGGCTAGCCAGATGCAGTGAGTTCTGGGTTCAAGAGAGACCCTGTCTCAATATATAAGATGGAGAGATGTGAGGGTCTGGCTTTTACCTGCAGACCCTCACAAATATACCTGCTGAGTACATATTTCTTAATTAAAGGCTTCTGGCCAGCAAGATGGCTCAGCAGGTAAAGGCACTTCCTATCAAACCTGTCAACCTGAGATGGATCCCCGGAAGTTACATGTGCAGAGAACTGATCCCTGCATGTTGTACATGTGTACACACACACACACACACACATGGAAAGTGCTTAGCTGTGTCACACGTTGCTTATGCTTTAAAGAGAATGAAAGAAGTGTGCTAACTGTTGACTTTGGTAAGTGTTTGCCCTGGGGACTTTACCAAGATTTATTTCTTTAGCGTGTTTCCAGAAACAACTTGAGGTATTTTTTTAGAGTGGATGGATCTCCAAGATGCCCTGTAGGGGGCAGTGTCCTCCTTGGAACTGCCTTGTTCTGAAGACCATTTCTTTGTGTTGGCAACTTCAACTCACACAGGATGGCAGGTGTAGTGGTTCAGGCCTAAAATTCCGGCACTCGGAAGAGAGACAAGATCTTTGCTAGTTCTAGGCCAGTCTGGGCTATATGATTAACTCAAAGATAACCTCGGCTACAGTGTGTGACCCTGGCTCACAAAAAAACAAACAAACAAACAACCCCCCCCACACACACACACAAATGAACGGAAGATAAGATCAGTCTGTGCATGTTACCCTGTGGCTTACTGTCTTATCTGCACTCATGGTCAAGACACAAATGCAAAACTTGTTTTCAGTAGTTGTTCTGGTTAGTTTTTTGTTTTTGTTTTTGTTTTTGTTTTTGTTTTGGCTTTTCGTGACAGGGTTTCTCTGTGTAGCCCTGGCTGTCATGGAACTCACTCTGTAGACCAGGCTGGCCTTGAACTCAGAAATCCGCCTGCCTCTGCCTCCCAAGTGCTGGGTTTAAAGGCGTGCGCCACCACTGCCCGGCGTTCTGGTTAGTTTTTATCAGCTGGATTCAACCTAGAGTCAGGATCTGGATGGGAGACAAGCCCCTGGGCAAATCTGTGAAGGACTGTCAGGATTAGGTTAATGGATGTGGGAAGACTGACCATGAATGCGGGCAGCACCTTTTCCGGGCTGGCATCCTGCACAGAATAAAAGGAAAGCCAGAGGAGCACCAGCATCATCTCCCTCTGCTTCCGGATTGCCGTCGCAATGTGATTGGCTGTCTGGAGCCCCTGCCGCCAGCCTTCCTCGTCACCACAGACTGTGACTTTGAATTGTGAGCCAGAAGAAACTCGACCTCTCTCATGCCTCTTTAAGCAAGATATTTCATTACATTGGCAAGAAAAAGAAAAAGAAAAAAGAAATGGATATAACATGAGGCATGATGGCTGGCCAAGGGCACTAGCATCATGGTCCTTGTGGTTAGAAGGTGTCAAAAGCCTGGCATGGCCTGGCAGTGGTGGCAGACACCTTTAATTCCAGCACTTGGGAGGCAGAGGCAGGCGGATTTCTGAGTTTGAGGCCAGCCTGATCTACAGAGTGAGTTCCAGGACAGCCAGGGCTACACAGAGAAACCCTGTCTTGAAAAAACAAAAACAAAAACAAAAAACCCCCAAACAAACAAACAAACAAACAAACAAACAAACAAAAGCCTGGCATGGTTGAACACACCTGTAGTTCCAGCTCAGGAGGCTGAGACAAGGGGATTACATTGAGTCAGAGATCAGAATGGGCTACATAGAGTGACTCTGTCAAAATAAATAAAATCACAGAATTAAAATAAACAGGACAATGTCTTAGCCTGACTTGTTGTAGGCTGTCATCCCAGCCACTGTGGAGGCTGAAGCAAGAGGTTCAGAAGTTCAAGGTCAACCTTAGCAACTTAGATCCTGTCCCCAAATTAAAAGAAAAAAAAAAATCAAAGATTGGCATGGTGACTCGGTTCTTTAGTCTCCACACTCAGGATGTGGAAGCAAGAAAATCTGCATAAACCAGAGGCCAGCCTAACTTCAAGTGGGCTCCAGAAAAACCCGAGCTATACAGTGAGTTCTTGTCTCAGAAAACCAACCATGGGTTGGAGAGACAGCTCACAAGGTAAACATGATTGCCCTGCAAGCATGGTGACTCAAGTTACCATGGTGGAAGAAGGGAACCAGTCCCTCCAAGTAGTTCTCTGGCTCCCATGTGTGTGCCATGGTGTATGTGCGTGCGCGCGCGCGCGCGCGCGCACACACACACACACACACACACACACACACACACACACACACAGCAGTAATAATAAACTGGGTGTGATAGCTCACAGCACCAAGGAAGCTGAGGCAGGTTGAGCTCTGTGAGTTTGAGGCCAGGCTGATTTACACGGTGAGACTTTATCTAAGAAAAACATACCCAGGGACTGTGGACTGCATGGTTGAGTGCCTGCTTAGCATGCGCAGGGGCCTGGGTTTCATTCCAAGTGCAGGGGACAAACAGCATTGATCTCATAACCAGCAAGTGGTAGCTGCTGCCACCTCAGCTGGACAGAAGTCCATCTGCAGGGGCAGGGCACAGCCTCGGTGTCCCTCTCTATGTCTCTGAGAAATCTTTGTAGCATTTGGTGCTCAGTGGGATAGGGAGCTTGGTTTGCATTCTCCATGTGACATTTACTATGTCACTTCTCCTTTCTAGACCCTGGGAACAGGAACACTGGGTGAAGCTGACTGCTGATTCAGAGCTCTGACTGCCAGGAGCCTCTGAGTCAGTGGGAAGAGCCTTGGTGGCTGTGAGTTTCCAAGGTAGTTGAGGAGAGCCAAGCTGTAGTCACAGCTAGTTGGCAACCTGTGTTAGGTAGGTGTTTTGTTTTTTGTTTTTTGTTTTTCAATTTGACACACAACTAGGGTCATCTGGGGACAGGAAACCTCTATTGAGAAAATTCCTCCATCAGACTCGCCTGTAGGCAAGTCTGTGGGACACTTTCTTCATGGTTGATGTGGGAGGACCCGGCCTACTATGAGTGGGGCCACCCCTGGGCAGATGGTCCTAGGTGTATGACAGAGCCATGGAGAGCAAGCCAGTGTGCAGCACTGCCTAACAGCTTCTGCTTCAGTTCCCGCCTTGCGTTCCTGTCCTGGCGTCCCTCAGTGATGGACTGAGATCTGGATGGACAAGCCAAATAAATCCTTTCCTCCGCATGTCGTTTTTCTCAGAGTGGTTTATTACCACAGTAGAGAGCAAGCCAGGACAGACATGATGCTGAGACCTGTCTGGGCCTCTGTAATATCCTATGTGAAACAAAAATGAGTCTAGCCTTTGCCTTATGGGTCAGGGTCAGAAGTGATTTCTCTTTAAGGACAGGGTGTCATATACTCTAAGCTGGTTACAGACACACCACTCTGCCGTTTGACTTTTTTTTTTTTTTTTTTTTACATTAATTTAGTGTGTGTGTGTGTGTGTGTGTGTGTGTAAGTTTCTGGGATTGAATTTGGGTGGTCAGCTTGGCAGCACACTCCCTTACTAGCTAAGTCCTCTCACTAACCAACCTCCCAAAACCAGGTGAGGGAGGCCTGCAAGGTGGTGCTCTGCGTCACATAAGACAAGCCAAGTAACCCCCCCCCGCTGGGATCAGCTGGAGGGTGGCTCACCGTCCATCCCTTCCTTGTTTTGTTTTGAGACAGGATCTGTGCTGATAGTTTTCTGAAAATACCTCTTCCCTTCAGAGGGACTGAAAATTTTGCAGACCTTGCATCTAAGCGAGTAATATGCTTTGAGATCATTCAAGGCATGTAGTCAAAATGCGATCCTACTGTGCACTCAGCTCATAAGACATGTAGTCAAAATGCGATCCTACTGTGCACTCAGCTCATAAGACATGTAGTCAAAATGCGATCCTACTGTGCACTCAGTCCGTTTCCATTTTACTGTCCTTTGCATTTCCCCCATAGCGAGCTTTTACAACCTAAACTAAATGCATAGCTTTTAATCTTTAACCAAGTCTTTTTCCATGCCTCTGATGAGAATAGTGTGGTGCTCTGTGTGTGTGTGTGTGTGTGTGTGTGTGCGTGTGTGTGTGTGTGCGTGTGTGGTGTATGGATATGTGTTGTGTTTGTGGTATGTGTATCTGTATGTGTGTGTGTGGTGTGTATGGTGTGTGGTATGTGTGGTGTGTGTATGGTACATGTGTCTGCGTGGGATGTGTGTATATGTATGGTGTGTGGTGTGTGTGTGGTGTGTGTGTATGTTGTGTGTGTGCCGTGTGGTAATCATTTACTGAAAGCAGCCAATGGGTTGAAAGCAATCTTAAAACAAATATCCCGTAAATGTTGGGCATAGACTGAGGACATAGACTGGTAACAACAGTGTGGTTTTTAGTCTCGGTAATGGAAGTTAGTAAAGTAGCTTCCCTTGCAAACTCTGCAAGCCATCTCTGCAAAGAATCCTTTCTTCCCTTCCCATGCTGTGTCGTCTGTGCTGTTCAGTAAATGCAGAGCAAAGGCCCTTAACACAACAGACACACAAACACGACAGACACACAAACACAAAGACACACAAACACAACAGACACACAGGCACAACAGACACACAAACACAACAGTAACACAAACACAAAGACACACAAACACAACAGACACACAGGCACAACAGACACACAAACACAAAGACACACAAACACAAAGACACACAAACACAGCAGACACACACAGCAGACAGGCTACCGACCGGCTGGTAACCAGACTATATACACAGGGAGACACATGGAGAATTCAAATTTGAGCTTACTCTTGGTCAAAGTAATCAAGATTAGTTTTTTTCTACTTATTCCTTAATGTGACTGATGCAAGGGTCACACTCTAGCCCAGGCTAACCTGGGATTCCTTCTATAGCCCAGGCTATCCTCAGACTCGCAGTGATCTTCCTATATTAGCCTCCCAAGTGTTAGAATTACAGACATGAACTATCACATTTCAAAACCTGCCATCTCAGGCAGTGCTGGCAACATGCCTTTAATCCCAGCACTCAGGAGGCAGAATCTCTGAGTTCGAGGCCAGCCTGGTCTACAAAGCTAGTTCCAGGACAGCCAGGGTATATAGAGAAAACCTGTCTTGAAAAAAGAAATATCGTTGGGCAGTGGTGGCACACGCCTTTAATCCCAGCACTTGGGAGGCAGAGGCAGGAGGATCTCTGAGTTCGAGGCCAGCCTGGTCTACAGAGTGAGTTCCAGGACAGCTAGGGCTACACAGAGAAACCCTGTCTCGAAAAACCAAAAA
>CM052706.1:92474104-92499879 GCA_028551405.1 Uromys caudimaculatus | reverse complement strand
GGAGAGGAGGTTGCCAGCAGCTCTGTGGGATTGGATGTCTTCAGGGAAACAGAAAAATTCATGCCAGATGGAGCCGTAGAAGCAGACCACTGCAAAAACTGGTTTTTTAAACAAACAAACAAACAAACCCTCCAAATATTCATTTTATTAGTAGAGATAGAAGTTTCATGCAAGTGAAGGTCAGAATACAGTTTGTAAGTTAGTGCCCTCTCCCCACCGTGTTTGTTCCTGGCATGGAATTTGTCAGGCTTGGCTGTGAGCACTTTTACCCCCTGAGCCATCGTCCCAGCCCCACGATCCCTTTCTTATCCGTTACAATAACTTGTGTCTCAGATTCAACAGTGCCAACACAGGGTAACACAGGGTAACACCGCTCAGCTGCCATGCTCCTCCTGTGGAGGAAACATCAGTGAGGTGCTGTAGGTTGCCAGGCAACAGACAACCCAGCAGCCCTGTTCTGTCACTCCTGGTGTGACAGTTGAAGCTCTCAAGAGAGTGGTTTGTGTGACTTTCCTCGCGCCGGTGGTTTAGGCAAATGTTACCCAATTCCCCACAGAAGGGAGCTGGGCTCCCGGTAGCAGGCAGAGCAGCCAGCTGTTTGTGTTTATTCTCTCTCCTGTCTATCTCTGTCTCTGTCTCTCTCTCCTTTTCTTTTTCTTTTTCTTTTTCTTTTTCTTTTTCTTTTTCTTTGTTCTTGAGACATTGTCTCACTATAGCCCTGAAACACACTATGTAGACCAAGCTAGCCTTGAACTCACAGAGATCCGCTGCCTCTGTCTTGAGTGCTGACATTGAAGGTGTGCACCACCAGCAGGCTCTGTAGTCACTCCAGGTGGAGCAGGAAGAGTGGTTTATGAGAGGAGTGCTTGCCCACGTGGGTGAGGCTCTGGAGTTCATTTCCAGTGCCATCAGAAATACGCTAAAATGACAGTGGTTCTCCCAAGAGCAAATCCAGTTTTTCTAGAAGCAAGTCTGAACACAGGATGTGAATGCACAGGAGCAGCCATTGCAGTGCTGTCTGCAGGCAGATTGCAACATGAACTGCGAGCCGCCCAAGAGATCCTAGACGGAGGTAGAAGTTCAGGATCAGGTCCCTGTCTCTGTGCTAAAAGAAAGATCTCCAGAGCTCTCCCACCAGCAGCTGTGGCAGATCTTCAGATATAAATCGTACAAACATTAAATTGTGAAAGGAGCATTTTTTTTTTTTTTTTTTTGAGACAGGGTTTCTCTGTGTAGCCCTGGCTGTCCTGGAACTCACTCTGTAGACCAGGCTGGCCTCGAACTCAGAAATCCACCTGCCTCTGCCTCCCGAGTGCTGGGATTAAAGGCGTGCGCCACCACTGCCCGGCAGAAGGAATATTTTTAGCTGATGAAAATTCTGGGCTCTTTTGTGTGTGTTTGGGATTAGGAATGACACCCAGGAACTCACAGATGCTAGGCAGGTGGTCTAGCACGGAGCCACACCCCCAGCCCTCACTGGGGGGCGTTCAAGGCAGGAGCTCTGCCACTGAGTCACATCCCAGCCCCTCATTAGGGGATTCTAGGCCAAGGCTCCATTGCTGACCCGAATTTCCCAGCAATGTCACATGTGGTGGGTTTATGACTTTGCCAAAACTTATCAGAGGGGTCGGTGTAGATCAGTTGGTAAAGCACTTACACAAAGTCCTGGGTTTGCTCTGAGCCCCAGTACCTCATAAACTGGGTGTAGCTGGCACAGGCTTATGTTCTGAGGTCTTGGGAGGCAGCAGAAACTTAAAGGTTGACAAGCATCAAGAACCACATGCAAATACAGATATCTTAAAAAAAAAAAAGCAACTTAGGCCGGCAGTGATGGCGCACGCCTTTAATCCCAGCACTTGGGAGGCAGAGGCAGGCGGATTTCAGAGTTCGAGGCCAGTCTGGTCTACAGAGTGAGTTCCAGGACAGGCAGGGCTACAGAGAGAAACCCTGTCTCGAAAAACCAAAAAAAAAAAAAAAAAAAAAACAAGCAACTTAGGCCAGCTGGCTAGGGGTGTGGTTAGGGTAGAGCAGGTACTTAGTATTCTCAAGGCTCTGGCTTGATAGCTGACGTGCATGCATATACACACACAAGCATGCATGCACACACCTTGTAAGACTGCACATTTAATGAGTTTGAAAATTATGTGTGTGAATCACATGTCAAAAAAAGTGGGCTTTGAAGGAAGGGGAAGTTAAAAAAAACAAGGTGTGGTTCAGTGAGTAGGAAAAAAACATCCTGGTTTGCTTTGGTTTTCGTAAGAAAATGTACAAAAGAAACTGGGCAGAGGGGCACACGCTTCTGTCAGAGCTTGTGAGGCTGGGGCAGGAGGGTGGAGTTGGAGGCCCAGCTGGGGCTGCATGGCAGACAGTGAGAGAGACCCTCTTTCTATGGGGTAAGGGAGGGAGGAGAGAGAGAATGATTCTGAGAGGAACAGAAAGGGAAGCAGTTTCCTGTCCGGATAGAAGGAAGGAAAGGGTGAACTTGGAGAAGGGAACACAGTACACTTTTTAATTTTCTATTTTATTTTAATATTTATTTTGCCTTAATTTTTTTTAATCATACTCGTTTATTTGTGTGGAGGGGGCATGCGTGCCGCAGAGTGTGGAGGTCAGAGGACAATGTGCAGGACTCACTCCTCTCCTTTCACCTTGTGGGCCTTGGGGATTGAACTCAGGTCATTAGGCTGTGTGACAAGCAGTTTTTACAAATTTTTATATGTTTATTTTATGCACACGGATGCTTTGTCTGTCTGTATTTCTGTGTACCAAGCACATGCCTGATGCCTGTGAAGACCAGAAGAGAGTGCTGATCCCCTAGGACTAAAGTTACAAGCAGTTGTGAGCTGCCATGTGGGTGCTGGGAATCGAACCTGAGTCCTCTGGAAGAGCAGCCCATGCTCCTAACCACTGAGCTGTTTCTCCATCCCAGGAGCACCCTCTCACCTAGCTGGTCCCTTGTTTGTTGTTTTCCCTAGAATGACAGACACGCAAACCCACCCAGCCAGCTAGTTTTACATAGTTCTGCAATGGAACCCAGGATCTTGTGCAGACCTAACAAATGTGCTATACCCCCAGTCTAGATTTTTCTTATTTCTACTATTTGGTGTTTTTGAGAAAGGGGCTCTCTATGTAGCCCTGGCTGCCCTGGAGCTTACTGTATAGACTTGGCTTACCTCAAACTCACAGAAATCCACCTGCCTGTACCTCCAGAGTACGGAGATTAAAGTTGTGTACTACCACTCCTGGCTCACATATATATTCTAAGACAGGGTGTCATGTAGTCCAGGCTGACCCATTATATGTCAAAGGATAACCTTGAACTTCTGATCGAGCCTGGACTTCCTGTATGCTGGGATTAGAAGTCTGTACCACCAAGGCCTGCTGCACTTTCCTATACACTTTAGATCTTTGGGTGTGTGAATATTCCCAGCTCCGTGAAATGGTGGAAAGTTTATGTTGTGAACAAACCTTGAAGAGTTGAGGCAGCGTAGAGGGAGCTTGACTAGAGCTGGGCTCACCCAGTGCACCATTGCTATGAAGAAAGAGATGCTGAGGAGAGCGAGTGGGGGAGATGATGGGGAAACAGAGCGGCCTGGGGGGTAGCTTAGTGGTAGAGCCTTCCAAAGTGTGCTCAGAATGTCTGGACTCCACCCTCAGTCCGAGAGGAAAGTGGAACCCGGCACTCTGTGGTAAATTACACGCTTAGAGTCTCAAAGCCTTCAGTTTAATTCTTCAAAGCCCCTAAAACCTGGAGCCTTATATGGCAGTGTATCTGCTATTCTGGCCCTTGTGAGGTGGATGAAGGACAATCAGGATTTCAAGCTCATCCCTGGCTACTGACTGAACTACTTGGTGGCTGGCAACTGCTTGTAATTCTAGTCCTGGGGGACCCAACGCCCTCTTCTGACCTTTGTAGGTACCTTCAAGTATGGGACAAGCAGACACATGCACAGACACATAAATAAAAATAAAATTTAACAGAGGCAGGTGGATTTCTGAGTGAGGCCAGCCTGGTCTACAGAGTGAGTTCCAGGACAGCCAGGGTTACACAGAGAAACTCTGTCTCGAAAAACCAAAAAAAAAAAAAAAAAAAAAAAAAATTTAAGAATTGGACTAGAGATGCAACCCTGTTGGTGGAGGCTTGCCTGGCAGTCCTGAAGCCCCAGGCTTCATCCTCAGCGCCACAGAAACCAGTGTGCTGTGGAAAGCCTGTAACTCCAGTCCTTGGGGACTGGAAGTAGGGGGAGCCAGAGTTCAAGGTCATTTCTGCTATGTGGCAAGTCTGAGCACACAAACTTTATGAGTCCTTGTCTCAAACAAGCAAACCAAACAGGTAAGTGAGGGTGGTGGGAGGGGGAGGGGTTCTGCCTGGGGGAGGATGGCCAAGGACAGGAACTTGGAAGACTTGCTATGTCCTTCTTTCTGATGGTAACTGACTGACACATTCACTCATATTTTGAGTCAGAGTCTCACCTTGCTGCACGAGCTGACCTGGACCTTGATGTGTATAGACCACAGTCCAGAACTCACAGAGATAAGCCTGTCTCTATATTCTCATGGACAGAATTAAAGACACGCAACAACAAGCCTGTGGTTCATTTTCAGCAGGACTTTACTGCTGCCAGGCTGGCCTGGGAGTTCTAGATCCAACTGGTCCTCCTGTTTCACTCTTCTTTGTGCCTGGGAAAATCACATCTGCAGCCAGGCAGGATGATAGCTGCCTATAATCTCAGTGGGGGGAGGTGGGTGTGTCGAACAGGAGGATCTGAGTTCAAGGCCAGCCTGTGCTACATGAGACCTGGCTTCAAAAAAACAAAGGTTAAGAATGTAGCTCAGGGGTAGAGCGACTGCACAGCAGGCAGGAGGCTTGGATTTCATGGCTCCTGGATTTCTCAGTCTCATAGCTGGGGTAGGAGGGTTAATGCCCAGGTATAAAGTTAGTTGGCTATGTGTCGGACTAAGAGATAGAAGGGAGGGCTGGAGAGATGGCTTTGCAGGTGATGGCACTTGCCATCCAGTGTTTGATCCCTGGGACCCACATGGTGGAAGGGGAGAGCAGAAGACCCCCCCCCAAGGTGACCTTTAACCTCCACGTGCCCAACAGGGCTGCATCGGTCACACGTGCACACACATGCATTTTAACCTTGATGACATACCCATTCTGGAGACAAGTACAGCCTCGTCAGTGACTGTTTTATTGAATAGCAGTGACAGTAAGATGCTTGACTTAAAGCCCCACTCCCAAGAAAGCTCTACCCCAAAACCTCAGGGGTGAGCCTGGCTGTGGGGCCAGTGGTGTGTGCATTCTTTTTTCCTGTATGCAAGCCTCTGTGGTTCCCCGTTCCATTCTTCCAGAGTATGGGGGCAGAGAAAAAGCTGCCCATGGGTGAGGTCCTCACAGGGCCCACCCATGGTGCTTACAGAGGCTTCCTCCCTCAGACCCATTAGGGGACAAGCAGGACCCTTGTAGGTGTTCAGGGTCTGGGTCGCCTTGGGAGGCTGGTCTTGAAGAGTGATTTTCCAGAGGCTTCTACATATGTGATGCTCATGTCTTTGGGGCCTATCTCCACGTATGTGAAGCCCCCCAGGGAGTCCTCAGATCCATAGTGAAAGCGCAGGTAGCCGTTGGGGACCTTTCGTTGGTGTCGCACAGAGGGATCCATGAAGTTGCCGGCCCCACTCAGCACATAGCCCACACCGTTCTCATCCTGAAGATACTGGGGGCAGAGGAGACAAGATTGGTCACCCCTGGTCATCCGGGCCCTGGCTAGGGGATGACCAGGGGCTTCACCTAGATCTCCCTCAAAGGTGGGACTAGGTCTATCCCTGACCACAGAGCTGAGGTGGATAGCCTCTCTTTGCTTCAGTTTCCCCATCTGCAGGAGTGGATCTTACTTCACAAGTAGTTACTTTGGCGTTTAGGGAGCCTTTTTGTTTTGGGCTGTGTTGAGGATGAAATCTATGGCTTCCTGCTTCGTAGGCAAGCACTCTATTTCTGAGTCCCAGTCTCAGGCCCTCACTGGGGGATTCTAGGTAGGAATTCTAAGGCTGAGCCACAACCCCAGCCCTTCATTGGGAGATTCTAGGTAAGGGTTCTACTGCTGAGCCATGCTCCCAGACCCTCACTGGGGAATTCTAGTCCAGTATTCTGCAGAGGCCCTCTGAACAAGAGTGCAGCCACGTGGCACCTTGCAGTATAGATGGAGAATTCCTTGCCAGATTCCCCACGGCACCTTGCAGTATAGATGGAGAATTCCTTGCCAGATTCCCCACCCTATCCACAGAGCCCTCACCTGCAGGTTGTGGTCATGTCCACACAGGTAGGCAGTAACCCCATATGTGGCCAACAATGGCCGCAAGTTCTTGACTAGGCAGCGGGTGGGTCCGTGCTCAGCGATGGACCAGATGGGGTAGTGACCGGCCACCAAAACGTAGTCTTCCTTGGCTGCTGCCAACTGCTTTTTGAGCCAGGACAGCTGAGTGCGGGCCACTCCCAGGTCTCGGGGCATTTTGGGCTGCTGACTGACAAAGTCGTCAGAGTTACCACACAGCATAACTGTGTCCAGCATGAAGATGGCTACGGTTATGTTTGTGCGTGGAATCTTGAACCGCAGACGGTAGTAAGGGCTGGGGAAGTTCCTGTGGAGGGGACAGAAGACGTGGGTGAAACATTTCACGCAGAGACACACTAAGGTTGGTTCTGGCCCAAGGACCTCCCGTTTTATTTTTATTTTTTTAAAAAAAATCTTTAAAACGTTTCTTTTTTATAAGCTTGAATGTTTGCCTGAATGTGTCTGTGTATCACGTGCATGCCGTGCTCGTGGAGGCCAGAAAAAGATTCTTTGGGACTGGAGTTACAGATGGTTGTGAGCTACCATGTGGGTGCTGGGAAACCAACCCAGAGGCAAAAGACCTCTTTTTAAAATTTGTGTGTGTGTGTGTGTGTGTGTGTGTGTGTGTGTGTGTTCACATATATTCATGTGTACACGTGTGCATAGAAATCAGGGTCGTCAGGTTCAGCTGTTGCTCCTCAAGGTGTATTTCTCAGTGTGTGGTGGGGTGGACACACCCAAGCATCCACAGAAGCTACAGCAGGCTGCTCAGTGTCCTTGATCTCTCCCCGGGACCAGTCTGGAAACCAGCAAGCCCCATCCATCCTCCTGTCTCCCCTATGCTCTGCCTACTTTTTGTTTTTTGTTTTTTGTTTGTTTGTTTCCATTTTTTATTATTAGGATTCGTGGGTGAGGGTCAGAGGACAGCTTTTGGTAATGTGTTCTCTTTTCGTGGTGGGTTCCCAGGATTGAACTCGGATCCTCAGGTTTACAAGGCATGACCCTGCTTCTGAATCCACTGAGCCACCTGGCTTATCCCTCAATCTTGCTTTCTGAGACAGGACATCTCACTGAGTTGTGGGGCTCACAGATTCCGTTAGGCTGGCTACCCACTGAGCCCCAGGATCCTCTGTCTCTGCCTCCCCGGCATTATGTTACAGGCAAGCACCTCCACTCTGCTTTTCCCACAGACTCTGTGGACTGAACTCAGGCCCTTGTGTTTGCTTACCAAGTGCTTTCCTGACTGAGCATGCGTCTCCGCCTCTTTGGCTAGGCACAGTAGCACATAGCTGCCATCTCAATACTTTGGAGGCCGAGACAAGAGAATCTTGATTTTGAGACCAGCCAAGACTACATAGCAAGATCCCATCTCAAAAACAAGCAGTGTGGTGGTGTTTGTCTGAAATCCTACCCTTTGGGAGTTGGAGACAGCAGGATCAGGAGTTCAAGATTATCCTTGGCTACATAGCCAGTTCAAGGCCAGCATGGGCTACACAACACCCTGGGTTTTGAGACAGGGTTTCTCTGTGTAGCCCTGGCTGTCCTGGAACTCACTCTGTAGACCAGGCTGGCCTTGAACTCAGAAATCCACCTGCCTCTGCCTCCCAAGTGCTGGGATTAAAGGCGAGCGCCACCACTGCCCGGCTCACAACGCCCTGTTTTAATAAAACAAAACACAGACCTTCTGAGGGCAGTGCCATGGTTCATGAGTAAAGCACCCACTGCCTGGTGACCTGAACTCCAGCCCGGCAGCCACACAGGAGAAGGAGAAACCTGATTCCATAATCTGTCCTCTGGCCTGCACACCGGTGTTCTGCCCCCTGCCCCCCCCCAGATAAATAAAACACAATTAAAAATAAAATCTCCCAAAAGCCAAAGGGACTCTTTGTCCCTGAGTGACAGCCTCTTCAGGGAAAGAGGGAAGGGCTCACCAGCGCTTGGAGATCTTGGAGTAGGCAATTTGTGCCGAGACATTGCCAAGGTGATCATGGTTTCCGGCCAGCACATACCAGGGGATGTTGCGGAGGACACGGTCAGAGAACACGTCCTCAAAGGTCTCCTGTGACAGACAGTAAGGGCATCCCTCCTCTGGGGTCAACAACCACTCTGCTGCTTCCACCGAATCAGAAACCAAGGGAAGGGAACTATCGGAAGTCCAAGGTCCCCTCAGAGGTCCTTCTGCCCTCCCCAGAGGAAGGTCCCATGTGGAGTGACCTCCCCGCTATCAGCTCTGACTCTGTTGAGCACATACCTGGAACCTCTTGTCATTGGCATCATGCACTCCAGTGAAGTAGAAATTGTCCCCCAGGGACATGATGAAGTCAGCACCCATAATCTGCACGGTTCTGGCGATTTCTTTAGCATTGGCTATTTCCCGGGCTGTGTGGAATGGGGCATTGGGAACCCCTCCCCAGTCACCCACAGCCACAAATCTCAGGGTGGAAGTGGGGGCTGTACAGTGAGCCAGGAGTGGGAGCGACACGATTTGCAGGCCCAGCAGCACGGTCCATGTATCCATCTGTGGGGGAAGAGGGGGAGTCTGGAGCCTCTGATAAGGACAGAGAGCGAGACCCTGAAAACCCCACCTTCTCTGGTCCAAGCAAAGACCAGCCAGCTGAGCTTGGTCTGATGGTGCATGCCTGTAAACTCAGGCACCACGAAGGTAGAACAACAGGATCAGAAGTTCAAGGCCAGCCTCAACTACATTGGAAGTTTGGATTGGAAAGTGGAAACAGAAAGTCTGAGGTAAGAAAGACATAAGATCCGTCTCAACTCAAGATACACACACACACACACACACACACACACACACACACACACACACACACACACACATATGCCACAGATGCACCAGTAGCAATTGGGCCTGCCAGGAGCTGAGGAGCTAGGGAAGGTGGCCCCACAGGCCTCTTCCAGCTCCTTGCTCCTCTGGCACTCACCCTGGAGGAAACACAGGCGGTCAGAGAGGCTGCAAGAGGCAACTACACTCCTGGAGCATTAGCGCGATCCCTGAGTCTTTATTCTCCGGGGCAGAGGTGTATCAGTAGGAAAGATGATGCATTTTCTCCGAGGACTGTCCAGAAGCCCTCCCCTTGGGTCATGTGAGCACTGGACTTCCCCAGAACTGGACATGGGGCTGGGGGGTGGGGGCACCCAGGCCAGGCTGGGTCGTGAGAAGTTTCTGGAAGCTAGCACAGCCAGGGAGCTGCAGGCTGGCCAGGGTCTGATGATAATGGGTGTTGGGCGTCTGTAGGTCGTGTGTTTGACTGTACACGGTGCTGAGGCTGTTCTGGGCCTGAACCTGAACATCTGTGTTCTTACACCCGTGGCCGCCTGTAACTTGCTGTCACTTTTTCTGGCTGGGTGTCTCAGCTCTAGCGCAGGAACCTCAACGACTTGCCTGTGACATAGCTCAAACATTTTTTCTTTTTGTTTGTTTTGAGACAGTGTCTCAAGAAGCCCGGGCTGATCCCTAACTTCCTCCCTTTGTAGCCAAGCATGACCTTGAACTCGTGAGCCACTGCTTCCAAGTGTGGGAATTACAGGCCTAAATCCTCTGTGGTGCCTACGTAACAGAGCCCTGTCTCGTCTGTGCTTTGTGCCTAAGTCCTGCTGTAGTCCTGGTGTAAGTTGTGTATTTAGAGTCATCTAAGTGTGGGACTGTCTCCGATTCCACCCTCTCCCCCAAAAACAGCAGCGACGACTGCCTTTTCCAGGAAGTTCTGTTCACACTCTTCCATGGCCTTCCACCCCACACCCGGTTTCCAGCCTGAGGAACTTCCAGAAAGCTACCACGTGGCTGTAGCCTTCTGACCTTGGCACCCACAGCAGCCAGCTGCAGGCCCATTTGACCGCAGAGCCCAGCGCTGTGGTAGGTGTGGCCAGCTTCCCACCTCCTCCTCTCGCTCCTGGGCTTCACACACCGCCCATTCTTTCCAGACTTGTTCCTTGATCACTCACCACCAATCCCTCTGGTCCCTGCAAGCGCGGATTCCGGAATCTCTCGTTCCCTGCTTTGCATAAAGGCTCAGAGAGGGTCAGCGTCTCACCCCGGGTCACCCAGCGAAGGGTTTG
Organism: Uromys caudimaculatus; assembly: GCA_028551405.1. Classification (NCBI taxonomy): domain Eukaryota; kingdom Metazoa; phylum Chordata; class Mammalia; order Rodentia; family Muridae; genus Uromys; species Uromys caudimaculatus. The sequence continues at coordinate 92,489,473 of CM052706.1, read as the reverse complement.
CTATGCATTCCCCACTCGCACCTCTCAGGAGAGGCGAACAGGAAGGAAGTGGGGTGGCCTGAACAGACAGAGACCCCTCCCCCGTGGGAGGCAGAGCAAGGGCCTGGCCGGCTGAGTCTCACCTTGGCTGTGGGTCCAGGGTCCAGGACAAGCTGTGCCTACCCGGCTGAGCTGCGGATCCGCGGGCCGGTCGCTCGGAGCTTCAGGAGTTGTGAAGAGGCGGTGCCGGCCAGCCTTCGCCCACAGCTCCTTGCCAGCCCTACTGAGACCAGAGTTGCAGAGGGCGGGTGCCTCGGTTTCCCCGCCCCAGTCCTACCTCAGCCATTACCTAGCCTCGCCTCCAAGGTTCAGAGTCCCAGGAGTTGAGGGGGTCCCGGGACCTGATTTCAGTCCCACCTGCCTTTGACTCTTGGGGTGCTCACAGCCTCTGGCGGCCGCGCTGGGGAGGTTCAGCCAGGGACTGAGCCGGGCTCCCTAATCAGGTGTGCTGTCTCTAATCGGTCTCCGGGTCTTTAAAATGGGTGAGAAGGGGCTAGGGTGGCAGGTCAGCGGCGGAGGGCTTGCCTGGCACCAGAGCGGTTCTGGCTCCATCTCAGCAGCGGGTTTGGGGGCTCGCGGGGGCGGAGCGCGCGATTTGACTGCTTTATGTGCCAGATAACAGCCACCTGTAAAACAGGCCTTCAAGATTGATTGGGAGAGGAGGAATTTAGGCAGAGAGGGACTCAGAGGGGCGGAGCAGAGCCATCCTCTTCCGCACACTGCAGGTCTTTCCTGTTATTTCAAACAAGACATTTTGCCGGTTTGCTAGGAGGCGGGGGATGTGGTACAGTGCTTGCCAACACGTACGAAACCCTAGGTCACAGACGCAGGTCGGTATAAATCAGGTGCACAGCTCTAACCCTGAGCCATGGAGAACACACCTGTAACCTTGGGCCATGGAGGTCAGAGGGTCAGGAGTTCATGATAAATCTCAACTCCATAGCAAGTTCAAGACATGAGACTGTCTTGTTCAAAAATAAATAGGTTGTCCTTAGAATTCCAAAGACTAAAGCCGGACCTGCCTGGGCCTCACTTCTTTAATCGTACCTATCACTTGAGAGGCAGAAGCAAGCAGATCTCTGAGTTAAAGGTCTGACCTTTATAACAAGTTCCAGGATAACCAAGGCTACACAGAGAAACCCTGTCTCTAAAAACAAAACAAATCCCAAACCCAAGCAACAAAGGAACCCCAAAGAATAAGGTCTGGTGATGGGTCTTGATGGCTCAGAATGGCGCTTTCTGGCAAGTCTTGAGGGCCTGGGAGTTCCATCAGGTGGAAGGAGAGAAGCAACTCCCAAAGGCTGCCCTCTGACCTTCACGTGTGGGTTGTTGCCCTCCCAATAATAAATAAGTAAATAAATGTAACAAAGATTTTCAAAGTTCTGGCGTGGTAGATCATGTCTGTTAATGGCAGGATGGTTGTAGTGAGTTTGAGATAGCTGGGCTAAATAGGGTGCACTGGGTCAGCCTGGGGTAAAGTGTGAGATCCTGTCTAAAAAAAAAATACCCTTCCCAAAAAATGAATTCCCAAGAAAATACCATAACCCCAGGGGCCAGAAGATACGCCAGTGGTTATCTTTCATATAACCCAATATACCCATAACTGTACTCTGCTCTTGCAGAGGACCAGCTTTGGTTCCCAGGACACATGCCGGGCTGCTCACCACTACCTGTAACTCCAGCTCCAGGTCAACTGATGCCCTCTGCTGGCCTCTGAAGGCACCTGCACTTATATGCATATAAACTTGCATAGGCACGCACACAAGTGAAAAAAAAACCTACCCTCCTAGAGGACATGCCTGTAGTTAACAGGTACTGGAGGACGGAGAGGCGGTTTCTTCAGTGGTGAGATATCCATGCTCCGGTAAAGAAGCCTAAGGAAATTCACTGGGATACACACACACACACACACACACACACACACACACACACACACACACTGCACAGTCACACAAAGACATGGGAGTAAATAGGAGAGCAAAGGCAATGGAGCCTGAGTTTAGTCCCTGGAACCCACATCAAAGTGGAGGGGAAGAACCATCTGCACAAAGTGAGCTTCCTGATCGCTACTCTTTCTCTCTTTCTTTCTTTTTCTGAGACAATGTCTCTAGCTCTGGAACTGGATAGGTAGATCAGGCTAGCCTTGAACTCACAGAACTATGTCTGCCTCTGCTTCTAGAGTGCTGGGATTAGAAGCCACTATGCCTGGCAGGCCTCCACAATCTTTCTTTAACATTCATGGGAGCCCACACATATATCACGCACACAGATATTAAAACAAAAAAAATCTGAAGTAGAAGGGGGTAGGTGCACATACACACCCACACACCACATACACACACCACACATACCACACTCTAACACACACACGTCTTCATCTGATGTCTCATTTGACTTTGAGCTAATATGTGAGCACCCCCTACCCCACCCCTCCTACCCCTGATCTCCTCCTTCCCCTAACCCCCCCCCCCCACTCCCTGTGTGCCTCTCCCTGAACTCCACAGCTGCCACGGATGAGTAAAACACCAGATAAGGCTGGTGAGAGGGCTCAGTGTGTAAAAGTGCTTGTTGGTGAAGACCGTGTAAGGATAGATAGAACGGCCCTCTGAGTCACGAACGCACATCTACACACGCCGTCCATGCAATCATAAAGTCAAACAAATGGGCGAGGTGGCCACGCCTGGGATCCTAGCCCTGGGAAGGCAGAAGGTTAGAAAGTCATGAGCTCCAGGTCAAGGTCAGCCACAGAGCCAGAGCCTGCATAAAAAAGAAAACAAACAAACAGGTCAGAGCTTGAGGAGACCAGAACACTGTGGAGACTGAGTGTAGTGGGAATTCCACACCACAAAAGGACACGTGTGGAAAGCTGGTAAAACTACAGACATCCTAAAGACCAGGCTGGCCTCACTGTGTGATTGGGGATGACCTTAAGCTCCTGGTCCTTCAGAGCACTGAGGTTATGGATCGATGTAACAAAACCTGCTTGTTTGTTTATTTTTAGACAGTGTCACAGGAACTATGTAGACCTGGCTGGCCTCAAATTTCCAGAGCTTGGTGAGCCTCTCAAGTGCTGGGACCAAAGGCGAGCTCCACCGTGCCGTGCTCTGATTATTGGAGTTTACATGCTCTTTATTTGTGGTTTTTGAGATTAGGCTTTGTAGTTAGTCCAAGCTGCCCTGGGATTCCTGGCCTCAAACCGTCCTCCTGCTTCAGCCTTCCAAGTAGCCGAGACGACAGGCTCTGCCACCATGCCCCGGCTAGCTCAATCCCCATTCATTTCTGGGCTTTAATTTGACTTCAGAGGAAAACGGGGTACCATTTCATAACTGTCTTTTGTTTTTAACCTTCATGACCTGAATTGGATTTAAACTCACTAGATAGCAGAGGCTGGCCTTGAACTCCTGATCTTCCTGCCTCCATCTCCTTAGAGCCAGGAGCACAGGAAGAGCAACCATGCCACTCCCCATCTAATCCACCCTGCCCTGCCTCAGCAGTCACAGAGGTTGATCCCAGGCTGGAGCTCCCCTCCAGTTGCTGCTGTATCTGCTCCTTTCCTCCTCCTGACCTTTCTTCTTCCACTCTCCCCCAACCCAGCTTCTCTGACTCACCTTCCTAGGGAGCTGCTGACCTCTGGCCTCTAGCCTTTGATCTCTGGGCCTTTGCCCTCAATGTTCCGCCTACTTCAAGGCTCTTTCTTCTTCCAGTGATGCTCCAGGGTTCCTGCCCTGTTACTTGACTTTCTTTGATTCTTTCTTTCTTTCTTTCCTTCCTTCCTTCTTTCTTTCTGTATCCCACCCCCACCCCCACCGAATGCTGGCTGTGGAGCCCAGGGCCTCTTGATCTACCACTGAGCCGCACCCAAGTCCCCAGACTTATCATCTTGCTGTAGCTTTTCTGTAGCGCATTATCAATGCCTGACCAGTGTCGAGTGTATTTATCTTCTTTTTCCCCATCTCTCCACCTGTGTGGCTGTCTCACAATAATTTTTTCTGCCTGTGAATTTTCTTCCTTCCTTCCTTTCTTTCTTTGTTTTGGCGCTTGAGACAGGGTTTCACATAGCCCAGGCTAGCCTGGAACTTTGTGCAACTGAGGATGACCACCTTCTGGTCCTCCTGGCTGGGATTATAGGGATCCCCACAGCACTCCATTCTTTCTCTGTGGTATCGCTGGCTGTGCCTCTAGCGTCTATCTGGAGCTCACGCATGCCTTTGGCACGTGACAGGATCAATGAAGCAAAGCCTTTCGAACACTCTGTTCTCTCCATCCTCCATCAAGCCTGAAGATGCAGGCTTCTGGGTTCCCCTTAACCCCTTCCTTACAAAGATTCTCTAGGGGAGCAGCACTGAAGTGTGTGTGTGTGTGTGTGTGTGTGTGTGTGTGTGTGTGTGTGTGTGTATCTCATAGCTGAAGAGATGGCCGAGTGGTTAAGAGCACTGGCTGCTCTTCCAGAAGGCGGAGTTTATGGGGGCTCACAACTGTCTGAAACTCCAGTCCCAGGGGATTTGATGCTCTCTTCTGACTTCCACAGGCATCAGGCATGCACATGGTACACATATATACATGCAGCCAAACACTCATAAAATAAAATAAAAACACCCAAACCAGATTCGAGTGGCTCACACGAGGGGGGCTTGCTATCGCAACAGTGACTGTCTCACTCCGGGGAGACTGAGAACCAGGTAGCTGCTTCAGTGCACAAGGCTGACCGCCTGAGAAGTCCCAGTCTTGTGAATTCCTGGGCAGCCGCTGGCCCGCGGAAGGTGGAGGAAGTTGGGTTCCAATGTTAGTGAAGGACACGGCAGACGTGGCAGTGACAACAGCAGTCATAGAGGCACTCAAAAGCATGGAGAAGCAGGCAGGCGGGGGTGGGGGGGCAGGTGGGCGGACGTGGGCGGGAAGGCAGGCCGGCGGGCGGGAGGACAGGCAAGTGGGCGGGAGGGCAGGCAGGTGGACGGAGGGCGGGCTGATGGACAGGCAGCTTTCCAGATCTGGGTCACCTGCAGGAAGGCACCACTCATTCCAGGTGAGAGAAGGCTATCCCCCTCTGGTAACCCTTCCTGAAAACACAGGTTCGTCCAAAGGAGTCACATCTTGGTCCAGATCCCATCAGTCTGATTTTCGAGGTTAATTTTTCATATCCCATTTTATCTCCACTCAGAAACTAGGCCATGGACCATTTGCTCTCTATTCTGGGTGAAAGGGACTCTGCTCCTGCAGTTCCGCAGCTGACCCGCCACTTTAGGGCTGGCTTCTGAAGCTTCCGGTTAGCACCTCAAAGTGACCCAGCGGGAGGCTAGGTGAAGCCTCCCTCGGCAGGGAATTGTGCATCTCCGCCCGTTGTCCTCAGTACTTGTACCTCTTTCAGAACGTGGTAAAAAACCTCACTGCGAGTCAGCACATAAATTCAGTCATAAATTGAATATGAGGTTATGACAGAATGCCTATGTGTAGATACACTAGGAGCAATTATCTGGCTTAACTTTCACCATTTGTTACTGGCTTGCAGGGTCATGGAAAAGTTTTAGACTATAACTAAGCTGTCCTTGAAGTCTTGTTAAGACAAACCCAGTCAATATCTTATCTCCTGTTTTTGCACCTACGGTCTTGTGATGTCTATCTTCTTCATGATCTTCAGTAAAAGATTTCTGAAAGCCCTGGGAACAGGTGACCTAAGTTTTAGAAGTGTGCTGTTATCTCAGAAGCAATTACGAAGTCCCGTTATAAAAGGGACTGAATGTCTCTGTGGGGGTTGTCATTTGGAAACAATGGTAACCCTTGCATGCCAGATGTTCCTGCAGAATAATCGTCGTTTGTCTTTGCATACCTTCTGAGTCTGGGGTCTTCCCTCAGCGATTTTCAGACCCTTACAGACTGTCTGTCAATCAAGTGGACTGTCAAGGATAGCCTTCCACTTCACACAAGCTACCCCCTACCAGCTTGACTGTATTTCAAGAAGTGTTTCATTTGCTTTATTTTCAGGCAGGGTCTCATGTTCCCAGGCTGACCTCAAACTTACTATGTAGCTGAGGCTGGCCTTAAACTCCTAATCTTCCTTTGTATGCCTCCCAAGTGCTGGGATGTCAGGCATTTGTCAGCTCCTACCCCCCCCCCCACTCAATTCACAAGAGTGAGTAGATAGAGAAGCAACAGAGTAGTTTTCATTTTAACTAAAGGCTTGAAGAAAACAGTCTCCGAAGGTGTATTTTACTTATTCAGTTATAACTTATTTTACGGAGATAAAGTCTGGCTTATAGGGTTATTGTCATTGTTGTTTGTTTTTTAATCTTTTCAGTACTGGAGCTGGAACTCGGGGCCTCAGACACGCTAAGCAACCATTCTAGCTCTGAACTGACCTCTTCCTCTCCCTCTTTCCTTCCCTCCTTCCTTAGTAACAGGAAATTAGAGGTGACCAGTGGTTAGAGTTACTGTAACTGACGCTTTGGTCTGCCCACTGCTGTCCCACGTGGCCAACGTCGGAACTGCAATCAATTTGATAATCCAGGTTTGTTCTAATGAATGAATAAACTCGGAATGCTAGGCGGGAGCGGGTGGGACAAAGCGCATCCTATAGTAGAACCAGCCAAGCCCGGAGTGGTAGTGTAAGCTGCCATCCTACTACTGAGTAGGTGGAGGCAGAGGAGGCAGGAGATCAAAGTTATCTCCTCCTGATTCAAGGCCAGCCTGGGCTACTTGGCATACTGTTTCCAAACACTAAAGAGGCTCTGCTCTTCCCACTGAGGGCCCACATGGAATCAAGACAAATTCCAGGCGGTGGAAAAGATGGCTTTACAACAACTTATTTTGAGGCAGGATCTTCTGTAGTCCAGGCTGGCCTTGGGCTCTCTGTGTAGCCAAGGATGACCTTGCTCTCTTCTGCTTCCCCTTCGGGTGCTGGGGTGACAGGTGTGTGTCATTACAATCTGGTTTCTACGGTGCTGGGGAACACCATGGCTACACGCATACTAGGCGACGTAGTTGGGATTTCAGCGGTTTGACAGAACACTATGACCAAAAGCAGCTTGTGGAGGGAAGGGTTTACTCCAGGCAACACTCTGTGATGGGCATTAAAGGCCGGTGCTGTCAATCCCCGCAGTTCTTCCGGTTTTCTGACTCATGCTCTCTCACTTTAGGCCAGTGGGGCACTATAGGAGTGCACCACCACCACCATATCCAGTTTCTATTACTATTATTTTAATATTTATTTTAAATTGTGTACATGTGAGTCCATAAGCAGTCATCTGATCTCTTGAAGCTGGATTTACAGCAGTAGTGAGCACCTAGCACAGGTTCTGGTAACTTAACTTGGGTCCGCTGCAGGAGGCTCTTTTCCTTCTTTCTTTCTTTCTTTTTTTTTTTTTTTTTTTTTTGGTTTTTTGAGACAGGGTTTCTCTGTGTAGCCCTGGCTGTCCTGGAACTCACTCTGTAGACCAGGCTGGCCTCGAACTCAGAAATTCTCCTGCCTCTGCCTCCCGAGTGCTGGGATTAAAGGCGTGTGCCACCACTGCCCAGCTTGCAAGAGGCTTTTAACTGCTCCTTTAAATATTTAAATAAGTGACTGATTAGGCTTCTTCTGAGGACCTGAGTTCAGTTCCTCACCCTGCACATAGCAGCTCACAACGGCCTTTAACTCCAGCTCCAGGGGATCTCATGTCTGCTTCTGACCCTCATGGGCACTGTGTGTATGCTGCACATTAAATTCTGGGAAACACACACACACACACACACACACACACACACACACACACTTAAAAACCAAAATCTTTTAAGATTATTTTTAAGTGTTTATTCGTTTGTATACTCACACATCACAACATGTGTGTGGGGTTTGGTGGGTAACCTCGAGAGACAGTTTTCTTCTTTCACCGTGTCGGTGCCAACTCCAGTTGTCAAAAATTGTTGGCAAAAGCCTTGCCTTTATGGGTGGGGCCATCTTACAGCTCTCTCCTGTGTTCTGGGGTCCAGCTCGAGTCCAAGCATGGTAAACACTTTGTTGACAGAGACATCTTCCATCTTTTCCAGAAATCATATTTTTGCCTCCTTATATGTAATTGGTTATTGTATTTAATTTGTTATTGTCTGTAATCAGTTATAGGGCAAACCTGTCTCGTTGGTGAGGCAGTCCTGGGGGTGTCTGTAGGAAGCTCCTTTCCCTTCCTCTTTCTTTGTAGGTTTTTTTGTTTTGTTTTGTTTTGTTTTGTTTTGTTTTGTTTTGTTTTGGTGTTTTCGAGATAGGGTTTCTCTGTGTAGCCCTGGCTGTCCTGGAACTCACTCTGTAGACCAGGCTGGCCTCGAACTCAGAAATCCACCTGCCTCTGCCTCCCAAGTGCTGGGATTAAAGGCGTGCGCCACCACTGCCCGGCCTCCTTGTAGTTTTTAATGTCTCTTCATATGCATGTGAATTTGAACTTTTCCAGAACAAACATTCTGTGTGTGAAGACACACATGTTCTTATGTAGCTCAGGCTAGCCTCCAACTCCTTATGTAATCAAGGATGACCCTTGAGCCTCTTGTCCTGGGATTCCAGGCTTGTGTGACCAGACTTGATAAGCTACTCACTGAAAATAAGAACTGGGGCTGGAGAGATGGTACAGGGGTTAAGAGCACTGGTTTCTCTTTCAGAAGGTCCACCCAGGTTCAATTCCTAACATTCACTTGGCAGCTCACAACCATCTGTAACACCAGACTGAGGGGATCTGACGCCCTCTCTGCCCTCCCTGAGCACTGGGCATATATGTGGTCCACAGACATGCATACAGGTGAAATACCTGTGTACATAAAAGAAAAAGAAACAACACATGTAAAGAATAATTTAAAAAAGAGAAAAGATAAACCATAGTGTAGAATAATGAGGAAGGCCCATGAAGAGGGCTTGGTTTTATAAGAGAAGCCAAGTGAAGGAGTGGTGTCAGCTTCACAGCCAGCAACCGTTATTTCTACTTGTGTATTAACCTCACCAAGGCCACAAGCATGGAGGTTCACACCTGTAATCTCAGATATGGGGAAGCCGAGACAGGAGGATTGCTGAGTTCAAAGCCGATCTGGGCTATATAGAGAGACTGTTGAAAAACAACTGCAAGCCGGACAGTGGTGGCGCACACCTTTAATCCCAGCACTTGGGAGGCAGAGGCAGGCGGATTTCTGAGTTCGAGGCCAGCCTGGTCTACAGAGTGAGTTCCAGGACAGCCAGGGCTACACAGAGAAACCCTGTCTTGGAAAACCAAAAAAAAAAAAAAAAGAAAAGAAAAACAACTGCAAGCAGACAAAAGTCTTCTAGCAAACTTCTTTGAGCCATTTCCCTAGAAGAGAAAGGGAGCTAGCGCCCTCTTGTGGGCAGTACCATCCTAGGCCAGTGGGTTTGGACTATACAGAAAAAAGGTAGCAAACACATCCTGGCACTGGATGATGGTTAGCGCAGAATCTGTGTACCCTAAACCAGTGACAGGGTAAAAAGAACAGAAGGAAAGATGGTTGTGGCCCTACCCCAGATATCACAGTCCATTCTGGAAGGCAAATTCACATTAATAATTTATTGATTTATTTAGCTTGTGGCAGGGTCGGGGCACCAGGGAGCTGGAGAGATGCCTCAGCCATTAAGAGCATTTGCTGTTTTCGCAGAGGACCTGGGTTCAGTTTCCTGGACCCAGAAACATGAAATAAGATAAATACATAAATCTTTTAAAATTATTTAAATGTTTCCCTTTATAAAAGCTGATTATTTTTCTTGAGTGACAGCATTACGTATGTAATATTAAATCCCTGTCTTTCGAGTTAGCATTGCCAACTTGATATGCATAGGAAGAGGGAAACTTAGTCGAGAAATGGCCACCATCAGATTGTCCTGTACGTGTACTTGTGGATCATTTTCTTGGGTTCTAGGTGATATAGGAGGGCTCGTCCACCGTGGGCGGTACCATCCCTAGGCAAGTGGGTTTGGACCGTACAAAAAAGGTAGCTGAGCAAAACAAAGAAAGCAAGCCAGTAAGCAGCGCTCCTTCCTGGCTTCGGCTTCAGTTCTTGACTCTGGGTTCCAGCCTCTGCTCTGGCCTCTCTTGATGAGGAACTGCAGCTTGTAAGCCAAATACACCCTGTCCTTCCCCAAGCTGGTTTTAGTCAGTGTTTATCACAGCAACAGAGAAGCAAACTGCCCCAACCCCTCGGGGAGTTTCACAGGAAGTGAGCTCTCAGTGACAGCATTATACTCTGGTAATAGGAAATGACTTAAATGTTAAATCATATGTGGATTTTAAAAAGCATTGAAAATTAACAAAATTGCATAGTGAAAATGTACTTCCAGGAAAATTTTATATTTATCAAATCACACAAGGATAGTTTATTGGTAATTATTCAAGAATAAAAAATTATTAAAACCTGGGTGTGGTGGTGCCCGACTTCACTCCCAGCTCTCAGGAGACAGAGGGAGGCAGGTCTCCATGAGTTTGAGCCAGCCCGGGCCGCGTAGTGAGATCCTGTCTCCAAGTAAGAATAGACAATGATAACAACAGCTGAATCCCCACCAGCCAACGCTGTCACAGCCCTACGGTTTGGAACCTGTGATACAGTTGTTACCACTGAAATGAACCGTGCCACCCGTCTGAAACCACGTCACGACACAAGCTTGCTGGTTTGGTAACCACTCAGAGTGTTGGACTTAGGAAAAGCCAGAGCAAGTACAAAGTGCCCCTGACATGAGGAGCCTTCTGCAGGACCCCTGAGGCCTGGCCTGTGGGATCACTCCAGTTCACAAATTGTGACCTGACTTCTCGTACAGCATTGGAAAGATGAACTTTAGATCTAGTTGGTTTTCTTTTCTTTTCTCTTTTTTTTTTTTTGTTTTTGTTTTTTGTTTTTGTTTTTGTTTTGTTTGGTTTGGTTTGGTTTTTCGAGACAGGGTTTCTCTGTGTAGCCCTGACTGTCCTGGAACTGCTGTTGGTTTTCTTTTATAGATTTTTACATTGAAAACAACTTTACACACAATATACTCTGATTATCACTTGCCACCTCCTTCACTCAACTCTACACACTCCTTTTTCAAAAAACAAACCGCTGGGTGGCGTTGGTGCGCACCTTTAATCCCAGCACTCTGCAGGTGGAGCTCTGTGTTCAAGGCCAGCCTGGTCTACAGAGTGAGTTCCAGGACAGCCAGGGCTACACAGAGAAACCCTGTCTCAGACAGACAGACAGACAGGCAGGCAGGCAGGCAGGCAGGCAGGCAGAAACAAAAAAGATAACATAAAAAAACAAACAAAAATATACAAGCAAAAAGATCAATAACACAAAAATGCTCAAACAAAGCAATCTGAGACAAATAGTCTCTAAAAATACCATTAAGTTCATTTTGTGTTGGCCATCTACTGCTGGACACGCGGTCTACTGTAGAATGTGGTTCGTAAGCCCAGTGAGATTTCTCTGGGAGTCGTCTGCCTCCTCTTCCACACAGTTCCTTGAGCCCTGAAGGGAGGGGTTTGGTGAAGGCATTCACTTCAGGACCAAGTACTCCAAAGTCTCTCACTCTGCACACTGTCCGTTTATGAGTCTCTGATGATGGCTGAACAAGGCACTGATTTATGCGTGCAGCAGAACGCCATTAGGAATCACTTACCGGTGTATTCTTTCATCAGAGCACTAGTATTTGGTTTCCCCTGTGTCCACGGCCTGTCCTGTCTCAGGTTCCCGGCTACTCAAGTACTGAGAGGCACGCTGGGTTCTGTCTTGTGGAATGGGCCCTAAATACAATCAGAATGGCTCCTTACTCCCGCAGGGTTTGTGGCCCTACTGTACCAGCACATCACGCAGGCAGGTAACCACTGCCAACAGCAGGTTTTGCATCTAGACTGGGGGGCTGCTTTTCTCTTTTTGTAGCTTGTAGAGTGCTTACCACAAACTACTAGTCAGTACGGGTGAAGGCTTTAGGTAGGCACCAGCTCAACGTCTCTGTGTTCAGTGAGTTTTGGGGTGTTATTTTTAGCAGTAGGACCTTCCCGTCAGTTCCTAGAGAGTAACCAATTGTCTTGTCAGTAGCTTGAGATGTTTGGGGATCCCCATGGGGACACTCTGATGATTCAACAGGATGTGACCCCTCCTGGTGCTGGAAGTTTCACTTGGTGGTGAAACATGTCTAGTTGGGGCATGGTATTCCCCAGTATTCGGCGACTCCATTTAGATTTCTTTTGAATATATATATATTTTAGGAAGCCTCTACAGTAGCAGGTTTTCATGTGGCTCCTCAAATGGCCCTTAATATTAATTACCCTCCCCACAGCCCCTCCCTCATTCCTCCACATCTAACTGTTCCAGTCCCGTCTCCCCTCCCACCATAACTGTATATTTTATTTCCCCTTTCTTGAGAGAGCCTCCTCTTCCTCTTAGTCCCTTACTTTATGCCTAAGCCCTGTGGTTATACAACTCATAGCACACATAAGGAAGGCTTAAAAGCTCATACATATATCAGAGAAAACATACAACATCTGTCTTTTGGGGTCCGGGTTATCTCATTCAGGATAATTTTTTTCTAGTTCCATCCATTTACCTGTGAGTTTTGTAATTTCATTTTTCTTAATAGCTGAATACTATTTCGTGTGGAAATGTACCACATTGTCATCATCCATTCATTAGTGGATGGACATCTTGTCTGTTTCCAATTTCTGGCTATCACGAATAGATCAGCAGTGAACATGGGTGAGCAAGTGTCCTGTAGTAGGCTGTTGAGTCCTTTGGGCATATGCCCCAGAGTGGTATAGCTGGATCTTGAGATAAGTGATTCCCAGCTTCAGGACTTTTTAGCTCTCTAACTATACTGAAATGCTGATGGTAACTTCTAAAAAGTGCTAAAAACTTTCTTGCTCTTTCTGAGGGTAAAAAGCTGCTGGCTTAGGTGATTGACACCTGTAGCCTGACAGTGGGGGATTAAGTAAGTGGCCTTTGTGCTATCTCAGAGAAACTGCTCATCTCTAACTTTCAGCCTGTTAGTCTAAAGTCACAAGAAGAAAAAGGGACACTTAGAAAAGTGATTATAGTGTTTATTATTACTAGGTTGTAAAAAGTTTCCTATGAAAGTTATTTTAGAAAAGGGGGAAAAGCAGAAATATCCTTAGTGGGCCAGGGGAAAATTTTTTTTCTCTTCTACTCGTTGTCTAAGAAGTGTTCTGTCCAGTTCTCCTCAGTTCATTTCTGACTCTTCTCTTTGTCCTCAGCACTTAAACATTTTTCAGAAAACATGATCACATGGTAAAAGTTCATCACAAGTTCACAACATAAAACCAAATCATAAATTGAAATAGAAGTTTACAATGGAGAATGTTTGCATGCACATCCATTAGGAGTAATTATCTGGCTAAACATCCATCACCTGTCACAGCGCCACAGGTTCACTGAAAGTTAAAAACCATAACTAAGTTATTAGTGAAGTTTTTTTGTATAAACAAACCCAGTCAATATTTTATCTTCTGTCCTAGCACCTATAATAAATCATTAGTTCCCCTTTTATGACCTTTGGTTAATTGTTTTACAACCTCTTGGAATGTGCTCTGAGTAGGAGAAAGTCTTGTTACTGTCTAAGAGCAATTAACTGGTGATACATGGGAGACTGGCAGTTCTCATTGCAGTTCTGACTATCAGAAAAAGACTTAATAGCATAGCAATCTCACTATAAAAGAGCTTAGTAAATACTGATATAGTCTTAAGAATTCTTATAGAATCATCATGAAGAATTAAGAAATCTTCTATTTGTTTATATAGCATCGCTACAAGACAGTACATCTTCGTAGATCCACAGAGATCTGCTCAAAAGGGGTGGGCTACTACTTAGTGTGTGTTAGGAAAAGCACATTAATAGCAAGAATCTTTCCTAAAATGGTTTTCTCCTGGGCCTTGCATATAGGAGCAAACCTATCGTGGATTATAACCCAAGGCAGACCGTCCCAGGACGCTCGCCTGCTAGTCATTAGCCTGTCCTCTTACGGCTCCTGACAACAATGTCTTTTTTTTTTTTTTTTTTTTTTTGGTTTTTCGAGACAGGGTTTCTCTGTGTAGCTCTGGCTGTCCTGGAACTCACTCTGTAGACCAGGCTGGCCTCGAACTCAGAAATCTGCCTGCCTCTGCCTCCTGAGTGCTGGGATTAAAGGCGTGTGCCACCACTGCCCGGCCAACAATGTCTTATATAATGAATTGTTGGTCCTGCACTATTGGAGTTCATGCCTATTCCCAAGTTTCTCTTCTTTCAGAATCAGTGTTTCTGGCCTTAGGTTGAGGTCTTTAATCCATCTGTAGTTGAATTTTGTGCAGGGCGATAACTATGGATCCATTTGGATTCTACATCAGCCATCTAGTTTGACCAACAGGTGTTTTTTTGAAGGTTCTGTTTTTTTCCAGTGTGTATTTCTGGCTTTGCCAGAAATCAGGTCCTTATAGATGTGTGGACTTATATCTGGGTTTTCAATTTGGTTTCATTGATCAACGAGTCTGTTTTTATGCCAATACCATGTTGCTCTTATTACTGTGGATCTATACCACAACTGGAAGTTGGGGTGGTGAAATCTCAGCAGTTCTTTTATTATTAGGGATTGTTTTAGCTATCCTGGGTTTTTGTGTTTCCATGTGAACCACTGAAGTTGTCATTTCAACTTCTGCGAAGAATTCTGTTGGAATTTTGATGGGGATTGTCTTGAATCTGTAGATTGCTTTTGGTAAGATGGCCATTTTCACAATGTTAATCCTACTGGTCCATGAGCACAGGAAATCCTTTCATCTTCTAATGTTCTCTTTAATTTCTTTCTCCTATGTCTTAGGGTTTTTATTATACAAGTCTTTCACTTGCTAGGGTATTGTGAAGGTACTGTTTCCATGATTTCTTTTTTAGTATTTTGTCATTTGTATTTAGGAGGGCTACTGATGTTTGTGTGTTAGTTTTGAATCTTGCTACTCTGCTGAAAGTGTTTATCAGCTGTGGGAGTTTCCTGGTAGAATTTCGGGGTCACTTACATATACAATCATACTTTGACTTCTCCCTGTCCTATCTGTACCCCTTTGATCTTGAAGGAATGAGGAAGCTGGCTAAAGAAAATTTTCCATTTGCCTTCTGGCTGGCCCAATTAACAATAGCAGGTGGGTCCCCCAAACCTCAAGGCCCATAGTTAAACTGTATCTGAACTCTATGTATCCATAAATCCTGGGAAATTGTTTTACCCTCCCTTCTGAGAATGTTCCGCTCTGTTCTGCCCGGGTGAGCACATCTATACATCTGTTCCTGGGTATGCTGATATGCTTTGTCTTTGTAGTTTCTGCTTTGTGGTTTCTGCCTTTAAAAACCCTGCCTACCCCTCCATCGGGGTCGCT
>CM052706.1:92454572-92473604 GCA_028551405.1 Uromys caudimaculatus | reverse complement strand
GCTGGCCCAATTAACAATAGCAGGTGGGTCCCCCAAACCTCAAGACCCATAGTTAAACTGTATCTGAACTCTATGTATCCATAAATCCTGGGAAATTGTTTTACCCTCCCTTCTGAGAATGTTCCGCTCTGTTCTGCCCGGGTGAGCACATCTATACATCTGTTCCTGGGTATGCTGATATGCTTTGTCTTTGTAGTTTCTGCTTTGTGGTTTCTGCCTTTAAAAACCCTACCTACCCCTCCATCGGGGTCGCTTCCCCTCGCCTCTGCGTAGGCAGCGGATCGACCCTGGTGCACCAGTCCCTAATAAACCTCCCGCTTTACACCGAGAAGGCTTTCGTGTGTTCCTTGGCCGCCGCAACCCGAGACTGAGTAGGGGTTCCCCCTCGCGGGAGTCCTACAATCTCCTTCAGTTGCCTTATTGCTAAGACTTCAAGTGCTATACTGAATAGTTATGGAGAGTGAGCATTCTTGCACTGTTCCTGACTTTAGTGGAAATGCTTTGAGTGTAGATTGATCATGGCTGTGGCTTGCTGTAAAGAACCTTAATTATGTGGAGGTATATGCCTTGTATCTTTAGTCTCTCCAGGACTTTTATTATGAAGGGGTGTTGGACTTGGCCAAAGATCTTTTCTGCATCTATTTTCTGCATCTAGTGAGGTGATATTATATATATATTGAGTTTCAGTCTATTTATATGGTCGAATACATTTATTGATTTATGTGTGTTGAATCATCCCTGCATCGCTGGGATCAAGCCTACTTGATCATGGTGGATGATTTTTCTATGTGTTCTTGGACTTGGTTTGCAAGTATTTTATTGAGAATTATTGCATAAGGGATATTTGTCTATAACTTTCTTTTTTTTGTAGTTGCTGTGTCTTTGTGTGGTTTTGGGATCAATGTATTAGTGTCCTCATAAAAAGAATTAGAAAACGTTCCTTCAGTTTCTATTTTTGTGGAATAATTTGAGCAGTATTGGCATTCTTTGAAGGTCTGGTAGAATTCTGTGCTGAATCCCTCTGGGCCTGGGCTTTTGTTTACTACTTTTATTTCACTAGGGGTTATGGGTCTGTTTAAATTGCTTATCTGATCTTCATTTAAGAGCTGGGCAGTGGTGGCACACGCCTTTAATCCCAGCACTTGGGAGGCAGAGGCAGGTGGATTTCTGAGTTTGAGGCCAGCCTGGTCTACAGAGTGAGTTCCAGGACAGCCAGGGCTACACAGAGAAACCCTGTCTCAAAAAACAAACAAACAAACAAAAAAACTTTGGTGGGAGACACACACACACACACACACACACACACACACACACACACACACATTAATCCATTTCTTGTAGGAATTTCCAGTTTGGTAGGATATAGATTTTTAAAAAATATGTTCTTAAGGTTTTCTGGCCTCTGGCCATTAGCTCAGTTTGTTAGAGAATGGTGCTCATAATGCTAAGGTTGAGAGTTCAATTGGGACAGTATTTACACTTTGAGCTGGAGAGACGGCTCAGTGGTCAAGAGCACTGACTGCTCTTCCAGAGGTCCTGAGTTCAATTCCCAGCAACAACATGGTGGCTCACAACCATCTGTAATGGGATCCGATGCCTTCTTCTGGTGTGTCTGAAGACAACAAAGTGTACTCACATACCTAAAATAAAGAAATCTTTAAAAAAAAGAGAGATTCTCTGGATTTTGGGGGAGGTATTTTTTGTAACTCTTTTCATCTCTAATATTATCAATGCAGATCTCTCTTTGTCTTTTAATTAATTTGGCTAAGAATCTCACTGATTTCAAAGGAGAACGCTTTGTCATTGATTCTCCTACTGTTTTTTGTTTGTTTGTTTCCATTTCATTGATTCCAGCCCCGATCTTGATTATTTTTTGCCACCTCTTCTTTTGGGCATTATTTCTTCCTTTTCGTCTAGACTTTTCAGTATGCTGTCAACTTACTAATATGAGATTGCTCCAGTTTTGTTTTGTTTTTTTAAATGTAGGCACTTAGTGCTATACTCTTGCCTCTTAGAACCACCTTCACTGTGCCCCATAGATTTTAGTATGTTGTAATTTCATTTTCATCCAATTCTAAAAAGATTTTAGTTTCCTTTGTGATTTGTTTTGATTAATTTTCGTTCAGTAGAGAGTCAGTCAGTTTCCATGAGTTTGTATATTTTCTGTTGTTGACATACTGCCTTAATCCATAGTGATAAGATGGGATGCATGGCTTATTTTAATTATCTTGTATCTTTTGAGACTTGCTTTGTGTCTAAGTATGTGGACAAGACTGGAGAAAGTTCCATGGGCTGCTGAGAAGAAAGTTTAACTCCAGCATTTCTCTCTTTAGTCTTTTTCTGGGTTGCTTGTCTGTTGAAGAGAGTTTTATGTAGGGATATATTTTTTTCTCAATCTACTTAAATGAGGGTTCCACCTCCCCTCCAGGCCACCCCCTACCAGAGGGAGTGGAAAAGAAAGGTTATCAGGATATGGGGGAAGTGGACCTGTTTAGAAATAGTCCTTTGGGGTGATTCCAATCTTTACTGTTCTCAGTCCAGTCCACAGCAAACACCAAACACGAGTCAGAAGCTGCAGACCAGTCCGCTCGGCAGACACCATACATGAATCAGCGAGGGTGGTTCAATCCAGAAGAAACTTCAAGAATTACCAGTTGGCCCAAGAAGCGGCAAGAAGCCAGCTCCAGGAACCTCAGGATAAGTTCTTTGGCCAGTTTCTCCCTATGACATCCCCACAAGCGAAGCTTAACAACACAGTAAGGTGAACCAATACATGCATGTCTAGCGGAATAGCAAGATGGAGCAAAGCAAACCAGTGCTCGGGCTTGCACTGTCTGGGGGTCATACTTACATTTTCTCTAAACATCACGTGTCCTTTCACGTGTCTGCTATGTGAAACACCCTTTCACCTGTGTGCCCAGCAAAACATCATTTGACATAACTGACTTTCCAAAGAGACCAGAACTTGCCACTTCAGACTTCTCCATTTCTTTTACCGTTTTCAATGCCTGAGATTTTCTCTTCCATGTGTTGTTCTCTGCTTGTGAGTCACACTTCCGAGGTTTTTGTTTGACCTCCTACACCTTTCCTGTTTAGTTTTATTTCAGCTTGGGTTTTCTTTAGTGATTCTATGTCTACTTTTATCCGTTTCAGGATATCAGCAGTTTGGCTCACAGGAATCAGCAGCAGAATCCACTCACGAATCAGCAATGACAGTTCGATTCAGAAGAAACCTTGAGGCTCTGCCAACTGGCCCGAGTCTGCAGAAGCTGCAAGAAGCTGCCAGAATACCACCAGAAGTTCTTTGATTTGTTTCTCTCTACAAAGTCATGACAAACGTTGATCAGCAAAGAAGGCAAGGTGAACCAATACCATACAACATTGTCAGTGAAGACCAGAGTCAGCAAAGCCCAATGAAGTCCAGCAAAGAATGGTAAGGTGAACTAATACCACACAGTGTCATCCACTGTCTGTTGGGTTATATTTATACCCTTTTCAAAAATCATGTGTTCTTACAAGCATCTGCTCTAGCAAAATATCACATGCCCTTTTTCCAGGCAGCTTCCAGAAAAACATGTGTCTGCTTCAGCAAAACATCCTCCCATGTGTCTGCTTCAGCAAAACATCCTCCCATGTGTCTGCTTCAGCAAAAACATCCTCTCATAAGACAGTTTTCAGAAAAACATCGCATGACACAACTGGGTCTCCGAAGAAACCAGAAATTTCCACCTTCAGATAATGTATAAGGAGACAATTGTCTGAGTTCAGCTATCTCAAGAACTTATCCATCTTCTGACAGGGTCAAACTATGTTCCCAGGCCTAGGATCCAACTCTTATCCTGACTAGTGGAAACTCCCTTGGTCAACCCTTATATCAGCTATGATTGGACAATTCACAGCCCACCCAGCGCCCCTAGCTTTATAGTTCCATCCTTTATATATACTGTACAACTTTCCTTCAGCTTTTCAGTTCAGCTCACAGGTCTGATCTCTGGCCCTAATCACTCAGTGCGGCTTGATTACAATCATTTTTGTCATCTGCCTTGACGTAGTGTTTGAGTTGTGTTGTGCCCCGGCCTGTGGGGGGTTCAGCGGGAACCTGGGGTGGGGGTGAAAGAATGGGGGACAAGAGAAGTGAAAAAGGAGAGCAAGTCGTGTATTCTGATCAAGCTCTCGAATTTTATTTCAGGGCAGTAGCTTATAAAGGCAAGCAAGCAGGAAGGATACACATGGCCCAAGGCTAACCCACTATCGTAACCGGCTTCCAGGAAATACCAGACGGTCCTTTCAGTTCCTGGAACCCAAGACCGCACACTCCTTTGCACTTTAACTGACTAGGCTTCCCAGAACAGCGGGTAATTTCATGGGTTTGACTCCTGGCAGTGTTGGAACTAAGCAGACCCTATAACATAGGAAAGACCTAATCTGGGTCTGCATCAGGAGGCAGAGTCTCAGATTCAATTCTTTGAATATCTTCAGAAGGAAAGAATGAGAACTGGAGCCGGAAAGATGGCCTAATGGGCAAAAGAACTCATTGCCAGTTTAACAACCTGAGTTTGATTCCTGGGACCACATGAAGAAAGGAGAGAAATGATTCCCGTAAGTTCTCCTCTGACCTTTCCATAATGAATGTGGCATAGAAGCATGTGTGTCTACACAAATAAATGTAATAAAATATATTGTATAGATTTGTTTATGTATATGGGTATTTGCCTGCACATGTCGGCGTACTGTGTGCAATGCCCACAGAGGCCAGAAGAGGGCGTTACGTGGCCTTGGAACTGGAGTTACAGATAGTTGTGAGCCACTATCTGTGGTGTTGGGTTTGGGATGGAAGCCACGAAAACTCACTTCAGAGACAGACGCTTAAAAATGAAAGCTTTATTTTTCTGAGTGCACAGGGAGGCAGCCAGTTTGGAATCTGAACTGAGTCCCCAAAGGGAGATTGTACAACATTTTTAAAGGATGGGAACCCAAAGTTGAGGAGGGAACTGGGAGGAGCTACAGTGTTATCCAATTGTTTTTTGATATTATGAGTTCAGTGAGGGAGTATCCGCTGGAGACTGGGCCTATCCAAGGCACCAGGCTTCAAGGTCCTTAATTCATTCTCCTAGACAGTAGGTCTGAAGCTCAGAGTGATAAGGAGACAAAGGAGCAGGTTAGCAGCATGCAGTTAATTAGGGCACAAAGGGCAAATGGTTATACATTTTAATAACTTATGCACCTTGGTTCAGATAACAGCAATTTCTGTTACTTTTCCAGTTAACAAACAATTAAGAAAACATTTGAGGAAGTGGAATAGGTGTTCATTTATAGGCCTGGGAACATGAACTTGTTTGACCCTGCCAGCAAGATGGAGAAGTTGTCCCTGAGATGTCTGGACTCAGACAACTGTTTACAACAGAAGCTGTTCAGCAATAGGGAAGTTTCCCAGCTCCCCTAGGGCCTGGGACCTTGAATCCAGTTTTTCCTTATGATTAAATGAAGTCTAAAAACGAAATGGTTGTACTTATAATAAGTTTCTTTTGCTTGTTCCCAACAGTGGATGCTGGGATTTGAACTCTGGTCCTTACGGAAAATAGCCAGTGCTCTTAGTGGCTGAGCCATCTCTCTAACCCCATGAAAATATTTTTAAAAGGTCATAGCAAGAGCTCTTGCACTTCTCTGGGAGCTTCTGGACTCTCAGCTGTTTCATGAACTTGGCACCTGCTTTTAAGATGTGATCTTTGCTCTTGAATCAAAAAAAAAAAAAAAAAATCTAGACTAGCGGCTTCTCCAAAGCTATGAGTTGACTTCTCCTAACTTTCATAATAGTGAAAAAGGACAGGCTAAGAAACAACTAAGTATACTGCCGAAGCATGCAGGAAATAGACCTAATAAACAAGCCAGTAGGGAAAAATTGAAAGTAGAACAAAAAAATAACAAGCACTAACAACCATGTTTTCAGACGATGTCAGAACTGATTGCTGCTGTTTCCCTCTAGAATGAAACATTCCATCTGGCAGAAAAGTTCATAAGACAGGAGATAAATAACTCAAAAGAGCTTCAGGAAGTCCCTGAAACTGATCAGATTCACTAGGCCCCTCCCTCCCCAAGTGTATGTGTATGCGAATGTGTGTATATGAGTGTGTGTGTATGAATGATGAGTACAACTCTCAGACAAGCCCAGCTGCCTAGAAAAGGAGAGAGCAGCTCAGACACCTGTAAAGGACACTCTCCAACGTGTTGAGCTGCTGCAGGCTATGCAGTGGACTCAGGCTTCCAAGCTTTTGTGACACTGTCTTAGTTAGGGTCTTACTGCTGTGAACAGACACCATGACCGAGGCCACTCTTATAAGGATGACATTTTATTGGGGCTGGCTTACAGGTCAGAGGTTCAGTCCATTATCATCAGGGCAGGAGCATGGCAGCCTCCAGTCAGACAAGTGGCTGGAGGAGCTGAGAGATCTATTCATCTGATCTGAAGGCTGCTAGAACACTGGCTTCTAGGCAGCTAGGATGAGGGTTTTAAAGCCCATACCCACAGTGACACACCTACTCCAACAAGTCCACACCTCCAAATAGTGCCACTCCCCGGGCCAAGCATATACAAACCATCATAGACATCCATGCTGGGGTGGGCTTTGGTGATGCAGTTTGTTAGCAACTGGGCATTTCCACCAGCCTGCCCTCAGTGACCTGGAGGCGGCTATGTTACCGGCAGGTAAGGCATATATAAAAGCCCCTAGCCACCACAGATCTCTAACCCTCTCCTTTGCTCCCCTTCTCATGTCCCCACTCCAAGACGGCCTTTTGCTTTCTATCCTCCTCCAATAAACCGCTTACACCAGATCTGTTGTGTGGTGCCCTTTCTTAGTGGCATGGCCGCCTTGGCGTGGCTCAAAAAGGCATCACAAGCGTTTTCGAGTCCTTTCTACACTTGTAAGCAACCTGTCACTCATGTTTCCATAAGTAACCCCAGCCAAACTCATTGTCACCACTCCGGGACTGTCCATACTTTGGTTTGTGGTGGGGCCGCTTTCTGGAGTGAGCAAATGTGTGTGTGTGTGTGTGTGTGTGTGTGTGTGTGTTGTGTGTCTGCACAGGAAAAGCCTGACACACAAGTGCCAAGGTCTCCAATTCTTGGCATAGCGACATCTGTCAAACACCCAGGTGTGTGTGTTTATTTAATGTGTATCTGTTTCTCTCCTTGCAGAGGTCAGAGGCCAGCTTGGAGAAGTCAGGCTGTAGGGACTCTAGCCAGCCCAAGCATGGCCTGGCAGGCCTGGCCCTTCTCTCCCACTCCCTCTGCCTGGCTAAAACCATTAGATTAAATTCCTAAAGCTCGCTCCCAAGGTCTGCTCCCTTATTTGGCCACTTCCTCTTTCCGAGGATGACCACCAACATCCAGCGGTCAGAGTATTGGAGTCCAGCGGCTGGAGAGATGGCTCAGCGGTTAAGAGCACTGACTAATCTTCCAGAGGTCCTGAGTTCAAGTCCTAGCAACCACATGGTGGCTCACAACTGTAATGGGATCTGATACTCTCTTCTGATGTGTCTGAAGACAGCTACAGTGTACTCATATACATAAAAAATAAATAAATCTTTAAAAAAATTAAACACCTTGTCCTAATATGGGGTTTCTCCTTCACCACGTCTGTCTCCTCTCTATCCAGAGGCAGTCCTTTGCTGTGTTGTTATCATCCTGTCTGTTGTGACACACACACCCCCTTCTCCCTCATCCCTATCTCCTGTCTTTGTCTCTTATTCTCTGCCCTTTGTCCTTTGGGGCGAATCTCCTCTGTGCTGAGAACTTGGTTTTGGGTGTCTTGTGCCAATACTGGCCTTCTCACAGGCTTGTGTACTGAGTGTCTTTACCTCTTGAACTATCTTGCTGGCTAGTTTTGTTCCGAATTTAAATTTTTTAATTAAAAAAAGTTTATTCTCTGCTCTGTGTAAACCTTAGGACGGCTTTGTTCTCAGCTCTCTCCTGCCACCTTGTGGTTGCAATAAAAAATGCATGGACTGTTTACCACTACTTCTGCAAGAAAAACTTTTAGTTTGCTGGAAGATTAAGGGGTGAAGGCCCCTGTGTAGTACTGCATAGAATCCTAGTTCAGCCTCACTTTTCTTTACGCTGGGATCAGAGAGAACACTGTCTTACTAGGCGACGCAGTGGACAGCCCTGTGGACAGCATTTACCAACCCAACCCCCCCTCCCCCCCCCCGTCTCCCACCTCCCTCCCTTGCACACACGCACATCGTCTTACTATAGTCCTGATGACCTGGAGCTTGCTATGTTGACCAGGCTGGCCTCGAACTCACAGAAATCCTCCAGCTTTCACCTACTGGGTGCTGGGATTAGGAATATACGTATGCCACCAGGCCTGGCTACATTCTCTCTTAAAACTGCATCTTGCACTTTTTGCGGGAGTACACGCAGGTGTGCCACAGGACATGCATGGAGGTCAGAGGACAATGTGAGAAGAAAATAGGTTCTCCACCATGTGGGTCCCCGAGGATGGAACTCAGGTAGTTAGGCCTGGCAGGAAACGCCTATACTCTCACCAGCACAAACTATTATTTTGACATTCACCAATTCATAGGTAAAACAACGGATCAGACTCGTTCCCCGCTGCTTCAGAAGCAAGTGGGGAAGGTTTCTCAGTGCAGAAAGACGCCACTGTCTGCTCTGGAACGCCGTGGATAAACTGTGGCAAATACGTTCCTCTTCTACTTCCAGCAGGACTGGCATTACAGGACGCCCAGCCAGAGGCGGTGGGGTCGGGGGCAGGCAGGTCCTTAGCTATCAGGGTCCTCTGGGAACCTTTCTGGCTTCACCCGTCACTCAAGACCACGGGGGCGGAGCCTGAGCTCCGGAGCGAAGGCGTGGTGCGCTGTCCAATGAGCACGCGTGGATCGACTTCCTCGCGGGATCTGGGTTCCTCACTCCGCCTCTGCAGGGATTTGATTGGGCGGCTGGCCGGGGTGCCCCGCCTTCGTGGAGCGGTGACCGTCACGGCCAGGTGCCGCCGGGACCCGGACATCTAGGCTAGGGAATGGTGAGTTCAGTGTCTCGGGGTCTCGAGGTACGGGCTGAGGAGCTGTTGGAACCGGCTGGGACAGGACTCGCGCCAGCTAGGCGTCTGCGCCACGGACGCCGCCGGTTCCGCTTGGCCGGCTGGTTCGCTTTCGGCTCGGCCGGGTTCCCCTCTGCCCTCTCGGCTTATCTCGGTTTTCTCCGGCTCGGTCGGCTCGATCCTGCCCGGTCCTGCTCGGCTCGGCTCGGCTCGGCTCGGCTCGGCTCGGCTCGGCTCGGCTCGGCTCGGCTCGGCTCGGCTCTGTCCGGTCCGGCTCGGCTCCGCTCGGCTCTGTCCGGCCCGGCCATCCCCTCGGTCCGCCAGAGGCTACAGCGGGACCCCGGTGCCCCTTCGCGTCCCTGAGGCTACTGGGCCCAGGGCTGGCGCTGTCTTCGGTCTGTGCATTGATGGCGGGCGGCTCGTGACGAGGCTCTGGTTTCTGGTGCTGGTCCCCAGCCGGTCCTCGTTGTATGGGACTCCACTCAGATGTCTGAAGTAAATCTGGATTTGTAGGTCCCATTCCAATTTCTCAATTCACAAAAACATTAGCAGTCCACCTGCCCTTCATTCTGCTTTTCAAATTGCTTACTTCCCAAAGTAATGGATGCCACTTGCAGTGTTTGAAGCATGGCCTGGCTGCCGTTCTTCTGCCATTGCCTCCTCAATGCTGATACCCCTGATGGGGGCCGTCACAGGCAGTTTTGGAGGACACTCCTTTTTTTAATAGGTTTGTTTTCTAGTCGGGTGTGGAGGCTTGGGGAGGCTGATGCAGGAGGATCACAATGTTGGAGGCCAGCCTGCAGGTTCCAGCAATCCTGTGTCTAACCTCCTCAGTATCGGCACAGGCTGCTTCCCCTTCCTTTCCTCTCCCTTCCTCCTCCTCCCCCTCATCTTGTCATCCTTCACTTTTCTCATACAGATAAAAGTCCTTTAGCCTGCACTGCGAGGGACACGTATGTTGTCTGTAGTCGCTGGTAACTGCAGCGTGTGCCGGTGGATTGGATCAGAACGAGGTTGAGGAGCCAGCACCTTCAGCCTGGGACTGCTGGAGTTTTTGTGTGCCCTTGGGAAGCATGCCTGCATGAATGAGGAGTCAGGACAAAGGGAAGATAAGACAGGAGCACACCAGCACGAGAACAGAACTTTTAAAACAACTGAGTTTTCTTGATTCTGTACACTTTTTAAGAAGGGAGGAGGATGGTCCCCTCTCTGCCCACCATGACTGTCCTCATCCCGCTGATCTCCCTGGCAGGCCTATTCTACTCCGCCTCTGTGGAGGAACGCTTCCCAGAGGGCTGCACCAGCGCCAGCAGCCTGTGCTTCTACAGCTTACTCTTGCCGGTCACGGTGCCAGTGTACGTGTTCTTCCACCTGTGGGCGTGGATGGGCCTGAAGCTCTTCAGACATAACTAAGGTGGTTGGGGCTGCATGCGCAGTCGTGCCTGCGGCGGGAGGTTCCTGGTTGTTGGAGATTCTCCTGTTAGTGCTGTAGCTGAAAAATACTTTCAATAAAATGTCTTGAGGGAGAGGAACACGACCAGTCTTCATGTTTCTTCTAAGATTTATTCTTTTTTGTTTTGTTTTGTTTTTTCGAGATAGGGTTTTCTGTGTAGCCCTGGCTGTCCTGGAACTCACTCTGTAGACCAGGCTGGCCTTGAACTCAGAAATCCACCTGCCTCTGCCTCCCAAGTGCTGGGATTAAAGGCGTGCGCCACCATTGCCCGGCCCTAAGATTTATTCTTAATTATGTGTCTGCGTGTGGGTATGTGCATGTGTGGGGGTGCCCAAAGAGGCCACAAGAGTGTTGAATCCCTGGGGTTGGAGGCACAGGCAATTGTAAGCTGCCGGAGCTGTATTCAGATCCTCTGCCATAGCCACAAGTTCACGTCCTTAACCCCTGAGCCATCTCTCCGTCCACCCACTTCCTTCCTTCTCTTTTAGTTCTGGCTAACCTCAGACTGTGAGAGGCAGACCTTGACCTCCTTGCCCCCTGTCTCTACCTCTTGAGTGCTGAAGTTATAGGCAAACACAACCACATCCATTTGTGTGGTGCTGAGGAACCCAGGGCTTCACGAATGCCAGGCCCGCACACTGCCAACTAACCAGCAGGGCCTAAGGACTGCTTTTTTTTTTTTTAAAAAAGCCCATTCATTTAAACGTTAGTCATTTGCAAGCTGAGCAGTGGTGGCACACACCTTTAATCCCAGCACTTGGGAGGCAGAGGCGGATCTCTTGAGTTCTAGGCCAGCATAATGAGACTGTCAAAAATAATAATTTGGGATTTTGTGTCAGCTTCAAGGTCAATGGTGGAGCGTTAGGGATGACTCCTCTGAGAGGAGCTGGATGGAATAGAACTAGTGCCATAGATAAAAATCGATATCTGGAAACGGGAAATTCAGGTACCTACATCCCATCTGAGTTTGCGACTTAGGCAGATGGCTCAGCAGTTTCTTGGACCAGCTGCTTTGAAAAGTGCCAGTTGAGTTCCTAGTCCCCAGGTTGGTGGCTCACAACTGCCTCTATCTTCAGTTCCAGGGGATCTGACTCCTGCTTCTAGATTCTGGGCACCTGTACATGGTGGCATGTATATTAAATCACACACATTAGGCTTATTTATTTTATTTATATGAGTACATTCTCAATGTCTTCAGACACACCAGAAGAGAGCATCTCATTACAGATGGCTGTGAGCCACCATGTGGGTGCTGGGATTTGAACTCAGGACCTCTCGAAGAGTAGTTAGTGCTCTTAACCTCTGAGCCATCTCTCTAGCCCCTACCATCATTTTTTTGGTATCAGGTGAGCAAGGCCGGTGTTGGTGTTTCCTGGTTCTTGGGTTCTTATTCAAGGAATAAAAGCCCATATACAGATTTGCAAAGTTGCCAGGAAACTTCACTTAGTGCACAGCTGTCGTCGATCAGGCATGCAGATATGAGCCTATGGGGACTCTTAGCAAACCTCCACACCTTTCTCCCAGCCTAAACTCCTCGGACCCTCCTTGCGACTCCCTGTACCTCCAGATTCAGAGGCTCTGCCTCTGAAAGCACTGTACTCAGGTTTGTAACACACACCCCTAAAAATAAACACAAAGTCTTGAAAAAAGAGAAGACAATGTTCTCTTTGGCTGAAAGTTGTTCACCTTTGCTTGAAGGTAAGCCAGAGATGGGAAGTCTTGGGTGTGACCATTGCTAGTTCTTGATGCCTGCACTGGACACAGAGTCTGGAAGTCCTTGAGTACATTGGACCCTGTGGCCCCTGGGGAAGTCCCAGACACCCTGAAAACAGGATTGAAGAAGTCAGGGGGCTGGAGTGTGTCCTACTTTTCCTTTAATAAGTGTTTTTTAGATTATTTTATGAGTGTTTTACTTGCATGTATAAATGAGCACCGTGTGCTCAAGCTGCACTTGGAGGTGAGAGACCGGCATGGGATCCTCTGGAACTTGAGTTAATGGAGTTATGTGAGCCACCATGTGGGTGCTGGCAACTGAACCTGGGCCTCTTCAAGAATAGCAAGTGCTCCTCACTTTGAAGCCATCGCTTCAGCTCCTGGTTTGTTTTCTGGTGTTGTAATAAAAGAACCACAAGGATTTGTTTGACTTCAACTTTTAAATAATAGATCATCAATGAGGGGGAAGTCAGGCAGGAGCTCAAGGTGGGCGTCTGGAGGCAGGATTTGAAGCAGAGTCCCTCGATGGCTTGCTCATCGCTCACATTCAGCTCCTGTTCAGACCAGGCCTACCTGCCTAGGGATGGCACCACCCACAGTGGGCTGGGCTCTCCTGTATCAGAATTAGGAAATTGTGTCATAGACGTACCCACAGGCCAGCCGATTAAGCAATTAAGCAGTTCCTTGAGGTTCCCTCTTTCTAGGTGACCAGACAAGATGACAGAACTAACCAGCACGGAATGCGTACTGCTCCTGCAAAAGACTGTGTGGTTTCTAGCGCCTGTGTATGGTGGTTCACCGCTACCTGTAGCTCTGACATCCTCAGACAACTGCACGCGTGCACATACCCAGGTACCAATACAGACAGACACACAATACATCTTTTTATTGCTAGCTTAGGGGATCAGAAGTCCCAGCTGGGAAGGGGGCCATGGAGATGGGAGTCACCTACCCTAAACCTTCCCACCACCTGTGCTTACCCTGGGAGCAGCTTGCCCTACTTCCTTCCCATGTGAGGGGTGGGACCTGGCAGACAGCACCACCCCTCCCCAGATTGTGTGGGGGCCCACGGCCTTGGACGGGAGGATCTGTGGTGTTCGTGTGTCCCGTCTGCCCTTGTTCCCCCTGTAGCCCTTTGCTTTTGAGTCCTCCAGCAGTACAGGAAGCAGTCTTACATCCACGGCCCTGCCCCCCAGAGGCCTAGCCCTTCCCTTCCCTCTCTGCACAGGCCAAAGGGCCTTTTCTGCAACTGTTTGCAGAACAATGAAGCACACCTGTGCTATACAGGAGAGATGAGAATGGCTCACTGTGAGAGTGGTTGCAGGCCTGTGATAAGTGTGCACAGTGTGTGTGTGTGTGTGTGTGTGTGTGTGTGTGTGTGTGTGTGTGTGTGTTGTGAGCCATGACTTCAGTAAAAATAAACTTTAGTAGCAAATAAACTCTAAACATCCTTGGCCTCCTTTGGGGCTCACATTCTAGAATTTTTTTATTTTATTTTATTTTTTTAAATCCAATTTGCTGTTACTCAACCAGGTTCTGTTTGCCCATTTGAAATGAGTTTTTGTAAGACACGAGACAGTCGGATATGAGACGGGGGATCCGGTTCTTCAGTTGGCCTCCGCAGGGGTAAGGCTTAGAGGTACTTATGGGATAAAGAAGCAGGATCGAGGAGTAGCAGCGTTAGGTGAGAAGGCATCTGAGGTCAGGCCACCCCTGGGAAGTGATTCTGGTGTGAGGAGAGGGTGGGATTTTATATATCCGGTCTCAGAAGCGTAGCCCTCAGGCCTGGTGAAATGGCTCACTGGGGTGAGAGCGCTGGTAGCAAGTCTGTCGACCTGAGTTGATTCCTGGGATTCATGGTGGAAGCAGAGAACTGGCTCCTGAAAGCTGTTCCCCTGGGGCGGGAGAGGCGGCTCGGCTGGAAAGAACGCTGGATTTTCTTCAGCACCCACACAGCAGTTCACAACCATCTGAAACTCTAGTCTCAGGATCCAATGCCCTCTTCTGGCCTTCACCTGGCATGCATGAAGAACATCCAAATACATTTTTTAAAATTATGTCACACCCATGCCATAGTACACATTTCCCCTCCAGCAATAATTTAAAATTATTTTATTTATTTGAAACATAGACTGTGTAGCCCTGGCTGGCCTGGCGCTTGATATATAAACCAGTCTAGCCTCAAACTCAGAGGTCTACCTACCTCTGCCTCTGGAAGGCTGAGATTAAGGGAATGCACCACCACACTGGGCCGTTTTATTTTTTTTTAATAACACCGCTGGGAAGTGAACCCAGGGATTTTTGAATTCTAGGCAAGGAAGGACTCTGTTAACTGAGTTACATCTCCAATTTCCATCAGACATTTTTGCAGGCCCTTAGTAATGAAAAGTAGGTGTTTTCTGAAGGATTATTGACCTACAAGCCCCAGGGGAGCTGAGAAACTTGAGACAGGAAAGTTGACATGCTGATAACATCTACCCACGGGGGTGGGGGGGGTGGGGGGGGATGTGTGTGGGGGGGTGGGGGTGTGGGGTGAGGAGGTGGGGGTGGGGGGGGTGGGGACGACACCAGCATTCCTCTGCGTTTACAACTTTGAGACCAGCAAGGAAACAGATCTGCAGATGGGATCCTCCACCCCCAGACTTCCCTTTGCTGTCCTATAAAACCCCAAGCTCCCGACTGTTACCCTTCATTGTCCTGGCTAAAGGACGACTCGCTCCTGTGGAGGGCCGGCTCTTACTTTCATGTCCTGTCCATCAATCCCGATCTAAAATTTTTAGCTAGTTTGAGATGGACAAAACCAAGCTCAGAGTTCCTGAAAGACAACACAGGTGATCTATTAATATTGCCATGACTGATCTACTGCAAAGCTAATAGGACCACACTCCTCAGTGACCTGGAAAGGTGTCCTGGCGACCCATGAATGAAAGTCTAGTAACCCAGGGGGAGTTGGAAGCCAATGATAGGCTATAGAGCCAGTCCTTTTACGAAAAGGGGAGAGACAAACGGGGAGGGGACTAGAGGTTTAGCCTTTTGGGTGGTGTTTGGCCACCAGAAAGAAGGCCCTCGGTAACATCCCCAACACAACATAAACCCAGCTGGGTATGATAGCATACACCTGTAATCCCAGCATTCAAGAGACACAGAAGGGTCAGGAGTTCAGGATCGGCTACACAACTTATTTGAAACCAGTCTGGGCTACATGAGACCCTGTCACCAAAAATGAAAAATAAAAGTCTTTATGTTTCTCTTTAGTAGCCCTGCTCAGCTTGAGATTCTAGAACAGTGGTTCTCAACCTTCCTAATGCCGCGACCCTTAAATACAATTCCTTATGTTATAACCCTCAACCATATAATTATTTTCATAGCCACTTCATAACTATGACTTTGCTAGTGTTATGAATTGTGATGTAAATATCTGTTTTAGCTTGGTGACAGCAGAAGCAGGCGGATCTCTGAGTTCGAGGCCAGCCTCTACTACAGAGTGAGTTCCAGGACAGCCAGGGTCACACAGAGAAAATCTGTCTTAAAAAAAAAACAAAACAAAAAGCTGTGTCTTGTGATGTTCTTAAAACGACCCTTTTAACAGGGTCTTTCGACATCCTCCCTGCACCCCAAAGGGGTTGCGAGCCACAGGTTGAGGAGAACCATTGTCCTAGTTGCAGCTTGAGCAAATTTATCCCCAGTCTTTTTCCCCTTGGCCGCTCAGGACGAAGGGGCGGGACTGCAGTAACTGTCCAATGAGATGCGCCGCTAGCCGGGGCAGGACGCCGCCACGCAAAGCCATCGAAGACGCTGAGACTCTTATACTCGGGAAGCTCGGTGGTCGGGTCTCGGTAGTAGTCACTTCGGCTCTCAGCCTCGGCCCGGTCCTGCTGTGCCCTGCAGGGAACCGGGGACCGGGAGGGGGGGCATCCCTAGGACCTCCGGAGGACGTGATGGTGAGTGCAGCAGGGGATGGAACCGATTGCTGCGCGACACTGCGTCACTCGGGAGTCTGCGCCCGAGTTTGCCACCCGCTCGGCTCCGCTTGGGTTTGGCTCGGTCGGGCTCCGGCTCTGCCCTCCGCACCGCCCGTGGGGTGGGCGGGGCGGCAGCGAGATCCTGGCTGTGCCGACTGTGGGAGAGCTGCAGCCTGAGGGTTCCCAGCCCATCCCTACTCCCTAAGTGGGGTGAACTTCCCCAGGGTTGTCCCTGTTGACCTGCGTGTCTCAAACTAGCTACCCTATTCCAGCGTAGCTTTTCAAACTCAGCTGCCAGTGAAGGCCTTCGTTTCCGGTTCCCCCTTTCCATATCTCCAGTAGCAGCTTCCCCTCTCCAGGTTTTTTCTTTTTTTCTTCTCCCTCTGGTCCGTCGTCCGTCCTCCCTCCCCCAGCCCCCACTTGTTCTCACTTTCTCAACAGGGTTTATAGTCCCATCTAGCCTGGGTTTAAGCAGTACTGGGATGGAATCCATGGCTTCCTGCACGCTGGTCAGTACTCTCCACGATACATTGAACTCCTTATCCTCTGGCCTTCACCTCCCAAATCGATGACAGATCTGTACAATCGCAGCTGGTCACCTTTCTTCATCCTAAACACACACACACACACACACACACACACACACACACACACACACATTATTTTAATTACAACTTTTCTTTAGGGCAAGCATGGTTTGGTTTAGTTGGTTGACTGATCTTTGCAGTGCTGAGGATAGGACCCAGGGCTTTGAGCTTTATCATTGAACTGTATCTCCAGTGTGTGTGTGTGTGTGTGTTTATTAGCATGTATATATTGTACAGGTTTCACCATGTAATTCAGGATGGTCTCAAACTAATAGTCCTGGCTCAGCTTCCCTATTCGTGGGATTACAGGCATAGCATACCAGGTTTGGCTAAACGGCTGTTACAAAGCCTAAAGTTCTGCCTTGTTGACTGTCTGCATGATGCTTTTTGGACCTGTGTTCTCTAAGATGCATAGACCTGCCCTCTTGGTGTCTTCCCTGGGCACAGACATTGAGATTAAGGTTCTTCTTTTTTTTTTTGCAAACCTTTTGGGGGTCAATTATACTTGAGGTACAGTTCCTAAGTACTCCCTCCCCCTGTGAGGTGTCACTTTTGAGGGCTTTATTCATTTATTTGAGTCACAGTTTTTTCAGTAAAAGCAAGTAATCAGTAGAGATTGAAAGATGATACAGTCTTTTCCTAAAATCAAGAAAGGTCTGCATTTCATTAAAAAGGGAAACAGAGGGCTAGAGAGATGGAGTGATAAATCTGCCAACACGTTCAATCCGGTGGCACCAGCTGTTATCCCAGCATGGAGAAGGAAGATCATGAGTTGGAGGTTGGCCCAGGGCAACAGCCAGACACTGTCTAAAGCCAACACACCCTCTAGGGAGATGCCTAGTGGACCAGAGTGTGTTGTGGAAGTATGGAGACCTGAGACTGCATTGCTGGAGTCCATTAAAGCCTAGTATGGCTGTACAGTCCTGTGCTGGGGGTGAAAGCTGGCAAGCTTCAGGTTCAGTGAGGGGCCCTGTCTCGGTAATAGTATGGAAGTGGTAGGGCACACATGCACGGCTCCTCCACACGTGCGTGGATGTGGATAAAGTAAACAAGTGAATAAAATAAGGCAGCAGTTAAAGTGGACAGGGCAGTTCCCTGTGTGTTGGTGCCAGTGCTTTATGAGAAAGCAAATGTAGTCTGAAGCCTCGTAATGTATTCATTTACCATAAACTAAAGGTGTGGAGACCACAGAAGTGGGTGTGAATGTCCTTTTAAAGGGAGGTTTAGTTTTATTTATGTGTTTGTGTTTGTGTTGGAATATGCTATGTGCTGCCCTGCCCCACTGCAAGGAGACCAGAAGAGGGTATTAAATCTGGAACTGGTGGTGAGTGGCTCAGTGTGGGTGCTAGGGACAAAACTCAGATTCTCTGAAGGGCCTCAGAAGTTTTCCTAACTGCTGAGCCATTGCTGCAGTCCCTCATGGGGATGTTTTATGGCCTGAATGCAGATCTCTGTGCTACACATGTGTCTCTCTTCCTCTTGCAAACACACATGGGATGTTTCAGGACTTAGTGACCTTCGAGGATGTGACTGTGAACTTCACCCAGGAGGAGTGGGCTCTGCTGGACACCCCCCAGAGGAACCTTTACAGAGACGTTGTCCTGGAAGTCTTTATGAACTTGGCCTCTGTGGGTAAGGGTGACGTCGCCCCCTTACTTTTCCAGTTAGACAAACATGCTGTGCCCATCACTGCTGGTCCACGATTGGAAATGTAAAAAAGGAACTCTGATACTAACCATAGCACCATTGCAGTGGGTCACGAACCTGGAGTCTGATGCATTCTCCCTAGTAACTCAGTTTTCTCCCCTCTGGGTTGCAGGGGAAGGATGGGACCAGAATATTGAAGACTGGTACAGAAATCAGGGCAGAATCCTAAGGTAACTCACGGAGAACAGAAAGGATTGTCCCACGACAGAAGGGTAGGAGCTGGCTTGGTAGCTCAGACGGTGAAACGCCTTCTGTGCAGGTGGGAGGACCTGTGTTTGCTCCTTAGAATCTATGTGGGGACATGTGCTTGTCACCTCACCTTTGAGGAGGTAGAGCGAGATCTCTGGGCTCACTGGCCAGCCAGTCCAATCACACTGGCTAGTTCTTTGTGAAAGCAGAAGACCCTGTCTCGGAAAATAAGCTTAGCCAAGTGACTGAGGAAGACATGTGAGATTGACCTCTGGCCTCCACATGTACACACGTCTACACATACACACAGACATGTACACATGCACACAGACATGTACACATGCACACAGACATGTACACAT
>CM052706.1:92435322-92454072 GCA_028551405.1 Uromys caudimaculatus | reverse complement strand
TGTAATAAAGACACATGCTCCACTATGTTCATAGCAGCCAGAAGCTGGGAACAACCCAGATGTCCCTCAACAGAGGAACAGATACAGAAAATGTGGTACATTTACACAATGGAATACTACTCAGCTATTAAAAACAATGACTTCATGAAATTCGCAGGCAAATGGATGGAACTTGAAAATATCATCCTGAGCGAGGTAACTCAGTCACAAAAGAACAAACACGGTATGTACTCACTGATAAATGGATATTAGCCCAAAAGTTTGGAATACCCAAGATTCAATTCACAGACCATATGAAGCCCAAGAAGAAGGAAGACCAAAGTGTGGATGCTTTAGTGTTTCTTAGAAGGGTGAACAAAGTACTCACAGGAGGAAATATGGAGACAAATCGTGGAACAGAGACTCAAGGAAAGGCCATCCAGAGACTGCCCCACCTGGGGATACATCCCATATACAGTCACCCATCCCAGACATTCTTGTGGACATTGGGTAGTGCTTGCTGATGGAAGCATGATAAGCTGTCTCCTGAGAGGCTCAGGCAGAGCCTGACAAATATAGAGGCAGATGCTCGCAGCCAACCATTGGACTGAGCGTGGGGTCCTGGATGGAGGAGTTGGAGAAGGGAGTGAAGGAGATGAGGGTGTTTGCAGCCCCATGGAGGGAGCAACAGTGTCAACTGGCCTGACCCCCCGGAGCTCCCGGAGACTGGACCACCAACCAAAGAATACACACGGAGGGACCCATGGTGCTGGCCGCATATGTGGCAGAGGAGGGCCTTGTTGGACATCAGTGGGAGGAGAGGCCCTTGGGCCTGAGGGTGTTTGATGCCCCATTGTAGGGAAATGCTAGGGAGGGAAGATGGGAGTGGGTGGGTGGATGGGGGAGCACCCTCATAGAGGCAGGAGGAGGGGGGATGGGATAGGGGTTTCCGAAGGGAAGACCTGGAAAGGGGAAAACATTTGAAATGTAAGTAAAGTAAATATATATATAAAAATATTTGGCATGCTTCACCACTTTATTTTAATTTAATTTTAGTAAAGAATTATCTTAATTTAGTGTGTTTGAGTGCTTTGCTTGTATGTAGGTATGTGCGCCATGTGCTTGCCGTGCCCACGGAGGCCAGACAAAGGTATTGGATGTCATGGAGTTGGAGCTGCGGGTGGTTAGGAGCTGCAGGGTGGGTGCTGGGAACTGAACCAGGGTCCTGTGAAAGAGCAGCAAGTGCTTTTAACCGTGGGGCCATTTCTTCAGGCCTGTTGAGGGCACTTTTAAGTGCTCATATTTGAAGTAAATTTGGATCATACATGGTTTGTGAGATAGATGCTGCTCAGCCTTGTGTTAAGGATATCAGTAGAACCTTCGCATTTCACGATTAAAACAAACAAGGTGTGTGTGTGTGTGTGTGTGTGTGTGTGAGAGAGAGAGAGAGAGAGAGAGAGAGAGAGAGAGAGAGAGAGAGAGAGAGAGAGAGAGAGAGAGAGAGAGCAAGCGCGAGCTCTTGTGAGTCTCCTTTCCTGTGATTGTCAGGTCCGTGGTGCCTCTTTCCTGCTGAGCCATCTGGTAGGCCCTGTTCATTATGCTTTTGTTTTGGCCTCGCTTAATCTAGGAAGTAAATCTGTAATTTCCTGTGCCCACTCATGTCCCTCATTCAGAGGGAGCTGAGACGAACACCAAAGAGCAGTCTCCGGTCGAAGAAGATTCTCGTTAAAATGCAAAGATGCGTACTTAGGCGACCGCTCTGAGAGTCTTGGTGCTCAGCTGTCATTCAGGCAAAGGGGCGTGTCCGCGGCAGCTGTCCAATCAGAGACGCCAGCGTATAGGCGTGGGAGCGCCAGGGGCCGAAAGCGGAGAGAACGCTGCTCTCCGGACTCTACTTCAGTCAAGTTCGCACGCGGAGGCGGGAGCCTGGGAGGACGCGGGGAAATGGTGAGTGAGGCCGGCTGGCCGAGGGTGGGGAGGGCAGCTGTAACCCGACGGAGACCGATGCGACCAGAGCGGGCCTCTACCGCAGCGTTGGAGTCTGCGCGAGGGACCGTCGCTGGCTCAGCCAGGTTCGGCGACACTCGGCTCTGCCCGGCTCCTCTCGGCTCTGTCCGGCTCCTCTCGGCTCCTCTCGGCTCTGCCCGGCTCTGCAGTCCTCTGCCCGCCTGGCCTCGGCTTTGCTTTGACCCGGCTCTGTGTTGTGACTCTCGGCTTGGGAATGGTGCCCTGAGGATTCCCAGCCTCCGAATAACGGGGACCCGTTTCCCTTTAAGGTTTTCAAATTTGTGGGCGCCATGGTCTCGAATATCAGCTCTCCTTAAATCCTCAGGTTTCCAAATGCCAACTTTCTTTCTTTTGGACTGCATCTCTGTCAACCGTCACCAGTCTGCATTCCAACCAGAGGCAGTGTTTTAAAACAAATGAACTGGCTTTCTTTTTTTCCCCCCAAGATTTTTTTACTCTTTGAAATTATTTACTTATTGAGAAGGGTGTGCTGGATTCAGCTCTTCTCAGGTTGGAACTGAGGACCTCAGGCTTGGTTGCGAGCATCCCTACTACCTGCCGAGCCATCTTGATGTTACTATGACTATTAAATAAAATGTTTTGTTGTATTTTTGTGTGTCTATGTTGAGTGTATGCCCCGCGCGCGCGTGTGTGTGTACCTGTGCCAGTCCATGTGTGTATGTGTCTGTGTCCATGTGTGTGCTCATGCGAGTGTACCCACCTATTTAACATATTAAAGTGGACTTTGGCTGCCAGTCTCCCTCAGCAACAACCTGTTACAGTGTCACTCTGGCTGGCACACTACCCACTACCCTA
This sequence comes from Uromys caudimaculatus, assembly GCA_028551405.1. Lineage (NCBI taxonomy): Eukaryota > Metazoa > Chordata > Mammalia > Rodentia > Muridae > Uromys > Uromys caudimaculatus. The sequence goes on along the minus strand of CM052706.1, from coordinate 92,451,270 downwards.
AATTCTCCAGCTGGACACTGGGCTGGGTCCCTTCCCCCAGCTACTCCCATTTCAATATAACCTCAGTCATTTTGGCTAGTAGCCCCTTTGCCTCTAGCTCTCTGGGTTTCCAAGTACCCTCATTGCTCCCTCTCCCTGCCCCTCCTGCTCAGCATCTCCAACCCTCTTCCATGGGCTGGTTCAGTCTGGACCCTTACAGATGCTGCTGGGTATGCTCCTCCTCATATCTACAATAAATGTCCTCAGCCATTCCTTGGAGCAGTCATTTCTTGACCGTTTCAGTCAGGATCCGGACCCAGATTCTGTAGAAGAGCAGGTGCTGAGCCTTCTCTCCACTGAGCCATCTCTCCAGCGTCCGCTACCCCCAGCCCATCCCTAGGACTGTTTTTGTGACAGGAAAACAAATAAGTATTGGGCACCATGTTTTAGAAAACTCTCCTGTTTCTTCCCACTAGCTTTCCTAGATGCACACATCCGGTGGAGGATCAGATTTGTAATGGATGGAGTTCAGAGATGTACACAAAATGTTATTGTGCTTTGTGTAAAGTTAACCTTGTCTTATTCAAATGCTGATTTCTCTGCCTTCATATTTGATTGCAATCTGGACAAGGCATTGTGATGCTTATTCTTAATGTTGTGTAAACATTTCTCCTGTGTATTCTCTGAATTGTCAATAAAAGCGGATCAGCCAGTGGCTGAGCAGAGGGGAGAATAGGGCGGGACTTCCAATCCCAGACAGAGGAGGGGTAGAGAGGGAGAGGAGAGGCGTTTGCCACTATGAAAGGGTCCAGGAGCGATCATGGAACACTCTGGAGCAGAGAGAACCAGACCAATACTAAAATGCAAGTATCCTGGGGATTGTGGCTGGGAGGTAGCCAGATTAGCTTAGAGGAATAGAATAGATCAATAACTGCACAGTTACTATGCCTTAAAGCTTGATTAAATAAATCTTATAGTCTCTCATTTATTAGGGAGCTAGCTGAGATAGAGAAAAGATTATCACTTTTTTTGTTTGTTTGTTTTGTTTGTTTGTTTTTTTTTTCAAGGCAGGGTTTCTCTGTGTAGCCCTGGCTGTCCTGGAACTCCCTCTGTAGACCAGGCTAGCCTCGAACTCAGAAATCCGCCTGCCTCTGCCTCCCAAGTGCTGAGATTAAAGGCGTGCGCCACCACTGCCCGGCCAGATTATCACTTTTAAAATTGCTCTAACACCAAGCCCAAACCCAATGAGAGGACAAGCCTCAGATGGTAAAGTCTCAAGAGTTCTGTTTGCAGTCTTTTATATACATTTTGTTGCTGGGCGAGCAAGAGCAAGCAGGCAAATTACACGAGCAAAGAAAAAGTGGTTGGCTTGAGCTATGTCACAAAAATTTTTAAGTTTGAAATAACAGACATGGCTGCAGTCTGGTCGACTTCAGATGTTATCTCTTTTCTGTCAGTGTATCTTCCTCACAGCGCATTGAACCTGGGGACAGGACACCTTCAGGCTGGTTTTCTTTTGGAGATGTTTTTATCCTAGGTGAGATCTGATCAACTGAAGGTTGTCTGTCTATCTGTCTCTGTCTTTCTCTCTCTCCCTCCCTCCCCTCTCTCTTTCCCTCCCTCCCTCCCTCCCTCCCTCCCTCCCTCCCTCCCTCCCTCCCTTCCTTCCTTCCTTCCTTCCTTCCTTCCTTCCTTCCTTCCTTCCTTTCTTTCTTTCTTTCTTGTGGTCTGAGCTGTCAGCATTGTCTACCTCTGGATTTATCACCTTGAATGAACTTATATTCTTCTCATATTTTCACTAATGTAAAATATATGTAATCTAGAAACATGTAAAGTATTTCCAAAGTTTGTCTTGTAACACTTTTCTTTACTGAAAGATTTCCTCACCTCCTAAAGATTTCCCTTCTTCTGTGGCACTTGGAAGATTCAAAGTGTATCTTTAGAATGCGGCCATTGCTGGCTTCACTGAAGGCCCTTTCCAGCTGCAGTGCAACACTGGGTTTTGTTGCTTTGCGTTGTGTGGGTCAGTCTTTGTAGCCCCATTGGGAAAATTGTAACCAGCCTTTTTCTCTTGGAAGCCAGTGTGACGTCAAGGTTCTTGGAGGAGGAGCTACTCTAGTACCTGATCCTCTGTCTTCTCTGTGCTAAGGACTGGGGAGAAGTTGCCCAACACCCATGAGTACAGGCCCCTCTGGGGGCACTTGTACTTGTGTTCTGACTTTGATGTAACCTCCTGGCTGCATCAAGTGGGAAGAGGAGAATGGGAATGGTTGAGTCTGTGATACATGTCACATACATGTTACATATGTGTTACAGTGACTGCTTCTCTAAAAGAACATTTTCATTCAACTGAGTTTGATCTGTTACTTTCAGGGACCTAGGGAGTTGGATGTTGAGTTCTGTTTTTTTCTTCTTAGATAGGATTTTTTTGGGTAACAGCCCTGGGAATTCACTTTGTAGACTAGACTGGCCTTGATTAAAGCTATGCCCCTCCACACCCGGCTGGCCTCCTGTTTTCATGTGTGTAACTATAATAATAAAAAAAATATGTACTCTCTCTCTCTCTCTACCTCTGCCTGCCTCCCCCTCCCTCTCTCTGTGTCATTAAGCCATCATAAAGATTTGATATATTTTATAGAATGGTTTGTGATATGTTTTATACTAAAGCAGGAGATGAGAGTTTTTCTCACCTAAAATGAAGACTTTGAATTTATATAGAATTTCTTCAGGATGCCTGCATCCATCCGTTTACTGGGGCACAGTGAGACTTGGACTGGTCACAGTCCTGCAGTGAGTGCTGTCACGTTCACCGTTGTTCTTTACATTTAAATACTTGGGGTGTTTTAGGACTCAGTGGCTTTTGAGGATGTAGCTGTGAACTTCAGCCATGAGGAGTGGGCTCTGCTGGACGCTTCTCAGAGGGAACTGTACCGAGATGTGATGCAGGAGACCTTAACTAACTTGGCTTCTATTGGTAAGAATGAAATTCCTTAAACCTAGCTAATTAAAGAACAAATGTTTCTTGCTCATTAATGAGATTTCACTACTCAGCGTGTGGAAAAGGAATACTTTGGTAAGTAAGTATGCTAGATTATGATGGTTCCTCGTGGACCTTGAACCTATGAATTTTTCTGTCATTTGTAATGTTTTTTTTCCTTTTAGGGGAAAATTGGGAAGACCAGAGCATTAGGGATCAGTGCAAAACCCAGGGAAGAAACATAAGGTGAGTTGTACTCATCAAAGAACCTGGAGTCCCATGGTGGAGTCTTAGTATGTCATTGGAAACAGCAACAAAACTCCAATTTCATGTTTACTTATTTTAATATATTATTAAATATATATTTTTATCATATGAAATATAAGTATTTATATTTTAAGTAAAATATATATTACATCTTGCTGTTGAAATTATTTAATTTCGGGGGCTGGAGAGATGGCTCAGCAGTTAGGAGCACTGACTGCTCTTCCAGAGGTCCTGAGTTCAATTCCCAGCAACCACATGATGGCTCACAACCATCTGTAATGGGATCTGATGCCCTCTTCTGGTATCTGAAGACAGCTACATTGTACTCATAAATAAGTAAGTAAATATTAAAAAAAAAAAAAAAAAAAGAAATTATTTAATTTCAACCCAGAATTTCTACCCTGCCTTTGACCCTTTAGTTTCCAGATAAAAGACACACACAGCCTTTGTATTTACAATAAGCCTTAAACAGCAAAGAGCTGGGCAGATACCTACCCTCTGTGCTTGGACTCTACTTTCCTATTAATAACACGGAGTTATTACTTACTACTTACTATGTTTCATCTGGGCTGCTCTTAACACCAGGGCCATGTTTTTATGGCTCACCTAACCCATGGCAGCTTCTTCTTCCTCCTGCACCTGTTCTTCTCCTTGGACTCCAAGCTCAGGAAACCTAAACCCACCTATGTCTCTTCTGCCTAGCTATTGGCTGTTGGCATCTTTATTTACCAATCAGAAATAACTTGGGGGCAAGGTCTGTGTGGGGACTCTCTTGTCTCTAGGACAACCCAGGGGGCCTGCACTTAGCATTACAATAAATAACAAAAGACTAAACCTCAACACCTATTTTAGAAAAATTCCGTGAGTTTTTTAAGATTTTGTTTTTGGTGTTGGAGGGTTGACTGAGTGGTTAAAGGTACTTGCTGCTTTTTTGATGGGTCCAGGTTCAGTTCTCAGCACTGAAATCAAGTGATTCATAACCTCCAGTAACTCTAGCTCCAGGAGATATGCTGCCCTCTATTGGCTTCCATGGGTACCACACCCACCTTATACACATACAGATAAGCAGGTGTATATACAGAAGTAGTTAAAAATGTAAATATTTATTTTAAATTATTTGTGTGTATGTATGGCTTTGTGCATATTCGTGCATTGCCTGAGGATTGCCAGAAAAGGATGTTGGATTACCCAGAGTTACATACCACTGTGAGGTGTCCATTATGGGTGAGAACCAAACTCAGGTGCTCTAGAAGAGCAGCAAGTGGCCTTCAGCACAGAGCCATCTCTCTAGACTCCCAAGATGATGATGTCATTTCTTTTCCCTTTTTAAAAGTTTTTTTTTCTTAATTTATGTGTCTCAGTGTGGGCATGTACACACAAGTGCAGGTTCCCACAGAAACCAGAGAGTATCAAATTCCCTGGAGAGCCAGAGTTGAAGGTGATTATGTGCACCAGATGTGGATGCTGGGAGCCAAACTCAGGTTGTCCGTAAGAGCAGCCAGTGCTCTTTTTCATATAGGTTTTTTTCTTCGTTGTTGTTTTTCTTTTTTTTGAGACAGGGTTTCTCTGGGTAGCACTGGCTGTCCTGGAACTCACTCTGTAGACCAGGTTGGCCTTGAACTCACTGAGATGCACCTGCCTCTGTCCCCTGAGTGCTGGGATTAAAGGTGTGCACCATAATCACCCAGCTCACCAAGAACTTTTCAAACTGACACAGCTGTGCAGTATTCAAAGAATAACTCCCTTTGGAACCGTATTAAGAAACTGCATGTGTGCTGGGCAGTGGTGGCGCTCGCCTTTAATCCTAGTACCTGGGAGGCAGAGGCAGGCGGATTTCTGAGTTCGAGGCCAGCCTGGTCTACAGAGTGAGTTCCAGGACAGCCAGGGCTACACAGAGAAACCCTGTCTCAAAAAGGAAAAAAAAAAAAAAAAAAAAAAAAGGGAAAAAAAAAAAAAAAAGGAAACCACACCTTATGATTATCACTTAAAATTTTTAGAGGTACTTATTTTATGTGTACTTATTTTATGTGTCTGAATGTTTTGCTTACATACATGGCTATGCACATGCCTAGTACATGTGGAGTTTAGAAGGTGGTGGATCCTTTAGATCTGGGTTCACAGTCGGCTGTGAGCTACTACATGGGTGCCAAGGGCAGAACCTCCGTCGTCTGCGAGAGCAACAAGTGCTCTCCACTGCTGAGTCTCCTCTCCAGCCCCAGTGTCTCTGTTTTCATGATATCTATGCTTTAGCTCTTTCAGAGTACTCATTGTGTACATACTCCTTGAATAGAGAACGGATAATCTATGTTGATGACATCCTTAATGATTATAAAATTCTTAATAAAGAAACCACTAATGTGATTCTCATTCTCACAGCGCTCACGTAGAACAGAGACCCTGTGAATGGAAAAGTCCGTGTAGGGAAATCTCCACTCAGGTTCCCGTTCTTAAACAGAAGAATATTCTCCGTGGAGTGAAATCCTGTGAATGCAGCGTATGCGGGAAAGTTTACTCCTGTCGGTCCTCTCTTAAAAGGCACATGCAGTGTCACCGTGAGCATTTACAGCAGGAGAGTCACAGGTACGGAATAAAGTCACACCAGTGTAAGGAATGCGGGAAAACATTCAGCTTTCGAAGTTCATTTCGAATCCATGAGCGAACCCACACGGGAGAGAAGCCCTATAAATGCCAGCAGTGTGGGAAGGCCTTCAGCTGGCCCAGTTCCTTTCAGATACACGAGAGGACTCACACTGGAGAGAAGCCCTACACGTGTAAGGAATGTGGCAGAGCTTTCATTTACCACACTACCTACCGAGGACACATGAGGATGCACACAGGAGAGAAACCCTATAAATGTAAGGAGTGCGGGAAGGCTTTCAGCCACCCCAGCTCGTTTCGAAACCATGAGCGAACTCACTCTGGAGAGAAGCCCTATGAGTGTAAGCAGTGTGGAAAAGCCTTCAGATACTACCAAACCTTTCAGATCCATGAAAGGACTCACACTGGAGAGAAGCCTTATCAGTGTAAGCAGTGTGGGAAAGCTCTCAGTTGCGCCACGTCTTTTCGGAGTCACGAGAGGATTCACACTGGAGAAAAACCATACAAATGTAGAAAATGTGGCAAAGCCTTTAGTTTCCCCAGCTCCTTTCGCAAACATGAAAGAATTCACACTGGAGAGAAGCCTTATGACTGTAAAGAGTGTGGGAAAGCCTTCATTTCTCTCCCAAGCTTTCGCAGGCATATGATAATGCACACTAGAAATGGGCCTTACAAATGTAAGGAGTGTGGGAAAGCCTTCGACTGTCCCAGCTCATTCCAAATTCATGAGCGAACACACACTGGAGAGAAACCCTATGAGTGTAAGCAGTGTGGGAAGGCCTTCAGCTGCTCCAGCTCCTTTCGCATGCATGAGAGGACCCACACGGGAGAGAAGCCCCATGAATGTAAGCAGTGTGGGAAGGCCTTCAGCTGCTCCAGTTCTGTTCGAATTCATGAGAGGACCCACACGGGAGAGAAGCCCTATGAGTGTAAACAGTGTGGTAAGGCCTTCAGTTGTTCTAGTTCCTTTCGAATGCATGAACGAATTCACACTGGAGAGAAACCCTATGAATGTAAGCAGTGTGGGAAGGCCTTCAGCTTCTCCAGTTCCTTTCGCATGCATGAGAGGACTCACACGGGAGAGAAGCCCTATGAATGTAAGTGGTGTGGTAAGGCCTTCAGCTGCTCCAGTTCTTTTAGGATGCATGAGAGGACTCACACGGGAGAGAAGCCCTATGAATGTAAGCAGTGTGGGAAGGCGTTCAGCTGCTCCAGCTCCATTCGGATACATGAAAGGACTCACACTGGAGAGAAACCGTATGAGTGTAAGCAGTGTGGTAAGGCCTTCAGCTGCTCCAGTTCTGTCCGAATGCATGAGAGGACCCACACGGGAGAGAAACCCTATGAGTGTCAACAGTGCCACAAGGCCTTCAGTTGCTCTCGTTCTTTTCGGATCCATGAGAGAACACACACTGGAGAGAAACCCTATGAATGTCAGCAGTGTGGGAAGGCCTTCAGGTGTTCTCGCTCCTTTAGAATACATGGAAGAACTCATAATGGACAGTAATCCTTTAAATGCAAATCATGTGGCAAAGCCTTCCATTGTCCCATCACCCTTTGACGATATGCAAAGAATCCTGCTTGGAGAAACACTGTGAACAAAATAAAACTGGAAAATCTTTCATTTTTCTAGTTGTGAATCCCAGAAAGAAACCCTGTGACTATATGTGATGGGGAAGCCGTCGGTGATTACACAACTTAATGAGGCCACACAGATACATACATAAGGGAAAATAAAGTACATTAAGTAATGTGTCAAAGCCCTCAGTTGCTCAGTTATCTGGGAATCAAACTCGTATTGCAGAGTAGCTTGATGAAGGCAAGCATTGTGGGAAATCATCAGTGGTCTGCGTCCTCACAAACATGAAGAGGGTCCCTGCATAGGACCCTTAAAAACCGAAAAATAATGATTAATTTTCCATCTTATTGAATGCTCACATGATACTTCTTTTGAGAAATTGTGAATTCATGAAGACAACCATTGGAAAGGAATTCTGTAAGTGTGGACAATATTGGGAAGTTCCAAGTAAGTTTATATATGTATATTCTAGAGAAGTCATAAAATGACAGAAATGTAATTTTTTTTTTTTTTTTTTTTTTTTGTCAGTTGCTCATTTTTAAAACTGTGACTCTGGACTATAGATTTCTGTTACTTTTGTTTTTATGAACATTGAGGTTAGATTATTCTGAAAGTCATCATTAAACAATAGTACATAAATTTAATAAGTAGTGGGTTGTTTTTTTCTTCTTTTGGCAGTTACTATATTTTTTAAAGATTTAGTTATTTATTTTATGTATGTGAGCACACCGTGGCTGTCTTCAGACACACCAGAAGAGGGCACTGATCCCATTACAGATGGTTGTGGGCCACCATGTGGTTGCTGGGAATTGAACTCAGGACCTCTGGAAGAGCAGCCAGTGCTTTTAACTGCTGAGTCATCTATCCAGCCCAGTAGTGGGTTTGTTTGTTTTGAGATAGGGTATCTCTGTGTAGCCTTGGCTGTCTGAGAACTCACTCTGTAGACCAGGCTGGTCTCAAATGCAGGACTCTGCCTTCCTCTGCCTCCTGAGTGCTGGGATTAAAAGCATGGGCCACGATGCCTGGCTTTATAAGTAATATTTTTATTAAACTTGTTACTAATTTTCCTTTTCCTTTTTGAAGTTTGTTAGTGTCACCAGTGAAGGGAAGTATATTGCTAATACAAAAAATATTCATTTAAAAATATTTTTGCAATGAGCTATTAAAAAACCAGCAATTAAGTTGTTGGTGAGAATTTTCCTTGTGTCCTAGGTTTTCCTTATTCATATTTATTTTTTTTAAAAAGTGACTTATTTTTAGTTGTACTTATTTGTGTGTCCACATGAATGTAGGTGTCCACAGAATCCAGAAGAAGGTTTTGGATCTGTAGGAAGTAGAGTTACAGGAAGTTATAAGCCACCCAACATGAGCACTGGGAATCAAACTCAGGGCCTCTGCACCAGCAATACCTCCTCTTAACTACTGAGCCATCATAGATTTTCAGTCACTCTTGTTATTATTTATTTAAGCTTTTTTGGGGGGACACAGATATTCTATCTAGTACTAGTGCCATCAAATTTGTAATCCTTCTGCTTCAGAATACTGAGTCTTGAGAGGTTATGGGCATGCACCATCATGCCTGTCTCATTCATTCTGATCCAGAGAAACTTATTTGGGGCAGGAAAGAAGAGCCTTTCTTTGCCTTCTGTGTAATTACTTGCCATAAACATGTGAGTATGCCATGTTTATTCTTGTATATTCTCAGTTATGGCACTTTTTGTGTTTTTAAAAATCTATTTTTATTGTTTGTTTTATGGTGTTGAGAATGGAACCCTTGTATTTGAACATGCTAGACAGGGCTCTACCATTGAGCTGCCAGGGTCTAGGCCAGCATCACAGGGTATACTGAGGCAGGCAGTAAAAGGGGAGTATGGGGTCAGTGATTAGCCAAAGCTGCTTTACCTTTGGCAATTTCTATCTTCTTTAACTCTTTGCTATTTTGTGACCAAAAGCCATTGGCTTCTGGTAATTAACTCCTGCTGATAACAGCAGGGGGTTAAGAAGAAAACTTAGTTATCTGAGCTCTTTTCTCTCTGACTCAAGGCCTCCTCACTGGCCAGGCAAGAGGCTCAGAGTTTATTAATCCAGAGTTATGATCCAGAGAGAGAAGAAAAGGAAGAAAGGTCTACTGGCTGGTTTTGTGTGTCAACTTGACACAAGCTGGAGTTATCCCAGAGAAAAGGGCCTCCCTTGAGGAAATGCCTCCCTGAGATCCAGCTGTAAGACATTTTCTCAGTTAGTGATCAAGGGGGGAGGGCCCCCTGTGGGTAGTGCCATCCCCGGGCTGGTAGTCTTGGGTTCTATAAGAGAGCAAGCTGAGCAAGCCAGGGGAAGCAAGTCAGTAAGTTACATCCCCCCATGGCCTCTGCATCAACTCCTGCTTTCTGATCTACTTGAGTGCCAGTCCTGACTTCCTTTCGTGATGAACAGCAGTATGGAAGTGTAAGCTGAATAAACCCTTTCCTCCCCAACTTGTTCTTGGTCATGATGTTTTGTGCAGGAATAGAAACCCTGACTAAGACAAAAGGGAAAAAGTCAAGCCCACACACACACAGACACACACACACACACAGACACAGACACACACACACACACACACACACACACACACACACACACACTTTGGCTGGGCCCGACCACCTGTTTCATCAATTCCTTAAGTGTTTATGCATATTTACATACATACACATATACCTACACTTAGGTACACCTATAGACAGAAATATACATATATACATTTGGTGGATGGGGCAGAGCCCCAAATGCCACACTTTATTTCTTCTCTCTGGCAATTTATACCTTCTTAGAGAAAACTTCATTATAAAATTACCTCATAGATAAAATGTTACACAAAAGGGGAGTTACAGAAGGATGTTCATAGCAAGTTCAAAACTGTTTCATTCCATAAGCTCATTAGAAGTTCAAAGCAACAGTTTCACGTGGCCTTGTTTTATCGTAGTGCACACCTGTGGCTTCATCCTTGGACCTGACCTAGAATGAATGTTTTCCTTGATCACAAATCTGTCCCAAGCCTATTTCTCTTCTTAGTGCAATTTATGAAAGCTCATTGTATTCCTAATCATGCAGCCTTTACTTACAATTTTGTGAGGAGTGGCACATTCTGTTCTTGATTCTTTATTACATCCTTCTGTCAAAACAACTAAAACCATCTCCTTAAGCTTTCCTACTAAAGTTATTTGAATCAAGTTAGGAATTCTATAAAGTCCTTAATTCATCTAACCAGCATTAGTTCATGAAAATTCATCTTCATGTTGACCTGTAAGACATTTGCCCAATAGGGTGGGCTGATGGCCAGGGGTCATTAGACTATGTGATCGTGGCAGGAAAGGTATATCAGCAGTGAGAAGCAATCCTGGGATGAAGTCTGTGGGGCTGTGCCTCTCCAGAGTGTACACATCGTAGCCGGGCAAAATGGTGGGCCATCTCCAGGAAACTCACTTGCTTGCCATAGCCTTTCCTAGATGACTTATGTCACTGAGCTACATCTTTATCCTGCCTCCCCCACCCCCTTTTGAGACAATCTCACTCTATAGCCCTGGTTTCACTGTAATCCTGTAAGTCACCATGTAGACCAGGTTGACCTTGAACTCCTAGAGTTCTGCCTCCTTCTGCTTTCTATGTACTGGGATTAAAGGTATACTGTGCTAATAATCACTTAAGAATTATTGTGGCACACACACACAATGTGCATTTGTGAGGTGGGCATATGCTGGCCATGGTGCACATGTGGTCAGAGGATAAATTTTGGAAGTCAGTTCTCTCCTGACATGGGATCTAGGGATTGAACTCAGGTCACCAGGCTGGTATGCTTTTTTAAAAACCACTGAGCCATCTTGTAGTCCCCATTTTTATATATTTTGATCCTTGTTATTTGTGGTTTTTTTTTTGTTTTTTTTTTTTGTTTTTTTTTTCTGGCTGCATTTGTATAATAGACTTTGAATTAGAAAGCAAGACCTTTGATAGCATGATCTAGAGTTGTAAATGGCTTTCTGTGGGCAGCATAAGTGTGGATGACATGTTTTTGTTTTTGTTTTTGTTTTTAAAGACAGGGTCTCAGCCCAGGCTGGCTTTGAACTCCCTATACAGCTGAGGATGACTTTGAATGTCTTTATGAATTTTTTTCTCTTATTTAGGTGTGTTTGCACATGTATACAGGTGTCTACAGAGGCTAGACGGGGGTATTGGATACCTTGAAGCTGGAGTTGTAGGCAGTTTGAGCCAGCTACCTATGGTGCTGGGAACTGAACTCCAGTTCTTTGCAAGAGCAGCAAGCACCCTAACTGCTGAGCTGTCTCTCCAACCTAACCTTGAAGTTCTGATCCTCCCACCTCTACCTTACACCTCTTGAGGGCTGGCATTACAGGTACTAAGTCTGGTTATGTGGGGTTGGGAATTGAACCCAGGACTTCATGTATGCTAGGCAAACACTCTGCCATCTGAGCCTCAGCCTTAGCCTACAGCTGAGTCTACAACTCAGGCATCGTGTTTCCTCATCAGATCACTGGTATTCCACGTGTACTGCATACATCAGGCAGAGTGAAGCGTTTGTCAGGTCCTTAGTCACCATACCCGAACTTCAGGAATGCCTGCTTCCACCTCACTTTCCTGACGCTTTGCCTGCCAGTTAAGAGTATGGTCATGGCCGGGTGTGGTGGCCTGTGCCTTTAATCCCAGCACTTGGGACAGAGAGATAGGTGGTCTTGGAGTTTGAGGCCAGACTGGTCTATAGAGTTCCAGGATAGCCAGGCAACACAGAGAAACCCTGTCTTGACCCCCATCCCCCTAAAAGAATATGACCATGGGGCTGGAGATAAAGATTTGTGGTATTTGTCTAGTATGCGGGAGGCACTGGGTTCAAGCCCCATCATTAAAGAAGTGAAAAGACACCAACTGCATGTTAGTGTTTGGTCCATGATGGTCTGTTGTGTAATGGTGGCTCTTAAGATTAAAACAGACCTGAAAACTTTATTCGTGACATTATAGCTACTCAGAATTTGGTGATTGTGGTGGTTTGTATAAGCTTGGCCCAGGGAGTGGCACTTCCAGAAGGTGTGGCCCTGTTGGAGTAGGTAGGTGTGGCCTTGTTGGAGGAAGTGTGTCTCTGTGGGCGTGGGCTTTAAGACGTTTATCCTAGCTGCCTGGAAGCCAGTATTCTCTTAGCAGCCTTCAGATGATGTACAACTCTCAGCTCTGCCTGCATCCGTGTTCCTGCCTTGATGATAATGGACTGACCCTCTGAACATGTAAGCCTGCCTTGGTCGTAATGCCTGTTCACAGCAGTAAGACCCTGAGAGTGATGTTAGTGTAAACACATGTGTGCATCCAACTCTATAAAAATGTAGCACATGCAGTTAAGGATACTGTATAGTACTTGACAGTGATAGATAATGGTGGTGTTGGCTTATGTGTTTAGTGTAGTCTATCATGAAAGGTTTTTTTACTACATTATTTATGTGTGTGGACTTTTGAGTGCCATGGGTGACCTGTGGACGTCTACACTCTCCCTTGCCCACGTGTGTTCTGGAGATGAACTCAGGTCGTCAGACTTGACCCCTTTACCCGAGGGGCTGAATCAGAGGCTGAACCCTTTATCATTTGGCGCTTTTTTTCCAAGACAGGGTTTCTCTGTCCTGGAACTTGCTCTGTGGACCAGGCTGGCCTTGAACTCAGAGACCTGCTTGCCTCTGCTTCCTGAGTACTAGGATCAAAGGTGTGTATCACCACTGCCTAGATTTGTTTTCTTTTTCTGGTGACATGGTTTCACATATAGCCATGTTTGGTTTGTGTATTAGAGTAGCAAGTTGTTCAGTCCATAAGGCTGGATGTCTCAGCTGGTCTTTAGTATATATCAGAATCCCAAAGAAGGAGGCTCTTATGCCAGTGACGGAATGGACTTGCTAGTGAGAGCAAGGTAGCAAAAAGCAAAAGCTTCCTTCTTCTGTGTCCTTTATATAGGCAGCCAGCAGGTATGGCCCAGATTAAAGGTGAATCTTTCCACCTCAAAAGATCTGGATTTCATAAATTTTAATTAAGAAAAAAAATCCCTCACAGGTGTACCCAGCTGCTTGGGTTTAAGTTAATTCCAGATGCAGTCCAAGTTGACAACCGAGTATAGTCATCAAAGCCTGGAACTCCAGGTATTGAACAGGCTGGCCTCAAACTAACAGAGATCTATTTGCATAGGCCTCCCAGGTACTGGGGTTAAAGTCACAGGTCACCACACCTGGCTTTATTATTTTAAAGTGCTTTCTTTATAATTAAAATTGTTAATTGATGGTGCCTTTCTTTAATCCTAGCACTTGGTAAGGAGAGGAAGGCAGATTTCTTTCTATGAGTTCAAGGTCAGCCAAGCCTATAGTTTAGACCTTGTCTTTTTTTTTTTTTAAAAGGAACAATGAAATAGCTTCAGGCAAGTCTTTCAGGAGCTATTCCAAGAGAAGGAAATGTTCCTGGAAATGACAGTCCTATGAGTTAGAACCTGACCTTTTTGTGGAAAACTAATGGTATTTCTGATCTTGGTTCTGTAGATGCCTAGGCTAAAGTGTATGTTTGTATTCTAGTGTGTGTATACATGTGTGCATATGTGATCTTCCGCATTCTAGTGATCAACTTAACAGGGGCAATACACTTTAGGAAATTGGTTTCCTCTCCAGCACCTATTGAAAGACCTGAGCCCCTTATGAGAAAAATTAGACCCCTAGCACACTTGGAGCCAGAAACAGAAATAAGACTGAAATTGCATCCTTGGCCAATCCCTACCTGGCTGCATTCTTTCCCCTAAGAAACGGGGACCTTGGCCTGGCCCCAGGGCCAGAGGCACAATGTTTCAGGAACTAGCTAACCACAAAAATGTTTGTGCAACTGCCTTGTGACTAACTTAGAACATTCTGTACTTCCCCATAACGCAAATTCTTTCCGTTCCCCACCCCTTGCTTTGTGGTTTTTTTCCTTTAAATATCCCTGACTTAAGCTGCTCGGGGTCGAACTCCTCTACCTCTGTGTAGGTTACAAGCTCGACCCCAGTGCACTGGTCCCTCAATAAACCTCGAGTGATTGCAGCAAGGACAGTCTTTCCTGAGTTTTTGGGGGGTTGCGCAGTCCCAAGAAATGAGTGAGGGTCTCCCCAGCTCGGAGGTCTTTCATTTGGGGGCTTGTCCCGGGATTTGCGACCACCCTCGTCTCCGAAAACCTACTTGGAGGTGAGATTCTGCTTGTGTTCTTGTTCGTCTGTGCCGGCTGAAGTCTGAATCTGTATTTTGGGTTTGCGAGTGCAGTATGGTTTGCAGTTGCTCAGGCCCCCGTAAGGGGATGATGATCTCCCAGTCTCGGGTAGAGGCTGGGGGTGTGATTGGCCGACGGGCTAGGGGATCACTGACTGTTGCCCTGGGAGACGTCCCAGGAGGTCTGGAGGGACCCCAGGGACGCCTGGGAGATTCCCGTCTGGGTGCTGGAGAGGACGCGGTCCTCCCGGCCGTCTAGTTTTCTGAATTGGTTTTGCTTGTCTCGGTGGAAACGGGCCCTTGTCAGTCTTTGTCTGTGTATTTTCAGTATCTGTTTTGTCTTGTTTGCGACTTTGACGATGGGATAGACGATATCTACTCCCCTAAGTTTGACTTTACACTTGAGTGGGTATTTATCTCCCTCTTTATCTGTTTTCCATCCTCCTCCTCTTTTGTGGTGCCTACTTACGATTTTGCTTGCAAGCCTCTGGGCACTTTGGTGCCATCTGTCTGGACACTTTTTGTGCCACCTGTCTAGTGGTGTTCATGGCGGGTAGACATACCTGAACGCCGTGGCCACGGAGGGACTGAGGGACACCTTGGACCCTCAGTTTGCCTGAGTATCTGGCTTCTGCCGATGCGGCCGGGGCACCTGGTTTCTGAGTCTGTGGAAGAGACAAACTCTTTGGTTACACCCGCCACCTGTGGCAGGGGTGGCAGGATCTGAGTTGTCTGTAACCCAGCACAGCTGCAGCTGGCTGGGAAAGTGTTCTATGTCCATAGAAGGGACAAATCTGTTCTGCGTCCATGGCAGGGACGACCTGTGTATTGGTTGTTGGTTGTATGCGCTGGCCGCCCCTGGCAGGGGCGAGCTGGGGTGAACTGTTGTCTTCTGTTCTGTTTTGTGTTCTGTGCTCTTAAGACTGAAACTGACTGACGCCAGTTTTTTTGTTTATTTGTTTGTTTTTGGACATCGGACAGATTCATCCAGTTAAACATGGAAAAAGTTAGGGAAAAAAAAGGTGGGGACTGGTTGTTGCTCAGCAGGAGGAGGAGTCATGGGGGCTCAAGCATGACTCTGTGGTCCCCTGCTGTGAACAAAGACAAGATGATTGCCCAGAGGAAAAATGCCAGACAGTAAAAGCTGCCTGCTTCCTACAAGCAAGTAATCATAGGACAGAATTTAAAGATTGGCATATTAAGTCCTGCACGATATCTCATATGATTTGAACGTGGGCTCCATGGGAATTTTGGGTTAATATGCTGGCATGACAAATTAGAAAATGCCTAGAAATAGGTCCATACAG
>CM052706.1:92408111-92434822 GCA_028551405.1 Uromys caudimaculatus | reverse complement strand
TACCCCAGACAGGTTCTGTATCTTGGTTCAATTAGTGCCCCGTGTGTGTAACCTATTATTCAGAGGAAACAGTGCTGAGAGCCTTGATAGGACAAACTGAGGGAGGCCTAGTGAGACACAAGAGAACCTATCTCTTTGACCTTAGCATTGATTCTGGGGGCAGGACTAGCCGGAGCTGGCACCGGGATAGCTGCACTTACAGGCCTTACACTTAGAGGAAAAGAACTCTAAGTGTTTAAAAGCAGACCTAGACGAAGATATCCAGGCCTAGAAAGATCTGTTCCCCACCTGGAGCGTAACACAGATTCTCTGGCTGAAGTGGTGATATGAAATTGGCGGTGACTAGACTTAGTATTCCTGCAACAGGGAGGGCTATGTGTCACCTTCCTGAGGAGTGCTGCTTCTACTTCAGCCGTTCTGGGATCATTCCTGAGTCATTGTCTAAGTCAGGGAAAGCCTGGACAGGCACCAGAGAGAAGGAGAAAAATCCAAAAGTTGGTATCCTTCCTTATTTGAGTGTTCCCCTGGTTAACTCCTGTTTCCACCCTCCTAGGGCCCTTAGTCATTCTGTTACTGCTCCTTAGCTTTGCACTGTGTATTTTTAAAGAAGCTTTTACAGTATATAAAACTGAGGCTGGGAACTATTCAATTAAAGGTAATGAGGTCTATTAACAAGTTAGCATTAACAATCCAGACCTCAAGGAGCCCAAGATTGGCCTCCACAGCTACTAGTAGAAGTGGGGCATTGAAGGAATTAAAGTAGCAGAAAGCAGAGTAAACTCCATTTTGTTTCTCAGACTCCATTTTAAGTAGTTAACTTGTCCTCAGAGTGACATGGTCTACCCTTGAGTTCTGAGAAAAATATGAAATGTCCCTGGCAGCCGCAAAATAGACATAGCAGCTACAGCTACAGTTCGCTGATAACAGCAGGGTGGGCGCCGGGCAGTGGTGGCGCATGCCTTTAATCCCAGCATTTGGGAGGCAGAGGCAGGCGGATTTCTGAGTTTGAGGCCAGCCTGGTCTACAGAGTGAGTTTCAGGACAGCCAGGGCTACACAGAGAAACCCTGTCTTGAAAAACAAAAACAAACAAACAAACAAACAAACAAAAAACAACAGGGTGGGCTAGGAAAACAGGAGTCATTCCCAGGTCAAAGTGCTCCATCTGGTGTATGGTCCCTCCTTGTGGTTGTGAACCAGTCAGCTTAAAGGCCACCATTCCTTTAGCTTCTCATGTAACACCAAGACGTGCAAACTCTTACTTGTAGATTTTTCCTTCATAAGCCCCATTCCCCTAGACCTTGACCACTCTCCTATCCTGTTGCATAGGATTGTTTGTGGCCCAGGCTTGGGCCTGAATAAAGACTCTCCTGTGCTTGCATCAGTGTTGTGGTTCCTGGTGGTCTCTTTGGGGGGTTTCAGATTCTGGGCACAACAACTTTACTGCGGAGACGTGGAATACACATCTGTTTACCATAAATATGTCTGACTGCCTTAATTTTTCTCTGGGAAATTTTAGCCAACTCATAATTAAGTTGTACATGGAAATACCTGAAGCAGGAATTGTTTTAGAGAAACTTGAAGTTTTATTAGTTAAGAGAATTGAAGACCCCCAAGGAAAAGGAACACTGGGCCTGGGTCACTAAGGACATGGATGTCCATAGAAAATACAAGGTTCACGATAAAGGAAGAAAAAGCTGGGTCTACTGGATCAGTGAGCAATAGTGACAGCCCCGTGAGGGGACATCTCTAATAATAGAGAGTTTGATTCAGAAATATTATTGAGGAAAACTGGAAGATATATGTATAATAAAAAAGATAGGGCTGGAGAGATGGCTCAGCGGGTAAGAGCACTGACTGCTCTTCTGAAGGTCCTGAGTTCAAATCCCAGCAACCACATGGTGGCTCACAACCATCCGTAATGAGATCTGATGCCCTCTTCTGGGGTGTCTGAAGACAGCTACAGTGTACTTACATATAATAAATAAATAAATCTTTAAAAAAAAAAAAAAAAAAAAGATAAAGGATGGGTAAAGTATTTGGGCCCCACGAGGGGTCCGTTGGATTAGGAACTGTCCTTCCTGGAAAGGAGAGGGCAGTGAGAGAACCAAACCAGGGCTAAGCTAGGCACACACCATAACAAGCTCCAAACTCTAGCTGAAGGACTAGGCCTAAGTTTCTGTTTTCTAATGCTGGACTAGTCCAAACGAAGTCAAATTCTAGGAAAAACCAGCCCTCACGGGCAGCCAATCAGGAGCTGCCGCGCCACCTGGACTGAGTCAACCCTGAGGCAAGAGTACTTAATCAGCAATGGTTCTGGAAAGTCCCCCAAGTTCCCCAGAATCTTGACCAATCCCAAAGACACCCATACCCATGGAGATAGAGCCAACCAATCAAGGTAGAGAAAGGTAAAGGTCACCTATTCCTCCAGGGAATTCCCTAAGAGGCTTTAAAAGTGATCCTGTAAGCTCACTCTGCATCTTCATTTTGGTGGATGGAGATCCAGCAGTCTGGTAATTTCTGCAGAATAAATACTCTTTGCCTTTGCATACCATTTGAGTCTGGGATATCATTCTTCAGTGAATCACAGACCCTTATAGAAAGATTGGAACATACTGATTTTTATCCCCTGGCATCGTCTGCCTAAGGAAACTAGGGTACGAGTTCTCAGAGACAGAATTTGCGCTTCTGCAGGCCCCGGAGGAAAGTCACAAGGGAATTAATATTGCATATGGAAAAGAGTTGAAAAGCATTGTAGAAATAGATATTCAGATGAGCTCAATAAACCAGAGGAAGAGATTCTGCAAATTTAGACAAGCTGTGGATATTAATGTCACCCTGACCGGTTTAGCACCTTTCCATTCTCATGCTAACACTGTAACCACACATTTATGTCCAGATGGCCTGTGATTTGGAGGCTTTTCTAAGAGTTAAAAGTTAATATATAACTTGCTTTAGCAGACACTGAACTGTGACTTTATGCGCACATTGTGCTTTCTGGTGACATAATTACATAGATCTTTTGGGGAAAAAATAATGGGCTTGAAAAAAATAATGAAAAGGTTTTTTTGATTTTGTATTATTGTATAACAAGGAAGTGTGTAATCAATAAAAGACTGAAGTTGAAAGACCCCCCCAAAACGGGGAGACCCTCGCTCAAGTCTCAGGATGGCGCGACCCCCCAAGAACTCACGAAAGACCGTCCTTGCTGCAATCACACGAGGTTTAATTCGGGGGCAGTGAGAAGGACCAATGCACTGGGGTCGAACCCATAACCTACGCAGAGGCAGAGGGGTTCAGCCCCGAGCAGCTGAAGTCAGGGGTATTTAAAGGAAAAAACCACAAAGGGGTGGGGAAGGGAAGGAATTTGCGTTATGGGGAAGTACAGAATGTTAGTCACAAGTCAGTTGCATCCTGAAACATTGTGCCTCTGGCCCTGAGGTTAGGTCAAAGTCACCTGTAGGAATGTAGCTGGGTGGGATTTTTGCCCGGACATGTAGTTTCTAATCTTGGCTCTAAGTTTGCTAGGGGGTTTTGCCCGGGCATGTAGCTTCCAGTCTCGGCTCCAAGCCTGCCAGGGGTCTCAACCCTCCTCACAAGAGGGTCAGGTCTTTCAAAGTAAACTCAGAGAGAGAAAACCTGAGAGAGGGAGAGAGAGAAAAAGAGAGAGAGAGAGAGAAAGAGAGAGAGAGAGAGAGCAAGCTGTCTCCAAGTGCAGCTTCAGAACAATGTGTCACTTGTCAGTTTGTGTCTGCATCCTTCACTGAGACTCTGATTTCCACTCCTTTCCATTCCTCCCATTCTCAAGGCCCTCAGAACTGAGACTGGTCCTCGGCAGGACACCCACACACTGCAGACATGAGATAAAAAGCATGGGAAAGTCACCTACTTTCAGGCAATTTCACCCAGATTTTCTCAGAGCTTTTGTATTGGACAACCCCCTGAACACAATAACCAGGCAACTAATGAAGCAGAGTCAGCTGCACATAGCAGGTCACAGCCTGCTCCTTCTGGCTCCATTCCCATGTAGTTAGAACCTGTTCCCAACCAGAGTTGACACTAGCTCCCTTGCAGTTTCTCATAAATAAGGGAACACACGTGGTTACAGAGAATCCCAGACGTCATTCTTGATGAAGGACTCATTCTTGGGGGGGGGGGGGTCCTATTGTAATAGATACTAATACTTAGTTATTTCCATAATACATAACAGTGTATTACTTACACTATTTTTTAAAGACAGGTTCTTACTGTGTAGCTTTGTCTGCTTGAAAGTCTCTATGTAAACCAGGCTGGGCTGCAACTCTTAGACCTTCACCTGCCTCTGCCTCCTGAGCGCTGGGTTTGCTAACACTGGATGATAAAGTTGCTGTTGGTATTCAGATGTTAGGTAGGTGTGGAGGTACATACCAAGAGTCTCTAGATTCAAGGTTGAGGAGAATTAAGAGTTCAAGTACAACATCTACTACATAGATAATTTGAAATTTGAAACCAGCCTCCGCCACAGGAGACTCTATCTAAATCAATCAGTCAATCAATTAAACAAACGTACAAACAAAACAAAAATCACAGTAGACCCAGCTTCCTAAGGGAAGGAAATATTGAGAAGGAGCACTAGAAAGCATTCTCGAGATGATTAAAAGAGTTGATATTTAAATACACATATAAATCAGAATAATTGTATAATCCTGATTTGTTTAGGACTTATTTATTTTATGTATATGAGTACACTGTAGGTGTCTTCAGATACATCAGAAGAGAGCATCAGAAATCGGTTACAGATGCTTGTGAGCCACCATGTGGTTGCTGGGAATTGAACTCAGGAAGAGTAGTCAGTGCTCTAAACCGCTGAGTCATCTCTCCAACGCAGAGTTGTTTAATCTTATCATTCATCCACAGCTCAGGCCGTCTGCACACAGACACACAGACACACAGACACACAGACACAAATCACAGAAGAAAATTTCACGGGAAATTAAAATAAATTATCGTTATATCATTATTTCTGTCCGTTTAGAATTTCCATGCAATCAAATAACCTATGCCCATGGCTACGCCCGCCTTCCGTCATTGGATTGGTGCCTTTGACTGTCACTCAGGCCCTGTGGGTGGACAGCTCTGAGATGAGGAAGTGGGGCAGATTTAGAAAGTTCGGTGGAGGTCTGGAGGCCTGCCATTGGGTCCGTGGTCCCGAGGCGTCCGTTGGGGGCAGCTGTGCTGAGACCGCATCGTAGGACGATCCCAGACTCGTCATGGTGAGCGCGGCACCGCGTCCCTGCAGAGCCGGTGCCGACGGCCGCGGGGCGGGGGCTGGGCGGGCTCCGGGCACCCCGGGAGTCCTATCGCGTCCCGGGACCCTGCTTGCGGACTCGAGCGGGCTGTAACGCCCTCCGCAGCTCTGCCACCCAAAGGCAAGAGACAGGAATTGCCTGACAGCTGGGTCATTTCAGCGCTGCTCACCCTAGGAACTCTGGCCTTCTGTTACCGAGAAGGGCGAGATGGGGAACTCTGTGCACTGTCTGGAAACACCGTAGCTGGGTGCAGGGAGCTGGGTCTAGTAGGGGTGACTCTCCAGCAATCTGTCACTCTGGGATAGGCCGGCCAGTGCCCTGGCTGTCACCGAGCTGGTGAAGCCCATATCTGCTGAAATCAGGAATATAGACTTGGGAGACGTCGATAGAACCCAGCCTCTAAAGATGGATGGAAGAGACTAATGGGTCTGAAAGCAGGATCTGTGAAGAGGAGCCCTGAGGATTAAATATTTGCATATTAGTCGGAGGTGGGTGGGGAAGATATAAAGATTTCAATTCTTTGTCCTTTTTTTTTTTTTTTTTTGGTTTTTTTCAAGACAGGGTTTCTCTGTGTAGCCCTGGCTGGCCTGGAACTCACTCTGTAGACCAGGCTGGCCTCGAACTCAGAAATCCGCCTGCCTCTGCCTCCCAAGTGCTAGGATTAAAGGCGTGCGCCACCACCGCCCGGCCAATTCCTTGTCTTAAACAGTAGTTTTACAGTATCTGATAGACTCAGTCTTAAAATTGCTGAGGTCCAGGTATAACCTCACACTAAATGTGTGTGGTGCAGACCATGACGCGGTACCGAGAAGCAGAAGCAGGGGGGACACAGTATGATTGTGACATCTCCCCAGGTGCTGACTTGCTTTTTCTTTCTTTCTTTTCTTTTCTTTTTTTTTCTTTTTCTTTTTTTTCTTTCTTTCTTTTTCTTTCTTTCTTTTTTTTTTGGTTTTTCGAGACAGGGTTTCTCTGTATAGCCCTGGCTGTCCTGGAACTCACTCTGTAGACCAGGCTGGCCTCGAACTCAGAAATCCGCCTGCCTCTGCCTCCCAAGTGCTGGGATTAAAGGTGTGCGCCACCACTGTCCAGCTCTTTTTTCTTCTTTTTTTTTTTTTTTTTCTCCTTTTTTATTTTTGATACTTTACATTTCCAATGTTTCCCCTTTTCTGAGTCTCCTCTTTGGATACCCCCGTCCCCTCCCCAACCCGCCTCTAGGAGGGAATTCCACCTCCCACCCCACCCCCCTCTTTTTTCTTTTTTAAGACAGGGTCTTAGTATGTAGTTGTGGTTGGCCTGGAACTTAATATGTAAACCAGGCCAGTGTATAACCCACAGAGAGCCACCTGGTTCTGCCTCTGAGCACTGGGATTGCAGGAGTGCACACATACTGAGCTTGCTTTTCATTTTGACATTTTACTTTATCTTATTTATTTATTTATTTATTTATTTATTTATTTATTTATTTATTTATAAGGGGGTGTGCCATAGTGCACGTGTGGTGGTGTAAGATCCGGACCCTCGGTCAGTGATACTTACTTCAAGATGTCTTGGAGTGAGACACCATGATGCAGATCTATGTAAAAGCAAGAGGTTTGTTTTCCAGTGCATGAGGGTCGACCCTCAATCAGTCTCTCAAGTCAAGTGACTAGAAGGCGACCTCAAATGGCTATTAGAAGCAGTCTTTATACTTTTTAGGGGCACAGGTTACATCAACAAAGTTACAGTTCAAACTTAGTGGCTAAACATATTGACCATTAAATCTATTGGCTAGCAGGCATGGGCAGATCATAACTGCATTTTGAACTCTGGGGCTTTCCAGAGGGTCAGGCAACTATCAGTCAGTATATTCTGAGAAGTTTTTACTCAAGAATGTTCCTGTGGGCGGAGAATGATACTTGGGCTAGCTTTGACCGGACCTGGGTGGGTGTGAGGCTGGTGAGAGCCCCTAGGGCCCTTTAGTGGTTATCTGGCGTGGCAAGTGCCTTTGCTAGTTCAGCCACTGTCAACCCAAGCTTTTTGTTTGTTTGGTTGGTTTTTGTTTGTTTTTTGTTATTTTGGTTTTTTTTTTTTTTTTTTTTTTTGCAATCACTCGAGGTTTATTCGGGGGACTAGTGCACTGGGGCCGAGCTCATAACCCACGCAGGGACAGAGGAGTTCGACCCCAAGCAGCTGAACTCAGGGGTATTTAAAGGAAAAAACCAAAAAGCAAGGGGTGGGGAACAGAAAGAATTTGCGTTATGGGGAAGTACAGAACGTAAGTTAGTCCCAAGGCAGCTACACAAACATTTTTGTGGTTAGCTAGTTGTTCCACTGATTAGCATAGTTAAGCTGATGAAAATGAGTGAAGATTTTCTTTCTTGGCAACTACTTTGGACAGTAGAAGGGTGTGGCTTAGCCTCCTTTGGGAGAGGGGCAAGAGTGGTTATCTCGGTAGACTGAAGTGGGGTTGGACTGTGGCACTTCTTGGAATTGAAGAGGTCCTCAGTGATGGGGGACAGGGTGTCAGTGGTAATTGTTGATGTATTGGTCAGGGTTCTCAAGAGTCACAGGGCGTATGGAATGTCTCTCTATATTAAGGGTACTTATTATAATGACTTACAGTCTGTAGTCCAACCAACCCAACAATGGGCAGCTGTGAATGGGAAGTCCAAGGATCTAGTAGTTGCTCAGTCCCATAAGGCTAGTCGTTTCAGCTGGTCTTCTGTGTAAGCTGGAATCCTGAAGTGGGCAAGGGCAAGCAGGGTTAAGAGTGAGCCTTCCTTCTTCCAATGTCTTTACGTAGGCCTCCAACAGAAGGTGTGGCCGGATTAAAGATGTGTGCCACCAAGCCTGGATTTGGACTTTGTTCTGCCCCAGGCTGCCCTTGAACTCAGATCTACTTACCTCAGTCTCCTGGGATTAAAGGTGTGTACTATCTTGCCTGGGCCTAAGCTTTTCTTGGCCACTAGGTCAAACATGTCAAAATATGGGTCAGAAACCTGTGTCTTCCAGCCTAAAGATCTGGATCACAGGTGAGCCCTCCCTTTCTGGATTGTAGTTCATTCCAGATGTAGTCAGGTTGACAACCAGGAATAACTACCATAGTTGAAAACTCAGATAATACCATCTGGAGCTTAGTGGTAATTAATATTACCATTGCAAGCACACCAGAGTCTTTATTGGAGTTTGGACTTGGGTCACAAACCTTCCTGATGCAACAGGTTAAGAAAGTGACCCCTGGTTCTAGGGGCTTAGGGTTTATATAGGGAAAAAATTGTAAGCAGGGGTTTCCAAGCCTTGGCACCGCATGAAAGTGATTGGTGCACAGCATCTGTTCAAACCACAAGGAGACCACACATCTTAACCTGGGAACGACTCGTGTTTTCTTAACTCATCCTGTATTGTGACCAGTCTATCCTGTTATAGTGCACTGACCACAGCTGTTAATGTCTGTTTTTAACTGCTGAGAACACTTGTGTGGTCTCTTTCTCAGAGCCCAAGGGTAGGGGGCTGTGTCACCCTAAGAACAAGTAACTCAAAATGGCGTTTGGAGAGCAAGATGGAGGTTTTCCTGCTACCTGATCGCTTCATAATAAGAAGAAATAGATCTTACCAGCCAGAGTCAAAAGAATAGAATTCAAGACAAAAAGGGGCTGTAGGATTGTAAAGTCATAGTAGTTAAAAGTGACCATAGGTGATTTCTGGAGACAGGTAACTATAACTCTGCATTCGTCCATTGCTACTCACTGGTGTCTTGAAGTGTCCGTGGGGAGGGCCAAAGAGGTTCACAGGAATAGATGGGGGTAGGGCAGTCTTCCCCCTAGACTGGTGAGTCTCCAGTGATAGGACTCATTTGGAGACTTGAGGAAGACTCAATAGGGCCTCCGCCAGTAAGTGTTGAGCCATCTTTTATCCTGTGGGATGGTTTTAAGGTACCTACAGTCCCCCAGATTCCAAGAACGTGATGCCATAAAGGTGGAGTTAGGTTTGGGGCTATACTTACCTCTTTTTCAGTGAGAGTTTGTCTCCGTGGTGTAATGAATGAGAGTCTGTCTGGAGGAAGAGCCTGCAGGAAGTGACCCTGCTAGGAGTCTTGCAGGATTGTAAAGCCTGTGGCCAGGAGAAGCCAAGTTGAGTCTCCAGTGTGAGCCTAGTGGGAACTCTTTAAAAATTAGATTAGTGCCTGTCTTTTTTTCAGAAGACTGAAGATACCTGGCTGCACTGAAATAATCCTTAATTTTGAGAGTCTCTTTCCCAAGTGAAACTGGGAATGAAAGGTAGGGTATTGTCAGTTTGAAGTGATCAAGGGACCCCCCCAAAGCATGGATAGTGTATTCTATGAGGCTGTTTGTGTTTCAGTGGGGAGTGCCTTATCCCGTCTTTCCCCCATGTCACTCTCCTACACTCAATAGGCTCTAAAAGTGGAGGGAGTTTAAAGGCTCCTTCAGGATCACACTGGCAAGCGGGGTGACAGATCTGGAAACATCACAAGGTCTGAAGGGGCTTTGCAAAGAGTCTCAGTGAGAAGCTGGAGGACTTTGGCCTCCAGTTTTGAAGCCCAACTGTTGAGGAGTCCCCATTGGGAGGGCTGAGGAAGCAAAGGACATTTCTGGTTTTGTTTTTGTTTTTAATCATCTTGAAGTAAACGCTGCAGATCTGTGGTCTACAGCCTGTAGTCACCTGAGGGGTGTGCTGAGGATGAGGGAGCCTGTTAGGAAAGCTAGGCAGCCTGTTTTAGAAGCTTAACTGTCTGTCTGACCTGTTCACTGGCCAGAAATGTCTCGGGAGCCTTGCAATGTATAGAATGACCACCTAAATTGGACGGTTTCCAGTAAGATCAAAATTTCCAGGATGAGTTTAATTGGGATAGTATGGTGACAGGAAGACCTCCTCTCTCCCCAACTGGCTGCATGGTTGCATAGACAGCAGAGGCTGAATCTGCAAATGCTGGCTCTATTCCCACTCCATGTGGGTCAGCTTTGGGGCTGAAGTACACTTACTCAGAAGAGGCTTATGTTCTGTGACTTATGGGGGACAGTATAGCATCTCTCAAAGTCTGTGTCCTGTCACTGTAAAATCAGAGCTGTCTGTTGAGCCAGCATTGGGTGCTGGCAGCACAGTAGCTGAATTCAAAGTTTGGCAAGATTTTCCTGGCAAGAATTTTTAGCAGGTAAAGCCTGACCTTTACAAGGAAGAATTCCGTGTTTGATGAGTTTTATCTGAGCCCTACTGAGTTGAGAGTTTTCAGGGGCAGACAAGGTTTTTAAGTTGGCTAGAGCTGGCTGTTTGCATGACTATCTTGGTAGGGACTATAGCTACCAGGACTGAGCAGAACCCAGTGAGTGACCAAGCCCACTCAGTCAGTCAACAGGTTCTCCAGCGCAGGAGTGAGGGTTGAAAAGAAGAGACCATCAGACAATACTGCAGCATGGCCTCAGTCAGTTCTGAGACCGAAGGCAGGTTTATTTTTTCCCAATCCACTTTTATACCATTTTAATTACATGCAAGCAATAAGAGCAAACAGCACAATAAACACAAATAGCCAAGGAATGAGCAAGGCAATAAGTGAAAGTCTGTGATCGCTGTTTCTGAGGGCATGTCAGGATGACGGAAATATCTGAGCCTACTTCCTGGTCCAAGCCCAAGATCAGTCTCGCCTGAAGCCTACTTCTTCTGTTCCACCCTAGAAATTAAGATTCCTGCCTGAGCTTACTTCCTTGTCCTTGGCCTAATGTCAGATAACTGCCAAGCGGTCCCCAAAGCTCTCCACAGGTGAGGATGAGAATCCTGGTTGGGAGCTGGAGCTGGAATGCATCGGCAGAGTCATCCCAGGCGTGACTCACGGCAACGCTGGGCAGTGTTGTAGAAGAACGTGTCAGCTTTGTGGGAGTGGATATTAACATCCGTCCTGAGGTTTTGTAAAGGCATAATGCAGGACGCAGTGCCAAGAGAGCCAAAAATATTATTGAGTGGTGAGAGAAAAATGGGCCTTTCACCAACCAAGAACAGTTGAAGAGGGTAAAAGGGCACAGTCCAGAATCCTTCCAGCAGTGTGCTGCCTTCGTCAGAATCAACCAGGAGTATATCCGAACATTCTGCAGTAGTCAGCACACTGGCTCTTCAGGCCAGAGCCAGGAAGCTGCCATGGTCACCAATGAGAAGCTGGGCAAAAAGAACAAAGCAGATGCCACCCTCATACCAAACCCACTGGACCAGACTTGTATCCATCCTGAGTCCTGTGACGTAGCAGTCAGGTTTCTGTCCATTGGAGGGGCACTATATGAGACTGGAAGCCTGAAATGCAACAGAAAATAAATTTATCTCTCGGAAAAGAAGGCATAGAGAAAACTGCTGGAAGGTTACAGACGACTACACACACCCTGCAGGTCATCACAGGTGGTCTGAGCCAGCCCAAAACCATTGACATCAGAACAGATTTTAATAAACCTGACTTCAAGAGAAGCATAGTGTGTCTGGAAGATCTGCAGGTTGGAACAGTTCTCACAGGCAGAGTGGAGAATGCCACTCTGTTTGGGGTTTTGGTGGATATAGGAGTGGGGAAGGCGGGGCTGATTCCTCTCCGGTTCATACCTGAAGCAAAGCTATCCAAAACAAAGAAGAGAGAGGAGGAGCCTGGGCCTGGGGCCTGGAGAGAGTGGAGGTGAAAGTCCTTAGTGTTGACATTCCCCAGTCTAGGCTTTCTCTTGATCTCCTCCTGGTGTTGTGGCCCCACTGAAGGCCAGACACCAGTGTGTTCCCTCATTTCTACAGCCTGACAAGAGAGCCGATGAGAGGGGCTCCATCACACTACCCTGACTCCCACACAAAGAGCCATGGCCGTCCCACAGCAGCAGTTTCTAACTTTCGTAATTCCTCCTTGACCACACTCTCCACAGCAGGTGGCTTCCATCCTCCTGCTAACGGCTGCTGCCTTAGACCTGGGGGGTTGGCTTGCTTATTTGAAATGTGCGGTGTTGATTGACACATTAAGACTAGCGGTCTTTAATCCTGCAGTTTTATTAAAGTGTTATTAGCATTTTTTGCTCATAATTCATAATTTTGTAATAATCTTTATTTCCTTTTAGCAAACAAAGTAAAAATATACTAGTAAAAGATTATCATGTGTTTATGACCATCACCTGAATCCTTTCAGTGTGTTCCTCAGAACATATGTATTGACCTCTACAATAAATGACTGGCTGGTGGGAAAAAAAAGAAGAAAGATTTATTTATTTATTTATTTATTTATTTATTTATTTATAGCAATGTCACTCAATTTTTATAAGTCTCATTGTGACATACTTTAATTTTCTGTTTTTTTTTTTTTTTTTCTGATCTCCTTTTCACAATCCTTTACTTCAGTACAAAACTATTTTATCATAAAAAATCCTTGCCAAAAAGCATCTGCTTCTCATCAGGACAGTGTCTAGGAGTAAAGGGGCCATAAAAGCCTGCATGTAGGCCACATTTGATTACTAAATTTATAATAGTTAAGCGTTTATCTTCTTTTAAGAATTCTAGTGAGAATCTCCTATGTAAATATAATGTGTTTTGTTCAAATGTCTCTAGTTCCTTCTGTACCCACTATAACAAATTTTCTTTCCCAACTAATGTAATTTAAAACAAAAACAAAAGCTGGGCAGTGGTTGTGCACGCCTTTAATCCCAGCACTTGGGAGGCAGAGGCAGGCGGATTTCTGAGTTCGAGGCCAGCCTGGTCTACAGAGTTCCAGGACAGCCAGGGCTACACAGAGAAACCCTGTCTCGAAAAACCAAAAAAAAAAAAAAAAAAGAAAGAAAGAAAGAAAGAAAGAAAGAAAGAAAGAAAGAAAGAAAGAAAGAAAAAAACAAAAATACCCAAAACCTCACACTACTTAGCATTGCCAGTATGTGAAGGGGTCTAGGGTCATTGCTGGATCACGGGCAGTCTATGGGCCACAGCCAAGACAAACTAACTCTCCTTACCCTCGCAGCCATCAATCGCCAGTAGCCCCTCAGCCGGGAGTAGGATTTTACGAGCCCCTCAACTCAGCCATGTTGGAATTTTACCGACTTAATCTTGAGCCTGTAGTCATAGCTTCTGTGAGTTCATGAGTCCAGTGTGGCTGCCATGACTGGAAAGCAGTGTTTCATAGCAGTCCTTGAAAGACCTCCGAGCTGGGGAGACCTTCACTCAAGTCTCGGGACGGCGCGACCCCCCAAGAACTCACGAAAGACCATCCTTGCTGCAATCACACGAGGTTTATTGGGGGGGGGGAACCAGTGTACTGGGGCCGAGCTCGTGGCCTACACAGAGGCAGAGGAGTTCCACCCTGAGCAGCTGAAGTCAGGGTATTTAAAGAAAAAGCCATGAAGCAAGGAAATTCTATGTGTCATGGGAAGGTATAGAATGTCCTAAGTTCATCACTCCTGCGGTTAGCTGTTTCCTGAGACAAAAGGTGTAGATTAGCTATTTCCTGGGACAAAGATATGGATTGTTGCGATATCAACCCTGCTGTTAACTATTTTCCCGGGACAAAAGGATGTATGTTAGCCATTAGGCGGTGGAATATGGCTATGTTATCTCTGGCTTTAATTTGCTAAGGGGGGGGTCTAACTTCCCTATAATGGGCTCGGGTCTTTCATCCTCTGTAGCACCTGGCCCTTAGAATCTTCTAAACCCACTCCCAAGATGACCCCTGAGCCTTGGGCATAGGGAATGTGGTGGAGATACGCCATTCAAGGCTCAGCTGTCCAGTGTCTCGTTCTCTACACTTTGACCAGTTGGAAGTCCCTGTAGTAACCACTGCCTGCTGCGGAACAAAGCTGCTTCAGTTTAGAGAGGACGTTGGGAACTGCAGTTTCATATCGTGTCTGTGTAACTAAGTAATGATAGTTCTTGCCTGTGTGGGTTTTTTTTTTTTTTTTTTTTGGTTTTTTGAGACAGGGTTTCTCTGTGTAGCCCTGGCTGTCCTGGAACTCACTCTGTAGACCAGGCTGGCCTCGAACTCAGAAATCCACCTGCCTCTACCTCCCAAGTGCTGGGATTAAAGGCGTGCGCCACCACTGCCCGGCTCCTGTGTTGTTTTTTTTTATAGCTTGAAAGACACCTTCATGTGTCCAGGCCCCATGTGCCCAGGTCCCCAGAGCTGTGTGGAGTTTAGGCTGTAGTCCCACAAGCCAACTGTTAAGATATGACAGTATCTGTGCAGACTCCTGATGGGGTCTGTCTATGCAATGCCCTTTCATCAGGATGCCAGAGGGCTAATGATTCTTGCCCTATTAGCCCTGGAGAAGGGTGGAGAGATGAAAGCTCGACCATCAGGGAGAAATGAGACCTTTGAGGTCAGTCTTTCAGGATTGACCTCAAACTAGTGGATTCTTTTCCATTAGCATGCAGAGCCGAGAGTTTGCTCTGAGAGCTAGATAAGTTAATGTAGGTCTGTGTGCACTGATTTCTAACTATGTACACCCAATCTTCCTTCCCTTGGGATGATGTTAGGTGTCCAGGATAATTTTCCAGCTCTCTGGCATGTTGCTTGTGATGGCGTTTGATGTACTTATTTTCTCGGTGGTCAGTGTATTGAAATCTGTCAACTCATCTTTGCCTTTGAGGGGATTTGATACATGTGTAGATGTTTATTAACCTTGTTACCATTGTGTAGAAGTAAAGTAAGGATTCTGGAATGGCTTATACTTGTAACCCCATTTTTCCACCAGGAAATATGTTTTATGTCCTAGATATTCATCTGTATAAAATAGACGTGCATATGAAATATTTGCTGATAATAACTTTATTTTAAAATAATGCTTCGGCATATATCCAACATTGATATTTCTTAAAGGTGTAAACAACTTTGCATACACGTGAGACCGCTACTGCGTCTGACGGACTATAGTGCAGGGCTAAATGGCAAGAGGTGGTGGCAGGAAAAGATGAAATGTGTTTGTTTCCACTAAAAAACAAAAAACAACAACAAAAACAACAACAAAACAAAACCCGTGGTTCAGAAGAACAGACTAACGATGTAAAGGACAAGAACTGCAGTTTATAGCATACTTGATTCTGAACCAGGGTCTTCCAGGTGACCCGCGTTGGTGGTGTGATGGCGTGTGCTGTGCAAAGCATGCGTGTCGCGTGTTCTGGACAGATGCTACGGTGAAGTCACACAGAAGTACAAAGTTGAGCCCTGCCAGTTACACATTTGATGTTGAATTCAGTACACATTTGATTTTGGATTAATCTTTGGTTGCATATTCCAAAGCCTTTCAGTGTTCCCAGTTTTTTGACCTGTACTTTCAGTCATGTGACCCCTGTGGTGCTGGGACTCACAGTCTGAGGATAGGATTTTGTGCTGATTAGCTTAGGTCAGCTTGACACAAGCTAAAGTCATTTAAGAGGAAGGAATCTCAATTAAGAAAATGCTTAATTCAGATGGGGTTGTCAGCAAGAACATAGGGCATTTTCTTAATTAGTGATTGATGGGGGAGGGCCCAGCCCATTGTGGGTGGGGCCATCTCTAGACTTGTGGTTCTGGGTTCTTTAAGAAAGCAGGCTGAGCAAGCCATGGGGAGCAATCCAGTTAGCCACAGCACTCCATAGTCTCTGTCCAGCTCCTGCCTGCAGGTTCCACCCTGCTTGAGTTCCTGCCCTCTGCATTTGGTGATGAACTGTTATGTGGCGCTGCGAGTGAAGTGAATCCTTCCTCCCCGAGTTGCTTTTGGTCATGGTGCTTCATCACAGCAGTAGGGACCCTAACAAACCTGTGAGACCTGTTTTGTGGTAGGCGCTGAGAACTGAGCTGTAGCGTTGCTCCTTCTAGGCACACACTGTAACGTAGTGTCATGACACCAGCCTCAGGGTTTGCATTGCTTTCTTTGGAGATTGTTATTTTTATATAGTTAGGTTTATGCATTCCTTCCCTTTGCTGTTCATGACACCTCTTTACATACCCACGTGCTCTATGAATTTTGTTTTTGATGGAATTAGAAAACTCTAGTTATGTTTACTTGAATAACTTTGTTGACACAGAGATAAAGATGCTTGTGTTGATTTTCTTTTTCCCATGATGTAGAATACAATCAAGTTGTACTTTCTGTAAGAAACTAAACACACACACACACACACACACACACACACACACACACACACACACACACGGATCGGGGTAGGAGGAGTGGACCCCCACTTTGTGCTCCTTGAGTTGAAGAGAAATGTGTCATTCCAGGGGTTGGTGTCATTTGCGGACGTGGCCGTGGACTTCACCTGGGAGGAGTGGCAGGGCCTGAACACTGCTCAGAGGACCCTGTACAGGGACGTGATGCTGGAGACCTACAGCAGCCTGGTGTTCCTGGGTGAGTATAGGACTCATCTCTCACTTTAGAGACGTATTCTTATTTGTAGCTATGTATGTGTGTCTGTAAGGGTGAGCACCACGCGTGTGGGCACCTGAGGACACTAGAAGTCACCGAATCACAGAACTGAGCAGGTAATTGCCAGCTGCCAGGTTTGGATATTGGGAACTGAACTTTGGTTTCTGTGGTGGTTTGAATAGGAATGGCCCCCATAGACTCATGTATTTGAATGCTTGGCCCATGGGGAGTGGCACTATTAAAAAGATGTGGCCCCATTGGATTAGGTATGTCACTGTGGGGACAAGCTTTGAGGTCTTACATGCTCAAGCTATGCCCAATGTGGCACAGAGTCCCCTTCTGTGGGATCAAGATGTAGAACTCTCAGCTCCTCCAGCACCACATCTGCCTGCACGCTGCATGCTTCCCGCCATGATGATAATGGACTCAACCTTTGAACTGTAAGCCAGCCCCACTTAAATGTTTTCCTTTATAAGAGTTACCGTGGTCACGGAGTCTCTTCACAGCAATAAAACCCAAACCAAGACAGCCTCCCAAGAGCAGTATTTGCTCTTAGCCCTAGGGCCATCCATTCCAGCCTGCTGAACTTTGTCAATATTATTATTTTGGGTTATCTATCCTGCAGTTTAATGTCACATGAGGATGTTCTGGCAGCCACTGAAGAGTGTGGGTGTAGATCCTTGCTGACCAAAGTGTCTTACTCATTCCTGAAAGAAACAGTTCCAAATGGAGCCATGGTTTCTTGTTAGGGGACTGTGCCAGCACTCTGGCACTGTTTGCTAAGTATTTCCAATTTACAGACCCCTGCATTGCCAAACCTAAGTTGATCTTCAAGTTGGAGCGTGGATTTGGGCCATGGAGTCTAGCAGAAGCTTCAAGCTGGAGCCTCTCAGGTAAGTAAATGTGTGCTAGGAAGTCAGCAGCAGACAGAACACTCATTAGATAATGGTCATGGCAAGCTGTTTTTATCGAATTTCATCCAAACCCAGTCCTGAAACACATGCATTTTTTTTTTTTTTTTTTCGAGACAGGGTTTCTCTGTGTAGCCCTGGCTGCCCTGGAACTCACTCTGTAGACCAGGCTGGCCTCGAACTCAGAAATCCTCCTGCCTCTGCCTCCCAAGTGCTGGGATTAAAGGCGTGGCCACCACTGCCCGGCCCACGTGCATATTTTTATTAAATCATTTTTTTTAAGTCCAGTTTTAAAAGAACATTTTTGGAGTTATTCTATCTTTCTGTTTTGTTGCTAAACCATATTTCCTTTTCATTGCTAGGTTCCATAGTGGAAGGAGAGGGCAGACTCTCTTCAAGTTGTTCTTATACTACGTGTGACACACACACTGGATGGATGGATGGGTGGATGGGTGGGTGGATGGGTGGGTGGGTGGATGGGTGGATGGGTGGATGGGTGGGTGGGTGGGTGGGTGGGTGGGTGGATGGATGGATGAATGGGTGGGTGGGTGGGTGGACGGATGGATGGGTAACAGAAAAATGCAGTTTGTGAGTCTGGTGTACAGAAGAGAAATGAGAGGAGGACTAGAAAGGAGGGCACATTAGCCAATGTCTAGGAGTGGGAGTGACGTGGCACACTAGCCAGTATCTAGATGCGGGAGTAATTAGAACTACAAAGTCACATGGTCCAAAAAGACTTTTTTAAAGGTCATTAATATTAAATTGCTAAAAGTACAAAAGAAAGAATACAAGAAACTGGTGAAAGAGGAATGTGCTTAGTTACTTTAGAAGACAAACATATTAGCACAATATATGTCTTAGCAAAGACGGTAATGACCAGAACGCGTGGGCTCACGTATTTTAGACCCTGAGACAAAACCGTGAGGCACGATTACTTTGACCAAAAAGTTCTCCTTTAAAATTAGAAAGAATGGATGACTTTCTCCAATCTGCATGAATTAAATCTACATTTTCACAATAAAACAAAGCAAAGAGACACGAGTTAGACCCCTGGTTTCTTATTGCTAATTGTTATTTATTGTGAAATAGAATATGCACCCTTCCCATGGGTCAGTACGCGTCTTGGTTGGGATTTCTGTTGCTGTGCTAAAACACCACGGCCCACGAAGGGAGCCAAGGTTTATCTCAGCTTACAGCTCTGCAGCACAGTCCCTCCTGGAGGGAAGTCGGGGCTGTAACTCACACCGCCGGGACTGGAGCAGAGACCCTGCTGCTTCCCGGCCTCTCCCTGTGGGCTTGCTTTCTTATGGGGCTTAGGACCAGCAGCCCAGTGGTGGCACTGACCACTGGCCCTTCCACATCACTCAAGAAAATGTAACGCAGGCATGCCCACAAGCCAGTCTGCTCAGGGCATTTGCTTAATTGAGGTTCCCTCTTTCAGGATAACTTTAACTTTGTCAAGTTGACATAAAACTAAGAAGTACAATAAGCATCTGAAAGCATGAGTTTACTTCTATGTTTAAATTCTGTAGAAATATGCGTGTATTATGATTGAGTCGCGATGTTTCTAATAATAGGTGTTGATAACGTGAGTGCTCTGAGTGACACCAGCAAGGACATTCCTAAGACACGTTTGCGGCAGCTCAGAGTAACTAGCCAAGAGACGCCAAATGGAGGCACTGTTGAAGTAAGTAAAACATGTCATGCAAGGTCAGTAGGAACCAGTTCGCATGCCCACACACAGCAAGCGAACATGAGACACTCTCGCACTTAACCCTGGCCGAAGGGGGTACTTTCCCTCCGTGAGCCTGATTAGATGCAGGCTGGGAATTTTCATCTAAGTAAGTAACCCGGACTCCCCAGCATCTTGGTTTGCATAACAATAAAGTTTATAGTGTTATAGTCAATGTTTTCAAAGAGGGGTAGCCTTTGAAACAAAGGTGATATTATTGATACATAAAGAAGTTTCATGTCAAAGACACTTCTAGTAAACTCTATAAATAGTTGAAATGTTTTCCTTGCCCAAGACATGGCTTATGTGGAAGCAAAGTGTCGAGTGTAGTGTATGTGGGTAATGTTTGTAAGGAAACTAAGTCAGTAAACGGTGAAGTGCACACAGGAAATTTAGTGATTGTTAGAAAGCTTTCATTAAGAAGCTATAATGCGGGGCTGGAGAGATGGCTCAGCGAGTAAGAGCACTGACTGCTCTTCCGATGGTCCTGAGTTCAAATCCCAGCAACCACATGGTGGCTCACAACCATCTGTAGTGAGGTCTGGTGCCCTCTTCTGGGGTGTCTGAAGACAGCTACAGTGTACTCACATACATAAAATAAATAAATCTTAAAAAAAAAGAGAGAAAGAAATCATAACTCAGAATATCAAGTGGCTCATTCTAGTAAAAACAGCACCAAGGAATCTAACAAATTCTTTTGTTTCAAAAACTAATGACTCAACAGGAAGTCTCCGAAGGGTCAACATCCTGTCCTGGCAGAGCACCCGTAAAAACGTGCCGCAAGTTACAGAAAACCAAGAACCAGACATCGTACAGTGACGGGAAGCTCTTTGAGTGTAAGGACTGCGGGAAAACCTTCTGTCATAACTCAACCCTGATTAAGCACCACGGAAGAACTCATAATGCACACAAGCCCTATGAGTGCGAGGAGTGCGGAAAAATGTACTACTGGAAGTCAGACCTCACGTCTCACCAGAAAACTCACAGGCAAAAGAGGAAGACCTACGAGTGCAGAGAGTGTGGAAAGGCTTTCTTCCGCAGGTCTCACCTCAACGCACATGTAAGAACCCATTCAGGCGAGAAGCCTTACGCATGTCCAGAGTGCAAGAGAGCCTTCTATTACAAGTCTGACCTTACTAGACACAAGAAGACTCATTTGGGCGAAAAGCCTTTTAAATGTGAAGTGTGCATGAAAGCTTTTTCTCGAAAGTCAAAGCTCGCTATACATCAGAAGACTCATACGGGCGAGAAACCATACGAGTGTACCGAATGCGAGAAAGCTTTCTCTCACAAGTCACAGCTCACCGCACATCGGATCGCCCATTCATCTGAGAACCCTTATGAATGTAAAGAATGCAATAAATTTTTCCACTGGAAGTGTCAACTCACAGCACATCAGAAAAGGCATACAGGTAAGTATGGGGAGACCAGCATGAATTAAAACTGACAATACAAAAAAAAAAAAACAAGACAACTGACAATACTTCTGCATATGTATCCAATAAAGTGAGGCAATCCTTTGCATATTACAATATAAAGCATGTTCCCGGTATACCACACAATCCCACGAGACAAGCAGTTATAAAAAGAGCCAATTGTGCCTTAAAAGAGATGCATATTAAATAAAAAGAGTAATAAAAACCCCATGGACAGACTAAATAATGTGTTGTTAAATCTAAATTTTCTTAGTGTTGGTAAAAAAGGAACAACAGCAGCTGAGAGACACTGGGTCATCAAAACACAGAGGAATCAGGCCAGTGCTATAAGGGTGGATTGACCTTAGAGTGCAGGCCTGCAGTAGTTTTAAGGTGGGGACATGGTTATATTTATGTATCTATAGGGGATGAGAAAATATGGTTTCCAACAAAACTTAATAAGGATTAGATCTGACCAGGGAAAACCTCTTATCGGCTGAGACATAAATGTCTCCACAAAGCAGGTGATTCTCTCACAGACTGTCTCAGTTACTGATTTCTCCTTCTCCCCCCAAAAATGCATGCAAATCAACCTCAAAAAGGCTCGCCCAAATGACCGGTCACACAAAAAGTGGACAATACATAGACTGAACAGACTACACAGAGACTGGACAGACAACACTGAAAATACACAATGCAAAAACCGGGCAACAAATGCTACCGCTTTCTTTTTAAAAACTAACCACTTCCCCCCTCCTCAGGCCCGAAACAGAAATTCTTCACTCCAATTCAGCAGGAAGTAATTATATATAAAAGACTGTCATCCCAGTCCCTTGAGTTGGAGTCGATGGTTTTGGTCATTTGATGTATTATGGTTGTTGTCATCTGGGGTGGTGGGTTGTTTTGTTTAACTATTTCATATTAGTAGAAATTTAAGGTTGATCTGTTTAATTATTGTATATTGATAGAAATTTAAGGTTGTTTTGCTAAATTATTCTTGATTGATAGGAATGTAAGGTTCTGCTGTTTGACTACATAAACTGTTTAAGGTGTGATGTAAGCTTCTAGTCTTATGGTTCTTATCGCCGTTTGCATTGTGTGTAGATTGTTAGAAAAAAGGAATATTTAAAACATAAACGGGGATATGAACAGGAAATGTCTGGTTTCTTTGGGGACTCAGCTGTGTCATGTGATGTTTTTCTGGGAACTGTCTTATGAGAGGATGTTTTACTGAGAACAGATACCTGGTGTCTTTCTGGAAGACGCCTGGAAAAGGGGCAAGTGACTCATTTGATCATGGTTGCCTTAGGAGTTTAGCTGTACAACAAAAGCCCTTTCAGTCTGAGTCTTAATTGGCCACCCAGTTCTACACAGAGTATTTGGGGCTTCTCTTGACTTTTATGCCTCACTTGTACTGAGTATCTCATCACCACACTTGTAAGCACTTTGTCCTGACAGTCTTATGACAGCGGTGGTGAACTGTCTACTCACACGGCCATTCCAAATGCTGTCTGGGGATGTGTAGGCGCTATTTGTAAGGCATAGCTCCCAAGGCACTCTTACTGACTGGAACTTATGGCAAACCAGGAGACAGCTTTGAAACCCACATACCTCCCACTGTAAACAGCTCCACCGGCCCTGATGGCTTTCCTTGGTGCGGGGTTGCCAAATATTCATGGGTCACAAGTCTCAGGTGCATTATAGACCATGGTTATCCTTACTGTATGGAAAACCTGAAAGTGAATATAGATTAATTTTACACAGTACAGTTGGTGATTAGACAGAAGCATTTTAAACGTGAGAACATAATGTGTAAGGACAAAATGCCACAACTCAGTCTTCACCTGCACGAGGTGAATCAGGAAAAGGAATGAATGATACATAATACCCCGGTAAATGCATTCAAATCTGTCTGCTGGTTTTAGAGGAGTAATGGAATATAGAAACTTGGGGTTAAAAATGTACATTCAGGGCTCTGGAAGAAGGTTAAATGGGTAAGTTGCTTGCCATGTACTCCTGACGACCTCTGTTCACATTTCCATAACCCATGTAAAGACCAAACATAGCAACACAGGCATCTGTAATACTTGTGAAGAGGTAGAACCAGCCAGAAGCTTAGGAGCACAGTGGCAAAAATGAGAGACCCTGCCTTAAAAAACAAGGTGGAAGGAGAGAACTGACTTCAGAAAATTGTCTTCTACATGTGCATGCATACACACAATAAAGAAAAGCCTAAATCCATTCCTTCTTATTTCCAAAAAGTTAATACTTTTCACTATTAAATATTATTTAGTAACTAACACTTTCTGTTTGGGTTATCTATGCATTTTTTCAGGGATAATATATAATTTTTTTTTTTAGATTTATTTATTTATTATATATAAGTACACTGTAGCTGTTTTCAGACACACCAGAAGAGGGCATCAGATCTCATTACAGAGGGTTGTGAGCCACCATGTGGTTGCTGGGATTTGAACTCATGACCTCTGGAAGAGCAGTCAGTGCTCTTAACCACTGAGCCATCTCTCCAGCCCCTATAATCTTAAGAGGTTGTTTTACATCAGATCACAGTATCTGACTAAACTGGCAATTTGAATGACCCTCATAGACCATTATGGGTTTTTGGGATGTGGCTTTATAGACTTTGTGAAGACTTGGGGCAGGTGTATCATTGGGGGTGGACCTTGAGGGTTCAAAGGCTGTAACTATTCCCAGTGTGTTCTCTGCCTCCTTGTGACCATCATGTGAATGAACCTGTCGCTGCTACCATGCATTGCTCTGTCGTCCTGGACTCTTACCTTCTGAATCATAAGGCTAATTAAACACTTTATTTTTTATAAGTTGCCTTGGTTCTGTTTTGTCATAGTAATAAAAAAAAAGTAACTAAATATACCTGTCATTCTTCATTGTACCCCAGTGATTACTTTTGACAGTTGTCACCTAGAATACATGAGGTTCATTCCCTCTCTCTTACTCCGAGTTTTAAAAATGCATCATGTATCCTTCCTCCTTGTCTACAAATTCTCACTTGCCTACACTGTATTCAAAGTGGAGCTCAACATCTTTTTTTGTTGTTGTTGTTGGTTTTTTCAAGACAGGGTTTCTCTGTGTAGCCCTGGCTGCCCTGGAACTCACTCTGTAGACCAGGCTGGCCTTGAACTCAGAAATCCGCCTGCCTCTGCCTCCCAAGTGCTGGGATTAAAGGTGTGTGCCACCACCGCCCGGCTGGAGCTCAACATCTCTGGTCTAAGAAAAGCCACATTTACTGTGGTCCTTGTGCATAATCTTAATCTGAGAGGTTTCACTGAACAAAGTCTGATTGGCCTCCCTAACACAGGCTTTATGTAATTGTGTTTTCTTCCGAGTCTAGCATGGCCTTGGTAGGGAGAGAAGGACATGGCTCCTGCCCCTGGGACAGGGTCCTCAGGCATGGGACTCGTGAGTATCAATAGCTGCTGTGGCTGTAAGACTTGTTTGCATAATAATGTACATGTTTTCATGTTCCTCTGAGGAATGCCTTCCCTGCCAGTGTTAAAGTCTCCATGATAATCAGAGACAGCAGGAGTCCAGAAGGCGAAGGTGTGGCTAATGTCTCATCTGTTGTGCCCAGATCTGGAGACCACCAAAGAGACCAGGGATCACAACTCCTATGCAAGCACATGAGAGTCTTTATTCAGCCTCCAGCTCCGGGCTTAAACCCCTGTGGCACAGCAGGATAGGAGAGTGGCCCCAAGGTCTACGGGAATGGGTTTTATAAAGGAAAAAAAAAAAAAAAACCCTCAAGTGGGGATTTCCAAGCCTTGGTGGTATGTGATTGTGTAAGAGGGTATAGAAATATTCAACAGCATCTGATGAAACCACAAGGAGGGACCACGGAGGGACCACACATCTAAAAGAAGCATCTTGACCTGGGAATGACTCGTGTTCCCTTAGCCCACCATGTTGTCATTGGCTGGGCCCAGCTGCTGTGTCTATCTTGCAATTGACAGGGACATGCTGTGGTTTTTCTCAGAAATCAAGGGTGGAAACCATGTTGCTCTTAGGACAAGTTACCTAACTTAAAATGGAGTCTGAGAAACAAAATGGAGTTTACTCTGCTTTCTGCTACTTTAATCCCTTCAATGCCCCACTTCTACTAGTAGCTGTGGAGGCCAATCTTGGGCTCCTTGAGGTCTGGATTGTTAATGCTAACTTGTTGATAGACCTCATTACCTTTAATTGAATAGTTCCCAGCCTCAGTTTTATATACTTTTTTTTTTTTTTTTTTTTTTTTTCGAGACAGGGTTTCTCTGTGTAGCCCTGGCTGTCCTGGAACTCACTTTGTAGACCAGGCTGGCCCCGAACTCACAAATCCGCCTGTCTCTGCCTCCCAAGTGCTGGGATTAAAGGCGTGCGCCACCACTGCCCGGCTCCAACCTCAGCTTTATATACTGTAAAAGCTTGTTTAAAAATACACAGTCGGCGGAGGGGGCGGGGGACAGAGACAGGAACAGGGGGCGTCCCCGAGCCCACGGGAGCCGCGGGACGCCCAGGAGCTGCTGCACGCGGTGTGACTGGGACAACTGTGCCTGCCCACCCGAGGCGTAGTGAGCTGGGACACAGAGCAGCGGCCGCCACCCGCCACCGCGAGCCCTTCGGGGTGGCCGGCCAGGCGCTCCTCAGCGATACACTCGTGAGAGGGCGACACGCTGACCCGCCCGCCAGCCGCCCTCCGCCGCCCTGTAGCTTCTTCCGGAGCGCACAGGCTGCCTGGCTCCGGTCGAGCCCCGAGGACATCGCCAGCGCAAAGTGCGCCGGGGGCTTGGCATCCTCCTGCGACTGGAGCCCGGCCAGCGCCACTGGAAGGACCCGGCACATCCTTTCCTAGGTCTCCGTGGAATTGTAAAGGATGAGAAAGAGTTCACCGACTCTGCTAACTGCCCGAGCCCACCTGCGCCGAATGGCACCCGGGGTGGCAGGACCCTCCTGTGCGGCTCTGAAGGCGGAGCAGCCGGAGACGGCGTCGGGGAAACGCCTGCTCCAGCAAACCCTGCGCACCTGAGCACTGGCCGGGCCGTGGTCGCCTCCTGCTCCCTCGGACCGCCGTGTCCCCTAGTGTTCCAGACATGGACACCCGCAGCCAAGCTTCTCTCCCGTGCGTTATAAGCCAGAGTGTAGCAACCCCAAGGCCTGAAGTTCTGCCTGCCTACCTGCTTCCACACCAGAAAATTCTAAAGATGACTCAAAACCTGACAATTACTTGAACTCTCTAAAAGATGGTATATTTTGTCCCTCCTGACTTCTGTGTCAATTTCCCCTTGAAATTCTACTCTGCCACCCTACCTTAGAGAGCCTCTCTCTCTCTCTCTCTCTCTCTCTCTCTCTCTCTCTCTCTCTCTCTCTCTCTCTCTAATTGCCAATTACAATTAAGATTAGCTTATTTGTTTAAAAAAAAAAAAATTACACAGTGCAAAGCTAAGGAGCAGTAACAGAATGACTAAGGGCCCTAAGAGGGTGGAAACAGGAGTTAACCAGGGGAAGACTCAAATAATGAAGGATACCAACTTTTGGATTTTTCTCGTTCTCTCTGTTGCCTGTCCAGGCTTTCCCTGACTTAGACAATGACTCAGGAATGATCCCAGAACGGTTGAAGTAGAAGCAGCACTCCTCAGGAAGGGACACATAGCCCTCCCTGTTGCAGGAATACTAAGTCTAGTCACCGCCAATTTCATATCACCACTTCAGCCAGAGAATCTGTGTTACGCTCCAGGTGGGGAACAGATCTTTCTAGGCCTGGATATCTTCGTCTAGGTCTGCTTTTAAACACTTAGAGTTCTTTTCCTCTAAGTGTAAGGCCTGTAAGTGCAGCTATCCCGGTGCCAGCTCCGGCTAGTCCTGCCCCCAGAATCAATGCTAAGGTCAAAGAGATAGGTTCTCTTTTGTCTCACTAGGCCTCCCTCAGTTTGTCCTATCAAGGCTCTCAGCACTGTTTCCTCTGAATAATAGGTTACACACACGGGGCACTAATTGAACCAAGATACAGAACCTGTCTGGGGTA
>CM052706.1:92380052-92398027 GCA_028551405.1 Uromys caudimaculatus | reverse complement strand
TATTCAGGGCTGCCCCTGAGAGGGGAGTGAGGTGGGGGTGGGGGTGGGGGTGGGGGTGGGTGGGTGAGGGGCGCAAGCTGGTGGCTGAGAAGACAACAATGGCTATGCTAATGCCTCCAGAGGAACAGCTCCTAAGGGGAAGAGCTTGAGGCTGTCAAGGTCTTTGTTCCCCTTGAAGGTGGAAAACATTAAGTAGGTGGTTCTTTTAAATAAAGATGCCTCTGGGACTCTAAAACAAATTAACTAAAAACAAAACCACAAGCAAAAGCAGACCTTTACTCCTTTTAAAATATTCGTCTCGGGCTGGAGAGATGGCTCAGCAGTTAAGAGCACTGACTGTTCTTCCAGAGGTCCTGAGTTCAACTCCCAGCAACCACATGGTGGCTCATAACCATCTGTAATGAGATCTGATGCCCTCTTCTGGTGTGTCTAAAGGCAGCCACAGGGCACTCATACA
This sequence comes from Uromys caudimaculatus, assembly GCA_028551405.1. Lineage (NCBI taxonomy): Eukaryota > Metazoa > Chordata > Mammalia > Rodentia > Muridae > Uromys > Uromys caudimaculatus. The sequence goes on along the minus strand of CM052706.1, from coordinate 92,397,570 downwards.
CACAAGATAAATAAATAAAAAAAAAAATTCGTCTCCAGTGTTTTGTCAGCGCTATGGACCGCTAGTCACCCACCACCTGATTTTCAACAAATCTCACGCACTAAAGGAGGTTCTCATGCAAGCCGTGATAAGAAACAGGGACATCCACAGGGTAAGGGAAGACAGGTAATGGACGCCTCATTGCCACATACAAGAAGTCAACTAAAAGGTTAAATATGAGACTTGAAAACCGTGAAGCTCCTAGAATATACAGACAACATTCTGAGGCAGTGACATAGACAATGTTTTCATCAATACTTGTGAGAAACAGGACACATGGGAAGACACCAGCCTCAAAATCACGCCTCCAGAAAAGCAAGCAATTAATAGAAGAAATCAACTCGCAGAATAAGAAAATATTGTTAAACTACTCATTTAACACGACATTCATTTCCATAACGGATAAGGTCATTGAACGGGGGAAGGCCCTCCACATTTGTAGAGGGGATGTTTACATCTTCCCCAGAAAAGTCAAAGACGTAAGTGAAATGTGTGTGCACACACAGGCCTGTATGTTATCCAAGCTCCGAGATAAAGATGACAGCAGAGAGGTAGAGATGAGAACCATGTTTACTCTGGAGTCTGGAAAAACACACGAGGGGGGTGGAGAAACCCTGCGTGGTATTTACGGGGTGTGCATGGACAGAATGAGTAACTTACATTCTACAGAGCGGCAATACAGATATGATTGAAAGCCATTAAACCCTTCAAAATATGATCAGAGGGTTTTAAAAAGTTCACAGTGGAAAGGAATAATGCCTGAGCTGTTAAACTTATTCATTATTTCATCTGATCATTATGGAGGACATAAGTACACTACAAAACCACAGTTTCCCGAAAGCATGCATGTCATTACAATGTGTCTACTAAAATGTATCAGACAGAATTAGTATTAAGTTCACAGTGATTCCCCCCTAACACTCAAAGAGTAAGTAACTGCTACTGAGAATTCCAGGAGTCAGACTCACCCAAGGACACCAGGCTGCTGTAGGTCTCCAGCATCACGTCCCTGTACAGGGTCCTCTGGGCAGCGTCCAGGTCCTGCCACTCCTCCAAGGTGAAGTCCACGGCTATGTCTTCAAATGACACCAACCCCTGGAATGACATGTTTCTCTTTAGCTATTGGGACAGAAAGTGGGGTCCATTCTACTCTGTGTGTCATACCAGGGTCCCATAGCAGGTGACATTTGATTTGTCTCGTGTGAGAAAGAAAACTCAGCACGGAGATCTGTTGATGTAAAGATGTCAGAAACATGGCCAGAGTTTTCCAAAGGATTCCTACACGGACAGCTACACCCGGGCTTTCCCACTTAAAATCTCCAGGTCCAGCCGGGCAGTGGTGGCGCACAAGTTTAATCCCAGCACATGGGGAGGCAGAGGCAGGCGGATTTCTGAGTTCGAGGCCAGCCTGGTCTACAGAGTGAGTTCCAGGACAGCCAGGGCTACACAGAGAAACCCTGTCTCGAAAAACCAAAAAGAAAAACTAAAAAAAAAAAAAAAAAAAAAAAAAAGTGTTTATTGAATATGGAACAGATATCTGAAAGTCAGAAAATGGCCCCAAGGACCAAGGTCATCCTCAGCTACAGAAGCTGGAATACCTAAGAACCTGTCTCAAAGCAAAATAGCACGCCTTTAATCCCAGCCCTGGGGCAGCAGAAGCAGGGAGATTTTTCTAAGAGTTTGATGCTAGCCTAGTCTACATAATGAGTACTAGGCTAACCAGGGCTACACAATGAGACCCAGCTGCCAAAAAATGTAAAAGGCTTCACATGCACGTTCACAGTGGCACAGTTCAATCACAACGCCAACACAGAAAGTGAAAGTGCTTCTTAGGGGTCGGTACATGGTTTGTGACACAGAGAGATGGGTTTGCAGGATCCTGGGAAACGGAACAGAGCCTGACGTCCCAGGGACAGGATCGTCTAGGCACCAGATCGAACCCCCAAACCCTAGATATGGCGTTTCAAGAATTGGACGGCGGGAACCATCAGAGTCAGAGGTGTGGGGCCAAGGGGCAGAGACAACGGAGAGCCAATTGACTGGGTCCAGACATGGGGTTACCATTTCCCTTCCCGCCCAGCATGACACACGCTCCGGGCCAGAGCCCTGCGGGGGAGAGAAGCAGCAGGGCTCGGGTCCCTGCAGGGACCAGGGACCGGACAGGACGCACAGAGCCCGCCCAGCCCCCATCCCGCAGCCGGGGGAAAAGGGGGCTCGGCTTCCGGACCTGCCACAGACTCACCATTTCAGGATTCCGGAACACCCAGAGCCCTCGCTGTGGTTCTCAATGCGGAAATGTGACACGCGGCGACAGGCAGAACTCCAGACTTCTGGGAGAGGGCGGAACACCTGGACAGGACCCAAGATGGAGAACAGGTGGGACTTTGGCGCAGGAGGCATTCAGAGACAAGGACTTCGCAAGATTGAAAGCCCGCCCCTACTCTGTCTGTGTTTCTGATTGGACATTCGTCGTCATCTGGGTTCTCAGAGACGGGCTTCCCGTCTCACCTTCTCAGACTGTAAAAATCATCAACCATTGGTGAATTTAAAAAGATTGACAAGTTCTTGGCTGTTAAGTATTTTAAGGCAGGATTCCTGTGGGAAAACCAGCTCCAAACTCACATTTAAGTAGAACCTCTACTTAACCGTTATATCATCTAATATGTATTTATAAATAGAAATAGTATCATGACTTTTTTTTTTCCCTGAAATAGGGTCTCTCTATGTAGTCCTGCTCTGGAACTTGCTATGTAGGCTGGCTGCGAACTCACAGAGATTCACCTGTCTCTACATTCCTAGTGATGGGATAAAACGCGTATGCCTCTGTTAATCCCACAAATTGGAGAAGACCACCGACCCAGATCATCAGGGCCAAATTAGTTAAAGCAAGCTTTAAAAATTCATGCCCACGGGCTGTCTCTCCCCAAAGGTAGGGTTCAAGGGTTCAGCATTTGGACATGGGGAAGATTGGGTTTTTATAATTCACAAGCAGGGAGTTTACAAACAGAGGACTTGACAGGCAAGTAGTTGGGGTTACAGAAGCAGAACATAAATGTAACAAGTTGGTCATAGTAACTTTTTGAAACAAAAGCATGGTTGCCTTTCCTGGAACAGGCAGCACAGAGCCATTTGTAGTTAAGGTGGGACATAGTCCAATTCTTGAGCAGATTTATACAAAAACAGGAATGAACCTAGTTTGTCTTTACTATACCATGGCTTTCAAACCTAAGATGGAGGCAGACTGGTTGCGACTGTCTTTGTATCTTTATGATTATAAAAATAGGTGTTCATGTAGTGTGAAAGAAACATACTTTGAGATAAGATGTAAGCATATGCAGCGTTGTTCCATACTATAAATGGTCAAATGTTAACTGTTTTAGTCTTAATAATTTTTGGTTAATAGACTATAAGTGAACAAATTAATTTTTTTCTGATAATAAATGATGTGAAATTTCCCCCAGTTCCACAAACTCCATTATCAAATGAGCTAATAGAATGTTGAGAGAGAGAGAGAGAGAGAGAGAGAGAGAGAGAGAGAATTTTCTGCCCAGCTGGTTAGATTTCTGCACTTGCTGGCTTAACACCACAGTCTTGAGGTGGAACATGTCTACGTCTGAAACAAACATGACTAAGATATAGAGAATGTGGTTAGGACGCATTTGGTTAGTGCTGGGTGCCAGGCCTAAGAACCATTTTTTATAATCTCTCCTCTTCTGGTTTCCTTTGGAAGGGTGGACACAAGGAACTCAATCTTTCTGGTTTGAGACAAGGTCTCGGCATGAAGTCCATGCTGACGTCAAACTTACAATCCTCCTGTTTCAGTAGCCCAGGTGCTGGAATTACAAGCAAGTGTTACTTTGTCAGTGTTACTTTGTCAGTGTTACTTTGTCAGTATGGCTTTGTTTGAGTCCTGACCCCTCCCCCTTGTCTCTGAGCACTGCTGATTCACTCTCAGGGGTTTGTTCTCCTCTGCCCCAGGATGCCTGGTTGGTCTGATTTGATCCCAAACTTGGGGGAGGGGCAAGTGACAGACATGGAGAAATTAGTACCAGGAAATCCCTTAGGCTTCGTTAAAGTATCTGAGGTCTGGAGACAGCTCTGGGAGGCACACTGGCATCCACTCTAACTGTCTTGTTCTTAGACACGTCTGTGTCTGTCAGAGCAGCACTTCTACAGGATATTGGCAGGTTAGCTATAAACTTTTCAAAGTCACAGTGAACAAGAGTAAAGCTGTTTTGAAAATTATGTAATTGTGTGTAGATATTATTCAATACCTATTGATCTTTACAAGGTTTACATAGCTGATGAGGCTCTACAAACAGGGCCAGCAACAATTAGCACAACACAGAAGAACTGTACAAAAGCCATTCCCAAAGCAAAATTTAGAAACTTTAGTTTGGTGGAATAAGTCTATTCAAAATTTTAAATCTCTCCCCAAATTGAAAATGATAATAGCCTGCTCTTGAAAGAAAACATTTTTTTTTTGAAAGTCCTCAGAGAGGTTTATTGTAGCCCAAAGGGCCTATCATAAGAAAGAAAACATTTTATCAGCTACGCTGAATGAGGACACAACGGTGTGTGCAGCAAGGAAGAGAAATCGTGGAAGTTTTTTGTGTTATTTCTAAATGTGACTTCCCCCTTTGCTCTTACTATAGTGTCTTTACCTGCTGTCTACAGTGTAATTAAGCATATAAACACAGCTATTTGACACTACAAAAAAATCTCGAAACACCAGGGTGGGCGGACTCACAAAATGCTGTATGATATATACAATAAGAAACAAATATTTAATAAGCTTTTGGAAGGAGGAAGTTGGTGACTTGGAATAGAGACAGTTTGGTAGAAGTTTACAAAATTGTTGCCAGGCCCAAGAGGACCTGGGTTTGGGGGTTATGGTTTTGTTACTCAACTTAGAGTCACAGCCTGTACCCTAAGAAGCCAGAAATCCACTCTAGTCACCCTCCAGCACCTGAAACGAGATTAAAATTTAAATAGGAGGCCAGGGCTATGCACACATGAGCAGTCCTGGTCAAGGTGTGTTCTGTCCACACCAACCCGTTACTGTGTGATGTTGTCTCCAGCAAGGCAGTCTGACAAGTCACCAGCACTGTGTGAAATTTGAGGCAAGGTTCTTCCTACAATCTAAGTTGTAGCCACAGCCTTGGTACCTGTATTGATAAGAGAATATAGTTTACAGTTCACTTTTTGTGTAATAAATCCTGAGTTTGGACAGCTTTTCAGCATTTTCCTTCTCCCACCATGAGATCCCTGGAAGGGTAGTTCTATTTTGGGGGGTTGTTTCAATAATCTGGTAGTAAGATTAAGGGACACAAGTGCCAGGCTGGTTACAGTTATAGACCTAAGACACTTCCCAAACATTTTGAAAATTCAGAGTGAACATTCTGAGAAAGGAGGGACATTCTTTCTAAAATATTACTATTATATGACACTGCTCTGATGATCTCATCTTGAACCCTCATTTATCCCCCCAGTGACCCCTAGATGGCTTAGAGCCAGCAATAAAAAATAGGAATGAAACTATGTGCCTGACTAAGCCCCACCTGACCACAATCTAGTCCAGGGAAACAAATGGCCCTGGACTGGCCTCTCGACAAAAACATCCCGTTCCAGGAACTAGCTAACCACAAAGGCAGGTTTCACAGCTATGCTATAATTCAACCATCTTATGATTAACTTAGAATAGCTACACAAATGTTTTTGTAACTATTTTATGATAGACTTGGTTTCTCAATAGTTTAACACTTTGTGATTAACTTAGAATAACTGTTAGAGCCGGGCAGTGGTGGCGCATGCCTTTAATCCCAGCACTTGGGAGGCAGAGGCAGGCAGATTTCTGAGTTCGAGGCCAGCCTGGTCTACAGAGTGAGTTCCAGGACAGCCAGGGCTACACAGAGAAACCCTGTCTCCAAAAACCAAAAAAAAAAAAAAAAGAATAATGTTAGAATATTCTTGTAATTGCCTTATGACTGCCTTATGATTGTCTTAAGACATTCTGTATTTTTCCATGATACATGTTTTTTTACCTCAATCCCTTACTTTACACCTCCCCTTGCTTTGTGTTTTTTCCCTTTAAAAACCCCTGACTTCAGTTGCTCAGGGTCGAACTCTACCCCTGTGTGGGTTATGAGCTCGGCCCTAGTGCACTAGTCCCGAATAAACCTCATGTGATTACAGCAAGAAACGGTCTCTCGTGAGTTCCTTGGGGGGTCGTGCTATCCTGAGACTTGAGTGAGGGTCTCCCTACCGCAGGGGTCTTTCAATCTTTATTTGTAGTCACTTATCTTCAAAAATTATGGTAGTCCCTGACCGGCACACTGAAAAAGCCACTGGCTCACAAAAGCTGTCAAACAGCAGCAGGAACCCCCTCCTGCCCCCACAGGAACTGTCCAAGATGGCGGCTCCTGTCAAAATGGCGGCGGCACCACATCATCTCCTTAGCCTGCAGCCCTCAGAGGAGTGCAGGAGCTGTCTATGACAGCGCATTGCCTCCCCCACCTCAGCAAGAGCTGCCCCTCAGAAGCTGTCCACAGTGACACATCTTTCCTGCCTCAGCCTACAGCTTTCCGGATACACCACTGTAGGAGCTGTCCCACAAGAACTGTCCACAGTGGCAGCACCTCCTCTCCAGCCTCCCCAACTTCCCCCAGCAGCCCCACAGAGATGGCACTTCAGCAAAAGCTTCAGTGGAGAAGGATTTCCCACATCAACCCATGGGTCAGCTGCAGGAAAAGGGGGGTGAAAAGAAGCCACCAATCCCTGAGCAGGAAAACCCACCAATCCCTGAGCTCCTTCAAGCTCAGGACTTGAAATCCTACCAATCCTCACTCTGGAAATCTCTGCCCTGAGAAGCTCTGCCCCTTCAGAAATCCTATATAAGCACTGTCCCTTTGTCCCAGATATCCACTCCCGGGAGCAAAGGGCAGCCATCCCTGGATTCAGCCCTCCATATCCTGGACCCTCCAATAAGTCTCTTTCATGAGATTTACTGCCTGGTGTGAATCTTTCACTGGAAGAAGTCAAGAAAAGAAGCAATGAAGAGAAGAGAAGGAGTGAAAAGGAAGGAGTGGGGCTCAGCTGGAGCTCCCCTCCCCTGGGAGTTGCAATGCCTCTGCTATCAGAGCTATGAGGTTCCTGAGCACCTGTGTATCAGGATACCCTTCCACTGGGACACTGCCCCACCTCAGAGCTGTGTGGTTCCTGGGCCCCCATGTCCCAGGATGCCCTTCCACTGGGATACCTTCTCCCTCAGAGCTGTTTCCTGGGCTTTGGAGTCCCAGGATACCCACTCATCTAAGCAGAAATACTTACATTTTAAGCCGGGCAGTGGTGGCGCACGCCTTTAATCCCAGCACTTGGGAGGCAGAGGCAGGTGGATTTCTGAGTTCGAGGCCAGCCTGGTCTACAGAGTGAGTTCCAGGACAGCCAGGGCTACACAGAGAAACCCTGTCTCGAAAAACCAAAAAAAAAAAAAAAAAAACCAAAAACAAAAAAAAACTTACATTTTGGTGTCGTGACTCCCAGAGGCTTCCCTGGAGTCTGTGCTCCCCTACTCCTGGGGTCTGTGCTGTACCAGAACCCCTATCCCTTATCTCCAGCTGACCTGCAGTAAACTCACCTTCCAACTCACAGATCAATCAACACCTCATCCGATGAGGCAATGGCAATTAGGTACGCTTTTCCTTCTGGTCAGTGTAAATGCTTCCCTGAGTCTGAGGAAGTGACCGTTGAGTGTCCAGCACTCCTCGGGTACTATTGGAGGTAGAGGTACCAGCCATGGTCTTTAAGGCTACGGCTGGCCCTCTTCACGGAACCCCGTTCTCTCACCATTGGAGCTGCAGTTCTGCAGTTTCCTTAGGCCCCCCTGGGCCATGGTGCCTTTCCTTCCATCTGCCTTTCAGGGCTGCCTGTCTCACAGCTCTTCTAGGCCCCCGTGGTGTTTACAACCCCATCTCAAACCTTTCCTATGGAGGAGACCTCTACGAGAGCTTGATTCTTGTTCTTTCTATGAAAGTCCTGGTACCAGGTACAGAGACTCCTCTGTTTAGCTGTGATGACCCACTGAACAGCTTGGTCTTGTTTTGTCCTCCCTGAGGCAGAGGACACCCATGGCTACAGGCTGCAATGACATTCCACGTCCCCTTTCTCATCCCTAGGAATGGTATTCTTCCTACCCTCTCATTCCCTTGGGATACCTCTTAAAAAACCCCAACCTGTACACCTGAAACCTGACTTGAAGAGCCCTAAGTTTATTCACCTGTCCAATAAAATGTGGCTTCAATATCCTTTAGTCAATCTGAATAGTCATCTAACGGCACGCTTGACCCTAATATCAATCAGGATGTTTACAAATACTGAGTAAACAGGGAAATGGAAAGAGATTCCCTAGTTCTCTTGTCCTCAAGCCCTGTTTGTCTCTAGCCTACCCTCACTCAATGGAGATGTCCTGTCTTTTAAGTCACCACTGATGGGGAGGAAGTGAAGGAGCCGGCCAGCCACAGCAGGCACACACCCAGCACACACTCCTGGCAGGCTGGTCAGTCTCAGTTCCCTTCTGTAGTGTCCTCTGTCTCGAGTCAGCCATTGTCACTTCCTGTCTCCAAGCCTTCTGTGTTCTCCTCTTCCTGGATCCAGTTTTACAGGATTTCAGGGGCCTTTTAGGTATGAGTGGCATTGGACTGTTCTATGCTGTTCCATTCAATTAAAATCTGGCTCTGGAGTTGGTATGGCTCCCCTCCTCTAGACCTAAGTATGCTTGTTTAAATGTTTCCTCCAATATCTCTGTCCCATAACAGGCAAGCCACCTGACTATGTGACAGAGAAAGGAGAGAAAAGCAAAATAAAGGGACAGATTGTTCACAATAGGGACTATTGCTACTCATCTCTACTCTGTAGGCTTGGGTTTAATTCTTGAAACTTGCTAAGGTGAAAGACCTGACCCCCTTATGAGAAAAATTAGACCTCTAGCACACTTGGAGCCAGAAACAGAAATAGGACTGAAATTGCATGCCTGGCCAATCCCCACCTGGCTGCATTCTTTCCCCTAAGAAACGGGTGACCTTGGCCTAGCCCCAGGGCCAGAGGCACAATGTTCCAGGAACTAGCTAACCACAAAAATGTTTGTGCAACTGCCTTGTGACTAACTTATAACATTCTGTACTTCCCCATAATGTAAATTCTTTCCGTTCTTGTGTTTTTTTTTTCCTTTAAATACCCCTGACTTCAGTTGCTCAGGGTCGAACTCCTTTGCCTCTGCCTAGGTTATGAGCTTGACCCTAGTGCACTGGTCCCCCGAATAAACCTCGTGTGATTGCAGCAAGGATGGTCTTTTGTGAGTTCTTGGGGGGTCGCGCCATCCTGAGACTTGAGTGAGGGTCTCCCCAGCTCAGAGGTCTTTCAGCATGAGGATTGTTGCCATCTTAGCTACTGTTCCCTACCCTGTCCCCCAAATCAGGATGGAGGCAGCCACATGGCTGACAGCGATCTTTGCTAAGGTTTGAAAGGATGGACTTTCGCAATCTCCCTCTCACGTGGCATAAGCCAACCAAGGGAAAAACAGCTCCTAGCTATGAGGCCCAAATCTGATCATTCTTCCACTATTTTTGATCTCACTAACAAACCCAGGTTCCTTCCCTTCCTCTTCAGCCTCTCTGGTTTCTCTTTCTTCTCAGCAACAGGCTGTCCATCAGTCAGGGCTAGGCAGTCCCAGACCAGAACCCTAAATGGAATCACAGTACCCCAGGGGGCATCCTAGCTAGGAATCAAGTTATAACTTGCCTCCTGGCCAGTCTCCACAAAGCTGCCCTAAGGCTGTAATTATGAAAAATTTCAGAAGGTCATCCAATATAAAAATGAAAATCCATCACAATTCCTAGACCAGCTAGCCAAACAAAAATCCAGGCTCCCTCATCTCCCTAAGACCAAGAACCTCAATGTTCCTATTTCCAAATGTGGTCAGGAGCGTCACTAGGTTTGGGTCTGTCTAAACCACCCAGACCATGTTCAAGGTGCCAACAAGAAACACTGGGGTGTTGACAGACTCCATCCCTTGTGGCCTGGGGACATCAAACCCTGATCACCTTTCAGCCAATCTCTTTGGTCTAGCCATGGACAACTGAGTGGGCCTGGGCTCCCTTGGCCTGACCACTGCCATCTCTGACAGGAAGCCTTGGGTAGTTATCACAGTATCAGGGTGTTCAACCTTCTTCCTTCTGGACATAGGAGCCACTTTTGTAGTCTTGACAAAATTCTGGGGACCCACCTCTCCTTTCCATTCCTCTATCGCTGGAGTAGGGGGACAGCCTTACCAGGCTCACCAACCCCACCACTTAACTATGCATTCCTTACGGTGCCAACTCATCCCATCCCCTTGCTGGGAAGAAACCTTCTAGACAAAATGGGAGCTTGTTTCTTTTGCTCCCCACATCTGCTTGACCCCAGACTCACCAGGCATTCCTCCCCTCCCCTCCTCCAAACCACACACTGATGCCAAGCCAGGTGTGGCCCTGGTGGGGACAGAATGACATGGTTCCTGCCCCTGGGACAGGGCCCCAGTGTGAGCATCCATGAGTGTGGACAGCTGTTGTGAGTGTAAGGCTTGTTTGTGTAATAATGTAAATACTTCACATTCCTCCAAGGACTGTCCTCCCGGTTATTGTTAAGGACTCCATTTTTAGAAACAAGAGTCCAGGAGGCGAGGGCGTGGCTACGTCTCAGAAAAAAGATAAATGCTGGGACCTCCAGGACAGCCCTTAAGGCTAGGGGAAAGAGCTCTAGATACATGAGTTAGAAAGTAAATAATTTCTCAACGATGCAAAAAGATAAGGATGCAATATGAATTACATGACGCGCTTCATAAATCTAAAGGAAAACAGGCAGCTGCACTATGAACCAGCTTGTCAGGAAGATACAAAGGCAGGCAGATTCCTGAGTTCAAGGTCAGCCTGGGACACAGCAAGGTTAGGCCCAGGTGTGGTAGAAACAGTAATTTCAGGGCAGGGTCCCACCCAACTAGCTTTTGTGCTTAAAAAAAGGCAGACAGATCTCTAAATTCTTTTGCAATGATAAGGGAAAAAAAGGTATGCTTGCTGTCTCTTAAGAATCACAGGTCGCTGGGCAGTGGTGGCACATGCCTTTAATCCCAGCACTTGGGAGGCAAAGGCAGGTAGATTTCTGAGTTCAAGGCCAGCCTGGTCTACAGAGTGAGTTCCAGGACAGCCAGGGCTACACAGAGAAACCCTGTCTCAGAGGGAAAAAAAAAGAATCAAAGGTCATGGGATGGAGAGATGGCTCAAAGGTTAAGAGCACTGACTGCTCTTCCAGAGGTCCTGAGTTCAGTTCCCAGTGCCCACATTGTGGCTCACATCTATCTGTAATGGGATCCAATGTCCTCTTTTGGTGTGTCTGAAGACAGCTACATTGTGCTCATATACCTAAAATAAATAAGTAATTCTTTAATAAAAAAAAAGAAAGAAAGAAAAAGAAAGAGAGAAAGAAAAAGAATCAAAAGTCACGAAAACGAAGTGGTGGAGGCGGCGGTGCTGGTGTGGGTTCGCGGCCTCTATACCGTGTGGAAGGCGCTGCGGTGTGCCTCGGCTAGGTGCTCCGTGCGCGATGTAATCTACTGACACTGCCAAGAACAGGAAATTCCCGTGGAATGCTTCTTTGTGAAGTGCAATGAAGTCCTCGTTGCTGCCGGTGACGAGGTGCAGCATGGAGCTGTGTACAGCTTGGGGCCCAGACTTCTAGGAAGGAAAGGAGATTTTGGGTCCATGCTTCGAGCACTTCATGACAACTAATCGAGAAGCCTGCGGGATCTCAGTGGAAGGAGATTACAAGATGTCAATAATGAGAAAGCGATGGCCCAGTGGGTAAAACTGCAAGCCGAGCTGAAAAGGAGCAAAGGCGCCTGGAGAGACTGCAAGGAAAGCTTGAGGAGCCTGCGCACTGCTTCACCAGCCCCGACTACCAGAGGCAGTGCCATGAGATGGCCGAGTCTGGAGAATTCCTCAAAAGTATGCAGGCTGCCTCCAGCAAGATGACATCAGCAGAAATCACTGAGACTCCAAAACGGCCTACCAAGTCAAAAATGGACCAGGAAGCTGGTGAAAAGAAAAGGAAATTCTTTTGATTGGGCATGGAAGGACCAGAGGCTGCTGAGGGATCCAACACTGGCAACTCAGATGATAACTCAGAGGATGACAGCGAAGATGCTCCTGGGACTTCGGAGCCGAGCTGCTGTGCTGGGGGTGGGGACTGGGGGTAGGGGGGATGGCAGTAATGGTGTAGAGGTGGCAGCCGACTATCCTGGCGGTCCTCAGAGCTCGGGATCCGGTACATACTTTGAGTCACCTGAAAAGCTTCAGAACCCCATGACTGGGCCTGGGCAGGGCATTTTGGAGAACACAGGAACTGAGCCAGAAGAGACATCTGGCAGGGAGCACAACGAGAAGAAGTCACAGAAACAGAGGAGACCCCAGCAAGGAAGGAAACAGAGTCCTGAGCCCACAGAAAAGGACCCAAAGTCAGGAATGACTGGAGGAGACAGAGTTGCCTTGGCTTTGTCTGGAGAAGACAGGAAAAGCATCCCTGCTGCTAGCCTGGAGGGAAAGGACTCAGGAGACACAGCTCTGGCTCTGGAAGCTGTGGATCTGTCGCATTCAGCTCTGTAGCCTAGTTGGAGTCACTGGGTTTGGAAAGACTCAAGTGTGAACTGATGGCCCTTGGACTGAAGTGCGGGGGGTGGTATTGGGGAGACCCTGCAGGAGCGCACAGCCAGGCTCTTCTCTGTCAGGGGCCTGGCAAAGGAGCATTGACCCAGCTTTATTTGCCAAGCCTTCAAAAGGGAAGAAGTGACTTTCCACAGCACTTTCCTGGTGTTTGACACTTCCTCCGGTGTGATAGACTTGTGGCCAATGTTCCTTCTGATACTAAAAGCCAGTTTTTTAATCATTCGGTTCTAACTAGTCTCTTTTCAGTGGTTCCTGGGCTTGAGGTTTTCATCGGAGGCGAAAACTCTGTATGTTATTTTGCTTTCTTTTTGGTGTTTTTAAAAGAGACTTACTCTGTAGCCTAGACTGCCGAGAACTGTGTAGTTCATCTTAGTCTCAAACTTGCAGTGATCCTCCTGTCTCAGGCATGAGCCGCTGCGCCTGCTTTGTCAGAGGTTCATACATTTCTTTGGCTTCATATATTGTCACTTGGGTAAGATATTTTCAAGAAATGTATTTGTGTAACCCAAAGCAGTCAGGTGTGTTGACACAGTTATTCATAACTTTCATTTTAAAAACTTGTTTCTCATTCTAGCAGTGTGTGTAGAGCTGGAGCCCAGCTGCTTACAGGCCTCTCACACTGGGGATTTTTATTCTAGCTAGGGGCCTATGTATTTTGTTTGGTTTTCAAAGAATCAGTTTTTTGGTTTTGTGGATTTTTTTCTCAGTTGTCGATCTTGTTGACTTTTGAATTTTTAAAAAAAGATTTATCTATTTATTTATTATATGTAAGTACACTGTAGCTGTCTTCAGACACTTTTTCTCCTCTCCCCAGCTCCGCTCGCCCCGACCCCGCGTGCTCTTAACCCCTGAGCCTCCTCTCCAGCCCCCTGCTTTGACTTTTATTCCCTGTACTATATGCCTTGCATTTACCTTATCGTTCTTCTTTAGCTCCTTAAGTCTTAAGTCTTAGATCACTGAGTATAGATTTTATTTCTATTATTATTATTATTATTATTATTATTATTATTATTATTATTGTTTTTTTCGAGACTGGGTTTCTCTGTGTAGCCCTGGCTGTCCTGGAACTCACTCTGTAGACCAGGCTGGCCTTGAACTCAGAAATCCACCTGCCTCTGCCTCCCGAGTGCTGGGATGAGAGGTGTGGGCCACCACTGCCAGATTTTTATTTCTATTTCTATTATTATTATTATTATTATTATTATTATTATTATTATATCATTATTTTAGTCTATTGCCCAATTAGCAAATGTTTGTATTTTCTCTAAATGTTTTGCTGATACTGACTATTCAGGACAGAAAGTACCTGGCATCCTTTTTATGACTGACCCAGGATAGGGTCCGCCATGATGGCTTTGCCACTGCTGTTGGGAAGAACATACACTCAGTTGGCAGCGGGGTGTGTCCTGGAACACCTGCTATGTGAGGGGTTGGTCGGGTCCTTCAGATGACGTGCCTTTGCTGGTTTACTTTCATAAGGAACTAAGAGAAAACTCAAATCTCGATTATGATTGTGGGAATTGTCTTTTTTTTTTTTTTGAGACAAAAATAACTTCATTAGCATTTGCTAAGTTGTTGTTTGTATATTAATTCAGTGATCTTATATACATATGTTTCTGCATTGTTTTAAAATGTCTGGCTTTGATGGGTTTGGATTTTTTTTCCATCTGACAATTCACACATGGATACAGTGTGTCCTGATCATGTCCACAGGGTCTCACTCTCTTCTAAGGGTCTGAAAATCACTCAAGAAGACCCCAGACTTAGTATGAAAAAACAAAGAGCATTTATTCTGCAGAAACATCCAGCATGTGGGATGTGTGTGTGGTGTGTCAACTATTCTTTAAAATAGCAACCCCAGACAAAGGCATGCAGGCCTTCTTCTTATAGGGAAACAGAGGAACTCTCTAGAAGGATTAGGTAGTATAAACTTCAGTGGTGAGTGCTAGGGGATCACAGGCAGTCAGTGGTCTGTATTCCTACATCATGAACGTTTAACTCTGGGATGAAATAGAGCTGCCCGTGCAGATGGCCCACTCTGAGATGAGACATTGCCTCATTTCTGTGGTTGTCCCCAGGCTGTTCTTTGGGAGGGGTTTTACGATCTTGTTCTAGAGCTGGTGTCTTATGACCTCGTTTCTGGGACTTAGGATCTATTCTTGGAGACAGTGCCTTACAGCCTCTCTTGAAATCAGGTATGGTCCGTAAATGGAGACAAGTAGGATTTATGTTGTCTTTTCACTCCAAGGTCCAGTTGTCCACTCCTCAGGATACTTATCTGGGACTGGATATAACTCATACACACAAGGCTGTCACCCTAAAAAAAAACACCAAAAAACAAAACACCAAAACCCCCAAACCAACCAAACAAAACACCCCATCTAATCCAGCTACTCACAGTCCTACCGCCAGAGATGAAAGTCTATCATTTCTAGGGATGGCTGGCTTCTTATGCTCTTGGATTCTCTTACTCTCACTCACCCCTTATGTGAGGTAGTCCATGGCTTCTCCCATGAACCACTCCTGTGCCCATTGCCAAGCCCTTTCATAGACTTCAACAGGCCCTCCTCCAAAGCCTCCACTGCACACCTGCCAGACTTAACACCTCCTCCTCTCTCCATGTCACTGAGAAGGAGGGATATGCTCTGGAAGTCCTGGGTTACCAGCTACAACCTTCCTTTGCACCTGAAAAAATTAGAACGTACTATATAAGGGTGGGTACCTTGTCTTCTAGCCCTGACCGCACTGAACTTCCCATACATGAACTGAGAAAGTTGACCTTTGAGTCATACCTCACTGTCCTGTCTCCTCACAACCAACCCCACCTCCTGACATACAAGGTTCTCTAAAACTACTGCTTTCAGAGTTCTCTCCCTTCAGGTAGCATTAGTAAAGAATGCTACACTTACCCTTCAGCCATGTCCGTGTCTCAGCATTACAAACTGACTCAAGTTACTGACTTGGTTCCCTTAGAATACATAAGATCATTTCTTTCTGCTGGCTCCTGACACCTATCATATTTGTTTCCAAATTATAGAGGCTGCCTCTCCAGCAGCTTTTTCCCTTCACTTGCTCTAACCATTTGCCTCTCCTTGTCTACTGAGTAAGGAGCCTTTCTCTGGCTGCTGGAGCCTGTTTTGTTCCCCAAAGCCTCACAATGTGAGCAACTCTCTAGCCACTAAGGCATTTGAGCCTTCCCTCCCTGTTTCCTTTCTTTCTTCCACTCAGAGCTGCCTGATAAGCCCACAAATTCCTTAAGCCCTTCTGGGCCTTTATGACCTTGTGTCTCATGTCTCTCAGCCCTGTCCTGGAGGTTACAGAGCTGCTCCATGCCCTCCTGGCCTTCTTTGTCTCTCAGCTCTTACTAGGACCTTATAGAAACTCTGTCCAGCAGAGTTCATTTTGCTACCCTTTCTCTCTTCCTCCATAGACTCAGGTTTTATTAAAGTCTCATTTTGTTACCATAAACAGGTTGGCCTCAGTACAGTTCAAATGGCTGAAATGGGCATGCTCTCGATTTTCAATGATGGCAGCTTCTGTCATTGCACAAACAAATGATCCAAAAAAATCCTTTACATTCTAATTAAGGACTCATGTCACCCCAGATGGTACACAGGGGCATCCGTAAACTTGACTATAGAATTTGCCACAGCTGCTCATCAGGGACAGTCAAAGTACAGAGAGTACACATCCCACTCTTTCAACCCCTAGGTATAGACTCAGTGAAAGTGGTCCAAAGCTCCCCAGCGGTCCTCACATCCGTAGCATCTCTTTAGATGATACAGATCCCACTTCCCTGTCATAGCGTCTTTTAGTTCAGACCTTAACCTCTGCACATCAGCTAGATGTACTAAAGGCAAACAGAGGTGGTCTTTGTCTATTTCTTGGGGAGGAGTGCCACTTTATGTTAACAGATCAGGTATAATTGTCAGGGTCCATGCTTTGCTGAAGAATGGTATCCTGAACTCAAATACTATGTAAATGCAGAGTGTTTTGTTCTGCAGAAGTCCAGCATGCTGGGGTCTCCCATTATCAAGATAGAGAGACCCCAAAGTGAGTTTACAGGCCAATTTAAAGCACATTATGGGAATTCCAGGGTAGGTGACCTCTATCTTAATCTGTTGTGTCTATCTCTACAGAAATTCCAGAACTGTTACTGGGGAGTGGGACTGGAAACTGTTTCTGGGGAAGTCTAGAAACTGCTGCTGGCACATTGTCCTTGCCTCAGGGCAGGTGGTAGGGCAGCTTCTGACTAGCTGCCTGAGCCTGGGCTTTTTTCCCCCCAAGTAATTGATTTGCCTGGGCTTGCCCAGTTCTAAGGGCTAGTCTCCTAAACTGCTAGTTTGAAGTCTGTCATGGAGTCAGCTTAGCTTTCTCATAATAAAACATCCAACACTCTAGATGTTAGCATTCTGTCTAAACTCCACCCCACAGTTACCTGGCAACAGCCAGGTAGGCCTGACCCACTATAAAAGGGGCTGCTTGCCCCTCCTCTCTCTCTTGCTCTCTTGGTCTCTTGTTTCTCTGATTCCATTCCCCCTCTCCACATGCTCATGGCTGGCCTCTACTTCTCTTCTCTTCTCTTCTCTTCTCTTCTCTTCTCTTCTCTTCTCTTCTCTTCTCTTCTCTTCTCTTCTCTTCTCTTCTCTTCTCTTCCCTTCCCTTCCCTTCCCTTCCCTTCCCTTCCCTTCCCTTCCCTTCTCTCTCTCTCTCTCTCTCTCTCTCTCTCT
>CM052706.1:92294278-92379552 GCA_028551405.1 Uromys caudimaculatus | reverse complement strand
ATGATCTTTGCTTTGTAGTTTCTGCCTTTAAAAACCCTGCCTACCCCTCCATCGGGGTCGCTTCCCCTCGCCTCTGCGTAGGCAGCGGATCGACCCTGGTGCACCAGTTTCTAATACACCTCCCATTTTACACCGAGACGTTTCCGTGTGTTCCTTGGCTGCCGCAACCCATGATTGAGTGGGGTTTCCCCTGCCCGGGGGTCCCACAGCTCCCCTCCCCATGCCCTGAATAAACTCTATTCTATACTATACCATCGTGTGGCTGGTCCCTCAGGGGGAAGGGATGCCTTGGCATGGGCCCACTGAGACATCCCCTTTCTCCCATGCCTGACTGTATCTCCATAGAACATATCCCTTCCCTCTTTATCTTTTTATAAACATATCACCAGACAGATAGCCAAAAAAAATCATAAGAAAAAGCTCCATGCCTCTGGCTAGGGGATCATTGACAATCCAGTATGGAATTGGATGCTATCCTTCTTAACCCCTTCTCCTTTTCTTACTAAGTGTACCCTACCTTATAAAATTCTTATCTAGACTTCTCCAACAACAAATACAAAAGATGTCTAATCAGACATTTAAGTAGTGTTTATAGTATTACCAATCCCTTGCTAGGGAGCCAGGGGCTTGCAACACCCAGTTATATCCTGAGAGCAATAATCAAACTTGCCCCAAGGACCTCGATGCTCCTGATTAGGAGGAAGCAGTCTGATAACACCACCCCCTTTCAAACCCTTCTCCCTTTCTAAACTCTGATTATTTATTAAACAAAGAAGGGGGGGAAATGTAGTTCCTAAGTGGTGCACCACAAAAGCTGTTGAGCCACAAAAACCTTAAAAGATGCAGCAGGCGGGCAGTGGTGGCACACGCCTTTAATCCCAGCACTTGGGAGGCAGAGGCAGGTGGATTTCTGAGTTCGAGGCCAGCCTGGTCTAGAGAGTGAGTTCCAGGACAGCCAGGGCTACTCAGAGAAACCCTGTCTTGAAAAAAACAAAAAACAAAACAAACAAACAAACAAACAAACAAAAATATGCAGCAGGCCCCCTCCTTCCTGCCCACAGTAAAATATCCCACAGGCGCTGTTCAAAATGGCGGCTCCTCTCAAAATGGCGGCACCACAACGTCTCTGCCTGCAGCCCAGGAGCTGTCCGTAGTGCTGACTTCCGTTTCTGCCTCTGCAGGAACTGCCGCTCAGGAGCTGTCCATAGTAGACAGCTTTTCTGCCTCCGCCAACTGCCAGCATAAGGAGCTGTCCATGGTGACAAAACAGTCTTTTCTGCCTCAGCCTACAGCTTTCCTGAAACACCACTGCAGGAGCTGTCACATGAAAGCTGTCCACAGTGGCAGCACCTCCTCTCTTATCTCAGGATGCTATTGTGCTGGGACATTGTCCCACCTCAGAGCTGTATGGTTACTGGGCCACCATGTCTCAGGACGCCCTTCCACTGGGATACCTCCTCCCTCAGAGCTGTGTGGTCCCTGGGCTTCTGAGGACCAGGATACCCTCCCATCTAAGCAGAAAGACAATGATCACACAAGGACTTTAAAATATATCTCAAGACACACAATTTAACTTGGAAAAAAATCTGGTCCCTAATTATAAGGGGTGTCCTTATGTATGTGATACTAAGTTTTTGGTTTTTATATCTGAGTACATGTAGGTGTGTGGTCAAGTTTGTACCATGATGCAAATGTGGAGTTGTGACAATCTGTGTGTTCTCTCCTGAACATGTGGCAGCCAAGAGCTGAACTCAGATCATCGAGTTTAGTGGCAAGTGCATTTATCTGATGAGTTATCCCTCAGCCCCAGTGATACTAAGTTTATGTGGTATTTTTAGAACATAAATCCCATGCTTTCTAAATTATCCTCTGTCTGTGTGTGGTGGTGGCATCCTGTAGTGTCCAAGTAGCAACATTGGGTTTTCACTTAAAAATGTTTTAATGAAATACTATGGTTTTATGAAAAAGCATTTTTATGAAAACTTTTAAAACAAAACTTGATGATCACAAGCAGTGATAAGCATTATTATTATTATTATTATTATTATTATTATTATTATTATTATTGGTTTTTCGAAAATTTTCAAGACAGGGTTTCTCTGTGTAGCCCTGGCTGTCCTGGAACTCACTCTGTAGACCAGGCTGGCCTTGAACTCAGAAATCCACCTGCCTCTGCCTCTGGGGTTAAAGGCGCGCGCCACCACCGCCCGGCTGATGAGTAAGCATTATTATTGAAGTGATGCACAATCATTTTCCCCCAGAAGAATATCTAATCCTCATTGTGTCCTGATCACTCATCCATACCACAGTTCCAGTGTTCCTTACTCACAATGTCCAAACTTCAAGGACCGGATCATCCGTAGCCTTCACTTCGAAAGCAGTGCTGATTTTACATATGTGTGTAGTATACATGTATATGTATCTGCATATCAAAGTTCAAAGGTTGGGTGTCTTTCTCAACTACTCTGTTCCTTGTTTTTGAGACAGGGTCTCTCACTGAACCTGGAGCTCACCACTTTAGCTAAACTTGCTGGCTGTCAAGTCCCAGAGATTCTCTTCATCTCCCTAATACTGGGATTACAGACATGCACTACCACATTAGGCCTTCAGGCATGGGCCAGACTTTACCCACTAGTTTCTCCATTCCCTGCAGTATTTTTAATAAATATAAGTATACTGTGCTCCCATATGGCCCATTTACACCGTCATCCATTCAATACTTCTTTTTTTTTTTTTTAAAGATTTATTTTATTTATTATATGTAAGTACACTGTAGCTGTCTTCAGACACCCCAGAAGAGGGCATCAGATCTCATTATAGATGGTTGTGAGCCACCATGTGGTTGCTGGGATTTGAACTCAGGACCTCTGGAAGAGCAGTCAGTGCTCTTAACCACTGAGCCATCTCTCCAGCCCCCAATACTTCTTTAATGTTTTCCTTTAGTATGGTACATGTCACAGCTGATGAATCAATATTGATACATAGTTATTATTGGTTGTTAGGAGGACTGAAACCAGAGCCTTCTGCACAGTACCAAGTTGTATCCACCACCATAGTACATCACTATTAACAGAGGACTATTGTCTATAGGTCACCTTTGGTGTTATAAGTCCAGTCCTGAGTACCGACAAATACATTCACAGTGTAGATCCACAATCACAGTAATATACAGAATTTTCTGTCCTAAAATTTTCTCCAGTTCTAGAGCAAGAGCTCTGCCAGTATGGCCCTAACCCCTAAGAATTTTGTTTTGTTTTTGTGGTAGCAATATAATGGTGCTTTCCCAGAGGTTGTAGCACTGGATTAGAATGCAGGAAGATCCCCTACCAGCTCATATTCCTATGAAAGCATAAATAATTGCAGAATGAATCCATACATTCAGTTACTAATTGTGGTGAATTGAATAAGGTTGGCTCATGGGAAATGACACGATTAAGAGGTGTGGCCTTGGAATAGGTGTGGCCTTGTTGGAAGAAGCGTGTCACTGTGTAGGTGGGATTTGAGGTCCTATGATCAGGCTCTGCCCTGTGTGAAAGAAACCCTCCTCCTAGCTGCCTATGAGACAGCCTTCTCCTGGATGCAGTCCGATCAAGATGTAGAACTCTGAGCTCCTCCAGCATCATGCCTGCCTGGATGCTGTCATGCTTCCCGCCATGATGATAATGGACTGAACCACTGAAAATGTAAGCCAGCCCCAATTAAATGTCCTTTATAAGAGTTGCCTTGGTCATGGTATCTCTTTACAACAATGGAAATTCCAACTAAGACACTTCAACATAATTTGAATACAACCAGAGTTTTGGTTCCCAAGGATTCTGAGAACTTCAGAAATGGCTAGTATATAGACATGCGTGGATGTCAAAAAGAAGTTCCAGTGAGTGCCTTGGACCATGTGTGAGGCTCCATCTCTGTCTGGGATGTTGGATTACTTGATGCAGGCAACTCATGACTGACATATGAGGAACATGGACTCTCAGTCCTTCACCTCACACTTTACACTCTACCCACTTGCATCGCCCCTAATGATGTGTATGCAACAGGCTTAATGAACCCGACTTGGATCATTCTTGGACAAAAGTACTTAATCACTCAATACTTGCTGTATGCAAATGTGGATGAAAATTTGGTTCCTAGGGTAAAGAAAATCCTCAAACTTATCTTCCAACTTCGATTTTTCTTCTGACAAGGTTGTGACAAACAGGACAGATAGTGTACATTCATCCAGGAGAATTGAAGGTGGCTGTTTACTCAACTTCAGCATGCTTGGCCCCTGATTTTCAAAATAACACACACACACACACACACACACACACACACACACACACACACACACACCACTCACTTGAGAACTATGGAATTGATGCTGAACATATCAACCCCACTCAAAGACAGTGGTCTTCAGACACCTGGTGTTCCTGTGGGCTGCAATGTTGCTGAGTCTGCAGGTTTTCCTTCCCAGGGTATGGTTCCTGCTGTGGGTGTGCCACCACTGCCCGGCTCAGATTTTTATTTCTATTATTATTATTATTATTATTATTATATCATCATTATTTTAGTCTATTGCCCAATTAGCAAATGTTTGTATTTTCTCTAAATGTTTTACTGATACTGACTATTCAGGACAGAAAGTACCTGGCATCCTTTTTATGACTGACCCAGGATAGGGTC
This sequence comes from Uromys caudimaculatus, assembly GCA_028551405.1. Classification (NCBI taxonomy): domain Eukaryota; kingdom Metazoa; phylum Chordata; class Mammalia; order Rodentia; family Muridae; genus Uromys; species Uromys caudimaculatus. The sequence continues at coordinate 92,374,884 of CM052706.1, read as the reverse complement.
CGCCATGATGGCTATGCCACTGCTGTTGGAAAGAACATACACTCAGTTGGCAGCGGGGTGTGTCCTGGAACACCTGCTATGTGAGGGGTTGGTCAGGTCCTTCAGATGATGTGCCTTTGTGTAGCCCTGGCTGTCCTGGAACTCACTCTGTAGACCAGGCTGGCCTCGAACTCAAAAATCCCCCTGCCTCTGCCTCCCAAGTGCTGGCATTAAAGGCGTGCGTCACCACTGCCCGGCCAGACAAGTGTTTTTTATATGTGTGTCTGGAAACAAGAACTTGAATTAGAGAACACAGGGTTTAAAAATAAAATAAATTAAAAATTAAAAGTCTTTCTTATTCAGGTCACAGTGGCTTCAGGAACATAAAAGACAAGCCCCTGCTTCTCCTTCCAAAGCCAGTCAACAGACCTATTTACAACAGATTCTGTGCACGGCGTTCTGTTTCATGTGGATGTTTTAACTATATAGATGAACACTGAGTTTTGAATAGATTCATATCACCACAGTTGTGTAATGTCCTTATGCATTATGCTTAGATTAAAAATGTTCTTGTTTTGGTTTGATTTTTAGGTTTTTCAAGACAGGGTTTCTCTGTATAGCCCTGGCTGCCCTGGAACTCACTCTGTAGACCAGGCTGGCCTCGAACTCAGAAATCCGCCTGTCTCTGCCTCCCGAGTGCTGGGATTAAAGGCGTGCGCCACCACTGCCCAGCTTAAAAATGTTCTTGATCTATAATTAACTCTATATTTAGCACAATGAACTGTTCTGTCTTCACTGTTTTTCCAGCAAAATGGAGATGCTACTTCTGTATCAAACACCTTTGCATTTGAGATTTATGTGCTGTTAACAGCATTAACCAAATGCAATATAGCAGTTCCCAGTGCCAAGAGCTATATCTAGTGGGAAACAGAGGAAATTTCAGGACTGTCTCCTAAAACACCAATATTATAGGATGGTAAGAGTGCTGTCTGAAGTGGGAAGCTATCTATTCCTTCATACGACTGACAGCTAATGCTCTTTCTGTCTGTCCTCAAGCTGGAAAGTTCATGCAATGGCAACGTGGTTGTTTGAAAGAATGTTCTCCAAAGGCTCGTGTATTTGAACACTTTCGTCCCCAGCTAGTGGCGATGTTTGGGGGAGGTTTAGGAAATGTGGCATTGTTGACAGAAGTGTGTCACTGGACGCAGGGTTTGTGAGCCTAAGACTGTCAACAGTTCCAGGTTTCTCTCTCTGCTTCAAGTTTGCGTTAGAAGATGTGAGCTTGCACCATCCTATTCCAGCTGCGATGACTGCCAGCTCCGCCGGACAGAACAGACTCTAAGCCTCTGTTAAGTATAAGCCAAAATAAACTGCTCTGTCAGTTTCCTTGGTCATGGTGTTTTATCACAGCAATGAAAAGGAATTCATACAGCAGGTTACTAGACTCTCAGTCCCCCTTCCCTTCCCTGACAATCTCAGACATTTCACATGAAGGCATAATATTCAACCTGCGCGCGCACACACACACACACACACACACACACACACACACACACACACACACACACAAAGGTTCTAACCAGGTATCTCTGCTATATCTTTCTTTCTGGGACTATTCCCATGCTGCTGAAGAATCATACTAGTATGCCAGTAGACATATTCACATAGCCCTGAAAGGCCTTTAGAAGAGACATTGGTATGATAAAGACATAGGATTCAATTAAGGTAAATCTCCAAATAACTTCATGCAGACCAGGGTGACCGACCAAATGAAGAATAAATTGTGAGCACTTTTTTCTCATAGATAACCTCCTGAAGCACTCTTGCCTCCATAAATCAAGTAATTCTGTATATTTCAACGGTCATCATTGCTTCATACTTTTCTATATAACTTTTAATATCCAACACATTCCAATTAAATTACCACATGTAGTAACACATTTAATGATACCTTCTAAAATAGTTTCCTCTTTAGAGACATCAGGGACTATATTATATACACACATATGCATGTCATATAATATCACTTAGGCTGAGAATTTACCATGCTTTAACCTTCTACATCAACCTATGGCATTTTACCACTTTTGTTCAAGGCATACGCTAAGGGGTCTACACTAGGAAAGGAAATGTATATAGTCTTCAAAAGATAACATTTGGTAAACATACTTAAAAAAAAAAGATTTATTTATTTTTACTTATATGAGAACACTGTAGCTGTCTTCAGACACACCAGAAGGGCATCAGATCCCATTACAGATGGTTGTGAGCCACAGTGTGGGTGCTGGGAATCGAACTCAGGACCTTTGGAAGAACAGTCAGTGCCCTTAACCACTGAGCTATCTCTCCAGTCTGGTAAGCATACTTTTATCTTTGTTTTTGTCCTACACATAGAAATAAGGAACCCAGGGGACATAACTGCAGCATGAGCATTCCAGTCAACAGGATGAAATGAGAGGCGTTGATGTCAAGGACTTTACCTTTGTGGACAGCTGGGAACAATTATGCACCTTACATTTACATTTCTATATTAAAATGCTTCATCCCCACCCCCCACCTTTCCCACCACAGGTCTTGAGCTTAGATACTATGGTTTTCGATTTTGAGTTTCTAGGGGATTTCCGAATGTGCCAGTGTGTGTGTCTCTACATCTATGTGTGTTTCTTGGGCTCTTTCTTTGGCTCTTTGTTTCTCTGCTCATTTGCTGTCCTATTCAGATTTATTTGTTTTTATTTTAACTTAATTTCTTATGTTCTTTTTAAAAGATGCCTGTTTGTTTTCTAATGAGAGAGCAGGAAAGGATGCGAATTTGGGAGGAAGGAAGAGGAATGGGAACCTTAATTCAAATACAGTGTATGACCTCCCAATCTATTTCATCTTTAAAATGAAAAAAAAAAAAATTAAATCACAGTTAAAAAAAAAAAAAGCTCCAGTTGGGCACACCAGCTCTGTTCTGTAAACACACTAGAAACAAGTTCTTCCTCTCACTTCTGGGATAGTTTTATAACAGTGTATTCCATGTGCATTAAGATATGCACGATTGCAGAAAAAACGTAAGTTATAAAGGCATCATATTCAACAATTTGTAAATGGAATTTTATTTTATTTTATTTTTTATTTTTTGGTTTTTCGAGACAGGGTTTCTCTGTGTAGCCCTGGCTGTCCTGGAACTCACTCTGTAGACCAGGCTGGCCTCGAACTCAGAAATCCACCTGTCTCTGCCTCCCAAGTGCTGGGATTGAAGGCATGCGCCACCACTGCCCGGTGTAAATGGAATTTTATCAAAGGTAGTTTTTTGTAGTGTATTTTTAAAATTTCTTTATTATTTTTTAATTAAAAAAGAAAAAGAAAAAACCTTGAAGATAGGACTGTTTTGTGTGGTCCTGGCTGTCTTGGAACTATTTCTGTAGACTAGGCTGGCCTCGAAATTACAGATCCACCAGCCTCTTGGTCCCAAGTGCTGGGGTTAAAAGTGTGTGCCACCGCTGCCTGACATGTATCTTGGTTTTAACATGAAATTTCTCACAAAGAACTTGAGCTCAAGTTTGAGCGCTGTGTTTGGAGGCGACATGCACCTTAGGGGGTAGCATCTAGTTACACCTACATAATTAGGGCCATGCTTTAGAAGAGGGGATAGGTACATGGTCTATGTTGGCCCATCCCCTGCCATGTGAGGGAACTCTTCTACCACAACCACCTGTCACCATGATAGTGTCCATATTGCTCTGGGCAAAATAACCATGAACAAAATCCTTTGAAACCACAACCCCAAACTACTTCAAACTTTAATTTGTTTGTGTCTGATACTTAGAGTGACAGAAAGATAATGAATAGAGTAAGTCACAATATCTATTATCTATCTATCATCTATCTATCTATCATCTATCTATCTATCTATCTATCTATCTATCTATCTATCTATCTATCGTCTATAGTCTATGTATCTCACTTATGTATACAGAATATTCCAATCAGGACTACAAACATACAAAGGTATGCACCATGCCACTTCCATTTTAATCCATTATTATTTCTTATACAAAGTATACGTGTTTCCTATACTGTCATGCTGTGCATTCTATAGACAAAATTTGAATAATAACATAAAAAAAACATGTTGTTAGAAGTAATTGTGTAGAAACTGATGTTTAGTAGCATTGAGGGTCTTTGTCTACTACATTCACTAACTCCTACCAAACTAGTTATGAGAAGAAGAAATGCCCAATGAAAAAGCTGAATGTACACTGGCTGGAAATATCATTGTGTTTATTCGGTAGTATATAGTTGGATGCTTCATTTCCAATGCCATCTCAAACAATTCCATCTGGAAATTAACATGCAAGTTACAGAAACTGAATTTTCTCCCCCAAATTTATGATGTATAAAAATGTTGAAATTTCACTGAAAATGTCACATATTAAAGATATATATACTTGCACGGAAGACCATTCCTCTAATCCAAGATCACACGCTTGAACCGGTACGACTGTGAATATGAGAACTGCCCATGATACAAACAATTCAAAGTCAGTCTGGCCTGCTTATCTAGACCTTGTCTCACTAGACAAGGTGTGATTTCACTGAGAGCACTCAAAAAGGCATCATCAATTTGTTGCAACTTCTTCCAGATTGCTTGTAGTCTCTAAAAATGGACTCATGGGCATGAATGTTGAAACCCCAGGTGATGTGTAAGAACCCTCAAACCCAGAAGAGGAAATGCATGTGCTTCCCAAGCACATGGGACCGAGCCACACTCAAGCTCAACTCATTTGTAAAATTTAAACGTGTTCCCAACCTTCACATTTGATTTCATGCCTGCTAATGTGTGAGTGCAGCTTTTATAACCTGTAGACTGATGGGGTTCCTACTGTGTGTGTCTATAGCTGAACACTTACGTCACGATACTGATGATGTAATGTGATGATGTAATGCGATGATGTAATGTGATGTAATGTGATGATGTAATGTGATGATGTAATGTGGCACCTGTACTCTTCTATCACACGCCTATGCTTTACTATATTTTTGTTGCTTCTGACATCAGTTGAGTTTCAAGTATTATTTAAAAAGTCGCTGATATTCTTTCTTATGGTTTAATAAGTCTAATTTTATGGTATGTTCTCTGATGCCAGTTAGGGACTGACTTATTAAGAATTACTGTCGTCTATATCTTCAGGGTTTGTCTGTCGCCTGTGTGAGTCCTTAGATGCCGAGTAAGATCTGACTTGGTGTAAAAAGCTTTCTTGCATTCTATACACACATAAGGTTTCTCACCTGTGTGTGTTCTCTGATGTCGAGTGAGCTCATATTTGCACTGAAAGGCTTTCCCACAGTCTTTACATTCATAAGGCTTCTCACCTGTGTGTTGCCTTTGATGTACAGTAAGTTGTGAATTACAGTAGAAGGCTTTTCTGCACTCTTTACACGCGTAGGGCTTCTCGCCTGTATGTGTTCTCTGATGTACTGTGAGGTCTGACTTGCGGTAGAAAGCCTTACTGCACTCGTTACATTCATACGGCCTCTCACCAGTATGAGTTCTCTGATGTCGAGTGAGGTCGGACCTACACTGGAAGGCCTTCCTGCATTCTTTACATTGATAAGGCTTCTCACCCGTATGAGTCCTGTGATGAACGGCGAGCTGTGACTTGCAGTAGAAAGCTTTACTGCATACTTGACATTCATAGGGCTTCTCACCCGTATGAGTCCTGTGATGCACAGTGAGCTGTGAATTGCAGTAGAAGGCTTTATTGCACTCTTTACATGCGTAGGGCTTCTCGCCGGTATGAGTTCTCTGATGTACGGTGAGGTCAGAATTGCGGTAGAAGGCTTTCCTGCAGTCTTTGCATTCATAGGGCTTCTCACCTGTGTGAATTCTCAGATGCACATTGAGCTGGGACTTGCTGTAGAAAGCTTTCCTGCAGTCTTTACATTCATAGGGCTTCTCACCTGTGTGGGTCCTCTGATGCACAGTGAGGTGAGACTTGCAGTAGAAGGATTTCCCACATTCTATACATACATGGGGTTTCTCACCTCTCTCGAGCCTCTGATATTGACCGAAGGTAGACTTAGAATAGAAAGTTTCTCTACATTTTTTACAGTCATATGGATTCTCGCATGTGTGATATCTCTGCTTTGTGCTATACTGTGGCTTCAGGTAAAATGCTTCCAGACATACTTCACATTCATAGGACTTTGCCCCTCGGTGGATTTCCTCATGAATCTTCAGTTCTGCCTTAAGACAAAAGAATTTGTTACAGTCCTCATATTCACAGGGAGTGTTCTGTAGAGTTTACTATCTGAGCTTTTCTTATCGTGATTTCCTAATGAGATTTCTCACAATGACTACATTGAAATATTTCTCTCCACTGTTAAATATAATTTCATTTACTGAATTTAGTCAAAGAATGTTATCTCACATACATTGTATTAGAAACTTTGCTTCCTAATCTGCACCTTGACTTGAATAAATGATGCCTTATCAAATGATTTCCATATTTACTGAGTTCATTATAACTCCCCTACAAATGACAACTTCTATGCTAATAGTTCTCCTTTGTAAGTTTTCCTTGACTCTAAATATTTAGGAAGACATAATTAGCTGCTGCTAAGGATTCTCAGAGACTTGGGGTAACTGAAGGATTTCAATTCTTTAAAATTATCAAATTCCTCTCTAGCCTACATCTTACCAGTTTCACCAATGAGAATTTTATCTCCCCACAGACTAAGTTTCTAAGAAAATGTTCCTAAAATAGTTTCCACTCTTTTTTTTTTTTCCGAGACAGGGTTTCTCTGTGTAGCCCTGGCTGTCCTAGAACTCACTCTGTAGACCAAGCTGGCCTCGAACTCAGAAATCCGCCTGCTTCTGCCTCCCGAGTGCTGGGATTAAAGGCATAGGCCACCACTGCCCAGCGTTTCCACTCTTTATATTCAACTATGAAATACAATTTTGAGAGACTTGGAGTTAGCCAGATACCTGGTTGATGAACAGATGGGAGAGGGGCTGTAACTAGGTAATAAAGATAGTGAATTTCCAGGTTGGCAGCTTCTTCTTCACTCTCTTGATCTGAGATAAAAGCCTGGCAGCTTAAAAGAAAGACATGGTGGGCTTCTTTTCCTGCCAGCAGAGCACCTTGCTGATGGATCTCCAACAAGTTCAAGGATGGATCAGTACATGTTCTCACCAAAGCGTTGGCTCTATTAGCCATTCTTTCTTTGTCTAGACTGATCAACCCTAAACTGGGGGAGGGAGATCCCTCAAACACCCTGGAAAACCCCCAAGCCACCAATGAGAAGCTGGACTTCAGGTTCCTGAGGGTTCCCTCAGCTCTGTCTGCCATGTGTGTTTCCTCACCCCTGTGAGAACCTTTCTTCACGGTTGATTTGTCTGCTCTGTTTGATATTCCTTTTGATGCTGTTACACTCATGATGCTTCCTTAACTGGAAGAGAAAATCAACCCAACCAAGAACCCTACATAGAGCCACAGTTTATGCTCACATCAGTTTTACCTACTTCAACCAGTTCTTCATTTGATGTATGGCTGTTGATTTCAATTTGCCAGAAATGTCTGCTATCATTTTCCTGGATGGTATCAACCAGGCTACTCACTTTGTCGACACCTGAAAATATTTAAAATTTCAATTCCCATGAATTAGGCACAAGCTTTATTCAGTTCAAACACATTGAATTTTTAAGATATCCACTTATAATGGCACACATCCTAGTCTTCGATGAACTGAAATGACACTGCACACTAGCAGATATTGAGGTGCTGAGTCCTGGTTCTCAGTTGCATTGCTGTGTTGCTGAAACACATAGCAAGAAAACACCATTTCTCAGTTGCAGGTCTCTCTATACCACGTTCCCCTTTCACTCTTCTATCTGGCCTGTTTCTTTATTATCTGAATGTAGAATGTCTTACCTTCTTCTACTAGCTACGCATAGGACTTAAGTATTGTCAGTATTCTCTCTCCCAAGTACAACATAGATTAGGGAAAGAACTGCTACACAGTTGTATTTCAATTAGTATATTTTACTCTAACAAAGATCAGAAGGATCCTCTAAGGGTTTTGAGGGAAGTTTTTTTTATGAGAAATGATGCCTGTGGCTTGTCTTTACACAAAAGAATTTAGTTACTTTGTTTTAAGTATCTTCTGCAATAGCTGCTTGGAATTCATGGAGTGATTCCATTTATGCTTGTGGTGGTTTGAATAGGAATGCCTCCCCCACCCCCAAAACTCATGTGTTGGAATGCTTGTCCCATGGAGAGTGGTACTATTACATGTGGCCTTGTTGGAGGAAGTGTGTCACTGTGGGGGCTGGCTCTGAGGTCACATATGCTCACGCTCTACCCAGTGTGGCTCACAGTCCCTTCTGTAGCCTGAAGATCAAAATGTAGAATACCAGCTCCTTCTCCAGAACCATGTTTTCCTGGATGCTGCCAGATTTCCCATTGGGACAATAATGGACTACACCTCTGAACAATAATCCAGTCCCAATTAAATATTTTCTTTTATAAATGTTGCTGTGATTATGGTGTCTCTTCATAGCAGTAGAAAACCTAAGACTGCTTATTATAGAAACTCATAATGTTCTCTGGTTTTGACTTTACTACATAGAATAATCTTGATTGGCAGGGTTTGTTTGTTGGTTGGTTTTTCACCTGGCGCTTAAAACACCTAAGACTATACTTTCTGAATTCAGAGTTTCTGTTAAGATATCAACTATAATAGTACACTCATATTACCTAGGTATGGTGAGACGCATCTTTAATGACAGCATTCTGGAGTTAGGGGCAGGTGGATCTCTTTGAGTTCAAGGCCAGACTGAGCTATATAATGACTTTTAAGCCAGCCTGTTCAGTGAGACCCCGTCTCAAAAACCAAATCGAAATGACAAAACAAACAAAATAACTATACATTTTGTTTATAGTTTTCAATATTCTGCTCACGTTCTGTCCTCTTGGCCTTCTTTTTCTTTTTAATTTAAAGATTTATTTATGTATATGAGTGCCCTATTTGCATGTATTCCTGCATGAAAGAAAGGGCCTCAGATCCTAGTATAGATGGTTGTGAGCCTTCATCTGGTTGCTGGGAATTGAACTCAGGACCTCTGGAAAAACAGCCAGTGTTTTTAACTGCTGAGCCACCTCTCCAGCCTGGCCTTCTTAACTATAATGCCCTTTGAGGAGATATTCTCAGCTCCTGTCAATTTGTGATTATAATTCCATACATCTCGATATCGATCTTGTGGCCAAGATTTGTACAATAGTGTATACTAATTTCATGGAGTATGTTTTCTGTCTCTGAACTTACTCTCTGTTCACTCCTTAACATAAGAGTCACAAACTGGAGATCTCATAAAACTATCCAAGAGGTCATAAGTGTAGTGCTTATAATTGTTCTGTATTTTTCCTTTATTACTATCTAATTGTGAAGCCCGTGTTTCCTCCTCTGCTCCTGATTAGCATTCCTGTGGTGTTTGTCACACTATGAGACATCATTACTTTGCTGGACTTTGGTCACACGAAAGGGAAGTATTTTAAGAGCAGATGCATTTGTGTGATTACTAAGTATCATGGTAATTGCAAAGACAACCAATAGTCAAAAAGACAGTACGGAAATAATGTCAATAAATGTCTAACTTAAAACACATGGTGAGGAAAGGAAGGGAGGAAGCACCACTGTGCACCGGGTAAAGTCACCGAATTATTCCCAAAGAAAAGACACCCTTCAACATCAAGAAGCTGGTAATTTAATGCAAAGAACTTTGGGAACATGGAATAAACCGATTGTCTGGTCCATGAGACTGACTGTCTTCAGTACTGGGTTTAGCTCAGTATGACCAATGTCTGATGGTCTCTGTTACTGTTCTCTCTTGCTTGTAGCATTCACTGACCTGAGAGGCTCCAGACGGAGGCTCCTGCTGTGCTCTGTGGGCCAAGGCCCTGTTCTAAGTTGAAGATCAACTCGGGTTTGGCCATGCAGTGCCCTGTGAATGGGAAATAATGTACAGATTGTACCAGGTCCACTGATAACCACTGCTGGAAGGCTGCAGCTACATCTTGGGAACAGCACGGTGATGAATGACTTAGCAACTGCCTTCTGTCTTTCTTTCTTCTTCCTCCCCCTCTACTTACTTATTTATTTTGGTGGCTTGGAGGATAAACCTACGGGGCCGCACACGCTAGGAAAGTCCTCGAACAACTGAGCAGTAACCCTAGCTCTACATGAATTACAAACTTTTATTAAAGTAGGTTTTCACTCATATTTTCCCCACGGTGGGAAAGTTGTCCCCAAGTGGCTTTAACTAATGATTTTAAGACGTTCAAAGGGAGACTGGTTGGTGGCGCAGCAGGTAAAAGTGCTTGCTGTGTGAGTATGAGGACCTGATTTCCAATCCTCAGAGTCCATTTAAAGTACCGGCCTAGCTGCATATAAACCACTTGTAAACCCAGTGCGAGGGGCTGAGTGAGACAATAACACCAAAGTATTTATCCAGCAAGAGATTAACTCCTAGCCTATCCAAGGACCTCACGCACCTAATGACAGAAAAGAGAGAGCTCATTAAATCTGGACAAATAGCCTGAACTGACAGTTCTCAAATATGATGCACAGATATGTTCACAAGTAAAAACTAAATAATGACTTATCCCCTGTAGACATAATGATACTTTTATAATACAAAATGAAAAGCAATAAAAACAACTTAACAGATATATGTGAGTATTTATATTAGGGCAGTCAGTACAAAAAATACAATGGTGGCTTCTAAAACCTGAACCTAGAACTATAGTAACACTGTCCCGTGGGGGAAGCTGATACTAAAACCCGATCCCCTAATTGGTTCTTGATTGTATCAATAAAGAAGGCGGAAGCCAATTGATGAGTGAAAGGAAAAAGGTGGGATTTTCCTGCCTGGAGAGGAAGAGGAGGAACACAGGGAAGCAGGAGGCATTTTTGGCCAGGCTTTGGAATAAGAGGGACACAGCAGCCATGTAAGGTCTCAGGGCAACCAGAACTGGCAGCCTCTGCCACCAGCACTTGGCTGAAATAGGTTAGCTGGCAAGAGCCCAGCAGTTGTGCTTGAAGAGGTCAGTTCAGGAACTTTGGAAAATTCCACCAGGCCCCGAGCATGTGGGCACCCCTCCCCTCCTGGAAGAAACAGGTTAGAGAGCTCAGAGGCCAGAAGGGAGGGGCTGATTAAGCCCCTACTACTTCATTCCCTAAAGACCAATCAGTTTAAAAGTCACACTGTTCTGCCAATCACATTGTGCCTAATGGCGGCTGCTCTAAAGACTGTATAAAAGCTAGATGAACGGGCTGCAGTGTGGTCCTTCTCTCCTTCCTTGTGTGTAGGGCGACCCCAGCATGCTGGAACAATAAATTCCTCTTGCTTTTTGCATTGATCCCCGACTCCATGGTGTTCACTCAGGGGTCTCTGGTAAGTTAAGGCTCCCCAGAGTCTTACATGCTATCTGGCTAGTTTTACAATAATAAAACTATCTAGTGTTTTTCTTCTGCGGAGCTAAGGTGGGCAGGGGAAAAAGAGGATATAGGGCTGTTGTTGGTGGCTTGACAAAGCTAGCCAGGAGGAATGGGCAAATTGGGAGTGAGGCCAGTGGCAGCTGATCTCAGAGCTAAATTGGGAGGGGTCAGAGCATGGGCCAAGCTCCCAGGAAAGACAATAGCTGGCAGAGCTAAGCAGAGAGCATGGCCCGGGAAGGCATGATTTTTCAAATTACATGCAACATTGACCACTGTTGGTTGCATGTGGTCAAAGGAAATGACATCCATATTTTTCAGGGAAATCTGCATGTAAGCATACTTTAATAAAGGGATGTAGGCAGAGAAATGTGGCAAATACAAATTCAACATGTTGGGCCGGACTGTGGCTACTCTCTGGACATGACTGGCACCGTCTTCTAACACAGGATGTCCCGGCACAGTCACAGTGATGAAATGAGCAAACTCCACAGCAGACCTTTAGGTTGTTGGATGGTAACGGGGTGGGTAGCACTCTCTGAATTTCTTGGCTGAGATTCCAGCCTGGACACACTGTTGCCCAGGTGTAGGTTGGTAAAACTGTGGGTTAAAACTAATTAGGGTTGGGTTTTTTGTTTGTTTAGTTGTTGGTTTTTTGTTTTGTTTTGTTCTGTTTTGTTTTTTGGAAATCTGAGAGTCACATTTACTAAATAAATCCAATAAACTTGGATATATACCAAGTATTAATGAAATCTTTCTTTGGGCAATAAAACTACATCCATATTTGGAGCAAACACATTTTTCTTCTGTCGCTCCAGGAAAGTTTCAATATGTAGATGAAATACATCAGACACAAGATAAAAAAATCCTCCAGCTTTTCATTATACTTGCAAACTAAAGGTGACAGTAAACAATGATTAGTACAGTGAGGAACAACAGGGCCGGAGGGCGGGAAAAGGGAAGGTGAGAGCTCACTGGGAATGTCAGGAAGGGAGGGTGTCCTAGCCTTCTACAGTACTATAGTGACCGTATGGATGACGCCCACTGAGGACTTCAAAATAGCATCAGATTCCAGAGCAGATACACACTATCAATCAACATCAATCTGGTCGCTACACACTACATGCGTTACAAAGCTACACTGTTCTTCATAAATGTGTATCATTGCCTTGTCTATTAAAATGCACAATATCAAATCAGTATTAAAAGTAAGCAACAAGTCTACAGTTGGTACCCCTGAGATTTACAAGGGAGTCAGACTCACCCAAGGACACCAGGCTGCTGTAGGTCTCCAGCATCACGTCCCTGTACAGGGTCCTCTGGGCAGCGTCCAGGTCCTGCCACTCCTCCAAGGTGAAGTCCACGGCTATGTCCTCAAATGACACCAACACCTAGAATGACAAATTTGTCTCCAATCCAAGCTGTCCTCAGCCATAGGAACAGAAAGTGGGAATTCACTGTTTCATGTGTATCTATGTCTTATAAAAATGTAGCTTGTTTTGGATTCTGTATCATGATAGAAAGAAAATCAATACGACAGTCTTATCTATGTGTTAATCTTATTATTTAAAAAATATCATTAGAAAGTTTTCCAAGGAATTACAACAGAAACAAAAATCCATAGAAGAATACATCTATGTGCACGGTTTATGGATTATGAGCAAGAGAGATATATACACATAACCATGTAAAACTGACATTAAATCTGTAGAGAACAGACAAGTCAGTGAAAGGGCAGATGTCGGGGCTGCCACACTCCTGTGTAATACACCGTGACTCAGGGCATCTAGAGAGGGGCAGGGCCATGAGTTTGATTCTGAGAGATTGGGGCAGAAGAGGCACTAGTCTTAAACTGTGGAATTCACATGGAATTGTATAAATTGATGTAGAGGTTGAGAAAATTTGTCATACTGAAAGTTTCCTCATATGTAATAACTAAAACTCAACTCTGAATCAAATGCGTTGCAGGAATGCAGGGTGTCTGCAGCAGTGCTCACCCATGCTGCACCATGTGACTTTGGAGCGGCTGCTGTGAGAGCACACGTATCCCCTTCCCACCATGGTTCCACCACAGCACCAACTCCGGGAAGATGATGACCCGAAATGCCTTGGCTCACATGGATGCCTTAAACTACAGGGTTTTCACTGTAAATATATTTTCCTCTCTCTGGGAGACATGATGGTGAAAAGAAAGCATTTTCCAGAGCCTTCATTTAACAGCAGACTAACGTAAACTGGAATTAGAGAGGGCATTTCTCACTCAAGCCATCACAGCAGCCACCCGGACCTGGGTATTTTTGAGTCTTGTGGCTTTTAAAATAGTCTTTCACTCTCCTTACTTTTAGGGATTTGTTTAGATTTCATATCTTCTCTTTAACTTTGATGGTTCAGATGAATCTAGGGACTCATTTACAAAATTCTGAGTTTCTTTGGTGTCTGTTTTAATGTTTCCCCATTCACTTGATTCTCATAATTTGGGTCCTGTTTCATTTGGTTAATTGGGCCAAAGGTCTGTCAACCTTATTAACCTTCTCAAAGAATCAGCTCTTAGATTTTTCAATTCTTTGTATTGTTTTCATTATCTATAATTCATTAATTTCTTCTCTGATTTTATAATTTTTTGCTCTTCTATAAGATTTGGTTTGTTATTTTTTCTCTAAATTCTTGAATTAAATCATTAAATAACTCTTTATGATGTATCTTTTTGTTTTACTAGAAATGTATTACTTCAAGGTATAGAGACAAGCTAGAGTCTAGGAAAGAAGTTGCGTTTTCTGTGGAGGGTTAGAGCTGGAGAAGTGCCTTTGCCACGGCCCACTGGAGCACAGAGGATGATGAGTGAGTCCCAGATGCCACCGCCACGGCCCACTGGAGCACAGAGGATGGTGAGTGAGTCTCATGTACCAAGCACCAAACTTTTTATACTGCTGGACTTTGGGTCTGCTTTGATTTGCCTTACTGTGCCCTGGCTTTTCTCTCTTGGAGTAAGAAAGTATTTAACTTATTTTTTCTTTCACAGAAGCCAACAATGGAGTAACTTTGCATGTTTTTCAGAAGCTTTGGATATTTTAAACAAAGTGGACTTTTTTTTTTCTTTTTTCTTTTTTCTTTTTGTTTTTTGAGACAGAGTTTCTCTGTGTAGCCCTGGCTGTCCTGGAACTCACTCTGTAGACCAGGCTGGCCTCAAACTCAGAAATCCACCTGCCTCTGCCTCCCAAGTGCTGGGATTAAAGGCATGCGCCACCACTGTCCGGCTCAAAGTGGACTTTTAAGGTGTGTGAATTTATAAAGACTGGAACTGTAAACATTCAGAATATTTTATATTGTCATTTTAATAGAGCATCTTGGTGACAAGAAAGGAAAAGTTTTAGTTTAACAGTGATATGTTTATGTGTCAGGTTGATGAGGAGTAAACTGTTGCCTAGTTGTATGTCAACAAGACACAGCTAGAAGCTAAAGTCATTTTTGAAGAAGGAACTTCAATTGAGAAAATTCTGCAACAAGATTGGTCTGTGAATGAGACTATGGTTCATTTTCTGTACTGATAATCGATGGAGGAGAGCCCATTCCTGTGGGTGGTGACACTCCTGGGGCTGGTGGTCTTGGGTGCTATAAGAAGGCAGGCTGAGCAAGCCAGTAAGCTGAATTTCTTCACAGCATCTATTTAAGTCCTGCCTCCAGGTTCCTTCTCTAAGTTCCTGCCATCAGGACATGTAAGCTGAAATAAACCCTTTCTTCTCCAAGTTGCTTTTGGTCATGGTGTTTCATCACAGCAGTAGAAACCCTAACTAAGACAGGCACTCACCAGGCTAGCCTGGCACACAGGCTGTATGACCAAAGCTAGGTCTAAGGATTGGGGATGGCACAGGCAGAAGTTCCAGAGATTCACCAGGCTGGTTTGATCCACAAATATGTGCTCTAGGCTAGACCTGAAGCTGAATCTATGTTCCTAAGACATCATTACTCACATGGTACCTTCTCTGTGAAGTTAGAGATTTGTTTTTCATGGACAAGAGAAGTACATAAACCAACTTAGATGTTTTTCTACCTAAGTTTTTGTCTTTTTTTTTTTTTTTTCCGAGACAGGGTTTCTCTGTGTAGCCCTGGCTGTCCTGGAACTCACTCTGTAGACCAGGCTGGCCTCGAACTCAGAAATCCACCTGCCTCTGCCTCTCAAGTGCTGGGATTAAAGGCGTGGGCCACCACAGCCGGGCTCTACCTAAGATTTAAAATGTTATTCTTTGACAATTTCATAGGTGTATACAATGTATCTTATCCGTCCGCCCAGCTCACCCCCCATCTCCCATTGAGCACTACTCCACACAACTTCATGTCCTTCCTCTTTTTAAAAAAACAACCCACTGAATCCCCTATGTGCACGGTGTGTGGGGGGGACCCAATGGAGAATGGGGTAACCTACCATTAGCCCCACTACAAAAGAAAACTGGCTTTCCAAATTTGTTTATTCATTAAACCTTGATGTAAACTATATCTGTTTTGTAATGTAACTAAGAAAGTCACAGAAGTATCAGGCCTGTGCTCCTTGCTAGGGACTTGCCACAGACTCACCATTTCCAGGTTCCAGGACACCCAGGGTCCTCACTATGGTTCTCAAGGCAGCAACATGTCACTGGGAAACAGACATGGCATTAGTGCCTCTTGATCAAGATGATCCTGGTGACAGATCACATAATGGTTTGTTCAGATCAAAGGCTATGGTAAAAATAGTGAATGCCCAACCTCTACTGTCTCTACGGCTGACTGGATATTCCTCTCCTCACTGTTGGACTGGACAAGGCCTCACCCCTCAGACCCTGAGCAACAGTAGATGGCACAAACCCATGGGTGAATGAAGCCAGAAAGACAAGTTCTTGCCTCTAGGCATTCTAAGGCAGGGCTTGGTATGAGAGGCTGCAGCTATCATGGACGTCCAGTTAGAGGCTAGCTCAGATTGCTATCCTTTCTCACGTCTCCCAGAGCTGAAATCACAGACTCATGAGCACCACTGCACCCCCTTAACCAGGCTCAACTTGAAACAGAACAAAATTCTGCTGTCATTCCAAGATACTAAGGTATGCAAACATTTAAATTTTCATAACTTTTAGAACAATCTTCTGTTCCTTTTGATGGAAAGTCTTCCCTGCCATACTCAAGTGAAGGTTGTGATTTTAAAATCAGGCTTTTTGTTTGATTGTACAATTACCCATTACCTCCTCTAGCTTCCTCACTTAGAAAAGAGCTTGAGATTCAAGACAGTATGCACTTCTACAATTAGGAAACATTAATGAGTCTGGCAGGCAAGCAATTCAGACTCCAAGGTGCACATATTCTGAGACACAGGCTCATTGCATCTTAGAACTTAGATTATCCTAGAGCTCGATTCCTGTTGTTAATTCCTCTTCCTCCTCTTCCACACCCAGCGGTCATGGTGTTGATACCAACGTGACAGTCACAAGAGATCAGTCAGAAAGAACTGTGGGGTGAAGGCAGGGACCAGCTGTCCGGGGTTAGCTTAAGCTCTTTCTTCACGATAAGCACATTTCTTGTATTTCAGAATGTTTTCAGGCATGTTTATTTAACATATGTTGTTAACATTTGCTTGTTTACTTTTGCCGAAACTTCCATGGATTTCCTAGAAATATTTTAAAATCATGTGCATATAAATTATATTCACTCAGTATTGTCTTTGCCCTCTTCTTTAAGGACTAAATTTTTCCAATACAGTTATAGACTTTTAGATCGTAATATTCTCAAGTTAAGCATGATTTAGGGTCAGTTTGACCCTGTACATATAAGATCAAGCATTATTACCCATAGGATATTTAAAATTTTTATTATATACTTTTTCCCCTTAAAAACAATGTAATTCACTCACAATACCTAAAGCATAATTCATAATTTTCTTATTGTTCTCTACCAAAAATCCAGCATTACACGTTATTAAAGAGTAGCCTTCTGAGTTGTAACAAGTAAAATTATCCCAGCCTTAAATGAGTTGTTGAGATTAAGAAGGAAGTGACAGCTACTGCTACTGGACCCTTCTGTTCACTGATTTCATTGTTACTCAGTGATGTGAGAAATTTCTCTGTGCTGGATTCTCTTTTGAGGGTTTTTCTTTGAGACAGGTTTTCACTTTGTAGTCCCAGCTGGCCTGGAACTCAAAGATCCTCCTGGCTTTTCCTACCAAATGCAGGGATTACAGGCATGCAATGTAAGTTACAGGACACCATGCCTCATTTATACCGGCTTCTTTAATGTTATCGATAACATTAACCTAAACCCACAAAACCCCAGTCAGTGATATTAGTGACACAACCATTTTGTCTTTGTGTGTGTTCATGTGAGTGTGTACATATGTACACTCAGGTATATGGGCAGATATGAGGTACATGCACATGGATGCCAGAGGTCGCTTCCAGGTGTTTGCCAATATTGCTCTCCAATGTGTTTCGAAGCAAGGTCTCTTACTGGACTTGGAGCTCATTGACTTGTCTAGATTGGCTGTCCAATAAGCTGCAGGGATCCTCCCAAGACTGCCTTTTCCATTTCTGGGGTTACTGATGTGTGCTGGTGTTTCTGTCTAAAGACATGGGTGCTAGAGATCTGAAATCATATTTTCGTGTTTCTCTTGCAGGCATTTTACTGACTGTGCCGTCTTCCCAGTCAGCACTACAATCATTTCCACAGCTTAGGCTTTCTCTCTTTCAGCTGCTCTACCACCAAAGGTCGTCTGTGTCTTGCCCAGGATGATCTTGGATTCTTGGATTCAAGAGAAATATAAGCCAAATGTTGATATTAGACTTTAATTTGAATACTAATAAAACATTTATATGAGATGTCCACAGGAATACAAAAAGGCAATATATTTATTGTTAATTAGATTAAAAGTGAGGCATGCCATAGAATTAGATATTATCCACCATGAACAATAATAAAATGATACCTGCTACAGTACTGATGTCACCTAAGACACCTCTGCCCACTGAATAATGTCAACCATTAAGTCCACCAACAATCCACTTCTCTTCATAAAAAGTTCACAAGAGGAACTGTATCTGGAGAGCCAGTAGATTAGTGTTTGTGGGGTAGAAGAAGTAAATAGGAAGATAATGTAGTGACTGCCAATGGTTTTAACACAGTGAGTGCTGTGTTTGGCTCAAAAGCACGTTCTGATAGGGACTTTCCTGTACATGAAAACCATGTAACTATGCACTCTACAGGTGGGCACTGGGGTATGGGGGTTATCTCCAAGCAAGCAGGTTACTATAAAACTGCACTAGGAATTTTGATACAACTTCTTTAGCATATTCAGAGTATTAATCTACATTTACAGAGTGGGGAATCCATTACTGTATTTTCTATGTCAGTGAAACAGAAATTTATTTTCCTTAGGGTATCTGAGATTTTACATTCTGATACTTCCTTACACTTACAAAAATTAGCAGCCAGAAATTCACTACTAATAATGGCCCAGCTTGTACAGGAACATGGGTTCTATACCAGCAGTGCAGAACAAGAAAAATAAGAGATGAAGAAGGATAGAGAGAGAGAAAAATGATATGTTGTAGATTCTGAAACTTACAGAATTGAACAACAGTAACATGAGAGTAGGGCCGTGCAAACAAACAATTCAAGTACAAGTAGCAAGCTACAGCATGTTTCTTTAGATAGAGGACAGGAAGACAGAGAGCCACTAGAAAGCAGCTGATAAGAAAGAGCAGACAGCATCATCAAGAGGATTTCAGGACGGAGAGGGTACACAAGTGGCCATGCTAATCTGATACAGAATGTGCTAGTGACTCAGGCTGCTGGCCTTGACAGCAAACTAGAGTAGTCTGGGACATTGGTAGATTAGACCGCGTGGAGGTGTCACCCAGTCAAGCTGCCTTTTCTTCTATCTGACCCCGGACTGAGGTATTAATGACATCGGGTCATTTCTGATTTGCTGCCAGTGGCACTCATTCAACTGTCTGCAGATCTCTAGCCAGAAAACAGATGCAAAAAGACAAGTTAATGTGCACACCATGCTTACGAGGGCAGTCCAAGCAAGTCACAGTAAAGAAACGCACCAACAAGGCTTCAGATGAAATCCCTGAAAAAATCCCTATGGTGATGTCATCTGTGACGGGGGTGGAGGCACAGCTCCACCCCTTCCCCATCAGCTGTGGATCTTTTTTGGAAGGCTGGTAGAATTCTGGGGTGAACCCATCTGGGTCTGGGCTGTTTTCATAGAAGACTTCATCATTGCTTCCAGTTCCTTATTTGTTATAAGTCAGTTTAACTTGTGGCCTATTTGAGAGATGCTTCCGTGGGCTGTGGAGCAAATGTTAGGTCTATTTAATGTACGCTGTCATTTAATTCTGCTGTTTGTTTATTTTTTGTGTAGATGTCCCGTCTCCTGGAGAAAGTGGTGTTTGAGTGGAGTTAAACTTTGTCTTTATGGTGTGCATTTTACGAAACTATGTGTGCCAGAGTTCAGTGCATTTATGGTCAGGATTGTGATGTCTTCTTAGTTAATTGTTCCAGTGATAAAAATGAAGAGTACTTTATATCTTCTGCTTTGTTTTAGTTTGAAGTCTATTTGCCAGATATTAGAAGAGCAACATCTGCTTGCCTCTTGATCACATTTGCTTGAAATACTTTTACCAACACTATCTTTGGAGGTAATATGAGCTTGCTGTAGACAACAGATAAAAGTTTCTTAGCCCACTCAACTAACCTGTGTGTTTTGATTAGGGATTTGAGGCCATTCATATTTAATGTTATTAGTCTCAGATGTATTGGTTATTGGCATTGTGCTGGGTTTTTATTTTGGTTGTTTGTTTTTGTTGCATTCTTAGTAAATATTGTGGTTCAGTAACTGTAGCTTCATTTGTTTTTTCTATCTTCTCTGGCTATGCTTATTTCTCTCATCAGTGAAAAGTCTTCCTTCTTTCTGATCTTCTCTGTAGGGCCATGTTTTGTGACCATGAATTGTTAGACTGCTTATCTCATGGGGTTTCTCTTTCCCTTCAACTATGGGACATGATTTTGTTGGGTACATACTCTAGGTTGGCGCTCATGGTCTTTGAGATTTTCTTTCTGGCTTTTAAAGTTTTGAAGCTCTACAAATACAGACAATGCAGGCCAGTTTCCCATATAGATGACACTATGGTTAAGAGCACAGGTTGCTCTTTGGAGGACTCTCCTTCAGTGGCAGGCATCCACAGGTGGGTTTGCCTGACAACCACTGTTAATGCCAGCCCCCAGGAATCAGGGGCCCTCTTCTGACCTCAGGTATATGTGCACATGCAGGCAAAACCCATACACATAAAATAAAAACAAAAACCCCTCAATATCACTTCCTCATATGAAATTAAATCTTCCCTGAATTTTTTACATTTATTGGCCTTCTCACCTATGAGTAATTTGAAGTCAAGAACTGTCTTAGAGACACTACTCCTGTGTGAGCTCTCTGGTATCAAGGTAGTTTAACTTCATGTTGAAAAATTTCCTGAACTGAATTCACAGCCTTTTCCTCTACTGTCTCTGGAAGCGGAGTGAGTCCTAACTTAAACGCTTTCTAACACGCACGCTCACTGACGGATGCAGAGCTTTGGCGTGCAGCAGGCTTTCCTGTACTCTACACTTGTATCATTGCTAACTGCATGTATTCTCTGATGCAAGGAATTTCAACTGGGGGGTCAAAGCTTCCCTGCATTCTCTACTTGCACAGTCCTTTCCCCTGTGTGTATCCTTTGATAAACAGTAAGTTTTCACTTGCAGACAAATGCCTTCCTGCATTCTGTCTTCATACAGTTTCTAACCAGAATGAGCTCTCTGGTGCACATCGAGTTATGTCCTAAATTCCTCACATTCATAAGGCTTATAACCTGCAAGGGATCTCTAATGTCATGTGGCATAGAAAGCTTTTCTGCAGTCTTTACATCCAAAGGGCATGTGTGTGTGCTCTCTCATGTGTACTGAACTTTGACTGAGCCGAAGGCGTTTTGTATTCCTTACAGTTGTAGTCTCTCCCCTTTACACATTCTCTGATATAGTTTTGACCTGAGAGAGAAATATTCCCTGCATCCTTACATCCAAGAGGTTTCTCACCTTATGAATTATCTGATGCACAATGAGGTCTGGCTTACGGGAGAATGCTTTCCTAGAGTCGTTACCGTCAGAGCTCCCCGCCTACGTGGAGTCTGTGATGTGCACATACACGACCTGTGGAGGAAGGCTTTCCCACATTCCCATATTCACCAGGCTTCTCTTCTGTATAATCCATTGATGTCAAGCAAAGTCTGACTTCCTCAAGAAAGCTTTGCATCCATATGGTTTAAGACTTGCACGGTGTTTCTGATGTACAGAGTTGTGACTTGCAAGAGAAAGGTTTCTGCATTCCTCACGTTACAAAGAATTCCAAGCTGTGCAGATTCTCTGATGTACAGTGAGACGTGACATGAACTTAACAGTTTTCTTGCTTTCTTTGCATTCACTGATGTTCTCTGATGGAAGGTGAGAGCTGACTTCAAATCGAATACTGCGCTACAATGTATAAATTCATATATTTCCTATCCTAAGATTTCTGATGGCGAACGGGGGCTGACTTACAATAGGAAGCATTCAGTCTGCCTCTGCCTCCCAAGTGCTGGGACTAAAGGTGTGTGCAACCACTGCCTGGTTGAACCTTTGGTTCTAACTGGAGGCATAAAAATTATTTCTATTCCTTATCCTCACTGGGCCATTTCCTAACACATATACCCTTATGCCTTCTGAAGCATAATTACTGATTGAAGGTTTCTCAGAATAGCCACATTTACACACTCTCTCCCATGTGTGCGCTTACCATTCATATTATAATAGCACATTATCCCACACATTAAACTTAGTGATCTGCTCTTTACATTGTCCATGTTTTGGGCATTAAGTGCTTGCTAATAAAAGGACTTACAGCAATGACTGAATCTCCTGGGGGCCTCTGGAGTATGAACCCTCTTGTTGGGTCAGGAAGATTATGCTGATTTAGATGGCTATCCCTCATCAGATATATTGAATAGAACACCACAAATCTGGGGTCCCATTACGGAGACTAAGATGGTCAGGATACCAGGATTTCCTCAGTCATAAAAGTGCCAGGTTGGGTGATACTCCTCTGAAAACTGACAGGCACCGTCTCGGATGTCCTTTCTTCCCAAGCTCCCTTTCTCTTCATCTTTAGGCGTCATATCCACATTTTACACCCACTGTGCTTTAAAAAGAAAAAACTCTGGTTCTTTTCCAGCCTGCATCTCACCAGGCACACTGTGGAGAGGTCCCACAGCCCTGAAGGGTTTCCTTCTGTGCATTCAGCTCTGGAAGGCAGGTTGAGAGCCTGTTTCACCTTTAGCAACCATGTCTTCATTTGATGTACTGCTTTATTGATTCTGATTTGCCACAAATCTTTCTCTTGATTTTCATGGCTGGTCTCAATCCTGGCATTCACTTTATGAACAGGGAAAATATTAAAAACATCACCACCCCTGAGTCAAATACAATGTGTCCAATTTGGGAAAGAGTTATGTCAAACTTAAACTAAAATGAATAAACAATTCCCTAACAGGGGGTTCAGTTTACTCTCTTCTTAAAGTAAAACCTCAGACCTACTTTTCTCCACTCCTTGTGAACATTCTCTGAGTTCTATGTCACCATAATCCTTGTGTCTTTAATTCACTTTACATTCACTGAATATAAGACAATGTTAAGAGCGTGTGGGTGATGACTGTTGGTATTATCAACACAGTTACACAGAACATTAGGGATGAAGAGCAAGTGTTGAAAGAACACGTTAGCAAATGCCTGATTTAAAGAAGAAGGAAGAGTGAGAATTTAGGTACACCGACTAGCCAAGAAAACCAACTATACCAGCGGTTCTCAGCCTTCCTAACGCTGTGACCTTTAACACAGTTCCTCATGTTGTGGTGACCCCCAACCACAAAATGATTTTCATTGCTACTTCATAACTGTAATGCTGGTACTGTTATTGATCATAATGTAAATATCTATGTTTTCAGTGGTATCAGGTGACCCCTGTGAAAGGGTCATTTGACCACCAGAGGGGTCATAACCCATAGGTTGGGAGCCATAGGACCTAAGTAGTGCACAGTATTGAAATTTTGATACCTCTAAGAAAATATACTTCAATAGCAGAAACTTGGGGATATGTTACCATGGAGAGCCCTTTCATAAGCTGCATAAAACACATGTGTTTGTCACAGGACTAGCTATCTGCAGGGAAGAGTCTGGGTGTAAAAGGGGCTCACCACAACCAGTATTTGATGAGCTCTCTTTGTGTGGAGAGCCCTTGCCCCATACCTACTCACTGACCGGGCACGCATCGAATGGAGGCTTCTGCTGTGGTCCATGGCCCGAATCGAAGCTCCTACTCAAAGATGAACTCTGGTGTGGTCATGCAGTGTCCTGCAAATGGGAAATAGTAAATCAGTTCTGCTAATGTGCTAAGTGAGGACTAGTGATGAATGGTGACGAGGCCCACTCTATTTTTTTGTTTGTTTGTTTTTGTTTTTTTGTTTTATTTTTTGGTTTTTTCGAGACAGGGTTTCTCTGTATAGCTCTGGCTGCCCTGGAACTCACTCTGTAGACCAGGCTGGCCTCGAACTCAGAAATCCGCCTGCCTCTGCCTCCCAAGTGCTGGGATTAAAGGCGTGCGCCACCACTGCCCGGCTTGACGAGGCCCACTCTAAGTACCACACTACCGCAAGAGAATCAGAAACTTTCATAAGATAGCATTTACACTCACATTGCTCATCTACTGGAATTTTACCCTCAAGTGGCATCACACTGTATGATGAATAACCCAAAATAATGATTTGGAGAATATTTAAGATAATAGGAGATAATAAAAGAGAAAATACAACCAAATTGGAGAGAAAACGCCAATAGGACACATGGGACACAGAGAAAGTGGCAAAAATCAGTCAGAAACTTTGCATGGAAAGAGCTCAATTAAAAAAAAAAAAAAAAGGAACAAAGCCAGGCATGGTGACAGAGGAACTTTATTTCCAGCAAATGGGAGGAAAAGGCAGGTAGCTCTCTGAGTTCAAGGCCACCCTGGCATGTGTAGCAACTTCTAGGCCAATCAAGAGCACATAGTGACCCTGTCTCAAAAGAAAAAAAATGTAAAAAATCAAAAACAACCCCCAAAGCAACTTAAACAAAGAAGAAAACAGAGTAAAAAAAACAAAGAATCCATGACTGAGAAGGTGAAGAGAAAATCCAAAGCACAATGCCTTCATTTTAAATAACTCAGGCAGACTAGGAAATGGGAAATATAAGGAATAATTGAGCTTTTGATATACAAGGATAAACATTAAGGAAGCAGACAGCAGCAGTGCGTTCCAGAAGAGAAAACACACAAAAATAGAGCTTCAATGAGAGAATTCTAGCATCATAGGAGAGAGACACACATACAGACTCAAGAAACCCAAAGGATCCTTAGTAGATCTGAACAATTCTTTCACAGACATTGAAACTAACAAAATTTGTTGTTAAAAACTTCTATAAACTTCAAGAAGTTAGCCCAAAGACCCTTATAAGAGAAATCCAAGTAGAGGCCCTGCTAATTTCTCAGCTAGAACATAATGGCCAGAATTGTGATGCTTTGAAAACTACATAGAGTAAGCTTAAGATTAGCCTGGGCTACATGAGACAATTTCAAAAGACAAAGAAAAAGAGAGAAATACAGGATCCACAATGGGACCTGAATTACACTACAGTTCTTAAAAAGAAAACAAAGCACCAGTTCTAAACTGGAGAGCCCCATGCTTCTCCTGCACGTCAGAGTAAATGCACTGTGGCCACAGAGTAGAACGCACTGGAGGCAGAGATGCCAGGCAGCTGCTTGTTGTGAGGAGAGACTTAGTTGAATGCTGTGATGTGCACCTGTTCCAGGTAGGACTGGGATCAGGCCAGTCTGTACAAAGAGTGAAATCTTGTCTCCAGACCAGAGTGGTGGGTCTAGTGTACAACACAGACATTCAGGAAGGTCCACTGTGGGACCCTGAAAGGCAGCCTGGTTTCTGGTTGAGCTAAGGTTTAAAACCCAGGAGCCCCAGTAGGGGGTCCCCAGCAGGGGACAACCGTACAAGGGACAGTAGGTGTTTTGCCATGGTCCTGGGCCCCAGGCTCCTGACACAGGCCGAAGCTCTCCATTAGGTATGTGACCATCAGTCACATAGCCTAAGCCCCTCCACAGGTAGAGGTGTGGTCACGTAGCCTCAAAGACCTCAATGAGGCACCTAGAGGCTTAGCCAATAAACTCCCCTTCCCAGCCACCCCTCCCTGCAAATAGTATTTTATTTTATTATTTTATGTTATGTTATGTTATGTTATGTTATGTTATGTTATGTTATGTTATGTTATGTTATGTTATGTTATGTTATTTTATTTTATTTTTTTTGGTTTTTCGAGACAGGGTTTCTCTGTATAGCCCTGGCTGTCCTGGAACTCACTCTGTAGACCAGGCTGGCCTCGAACTCAGAAATCCACCTGCCTCTGCCTCCCGAGTGCTGGGCTTAAAGGCATGTGCCACCACTACCCGGCACAAATGGTATTTTAATCTCGTCCCGCCCTGAGATTGTGGGGTACGGTTTCACTCATCACCACTCTCCACCATGACAATAAACGCCCTAGAACCATGGACTGTCTCTCTTCATCAGGATCCGCTGTGGGGAATGATGGAACAGGTCTTCCTCTAAAGAGCTGCATCTAGTCTCTCAGTGTTCCCAGCCACAGCCTCTACCAAACCAACCCAGCTAGCCGGCAACAAGTCAAGGACCTAGTTCCTGGCGGGACCCAGCTGCGCTCCTGCCTGCCTTCCCTGCCTCAGCCCCGGGCTAGATCAGGCCTGCCAGCCCCCACTCCGTTCTCAGCACTTCTGTGGCATCCAGCTGCACCTAGGATGCCCAAGAGCCTGAGAACCAGACGGAGCGGGCTCTGTGTAGTCCCCGGGACCTAAGGCTGTGCTCCCCCACCCCCGGTAGTGTCCCGAGGCTTCTCACAGCCCGGGCATGGGGTGAGCATGGTAAAACTTCCTGAGACTTGCCTCTCCCAGAGGCCAAAGCCTGGGATGGATGCGGGGCACACACCACCATAACCCAACAGTCCATCACATGTTTCAGGCCAACCTGGGCTACCCACTAAGATCCTGGAGATGGAAGAAGAGACAAATATTGAACCTACGACCTTGCAGCATTGGTGAGGTTCCACACTATGAGGTGCAGGGTCCCATGCCAGTAATCCCAGCCCTCCCGAGGCTAAGGCAAGAGTCTGCAAGTTCAAGGTCCAACTAGGCAACACAGGTGAGGTTCAGGCTAGCCTATGCTTCAGAGTAAGACCTTATCTTAAAAAACAAAAACAAAACAAACAAACAAAAAAACAAACAAACAAACAAAAAACAAACGAAAAGAAAAACAAAACCCAAAAAAACAATGAACAAAATTAGTCATGGGCACAACTTTCTGTTGTCAAAGCACAGTCAATACCAGTGATGAACATACATGAAAAAACTCTCAACAGAGGCTGTTAAGATGACTTGGCGGAGAGAGGCATTTGCCACCAAATCTGATGACCTGAGTGGAACCTTCAGGGCACATGTGGTAGAGAACCAACTCCTACAATTTGTCTTGTGACCTCAACACATTCACCATGGCACACGCAGCATCTGCCCAATAAATAAATAAATGGAAAAAAATTGTCATTAAAAACACTCAACAAGATGGCTGGTGGTGGCACACACCTTTGATCCCAGCACTCGGGAAGCAGAGGCAAGGAGATCTCTGAGTGTGAGACCAGAATGGTCTACAGAGTTAGTTCTAAGATAGCCAGGGCTACACAGAGAAACCCTGCCTCAGAAACACACACACACACACACACACAGAGCAGCACATAAACATTACAAGTTATGTGGGCTGGTTTGAATGAAAACGGTCACCAGAGGATCACAGAGAGGGGGACCATTAGAGGGTGCATCCTTGTTGCAGTAGGAGTGGCCTGTTACAGTAGGGGTGGCCTTGTTGGAGGAATGTGTCACTGGGGGATGGGCTTTGAGGTTTCAAATGCTCAAGCCAGGCTCAGTGTCACTCTCTCTCCCTGCTGTCTGTGGATCCAGATGTAGAATTCTTTGCTCCCTCTCCAACACCATGTCTGCCTGCATGCCTCCTGCCATGATAATAATAGATTAAACCTCTGAAACTGCTAGCCAGTCTCAGTTAAATGTTGTCTTTTATAAGCGTTGCTGCGGTCGTGGTGACTCTTCACTAGAACACTAAGACACTACACACACAGGGAACAGTGGAGCACACCTATAATCTCAGCACTCGGGAAGCAGGAGGATCCGGAGGTCTGCACCATCCTTGTCTAAATGACAAGTTTGATGGCCGCCTGGGCTACATGAGACACTGTCTTTAAAAAAAATATATTAGCTATGATCATGCGATTCATAGCAGGGGTGTAACATTCACCATATGAAATGTCACAAGTGTAAGACACCAGATCTACATGGTAAACAGTAAGAAGGTATATGAAGATCAAAACAAATCCTCAAAGGCATTTACAAACTTCAATACCCCATCTTAAAAATTTTTTTTCAATAGAGAACAAGATCACACCTGCACACAATAATGGTTAAGTGCCATAAAGCCACAGCCTACAACTTTATGAATGGCAAAATGCTGAAAGTACTTTAAGGTCTGCAACAAGACAAAGATGTAGTTGGTACTGCACTGCTCTCTCTGATACACTTCTGAGAAGGCTTAGCCACGGATACAGGGGTAATGAACGAAGCATCTCCAAATCAAAAAGGAGACTGTAAACTGTTTTTATTTGTAGGCCAATGACTCCATAAAGAGAAGAAGGGACCAGGAGTAATGGCACCTGCCCCAGCCTGATAACCTAAGTTCAATCCCTGGAACCCACAGTGGAGCTTCCCTCTGACCTCCGTGCACTGTGACACACAGGCACAATCAAAATAAGTAAGTGAAAGAAGTTTTAAAAGAGAAAAAAAGACTTCAAAGAAAGGGGAAATGGATCAAATAATTCATGTCAAAACACAAAGTTGAAACACCAGTGTTTGTGGATGATGTATGGATCACTAACAGCATTCCTGGGCTGGAGGTGTAGCTCAGCTGGACTTGCCTCTCAGGCATGAAACCTGGAGTTGCTCCCTAGCAGCCCAAAAAACTGAGTCCAGGGCACCTGTGAGTAATCCTGGCAATGGGGTGGTGGAGGCAGGAGGATTACACATTCAAGGTCCTAAGCCCTCCATGTATATGTTAGAATTATGTAGCTTGGTCTTCCTGTGGGAATCCTAATGGAGGGGTGGGGCCGGCTCCGACTCTGTTGCCTGCCTTTAGGACCCTTTCCTCCCTCTGGATTGCTTTATCTAGCCTTAATAGGAGAGGACTTACTTGGTAGTCTTACTGAAACTTGATTTGCCATGGCTGATTGACATCCATGGGAGAAATAAAGGAGGAGTGGATGGGGAGGGGGAGGAGAAGTGTGGGGGAGGGGCTGAGAGGGGAGAAGGGAGGATAAACTCCAGCTGGGATGTAAAAATAAAGTTCAAGGCTTTCCTCAGCTACACAGTAAGCTAGCCGGGGTTATATGAGACCCTATCTCTAAAAACTAACACAACGTTGTCAATACAGCAATTCAGAATACAATCAATCCCGTTCGCAACGACTACTAAATTATTTTCAAAATCTTTTATGTAGCTTCAATTTATTTATGTATTCGCATCTAATAGAGCTGAAGATTCTATCTATCTATCTATCTATCTATCTATCTATCTATCTATCTATCTGTCTATGTCTTGCAGTACTGAGGGCTTGACATATGCCTTGCACATATTGGGTAAGCTCTTCGATAATGAACTGTATCTAACTTTACAATTTACTAGCTGAAGAATCAAAGACCATTATCCTGAAAACTCAAGGTTAGAAGATACAACCTCCACATGACCCAGGACCCCAGACAGGAGGACTGCTACTCCTTTTAGGCCAGCTTAGACTATACAGTGTCTTCAAGGCTATCCTGGATACACAGTGACACCTTATCTCAGGATACACATACACACACACACACACACACACACACACACACACACACACACACACACACACACACACGGAGGGAGAAAGGCATGTCATGTTCACAGACTGTAAAAATTAAATCTAGAAATCCATATTGCTCAGAGATTTAAAGATTCAATACTCATCTTAATACAAAAGATAATTATCACAAAAACAGTCTTAGACAGTGTCGTAAACATGTTTGCACTGAAAGCCCCAAACTGTCAACATAATTTGATTAAGAAGAGCACATTTGAGCTAGGCACGGTGATGCCTACCTTTAATCCCAGCACTCAGGTGGATCTCTGTGAGTTTAAGCCCAACCTGCTCCACAGAGCAAGCTCCAAGCTCCTAGGGCCGAGTAGTGAGGCCTGTCTCAAAAACCACCAACATCAACAAAACATCCTTGCAGTAACTGCCATGACACTACAGGACCACAGTAACCACTTCAGCAGGGCAACAGCACAGTAAGGGTCATGTCACCAATGGAACAGAATGAGCAACCTCACAACACAACCATGTGCACGCAGGGTTATACTTTGTATCTGAATGACGCTCCAAAATCCAGGTGCAACAGTCTTTGTGCCCTTCCCCCAGCCTTGAGTGGGCTAAACAAACCCAGGATGGTTTTACAACCTAGCTGGAGTCTCGCCTCTAGGCATGTGCAATTTCCTACAGGAGCTTTGAGGAGTGGACCACGCCTTGAGCTTGCTTTGCAACTCAATCCTGCTGAAACAAAGGATGGGGTCTGTGGGTTTTCCTTATAGAAATGCAGTGCTGAATATTAAACTTTGAGCCTTGATCAGAAACTTTGTCTTGGCTTCATTCTGTTCTCGAACCCCGTCCTTTCTCATTTCCAGCCCCCCTTTCAGGTTGACCCAGTTCATCCATAGCTGCAGGACAGCTACAAGTCTTGATCAATAATCTAGTCAACTGTCTTTGGACAGAGCCCAGTGTAAGAAAATAAGGTCACTGGGACATGCCCTAGGAGGGCTATTGGGGTGTCCTCACCACACCACCCCCTTCCTGCTTGCTGGCTGCAGCGAGGTAACCAGCTTTCACACATACACGCCCCCGTCCTCACCCCCCACAAACACACAGTTCCTGGGTGCAGTGAGGTAGCCAGCTATGTCCTATGCTCCTCCTCACTACAGAGACGGTGTGACATGAATGCTCTGGAAACCACCAGCCACAGTAACCTTTCTCCCTTGACAGTTGAGAGAAGGTGGGGGAGTGTACCCCATAATCGAGGTGCACAGACAACGGGACCTAGATTAGCCCAATTGTGCAGGCTATAGATCTCCCTCCCCTGGATGTGGAAGCCAGACCACAAACTCACCATTTCCAGCCTCTGGGGAATAGTTCCTTCCTTGGACCTTCTGGAAGTAGTGTGTCAGGAGGTTTTCCCAGGAAAACTCAAGTCTACATCTGCAAAACAATCAAGATTATCTGATTCTTAATGGAGGTGTTCTGCATTGGCAACTTTACAGTCTTATTCCACTTGAGGGTCAGCTGATGAGACTTCAGTCAGACTCCAGAGGAATGGGTCCTACAGAGGGGCCGGTCTCACAGAGGGAGGGCTTCCTTCCTCGTCCTACATCCCCTCAGTGTTTCTCCTTTCTATCTGGTCGCTTTCCACAGGCCAAGCCTTCACTCTTCACATCTCCTCACAGCTGAGTCTCCCTCACAGCTGGTCTCCAGGATCAGATCTCTTTTCAGTTGCCACATCCTCAAACCCCTTTTCCTCTCTCAGATTAAGACATCCTCTCCCCAGACCCTCACTTCCTCCTACAGGCCCTGGCCTCCTCCCTCAGACTCTGGTCTCCTCCCTCAGGCCCTGGCCTCCTCCCTCAGACTCCAGCCTCCTCCCTCAGACCCTCACTTCCTCCCTCAGCCCTGGCCTCCTCCCTCAGGCCCTCATTTCCTCCATCACATCCTGCCTTCCTCCATCACTCTCTTTCTCAGGCCTACATCCCCCCTACAGACCCTTCAGTTCCTCATCCTTTGCATTGGCAAACACTGCCTCTCCCATCCCTTTGGGAGCCTCTTTGAGTCTAGTAGACACCAACTCCTGATTTCTCTGATGGTCAATGCGCTGACTACCCTGGCTGCCCAGTGACAGGCACTGAGGAAGTCATTCCCACTAATAACCATTCCCTGGCCTCAACTTACCTTTTAGTCCAGTTGCCAGAGCCCCTACCGTATGACTGGGGCTGGAACTCAGGACCCTGTGCAGCTGCCAAGCACACTCTACCACTAAATTGGTTCCCTGTTGATTGTTCTTAAGACAGGACTTTAACTAAATTGCCCAGGATGGCTTTGAACTCAGTCTGTAGCCTAAGCTGGTCTCGATCTCAGGATCTTTACTCCTGCAGCAGCCTCCAAAGTAGCTGGGATTACAGGACTATACCACCAAGTCTGACTTGAAGGTGATATTTGCACCCAGGTCTAAAAGCCTTATCCTCTTTCTCCCTAGCAGAGCACTGAGGGGCCGTGTAACAAAAGGAAGATGGGGAAGGGGTGAGCCATCTGCCCACAGCCCAGCTAACCATCTGCCTCAGGAAGGGCCCAGCGAGTAAAAGTCGTTTTCCAGCCCGGCCTTCACACTCACTTTCAGGATTTCAGAGAAACACCAACAAAGAACAGAGACAGAGGTGGGGAGAGAAAAAAGAGGCCAGGGAAGCAGAGTGTCGGTTCATGTGCTCAGGGCGCTGGGGTAGGACTGCCATAGTTGTAGGCAGCCTGGGCTATAGTGTGAGAAGCCCTGCCTCAAAGGGGAGAAAGAGTGAGGAAAGGAGAGAGACAGCGACAGAACTGGGTGTCAGGAGTTGACAGGCAGGCTGGTAGGGAAGACAGGAGATAACTTCCCACTGAAGGGCTGGGTGGTCTCTACCACGGCCATCCATCAACCAGGGCCTCTTGCCTTGTTATCTCCATCCAGATGAAGGTTGCCAGGGCTAGAGATGAAATGAATGTTGAGAGAAGGAATAGCAGAAATAAAGACCCTGGGGCCCAATAACAGGCAATCCCAAAGACCACTCCAAGGTCTTCCAGATCTGGCGATCCACCTCCTCCTCGCTTCATGCCAGGCTGCTTTCTGCTTCAAGAGATGCTTGTTCTCGCCTCTTCAGAGGTGAGAGGTTTACCTTTCCCTACCTTCTTAGTCCCTGAGCCTTCAATTCTTTTTTTTTATCTCTGGGAAGAACCTGGACACCTAGACTCTCAGCCACAGCATTGACATGCCTGTTCTGTGGGGGCTGGGCTCATGACAGAGCACTTCCCTAGTAATCACTCCCTAGGTTCCATCACAGAGAACGGTAGGGTAGTACCCAGAGAATGGGTGGGTATTCAGATTCCAACCCATGCCCTAGAGAACGAATCTAAGAAAATAAATGCCCTGAGGGGAAGAGGTGAGAGACCATGGGACACGCGTCTAAAGTCAGTAGTTAAAGAGCTAGTCCTTCAGAGCGATCCCGAAATTCAGAAACAAGACACAGAGCAAGGGGTTTACAGGGCAGAAGGTGATGGAGTTGGGTCGTGCAGAGACGCAGGGCCAGGAAAATCCTGGGGCAACGAAGTCACTGGGGCCAGGGAGCCTGGGGGTTCGGAGGCTGGCACTGTCCAGCTGACACAAGTCCTTTGAGAACAGCTGGTTGCGAGAATGTGAGGCAAGTCCCAAACCCCGGGGGCTTCCGTGACCTGCGCCCCAGTGTCCAGCGCGGTCCCAGCGAGGCAGGAGCTGCGGGGAGCGCGGTGGCGGGACTCGAGTCCCCACGCAAGGACCAGGGACGCGACAGGACGCCCGGGTGCCCAGTCCCCACCCCACAGCTGGGGGACGGAGGGCTCGGGCTTGGGGACTCTGCAGCCGCCGGCACCGGCTCCGCGGGGACGCCGCGCTCACCGTGGCGGAGTCCAGACACCCCGCGTCCTCGCTGCGCGGCGCAGACCCGTGCCGGTACCGACAGAGTCACCCGAACCTGGGACACCGGCTCCAGATCCCAAGATGGTGGTATGCTGGCACGTCAGACACAAAGGCCTTAGCAGACAACGAAAGTCCGCCCCCTTGCCTTTGTCTGTTCTCCTGATTGCACGTTTCTCACCCCGGCGCCTTCGATTGGACAGGGCTTCAGTTCTCATCCGGCTCAGACCCTGACTGACAGAAGCTGGCACCAATCCATGAATGGGTAAAGCAAGACGGCTAACTTTATTCCCACCATTTAAAAATGACAACTCTGGATCCGCAGGGCCCATAAGATATGGCTTCCCGCTCGAGAGCCCACCGCCAACTGAACGCTAGCATTTAGCCTTGTACAAAAGGCTGTGATATCGTCCTAGGGTCTGGATCGAGTTCATCTCCTCTGCCAATTAAAGAAGTGAGACATTACTAGCACCGCAGGTAGCAGCAGAAAAAAAAATCTCAGACACAGTAGGCAGAAGCAACAGGTATCAAATTTTAATAAAAGCTAAGAAGTACGGCAGGGTGGCGGTGTCATGTGTCTTTATTCCTCAGGAGGCAGAGGCAGGCAAATTTCTGAGTTCGAGGCCAACCTGATCTACAGAGAGTATTCCAACAGCCAGGGATAAACAGTTGCTGTTTCCAAAAACAAACAAACAAAAAAACAAAACCAACCAACTAAAACCAAACAAAAGCCACACAAACATAGCTAGGCACACAGATGGAGGCAGAAAAAGGACACCGCTTTTTTCCCCTGGAGGGCTTGGGTTTTGAAGTATTTTGGTGACCAAGAATGAGTTCCCTTTCCCTAATTTAGGATTGGTCTGTTTAGAAAAAGAAGAGTATCTGATAAGCCCACCGCTCTAGGTAAACAAATCCCCGTCTGGTCGGCTTGATCCAGTCATCCAGGGGTGGTTGCAGCCAGAGTGGACGTGAGGGGAATGAGGAAAAAGCTGGAAATTTGCCATTTTTGTTCTTTATTTGAGACCCCTTTGTCTGTCTGCCTGTCAGAGGTGTGTCTAGTTCCTGACACCTCGGGAAGCTGGAAATTTGCCATTTTTGTTCTTTATTTGAGACCCCTTTGTCTGTCTGCCTGTCAGAGGTGTGTCTAGTTCCTGACACCTCGGGTATATCATCTTATGAGTTACTTTTAGATAGCTCTTACTCACAAATGAGAAGAATGCATCAAGCTTTATACATTCCCTGCGCATTTTTTCCAACTTTGCTCTTTTGAGGAGAAAGCCTGAGCTTTGAAATGGGCAGCAATCCCCTAAAACTCCGGTGTTTGATACAATTAAATTGGGGGGCAAAATTATAAAATGTCTTAAACTGTAGGTTCTCCTCCTTCCCCTGATGGCCTGCCCCGGCTTTCATATTAGATGGGTCCCCAAAACTATCCAGACCTTATAAAGATCTTGTGAAAAGGTAAAGAAAAGCTTAGGTCCAGGCGATGTGGTACATACCTTTAATTCCAGCAGTCTGAAGACAGAGGCATGCAGATCTCTGCGTTCAAGGTCAGTCTACACAGCAAGTACTAGGACAGCCAAACTTCGGCAGCGAAGGAGCTGGAGAAGAGAAAGCTGGCATCTAGAACAAGGGGGGCCATGTTCCAGCCCCAGCAAGCAGCAGAACTTGGCAGCTTCTGCCATGGGGCTCTGGCTTTAGAGTCAAGAGTAGGTGTTACTGGGACAATTGGTGCTGGTTAGCTGGAGCTAAGAAATTAGGAGTGAATAAAAAGAGACCAGCACCACTGGGCTAAAATCTTCTGGGAAGTGTTTTTTTGGGAATACAAAGAAGCTGTGTTCCAGAGATAGACATTGGGCTGGCACCAGGACTTGGTAATATCTAAGAAGCATCCAGGTGGTACTGGTTTTGAAGGTTGAGGCTTGGCATTGTGGGAGGTCGGGGAAGGCCACTGGAGAAGGTACAGCTTCAGTGGCAGTTGAAGGCCTGATGGGGTCATGCAAAGAAATTGAGGCTTGCCGGGCAGTGTTGGCGCACGCCTTTAATCCCAGCACTTGAGAGGCAGAGGCAGGTGGATTTCTGAATTCGAGGCCAGCCTGGTCTACAGAGTGAGTTCCAGGACAGCCAGGGCTATACAGAGAAACCCTGTCTCGAAAAACCAAAAAAAAAAAAAAAAAAAATGAGGCTTAGTACCATGAAGAGAGCCCATGAGAGGACAGTTGTAGCAGAATTTCCCAGTGTACCATGGGATAACTCCAAGAGCAGCAGAAGCAGTGCAGTGGAGTCAACCAGAGCCTAGAGTGCTGTAGGGGGCAGAGCTGGAGAAGTAACCCAAGCCCATTGCAGCAGCCCGGAAGATCACGTGTGGACCCCAGACATTGGAACAAGCAGCTGTATAGTTAAAGTTGCCTTGGATACCCCATAATGATAGAGATGCTAAAGTCATGGGGTACCTGCCAAGGAAAGCTGCTAAGGGAGGCGGAGCCAGTCGAAGAAAAAGAAGTTTGTTGCAATCAACAAAATCCCAAGTATTAGAGATCTGCAGAGCACTTTGACATTGGACATGGAGATGCAGAGTTTGGAGTTCACCTACATGGCTTCTGCCATGCTTTGCTCCAGGGTCTCCTCACTATGATATGGAGTGTAGTGTATATTCTGGATATGATCTGCCTTTTGATTTTGATTTTATAGGGGATTACACATAAATCTAGGAAGAAACTTTGGCCTTTTAAATATTTTTGAGACTATGGTAGACTACTGGGACATTTGAAATTGGAGGTGTATTTTGAATTATGCTATGGCTAGCTATGGCCCCCATAGACTCATATATTTGGACAAGCCTATGGGTGTCTAGAAGTGGAATGTGGTGGTTTATACATGTTTGGCTCATGGGAGTGGCACTATTAGGAGGTGTGGCCTTGTTGGAGGAAGTGTGTCACTGTACACGTGGGCTTTGAGGTCTCTTACATGCTCAAGGTCCACCCAGTACAGAAGACAGCATCCTCTTGGCTGCCTGCAGAAGAACCTCTTCTTTATGCCTGCCTTTGGATCAAGATGTGGAACCCTTGGCTCCTCCAGCACCAACTGCCTGCACACTGCTCTGCTTCCTGCTGGGATGATAATGGAGTGAACCTCTGAAACTGGAAGCCAGCCCCAATCAAATGTTTGGCTTTATAGAATTTGCTTTGGTCATGGTATCTTTTCAGAACAAGTAAACCGTAACCTAACTAAGACAGGGTATAAGGACAAATATTTATCTATTGTTGTTAGGGATTTTGTCTTTGTGATAGACGTCCTAGAGAATGTATAGATAAATGGAACATATCTCATAATAAAAGCTATATACAAAAAATCCATGGCCCACATTATCCTGAATGAAGCAACGCTTCACGCAATCCCACTGAAGTGAGAAATGACGCTGGGATGTCATCCTTCTCATTTTTCTGACATTGTGGTCAAAGTCCCAGAGGAGCAATAGGGCAGGAGAAGGAATTAAGGGTGCTGTGAAAGGGGTGCGTCCATGATCTTCTCTGTGTGCTTGTTGTTCATGAACAGAAAAGCAGTGATGTGTGAAAGGTGATGGGTTTCCTGGCAGAATTTTGGTAATTTCTAACTATCATGTCATCTGCAAATAGGGATAGTTTTGACTTTTTCTTTACATATTTGTATCCCTCAAAGAAAAGCATATATATATAATCTTAAAATTTATACGGAACCACATGAACAATACTGGAATGTAGGCTTAGATTTTCCAAAAACCTACTTTAATAAGGGTTCTCAAATGCTTTGAGCAGGCAGTGGTGGCGCACGCCTTTAAGCCCAGCACTTGGGAGGCAGAGGCAGGCGAATTTCTGAGTTCGAGGCCAGCCTGGTCTACAGAGTGAGTTCCAGGACAGCCAGGGCTACACAGAGAGACTCTGTCTCGAAAAACCAAAAACCAAACCAAACCAAACCAAAACGCTTTGACCCCACGTCTAGCCCACCGTCCAAAAGTAGGGGAGATGTGATGGTAAATGGGACAAGGGGATGTGGACCTGTTTAGAAGTGGTTCCTTGGGGTGATTCCAATCTCTTATTGTCTGGATGCTAGCAGTGGTGGCACGATCCAGCAGAAACAGCCAGACGTCTGCCGAAATGGCACGAGACAGCGGGAGCTACCAGAACCAGTCGTGACACCAGAAGGTCTCTGCTGTGCCTCTCCCAACAAAGTGAAGATCAGCGAAGATGAGAGACCAACAAAGCTTTGCAAGGCTGGCTATGCAAGCACCCTGTCACTGTCCATTGGGTCCTGTTTATACTCTCTGCAAACATTGCGTATCCTTCCATGGGTCCTGCCTCAGCAAAAGACCCTGTGAGTCTGCATCACATGACATAATCAGAAACTTCCACTTCACTGGAACTTAAGAACTTCCAGATCTTAAGATATATAAAACTATAAAAACAGACATGTAGACCGAAGGGACAAAATCAAAGACCAAACATGTGTACCTAACTTCACCTGTTTAATGTTTGACAAAGATGCCAAAAACACGCCCTGAAAAAAGAAAGCATCTTCAACAAACGGTGCTGGGGAAAGTGGCTGTACACATGCAGATATCACCTTGCATAAAAACTAACTGCAAATGGATTGGAAGACCTAAACCGGAAACACTGGAATCGCCAGGAAATACAGGCAGCGCTGTACTCGATACCGGTGTAGGAAGTAAGTTTCTACTCAGCAGATAGGAAATGAAACAACCCAAACGTCCTTCATGCTGAGAATGTGGTACATACACACTCCAGAATCCTATTCAGCTGTAAAGAAAAATGAAATCATGACCTTTGCAAATAAATGGACGGAACCAGAAAAGATATTGACTGCCCCATTGCTGAAGGCCCCTGCACTTCAGAGGCCTGTGAGCGAGAACTGACCTCAAAGCCTTCCTCCTGAGGACTCTCATGGTACCAGAAGGTGCCATGCAACCTTCCAAAGCAGGGAGGTAACCAACAGTTACCCCTAGCTATGCCTGTGAACCACATCAATGACTAACCTGGCCCAATAAACCTACGGGCGCAGTAGTGGCACACACACCTGAGGGCAACCAATGGTTGTGGAATTGTATGTAAACCTTCACTTGTACTGGAAACCTAGCTGACTACTAGGTGCTAGTGAAATCAGGGTTTTTGGAGAAGAATCGACAACCACTAATTTATATGTGATTTTTCAAAGGCATATGTTATAGTTGACAGGTGTGAGCTTTCGTGGTTAGGATATTAGGAGCAATGACCCGTTTAGTTTCCAGTTTCTCCTGTTTTGATTTTCATTCTAGACAGGGTTTCTTTGTGTAACCCTTGACTGTCCACCTTAGAACTAGCTCTCTAGACCGGGCTAGCCTCAAACTCACAGAGATCTGCCCGCCTCTGCCTCCCAAGTAGTGGGATTAAAAGTGTGCACTACCACCACCCAGCTCTATTTCTCCTTTGTAACAATGGCTTTGGGCCCATTGCAGGTCAATCTGATTCAGGTAAAGTTATGTCTGACAATAAACAATACAGACGGTGCTTTAAGTGAATCGCTAAATAAATCACTTTTTAATAATTGGTCTTTTTTTTTTACCTTATTCTACTTCAGGAGCATGTGTAGAGGTCAGAGAAGAACTTAAGAGGAGTTGGTTCTCTTCTTCCCCTATCTGAGTACCAAGGATTTTAAATTCAGGTTGCTAGGGCTGCCATCAGGTACCATTACTTGCTGAGCCAAGATACATTTCTTATCAAGTTTTACTCTTTTATTTCAAAGGTGTAGTTGATCATTAATAATAAGTGTAATAATTCCATCTAGAATTTAACATTTAAAATGCCTGAGAGTTTCTTACACATTTTATTCAAAAAACATAAATTACATCATTACACAACTATGTGAGAAAGCTGAATGAAGGAGAGCAAGTCTATAGGCTTTGCTCATGTACTTAAAAATTTTATTTTTCCATAATGGATACCTGAGGGTAGACTCCCCTGAAGCTGGAGAGATAGGTTCTGAGCTACCCCATGTAGATGACAGGACTTGAACCTAGGTACTCTGCAAAAGCAGTATGTGTTCTTAACCACTGAGCCACCTCTCTATTGCCATCCATGTATTTTTTAAATAGATGCTGGGACAATCGAATTGCAATTGTACTTAGATTTATTTATTTATTTATTTTTTGGTTTTTCGAGACAGGTTTTCTCTGTATAGC
Source organism: Uromys caudimaculatus (assembly GCA_028551405.1). Lineage (NCBI taxonomy): Eukaryota > Metazoa > Chordata > Mammalia > Rodentia > Muridae > Uromys > Uromys caudimaculatus. The sequence goes on along the minus strand of CM052706.1, from coordinate 92,335,184 downwards.
CCTGGCTGTCCTGGAACTCACTCTGTAGACCAGGCTGGCCTCGAACTCAGAAACCTGCCTGCCTCTGCCTCCCAAGTGCTGGTACTAAAGGTGTGTGCCACCACTGCCCGGCTGTACTTAGATTCTTTCAGTTTGATCAAAAAATGTAACATTTAAATATGGGGAATATCAAGTGTTAATCTTCCCCCAAATGATGAAATTACAGCCTACATACTTATGTTGAAATGTGAAAATCCTTATTCTTTTGACAGAGGCTTTTGGTCTCTAGCCCAGGCTGCCCTCTGACACACGGGCTCCTTGTCTCAGCAACCACACACTTAACTGATGTGAAACTCCTTTACCAACATGAAAAGCAGAGAGGTGGTAGATTGCCTCTTAGGCTCTGCAGTCTCTTGAGAGTATAAACTCTTTTAGGAATCAGAGATCTCTGGCTAGAGGCCTTTGCAGTCTCCTTACCAGCTGAGGTTGGTGATCCCTGACTGGCTTTTGAAACAGTTGTGCTATTTCCCACACTGCACTTCCCCCTGCCTCGAGGTGGTTCCCACCATCTTATGGACCCGGAAGAGGAGGGCCTACAGAGCCTTCCACACCTGCCTGGCCCTCCTGACTGCTAACTTTGGTACGCAGTTCTCAATAAAGGGTGGCTGCCGGGTTCTGGACTCAGCCTCTTTCTTATCCTGCACCCCACATTCCCTGCCCCCATGCTACAGTCACCCTTCATCAGTATTTTCAAGGTTTCCTTTCCTTTTGGTTCTCTCAGCCCAGTAGCAGCCATTTCTCCTTCCAAACATATCCTTCCTTCACAGTTTGACCCCTGAGCTCCATCCCCACCACACGGCCCCACAGCCGGCTCTACACTTGGCTCACTACTTACTCAATTCTTCATTCTGACTTTTAATTTTTAATTTTTCCCAAGTCCATTACAAAATATCCAATGCAAATATTCAATACAATGAAAATATTCGGGGGCTAGAGAGATGGTTCAGCGGTTAAGAGCACTGACTGCTTTTCCGAAGGTCCTGAGTTCAAATCCCAGCAACCACATGGTGGCTCACAACCGTCTGTAATGAGATCCAATGCCCTCTTCTGGGGTGTCTGAAGACAGCTACAGGGAGCAGGGCCAGAGAGAGAAGACAAAGTGTCTGAAGATAGCTACAGTGTACTTACCTATAATAAATAAATAAATCTTTAAAAAAAAAGGAAAGAAAATATTCTCATTATAACCATATGAAATAGCCCAGAAGTACAGCTTGATATGAAGGCAAATCCCTCCCCTCCCTCGTGGGAACTGAGGTGGTCCTTCCATATTTTCATCAGCTGTCAATGTAACTGTATGCTGCACTTTCAGGTGGACAGGACATCCCAATTTTTCCCCAGATGTGTGGGCCTAATTCAGTCTTTTTTAATACTACGCAGTATTTTGTAGAAAAAGTATGCCCTAATTTCTTATTATTGGTTTGTAGATTATTTCAAATTTGTATTTTTATGGATTCTCAGGTACCTTTCAAAGTTCTTACAACTAGTTACATGCAGAGGCTCTTATCAAGAAAGTTTTATCACTTTCTATTCTCACCAAGAACGGCCATTTATATTTGTTTTTCTGTTAATTTATTACTTTTACACTTGTTGGATCTTTGGATTTTTGTTTGTGACTTTGCACTTACTGGTAATACTATCTGCCCAGGTTAAATTTTCTTTTACTCACTAATTTGAGAACTATCACAGTGTAATAGTGAAACGTGGATTCTGGGACATAACACAGGCTTACATCTGCCTGTCACTTGCAATGTTGCTCCAGAATCGTTAGTTTACTGCTAATGTTCATTTTATTAGGTTGCTGAAATAATACACACTAACACCAAGGACAACCTCAACACATGAGAAATGCTCAATGACAGCCAGTTTTTTATATTTTGCACATTAATGCTTTTATTATCACGACATGAATATTTATTTACCTTTTGTGTTTACCTTTACCTACAGATACTTGTAAGAATGGAGTTTTATAATATATTAATTAGCATGTTAACATATTATACATAATAATGGATTGCATTTTCATACATGGCCTCTCTTTCACACATGCACACACAAATAAATATATAAATTAAAAAAGAAAATCCCACACAGAGATGCCCACGGGCCAACTTAAACTAGAGAATCCCTCATTTATTCTTCTTACTCAGGTGATTTTAGATTGTTTCATTAACCATTAAAGTAATGAACATACATTGTAAACTTCTAGAACTGGATTTCATATATAAACTGAGACGACCTTTAAGAGATACTTTATATTATAACGAGCAGTGTGTACGGAACACTTACGTGTCTGTAAGGGCTATGCACACAGTCTATGCTGTCAAAAGTGAAATGTAAGCCTGAGAACAAGAGAAGACACCTGCGTCCCTTCTCTGTGCTCTCGCGCTGTTGTAAATGCAAGTCTACCGACTTGTATAAAGACCCACCTCATCAGTCCTTTCAACTTGCCTCTGCACTAGCCGCCAACCACTCAGTCTCCCCCACCACCTGCTCAAATGCGCACCCCATCACCACATTCTGCTGAAACCCCCAAAAGGGTCCTTCACACACCTGCTCATGTAACACCAAGCCCAAGAACATTCAGTTAGACAAAGATTAGGCTAGATATGAAGATATGGACGCGTACTGTCAACACAATGTCCCCCACACAAACAGAACACACGCAGCAATTACATCACACAGGATTTCTTAAATAACCGATGCTTTTGACAATTTACAATTATTTATTTATGTAGGAGGTCATAAAATAGTTTTATAATATACATAAGAAAATCCACATTTAAATGAGTAAGAAATATAATGGCAAGTGATAGAATTTAGTGTTTATAAATGAAACCATCAATAATTAACAGTCAGAGAAGATATACAAACTAAATTTAAAAACTGAAGCCATGCATTTCAATATTTTTAAATTACAAGAAGGAATTGGGCTTTTAGAGGTAATACATAGCTTACTATATTTTTCAGTGATCTCAAAACAGATTTGTAGAAAGTGTCATAGATAAACAGGAAAGGAACAGAAGACGAGGACTCTGGGGAGCGGAGTAGTCACAGCAGCTTGGTAAAGGTTCTTATGTACGTGTTCTTCAATTTACATTTGTTCTTATTATAAGAGAAAAAGCTATTATGTTAATATGAGGACTCTAAGCTATATGAAAATAACTACTTAATAAACCTGAACACTGTGAAAATGCAACCCGCACTGCACACAGAATTGGAGTGAATGCGAGCTGATTCTTAATGCTTCTGTATAGACTAGCCAGTCCCAAATGTTACAGTGTCACTACCCACAGCTCTTCAGAAAGCAGCTCCAACTAGCTTAAACTAGTCAGCATTTGCTGTGTTTTCTCATCTCCTTACTAAGCATGCTCCTGCAAACCCTTTGAGAGTGCCTTCAGTATTCTAGTCACACTGTGAGCCGTGAACAGTCACAACCTTTATAAAAAACCACGAGGCTGGAGAGGGACTCATCAAACTACATGTTTCTGCCTGCGACCTACAGGAGATCTTAATACCTTAAAACCCACAGCTCTAAAAGACAATTCAGAACTTGATTATAATATATACTTTTTATCATGAATAACTGGCTAGTGAGCTTTCTATAAAACGAGACTCTTAATGTTATACTTAGCATAAATATCAATTCTCATGAATATTTTAAGTATTTGACTGTTAAACACGTATGAATGCAAGACAAACTGGGTGAAGTTTTACATAGAAAAGATATAAATACTGCATAATATGTAGTAAATATTTGCACATACCCTTTTATATTTAAAGCATAAACTATAACTTGCAAATCTGGTGCTTCTAATATGTCTTAGGACACTTTTGACACAGCTAGCAAAGTCTCTCCATGGCATAGAAGCTCCGTGGTTCAAGGCTTCCCAACGGGCTTATAGCATGCATCAGGCTGCCAGAGGCGAATGTCAACGATAACCTGGTTGAGTTTCTGCATCCAGAGATCCCGCTCTTCCTTAGTGTCTGCAGAGAGCCAGTTTCTGCAAGGGCAAACAGAGGTCAGCTTCCATCCCACCCTTCCACCCTTCCCCCTCGCCTCCCCAATGCCTTTGCTTGGAAAACATAAGTCCCTCGAGGAACCAAGACTTGCTGCCTACCAATAACTGGATGTAAACCAAGAGCCATGCAGGGAAATGCTTCTCTGTACAATGGTGTACCGCCATTCTCCATTTGGTTAACTAATCATAAGGCACACTAATTTCTTAGTGTTTCCTTTTCTTTCTTTTGTTTTTTGAGATGGAATCTCAGGTCTCATTGGTGACGTCTACACATCCCCATACCTATATCTAGCAACAAGCTGATGAATAGAGTGTCTCATTCTAATCTCCATCCTCACTCACAACCTGTTCACTGAAGACTGACTTTAGGCTTGTATTGGGTAGTCTCTTTGCTGACTTGACATAAGCTAGGGAAACCTGGGAACAGGAAAGCTCAAATGAAAAACCATCAGACTGGTCTGTAGGGTAACTCTGTGGGGGCACTGTCTTGATTAAGAACTGATGTGGGTGGGCCTAGCTCATTATGGGTGGTCCTAGCCCTGGGCAGGTGTTCTTGGGTTCAAGAAAGCATAAAGAGCAAGCCATGAGGATCAAGCCAGCGAGCATGGTTCTTCCATGGCTTCTGTTTCCGTTCCTGTCCCCAGGTTCCTACTTGAGTTCCTGCCCTGATCACCCTCAGTGATGGACTGTGTTATGAAAGTGAAGCCAAATAAACCCTTTCCGCAAATTGTTTTTAGCCATGGTTTTTATACTTGTGATAAACTTGTGATCACTGACGTTTTCCATATGCTTAAGAAAAAAGCCAGAAATCACTTAGTTGACAGAAATAAGCTTGGTACCAGTACATACTTGGTGACACAGAGTGTGTCCCTGCATTGGCTGACTAGAGTCTCTCGGTCATCTTCTCTTTGTGGTCGGACAGTAATTAATTCCAGAGTGTTTCGTCTTGCACAAAATTCTCTGTTGGCTGGTTCTATCTGATGACTGATACAATTGGCCAGATTTATCCTTCCTATGGGATTCTTTAAAAATAAAATGTACAAAGTATTAGTAGAAAACAAGCAAGGTTATTTAAGTCAGTAAGTATTAAGCAGTTTTTAGGTTTATAAATTAAAGTTAAAAAGCCATTAGCTTAACATGTTTAACAACCAGGAAACAAATAAGCAGGAAGCAGTCAAGCACAGGAAATAGCTTGCCTTAAGCCATGCACACGTCCCCTTCTGAGCAGTGCTCTTAGCAAACACCTACGACCCTGGGACTCCTCACCTGCGTCAGGCTGCACGCATACTTGCTTGAAACAGTGGGAAAATGTTCCCCACCTATCATCCACTTAATAACAGACAGATTATTCTTGAACACAAAGGAACACAATCCAGGAACCACAGACAATGGACTGATCTACCCCACCAGGGTTCGGGTGCATGCTCAATAAAATACATCTGTGCTCCCATGGAGTCTTAGGACAACCACATATTGATCTTATGACTACGTGTGCGTATTCATACATCCATGTGTCTCCACATTTGAACATGCACTCACACATACACTACACATACATCCAAAAACATTGTAAATCATTAGAAAACAATATAGATAAACTCATTTTAGATAAGAGACGCTTCCTCAACATGTTTAAAATGGAATTAACATATGATACAGCAGTCCCACTAGAGGAATTAGTGGGATTGCTCTGGAAATAAAACCAGTATGTCAAAAAGATCTCATTGCAGGATTACTCGTAACAGTTATGATATGGAGAGAACACAAAGGACAGCAAAATGTGAGCGAACTAAAGACTGTGGCACTCGTACACAATGGGCGACCTGAATGAAAACTGCTTTGTGCTTGTGGAAGATGAACAAGGGTGAAGTCAGAGATATTATGGCACAAGACCGGCTACACACTCCTTGGCATTGCTCAAAGGACTAGAGATCCTCTCCAGACACTTGTTCAGCCATGTTTATCACTGCTCACTTCACAACAGTTAGGAAATGAGGACAATGTCCTTCAGCGGGTCAGTGGATAGTGAGAAGGCGGTGCAGACACGGTATGCACACTATTCAGCTGTAAAAAAATGTTTCAGACAGATGGAACAAGAAAATATACTAAGTGAAATACTCTAGGCCCAGAAAGACAAACACTGTGTGTTCTCTCTCTCATTTGTGGCTCCTAGTTCCAAGTACAGACTCGAGCACATGACCTGGAGTAAATACAGAAAACAAAAAAGTAATTTTTCTGACTGCAAGGTAAGGATGGTTTTTGTTTTGTTTTTTGATGTTAAGACAAGGCAGTAAAGCAAGCGATATAACAGGCTGATAGGTCCAATTCCTTTAACAACAGAAAGTTAAGTCAAACCAAAGACTAATGAAATGTAATTTCAATTCCCCCCCACCCCCAAAAAAAGATTTAAAAAAAAAATGGTAAAGAATGGAGAAAATGCGTGCCTGGTGTAGTGGTGCATGCTTGTGAGCCCCAGGGCCTGAAAGCAGAAAGAAGCAGAAGGTAGGATCAGGAGGACCTAAAGTTATAGGTTACATGGCAAGACCCGGATCAATGTGAGACAAAGACATACATGGCTGTCTTAGTTACTTCTCTATTGCTGGGACAAAGAACATGACCAAGGGGGTGGCTCATGGCCCCTGAGGGTTAGATAGACTATGCTCAAGCTGAGGCAGAAAGAGCTAACTGGGAATAGCATGGGATTTTAAAACCTCAAAGTGACACACCTCCAAAAAGGCCACACTTCCTGTCCTAGTCAGGGTTTCTACTGCTGTGATGGAACACCATGGCCAAAACAACTAGGGGAGGAAAGGGTTGATTTGGCTCACACTTCCAATTCCTCATCAAAGGAAGTCAGGACAGGAATTCAAACAGAGCAGGAACCTGGAGGCAGGAGCTGAAGTAGAGGCCAGGGAGGGGTGTTGCTTACTGGTTTGCTCATCATGGCTTCCTCAGTCTGCTTTCTTATAGAACCCAGGACCACCAGGGATGGCACCACCCACAATAAGTTTGGCCCTCCTACATCAACCACTAATTAAGAAAATGCCCTACAGCTGGATCTTATGGAGGCATTTTTCTCAATTAAGGTTCCCTCCTTTCAGATGACTTTAGCTTGAATCAAGCTACAAAGGAAAACTAGCTGGCATACATTCTAACCCTTCCCAAACAGTTTCACCAACCTGAGTCCATGTACTCGAATATATGAGCCTCATTCAAATCATCACAAAGGCCATACACAGAAGACAAGGTGCTACTCTAGTAATGAAGGCACAGAGAAAGTGTTCATGAGAGTGGAGAGCTTTTTGGAGAACATGTAGTTCTATCTAAGACTCAACTGTGAATAGAGCTAACAAGAGAGGAAAGGTGTGGCTCATGTATCTGATTCAAAGGCTGCTTCACCTACTTGACCCAAATCCTAGCTCCTCTTTGTACACCTCTGACAACAACTGCAGACTGACTGCAACATCAACAGCATCACACAAATTCTTCGGTAGCAGAGAAAAAATAATTAGTTTTGCACATTCCTCTATGTATTCCATATATACCCTTCTCCGAGAAAGAGACTCCTGTGATGTGTGGCTCTGGGTTATTTCTTCCCTTCCATGACCTTGCTCCATGAACTGTTTATCAGGGTTCATGTTCCTCATGCCCGGTCTTCAGGCTCACTGGCCTTATCAAAAGCCACACAGCTGCATTTAAATGCAGCAATGCAGAAATAATCTAAGTTTGCACAAATACAATAAAGCACTTCATTGTGACGTGTCTGTACGATGGAATCCTACACTTCAGAGGAAAGGGGACAAACTAGGGCAACCTATGGCTGCCCCGACTAACTGCACATCCCACACTGACCAAAGGTAGATACGTGGTGTCATTTATGTAATAGCTAACAATGTACACTTATAATGACACAACTAAAATGCTAAGAAATACAAAGGCGCAGTGCACTCTTATCACAGGCAGTATCTCTGGTGGTAGAAGAGAAAGTCACATGGGGAGTTTCAACTGGAGAGCTCACTCAAATCATTTTTTGTTTTTTGATGCGTTCCTGAATTTCTTAAATGTTTTAGAATATATTTTTAAAAAGTAATAATTTTAGAGCTTGGAGAGATGGCTCAGTGGTTAAGAGCACTCACTGTTCTTTCAGAAGACCCAGATTCGGTTGCCAGAACCCACAATGTGGTTCACAACCATCAGTACCCCAGTAGCAGGGGGGTCTGATGCCCTCTACTGGCCTCCACGGGCACCAGGCACACACGTGGTGCAGACCAACATGTAGGCAGACACATAAAATAAAAATAAATCTTTTTTCAAAGTCATAATTTTAATGACTATTTAGTGACTATTAAAACATTATACATAAGTCTATGGCTTTAGAAAGATATTAGAATATCTTTTCAAAGAAAAGTTCATTTTAAAAAGTATTTGTTTTTGTTTGAAAAAGACAAATTCATAGTCTGGGGATTTAGGCAAGCAGCACCATCCTTGCCTAGCAGGTGTACCAAACACAAGGCTGTGGGCTCAGTCTCCAGCACTAGCTGGGTGGAAGTAGGAGGGTAAGAGAAAGATTTGTGGATGTATATACATAATTACTACTATATATTGTTCGCTATAGAAGGGCACATAGCCACAACATGAACAGTTATTCTTCCTATTCTTACAGAAGGGAGTCTAAGGGGTGGGGACGGGGGACATGCATTCATGAAGCACCACAGAAGCCCAGCAGGACTTTCCCCACTGACTTGAGCTGTATCAATTACCTTTCGCCTCTCATCATCTGGGTACGTCCAGTAGGAGATACAGTTGCCAGAGAGAACACACCATCTTCGATGCCAGGCACCAAAGCCACTAACATCTTCAAATATGGTCTGGAAGTTAATTGAAACACTGATATTAGAAACATCCTTCCCTCTTTCCTTCCCTCCCTCCCTCCCTCTATCCTTCCTTCCATCCAACTATCTATCTATCTGAGACAGGGTGTCTCTGTGTAACATCCCTGGCTGTTCCTGGAACTTACTGTGTAAATCAGGCCGGTCTGGCCTTGAACTCACAGAGGTCCTTGTGCCTCTGCCTCCCAAACGCTGGGATTAAAAGTGTGTACCACTGGGCTGACATTAGAAACTTAAGAAAAAGTTTCCATATGCTATGATATATTTATGTGAAAATATATTTGCATGATTTTATCGTGTCTTTCAGTTCAGTAATAAAAGTTTGATTGTCCCTATCAAAAATGTATTGAAGAATATCCACACCAAGCTGGCCACGGTGCCACACGCCTTTAATTGGGAGGCAGAGGCAGGTGGTCAAGGGAAGCCAGAGCTACATAGAGAGTGCTAGGAGGGCTGGAGCTAAGTAAGAGAGGCTCTGTCTTAAAAACAAGCAAACAAACAAACAACAAACCAGAGTAATGACAAAACTGAAGGAGCCAATGCATATGCTTTATAGAACAATACCAACATTTTTAGGCAGCTGCCATTTTTTACAATAAAATGTTGAGCCGGGCAGTGGTGGCACATGCCTTTAATCCCAGCACTTGGGAGGCAGAGGCAGGCGGATTTCTGAGTTCGAGGCCAGCCTGGTCTACAGAGTGAGTTCCAGGACAGCCAGGGCTATACAGAGAAACCCTGTCTCGAAAAACCAAAAAAAAAAAAAATAAAAAAAAAATGTTGAAAGAAGAAACCCACCACTTGTACTTCAAGTGAAAGAGAAAGAAGCAGGTTTAATTAATCCTCTGCAGGAGCAATCTGAACATGCTCCCGTCTCCTTTCTCACTACCCCTGAGAAAGGGTTGTTTGACCCCCAAAGGACAGGACCTACATGGTGAGGACCCCTGCTTTAGGAAAACAGAAGAAAGCGTAACAAAGAACAGGAGATAGCACTCACAAGAAAACCTTTCTCCTCAACAGTTGAATTCACTTGACAGCTTATTTTTAAACAGATGTGACCTTCCAGCGGAGATAAAAAAGGTACCTGTGAAGAAAAGCAGAAAATTATTTGCAAAATCATTTCAAAGTGTGTTCTTGATAAATAATGAACAGAAAATACTATACCCTGAAAAACATCACATGCTACAGCTGAAGTATAAAAGATCCAGCAGTTCCTTAGCACAGATAATTCTAAAGTATACTTAGAAAGGTAATTCTGAGTCCATTCACGGTAGGGGTCTGGAGAGAACGACCCTTACATCCTATAATGCAGCATTACTCAGCAGTACAGAACACAGAAAGATTGCAAAGGCAATTCTTAGTCTAAATGAAATTGCAAGTCATCAAAACAATCAAAAAGAGCACCTGGATGAACTGCCCTTCCCTGTGTGAATCAATCCAATGCTTAAAAAATCAAAACAGCAGGACAGAGAAGCATAGGGACAGACACAGAACAGGGAGCAGAGCTGAGAGCCAGGAAAGGGCTGGAGATGTGGCAGGCTGCTGTCTTCCGTTGGGTCTCATTGCTGTGCTAAAACACCATGAGCAAAAGTGTCTTGAAGAGGAAAGGACTATTTCATCTTACATTTTCAGTCACTGAGCAAAGTCAGGGCAGGAACCTGGAGGCAGGAACTGAAGCAGAAGTCATGGAGGAGTGCTGCTTACTAGCTTGCTCCCTCTGATTTTCACAGCCCTCTGTCTTGTACACCCCAGGATCATCAGCCTAGTGGTGCCACTGCCCATAGTAAGCTGGGCCCTCCCACATGAAAGAAGATGCCCTATTGGCTTGCTCACAAGCCAATCTGGTGGGAGTACTTTCTCAGTTAAGGTTTCCTAATCTCAAATAACTCTAGTTTATGCCAAATTGACGGGAAAACTAAGCAGGATAAGCTAGACTCGACCTTAGACCATACATAAGTTAACCAGAATAGATATGACTTAAATGAGAACTAATATCACAAAAATATCTTTAGAAGAAAACACAGAAGTAAAATGTCATGATCACAGATTTAGCAATGGTCAGATATATAAAAATCACAAGTAACATGAGAATAAAATAGGCTTCATCAAAATGAAAATCCTTTTAGAGGGGGCTGGAGAGATGGCTCAGCGGTTAAGAGCTCCGCCTGCCCTTCCGAAGGTCATGAGTTCAAATCCCAGCAACCACATGGTGGCTCACAACCATCCGTAATGAGATCTGATGCCCTCTTCTGGGGTGTCTGAAGACAGCTACAGTGTACTTACATATAATAAATAAATAAAATTTAAAAAAAAAAAAAAAAAAAAAAAAAGAAAATCCTTTTAGAACAGGGATTCCTCAAAAATGAACAACAAACTAGAGAGCCACAGCTGCTCAAACTGCAGAGAATAAATGACTGCTGAGTGAAGGAGAGGTGATAAGGTAACAGTTGGAGGAAGGTGGTGACTAATGTGGGACGTGCTGACTCAGGGGTAATGATGTGGGACGTGCTGACTCAGGGGTAATGATGTGGGACGTGCTGACTCAGGGGTAATGATGTGGGATGTGCTGACTCAGGGGTAATGATGTGGGACGTGCTGACTCAGGGGTAATGATGTGGGACGTGCTGACTCAGGGGTAAAGATGTGGGACGTGCTGACTCAGGTAATGATGTGGGACATGCCGACTGACAGGGCTATGGCATAGCCATTGCTTTTTTGTACTCATAGCAGCTGTGATAACTTGTATAGGACCTATGCGAGATTAGGACTGGCTACACAGAGAAACCTGTCTCAAAAAAACAAAAAAGAATAAACTAAAACATTAATATGTATGTTAATATGTTAAAAACAATTATAACAATTATAGCCAACAGCAGTGGCACAAGTTTAATTCAAGCAGTGGGAAGTGGAGATGGTTAAGATCATCCTCAGATACAGAGCAAGCTCAAGGCCAAGCTGGTTACAGGTTTTGTCTCAAAAAACAAAACAAAACAAAACAAACAAACAACCAGGGCTGCTAAGATGGCTCAGTGGGTAGGAGTGCTTGAGAGCCCTGACAGCCTGAGCTTTCTCCCTAGGGCCCACATTGTCCTCTGACTTACATCAAAGTACTATGTATGACATGCACAAGCACACACACACAAAGTAAATAAATGTAATTTAGAAAAAAAAAAAAAGGGCTATCATGACACTATAATTACATTTTCAGCATGATACAAAGGAATCGGTTCTCAAACGTTGAATTTGCACTATTCACGATAGCTGCAGACAGGCTGGTGACCAGAGGACCCAGCTCAGTCCCAAGGTATCTGAAACAAAAACTGAACCAGAACAACCCAAAGGTGAACTTCGGTTTTAAACTCTGGAGGCTGAGAGGAATGCCGAAAGTTTGAGGCCAGCCCATGCTACATTGAGTTCAAGAGCTGCTGCGGTTAGATAGTAAAAACAAAAAACAAAAAACAAAAAAACCACAAAAACAATCTTGCTGGGTGTGTGGGCCCACGCCTTTAATCTCAGCATTCATGAGCCAGAGGGAGGCGGATCTCCGAGTTAGAGGCCAGCTCGGTTTTACAAAGCAAACAAACAAAACAAAAAACAAAAACAAAACAAACAAACAAAAAAACCCCAAAACCCCACTAAATAAAAGCCAAATAAACAAGTCTTTAAAACAAAAGCAGAGTGTGGCTGTGGAGGTAGGAAGGCAGGAAGGGAAGGCTCTGCTTGGCTGAGGCTCGGGGCTGAGCCCATCCCAGCACTTGTTTCTGCTTTCTGGGGAAAGGGTGCCAAGGTCTGACAGCTGCAAGCCCTAGCCAGCCCTATACAGCGCCACCTGAGACCAAGGAGAAGTCCTCACTCAATTGAAGCTTGCTTGGCTGCTCTCACCTGGAGTCCAAGAAGGCCCTGTGCAATGTGTCCATCAGTGAAAACGGAGAATGAGGCGAACATCTAATTGACGCCCACAAGGAATACAAGACAGTACCAGGATTTATAATATGACATGATGGCCCAATCTGTGAATGAACGATCCCTGAAGAATAAAGATTAAATATTCTGCAAGTTCTCTGGTGAACTTTGATAACATCTTCATAATTTATTCTTAAAGTGAGGAAAAGAAAGGCTGTGAGGTGCAATTGACCCACATTTGTGTGAGATTGAAAGTAAATGAGCTAACAGCCCAGTGAAAAGGAAAGAGAAAAACAAGACAAGAGGGCCTGTCATCACCACCACGGGCACAGGCGGCACCTAGGACATGAACCTGGGGCAGATGGAGTCGGACTAAGGGAAGGCACAGGAAACAGAGCACCATACCAAGCTGCTCTGACAATGCAGACTCCAGAGGAAAAGCACCAGAGGCCGGGTGGTGTCCTAGTCCTGTAATTCCAGCTTTCAGGAGGTGAGGCAGAGAATCGCAACTAATTTGTGGTCAGCTTGGACTACACTAAGAGCCCTCAAAAAAGAAAATCAAATCTATAACAATAGAGATCAGAGATAAATGGAACAATTCACCAGAAAGTTTAACATACACTGCAAAAATTGACAGAATCGGTGTGGGCTACTCTACTGTGCATGAGTCCCTCAGTATGACTCTATACACAACACTGTCTCTCTAATCTCAGGAAAAATAAAAAAATAAATCTAAAATTGAAACTACACTGTTCCTACTAATTAAGTTTAGGAGTTGACTCGGGAGGCACAGGCAGGTGGATCTCTGTAAGTTAGAGGCCAGCCTGGTCTACAGAGCGAGTCCAGGGCAGTCAGGGATACACACAGAATCCCTGTTATGAAAAACAAAAACAAGAAACAAAACATGTCAAATCTTCCTTACTAACACACAGGCTAAAAAGTTCCTGCCCTAATCTGTTCTGCATGAGTCTTTCTAAGGCATCTACACTTCACTGATTACTATTAAGAGATGGCTCGGGGCTGGAGAGATGGCTCAGCGGTTAAGAGCACTGACTACTCTTCCAGAGGTCCTGAGTTCAACTCCCAGCAACCACATGGTGGCTCACAACCATCTGTAATAGGCTCTGATGCCCTCTTCTGGTGTGTCTGAAGATAGCAACAGAGTACTCATATATATATAAAATAAACAAATAAATCTAAAAAAAAAAAAAAAAGATGGCTCAGTGGTTAAGAGCACTGCACTGACTGCTCTTCCTGAGGTCCTGAGTTCAGTTCCCAGCAACCACATGGTGGCTCACAATCATCTGCAGTGGGATCTGATGCCCTCTTCTGGTGTGTCTGAAGACAGCAACAGTGTACCCACATACATAAAAGAGAGAGAGAGAGAGAGAGAGAGAGAGATGAACTGCAATCTCTATCCAGGTTGAATGAACAATGAAGTCATCACACCCTGGCATAGTTTGGCATAAAAAGGGAGAGATAATTACACAGACAAAAAGGCATAAACTGGACTCCTTTACAGATAAGAACGCCTAATTGGCCAGGTGCCGTGGCATATGGCTTAGACGCCAGCACGTGGGAGGCGGAGGCAGGTGGATCACTATGAGTTCAAGACAAGTTCAAGGCAAGCAATGTCTACAGAGAATTCCCAGCCAGCCAGAGCTATGTAGTAAGAACCTGTCTAATAATTCTAGTTCTAGCTTCAAAATCCTGTAATTCTATGGTTGTTTTATTTCATTGCTGTTTTCCCTAAAAATATTTTAAGTGACATTTCCATTTCCTAAAGAAACCTCTCTACACATCCCTCAGCGGTGCTTTCTCTCTACACACCCCTCAGCAGTGCTTTCTCCACTAAAGTATAAAGCTGAGTACTCTGGATGTCATAGTGTTACAAAGAGTTTAAAGTCTGCAACTGACTGAGAGTCATTACTTAGGTTCCAGGGGGCAGCTTTTAATTTAGGTATCAGCCCAAACAACTCGGAATCCTCCTTATCGTGATCTAGAGCATCTCTCTAACTCCCTCCTTCTGGCCTCTGCAGGGTCCAGGTACACACGTGGTGCATATACACACATGCAGCCAAAATACTCATACACATAAGAACAATCTTAAAACATCACACCAATAGCTCTTAGTATAGCAGAAGCCAAATACAGAACGATTTTAGTCTTAAACATAGTTATTAATTTCCTATTCTAATTAGTACTGATAAAAAATAAATATGAGGGGCCTGGAGAGATGGCTCAGTGGTTAAGAGCACCGACTGCTCTTCCGAAGGTCCTGAGTTCAAATCCCAGCAACCACATGGTGGCTCACAACCATCCGTAATGAGATCTGACGCCCTCTTCTGGTGTGTCTGAAGACAGCTACAGTGTACTTACATACAAAAATTAAATAAATAAATAAATAAATAAATAAATAAATAAATAAATAAGAAAGTGAATATAAAATGTGGTCTGGGAATGTAGTTCATTTGGCAAAGTCCTTGTGTACCATGCATGAAGCCCTGAGTCTCATCTCAGCATCCAAGGTTCAGCCACGAAGAGCAATGGCTGTGATCAGAGCACTTGGAAGGTCAAGAGGATCCCAAGTTGAAGGTCACCTTTGGTTACATAGCAAGTTTGAAGCCAGCCAAGAATAAATGAAACCATCTTAAAAAAAAGAAAAATCATAAAATAGAAGCAAATATACAGAGAAAGTTCCAAAGCAATGAAAAATTATCAAGAAATTAAAAAAAAAAAAAAAAAACTTTTGAAGAAATGTGAAAGTAGAGAAGATGCCCATACCCAAGAGCCCAAAGAATGAGTTTTTTTGTCTCTACATATATATAGTTAATTATCAAGGACACCAAAAATACACAAGAGTGTTTAGTGAAACAAACACACACGGACTAGAAATCAAGGGTTGGTTAGTTACTGTTTTTTTAAAAAAATTTGATTTTTAAAAAAATATTAAATTTATTAATTAGAACATATACTTAATCAGCAGCATTAATGTAAGGTTGATTAAGAAATAACAGGCAGAAAATGATTTCTTAAGCATATTAGTTTTAAGTATAGAAAATAAAGCAACCTTTTCCTGGAACAAATAGCCCAGTAGCTCCTGCTCTCTTACATCAAAATTTATCTAAAATAAACAAACAAAAAAAAGAAAAAAGACCCAGAATCACTCAATGTGTTAAGACTAGTTATATTACTAAGTTACAATTTTCGATTTTAGCATGTTAAAATACATTTGTGTTAACAGCAGTCAAAATTTTACACACAGCACTTTTGTCTATTAACCAAAATAAAAAATTTTTTCCATAGTTTAAAGTTAGGCTGGCTTGTATTGATCTGATCTTTCCTATGAGAAAAATAAGATCCTAGAAAGATGAAGTGACTTTGCTCAAAATTCAGAAGTAAATTGCTAGCTTACAGGTTGAGCGTGCACAGACACTGTGCTGACCCTCCAGTGTGGCTGAGGAAGAAACAAGATAAGAAATAATAGAAACCAAACCTCAGCCAGGCAGTGGTGGCACACGCCTTTAATCCCGGCACTTGGGAGGCAGAGGCAGGTGGATTTCTGAGTTCGAGGCCAGCCTGGTCTACAGAGTGAGTTCCAGGACAGCCAGGGCTACACAGAGAAACCCTGTCTCAAAAAATCAAAAAACAAACAAACAAACAAACAAACAAAAAAAAAAACCAAAAAAACAAACAAACAAACAAACAAAAAAATCAAACCTCAGCTTCACCTCTATGTTCTGAATGCAGAATTCTCTAATACTAATACAAAATTCAAAAGACTGCAAGCTCTATCCATATGTGGAAGATTTTTTACAAGTCAGTAAGAATGTCAGCAGTGATTTCGAGAGACAGAGAAGAGAAGTAGGAAGAGGGATGGAAGGGGGGCGGGGTAAAGGTCAAGCCAACTACTAAGCTATAATCAAGTTAGGCTCGATAACTACGTCATCATGTTGGTATTCTCGGCAGTTTACAGGTAGACCGGGGTCAGGGGTTCCGGGTCAGCCTCAGCTACACATTAATATCACTGAAGGGCAGTCTGGGCTAGATGAGACCTCAACTCAAAAAAGAAAAGGAAAAAACAACCCACAAGTAGCTAGAAGGAAAAAATTCAAGTATTTACATCACAGGGGGAGGGTTATAGTTCATAACAAACTATTATACATTTTAGGAAAAACTAAGGCAGATTCTTTTAGTTGTAAAATGTTAAGAAATAAAGAGACACAAAGTCTAATTATCCTGACTGAATCAGTTCATACTGTATACACGTGTTAAAATAAATATGCAAATTATTATATGCTAATACACATTTACAAATTTTAAAGTTAAGATGTAAAAACCTGTATTTAAAAAACCAACACTGGGGCTGGAGAGATGGCTCAGCGGGTAAGAGCACTGACTGCTCTTCCAAAGGTCCTGAGTTCAAATCCCAGCAACCACATGGTGGCTCATAACCATCCATAATGAGATCTGATGCCCTCTGCTGGGGTGTCTGAAGACAGCTACAGTGTACTTACATATAATAAATAAATAAATCTTTAAAAAAAAAAATAAAAAAAAAAAATAAAAAAAAAATAAAAAACCAACACTGTATTAGGTATGAGGAGTCAAGCTAAGGCTGCGGACCTCCAGTTCCCCCACGCTCTACCATGGTCTCATTAGCCACGTAAACGCTTATTTATCTCACACTGTGGTAAAAAGCACTCCATAGCAATAAAATAGAGATCTGAAGTTCGAAGCGTTAAATTTGGGAAGGAATAGGGGAAAAGAAATTTCTAAAAAGATGCGGTTAGAACATGCTGGCAATCCCAGTACTGAGAGGCTGAGGCAGGAGGACCAAGACAGTTTCAGGCTAGCCTTAGTGACACAGTTAAGACCCTGGCCTATAAAAAAGGAAAAAAGCCCAAATACATAACGTATTGAATTGTTTTAAAATATAAACAGCACCTAACTGTAAGTATAACACTGACCTGGCACAGAAGGCAATACAAACCTAACATCTAACTAGCTACAGTATTAAAACACAGAGCACTGCTAACATAGTATCACTCACGTGTACCCATACCTTTTAAAATGTACAATCTGAAGAATGTATATCTCAGCCAAAGGTTTAAACATTTGAAAGTACTCTGGAATGTCTACAGGCTGATGCTCTTCAGTGTAACACAATCGTAAGGACAGCTGAGTTACCTTGTCCAAAGCAAACTTAGTGTCTCCAACAGAGGATAACGATAGTGTGTGAGATCCAACCAGGGTAAAGTTGCTGGTGCGCACAGCACTGAGACCTCCTGGACTGGCCATAACTGTAGAGAAACAGGGAGTAACGTTTAGTTCCAATTGGCTTTCCTAAGTGTAGTAGTTTAAGCGGGAATGGCCTCACAGGCTCCTACATTTGAATGCTCAGTCCTCAGTTGATAAACCATTTAGGAAGAATTAGGAGGTGTGGCCTGCTGGCAGAGACACGGCTTCCCTGGAGATGTGTCACTAGGAGTGGGGGTTTGAGATTTCAAAAGCCCATGCCAAGCCTGTCTCAATCTCTCCCTTCCCCGCCTCACCTCACTCCCCCATCCCCATGCTGCCTGTGGATCAGAGTGTAATGCGCTCAGCTGTTGTCTGTCTGGTTCCTGCCATGACAGTCATGGACTCACCCTCTGGAACTGTAGCAAGCCTCTAAATAAATGCCTCCTTTTCTAAGAGCGGCTTTGGGTCTTGGTGTCTCTTAGCAATAGAACAGGAGCTAAGACACTAAGGAATACCTCTCACCCTCCACGTGAATGAAATCAAACTGCCACAGAGAATCTGCCCCATTCTCTGTTATTTCTTCTCATTCTGTCTCCTTTGCTTCAGTCTTTTCAGACAGAGACTCATCCCTTCAGCCAGGCAGGCCTAGAACTCACCATAGCCCAGAAAGGCCCTGAAAGGACAGCAGTCCTCTCACTTCAGCCTTTCAAGTGTCTCAGTCACAACTACGAGGCACCATGCCCAATGCCTTCCAGGTTTTTTTTTTTTTGTTTTTTTGAGACAGGGTTTCTCCATGGCCCTGGCTGTCCTAGAACTGACTCTGTAGACCAGGCTGGCCTCGAACTCAGACATCCACCTGCCTCTGCCTCCCAAGTGCTGGGATTAAAGGTGTGCGCCACCACTGCCCGGCAATGCCTTCCAGTTTTATTCATTCATATTCTCTCTCTCTCTCCCCCTCTCCCTCTCCCTCTGTGTGTGTGTGTGTGTGTGTGTGTGTGTGTGTGTGTGTGTGTGTGTGTATACCAAGCAAAGCAAATCAAGAAGGCATGTGTATGTATGAGTGTACAGATAAATATATTTATAAAAGTATGCAACTGTTAAATTTAATTATTCTAAAGCTTCAAATAGTTTAGGTCCACTCACCTGAAGAATGAAGGCTGCTTTTCTAATAAAGAAAGGATAAAGAAGATACATTAATTCTTTTATGTAGATTTAAATATTAGGTCTGAAATTTTAACACTACAAGGACTACATTTGAGAAAATATTTCTTCCCATATAATTATCAACAATTAAAATATTTTAACTTATTTTGAGAAAGTCTTACTATGTAGTCCAGAGTGGTCTTCAACTTGTAACCCCCCTGCTTCTGCCTCTGAAGTACTGAGACCCACTAGAATGTTAAAGACTTCTATATTATTCAAGGTTTAAAGCTAATCAATGTGTAGTTTCATTCAAAATGTAAATTTATCAAAGGATTCAATTTTTAGAAAAATTCTACTTACTGAAGTTATAGATGTAAGGAGTCTCTTTGGAGTAATAGCCTGGAAAACAAGAGAATTTAGCATATTTTCTACTAAATATTGCAATTCAGAGCTTGAAACTAAAGTTCTCACATAGAAAATAACTACTGAATATAAACAGGCCATACTTAATTACTTAGTCAAGGCTTTTCAAATACTGGTATCCTATTTTAAAGTAGAGCCAAAGAATTTTTTAAAAAGTTTTCTTCCTTTCCACTGAACAAAAAGTTAGACTAAAGAAATATTTACAAACTGAGGACAGCTGGGCATGGCAGTGCACTTCTTTACTCCCGGCCCTCAGAGGCAGAGTCAGCCGATCTGAGTTCAAGGCTAGACTAGTCTACGAAGTAAGTTCCAAGACAGCAGGGAAAGACAGAGGAACTGTCTTGAAAAACCAAGTTAACAGAAAGAAACAAACAAAGAAAGCAAGCAAGAAAGCAAGAAAAAAGGAAAAAACAAAACAAGTAACTGAGTGTTGGGAGCCATCTGTCGCTTCTCTGAAGCAGAGGGAGGGAGGGAGGGAGGGAGGAAGGGAGGCTGGCGTGGTATTGACCTGTGGCCCTCTCATATCTGTCTCTTGCATCTTCTCCTATAACCATCCTCACTCCCTCCTCAGAGGCTGTTTGACTTTGTGCCTGCCAGTACAACAGAGGACAGAAAAGTTTCTAATGATTTAGGAAGCAAACAGAAGAGCAGAGATTAGACAAGCAGACACCAACACCCCCCAGTGGATCACTGAGCCAGTAGCCCAGAGGAAGGCTGAAGCAGCTATTTTTAAGCAATTCTCAGAAAATAAAATCTATTTGGCATGTATTAGAAGGATTCTGTTACACCGACCACGATCACTCATACACATTTACACTCTGCAGTCACACCCACCTTTAGTAGGAAACACAAATGTCGAGCCTGCAACTGACTGAAAACCTTACGTCATTGAGACCTGTAATGAAAACTAACGACTATACTAGGGAGGAAGAGCCAGGCAGATCTCTGAGTTCGAGGCCAGCCTGGTCTACAGATCCCAGCTCCAGGACAGCCAGGGCTACACAGAGAAACCCTCTCTCAAACAAACAAACAAACAAACAAACAAAGACAAACCCCCCTAAGATGATTGTGGTGGTTTGAACAGGAATGGCCTCGGCAGGCACATAGATCTGAAGGCTCAGTCACCTGGAGTGGCGCTATTAGGGGGTGTGTCTTGTCGAAGGAAAACGCTCAGGCCCAGGCCCAGGCCCAGTGTCTCTCTCTCTGTCACCCACTGCCCCTGCTGTAGAGCTCTCAGCACCGTCCTCCTGCACGCTGCCACAATAATGAACTACATCTCTGAAACTGCAAGCTGGCCCCAGTAAATGCTTTCCTTTATAACAGTGACTGGTCACGGGGTCTCTTCACGGCAATGCAGCCCTAATGAGACGATAACCAAACTACAGTGTTTGTACTAGGTCTATGTCATTCTCACCTTGGACTTGGATGCTTTCTTCTTCTTATCGGGGCCTGAGGAATCTTTCTTTTGTACCTACACACAAATCCAAAATATAATACCTTAAAATATGATATCACTAAGGAAATACATTATTGTTCATTTCAGAAAGTTTTAACTGCTTACCAGGCTGTAAACTTCAACATTTATTTCAAAGTCATTGGAAACATCATGCCTGGGGGGAGGGAAGGATTAAATAAAATTGTAATAAAAACCCGAGGTTATACCTTTACAAATAATGTGCAAACAGTATTACAGGACTCAAAGTAAAAGACTCAATGAATTGTAAAGAAATACAAGAAAAACTGTCAAGAACAATAAAATGATTAAAAAAAAAAATGGTAAAGCACATTTATTCTTAAACACAACCCAGAAATATTTGGTATAAAAATCAAGTCTTTGTAAAAATCTCTAGGGCTGGAGAGATGGCTCAGCAGTTAGGAGAACTGACTGCTCTTCCAGAGAGGATCTGCGTTCAATTCCCAGCAACCACATCTATAATGCATCCGACACCCTCTTCTGGTGTGTGTGAGGACAGCGACAGGCACTCATACACATAAGGCTGGCAAGGAACCAGGCCTGCACAACCGCTTAAGCCTCTCCCAAGAGCTACACGGTGGAAGAGCAGTGACTCTCATATGCTGTCCTCCTCTGTTCCTCATGCCCGAGCTGCTGCCTGCAGGCAATGTGAGACGTTTCTAAAATAACTAATAATACTATTTGTTTCCGACCCTGGGACAAGGGACTAAGGTACATATCTTCAGCCCTGGCCTCCAGGTTCTCCCAGCATGCCCCAGTCCCTACCTGCCATACTTGCCCCCAACCCTGAGTTTCCAGCCTAACAATCCCTCCCTCCCTCCCTCTCCCCCCCTCCCTGCACTAACACCCTTCTCTCCCCCTCCGCTACTCCCGCCTTTTCCCTCGGAGACTTCCCTGGCCTCAGTCCTGGGGCCACTGAACTCACCCACCGGAGAGTGGCTTCCCAGTACACCTGCCTTTAATAGATCCTAATCTGCCTTGAATTGGCTCATTTCACCAGTGAAAAAACTTTCTTCCCTGCCCCTGGGTCTGCTTTGGTATGTAAAATATGCACCTCAGTCCCTTCTCCCAGGGTCTGAAATGAAATTAATAATAAAGGCAGAAATATTTTTCAAATTAGATTTTGACTGTAGTTTTTAAAATATGTATCTGGTACCAATTATCTTTTTGTTGATACTAAAATACTGTTACAGCTGGGAGAGGTTGTGCACACTTTTGATTCCAGCACTTGGGAGGCAAAGGCAGGCAGATCTCTTAGTTCTAGGCCAGCCTGATCTACAAAGGTACTTCTAGAACAGCCAGGGCTACACAGAGAAACATTCTCAAAAAAATAAAAAGGAAAGAAAACATAAAATAAAATATTGTGTCATTTAAAGTATCTATAAAAGTAATAGCACAAAATATTGAAGCACTATATATACACTGGGTATCTATAGTCACAAAAATTATCAATAAAAAAATAATTCAGAAAGAAGAGTTATATTGAACAACTGAAAATGGATTATCTGTTCATATTTTAAAAATAAGCAGGGGCCCAGGAGATGGCTCAGCAGCTAAGTGGGGTCTTCCACACGAGCCTAGCACCCTAAGTTCAATACCGAGAACTCACATAAGGGCAGAAGGAGAGAACAGAGTCTACAAAGTTATCCTCTTAACTTCTACACATGAGCTGTTGACCACAGACCCACACACCTATCTCATGCATGCGTACCACGCACACGACGATAATAATAAGTAAAGTTTTTAAAGATTTAATTGTTTTTATTTTATGTGTGTGAGTGCCTTGTCTACATGTATGTCTGTGTACCACCTGCATGCAGTGGTTGCAGAAGCTAGAAGAGGGCACTGGATCCTCTGGAATGAGGATACTGGGAACTGAACCTGGTCCTCTGGAAAACCAGCCTGTGTTATTAACCCTTGCGCCATTTCTCCAGGGCCTCATAGATGAAGATGAAGATGATGATGAAGAAGATGATGATGGAGGAGGGAGCAACACTGTCAACTGGCCTGACCCCCCGTCCTCCAGGAGGCTGGACCACCAACCAAAGAATACACATGGAGGGAGCCATGGTTCGGGCCACATATGTGGCAGAGGAGGGCCTTGTTGGCCATCAGGGGGAGGAGAGGCCCTTGGGCCTGAGGGTGTTAGAGGCCCCAGTATAGGGGGATGTCAAGGTAGGAAGACGAGAGTGGGTGGGAGGGGGAGCACCCTCATAGAGGCAGGGGGAGGGGGAGGGGATGGGGGGTTTCCAAAGGGGAGACCTGGAAAGGGGGAAACATTTAAAATGTAAATAAAGTATCAGAATAATAATAATAATAATAATAATTATTATTATTATTTGGGAGAGGTGCTCACAAGGGCTCATCTCTTCTGAGGAGCTATTGGTAGATGGTTACAGGAGGGGAGACATTTGTTTTAGTGGGGTGGAGCTGTCCATGCTCCTGTAAGCAACCCTAGAGGAAACTCATTGGCTAGCACATGGGGCCCTGGGTGTGATTCCCAACACTACCAAAAAAGAAGAAAGGGCTGAAAGTAGAAGGAAGACAGCTGAGGAGAACGAAGGGAATCAGTAGGAGGGGACGAGACGGGGGGGGGTGGGGGCAGTGGGGAGTTCATATAACCAAAATACATGATATAGAGGGATGGAAATGTCATGAGGTTATGTATGCTAATAAAATACTGCATCAATTATAATAAGTTAGCAAACACATGTAAATATATTTTAAATACTACAAAAGTCTGGGACATAGCTTGCTGATTCAACCAATGTTTAGCATAGACAAAGCCCTTAGTTCCATCTCATGCACTACAACTGAGAAAACAAGATTATAAATGCCACTCAGATGCTGAGACTGTCTTAACTCTATTAAAAGAAAAATGTGTCTGAGCCAAGAGATGCTCGGTTTACTTACAGAGCAAACGTAGTGGGAAATGTCAGAGCATCACCACTAAGAGAGTTTGCCGTACTTGCTAATGGCGTGGCAACCATCTGTTCAGTCCCAGCTTTTAGCATAATTAAGTAGTAGTAATTTGATGCATCTGTAAGACAAATCATAGTGGAAATTAGCAAAGGAAAACCATACTTAGCAACAGCACTCTGGAAGACCAGAGTCATACTGCGATCAACACACATAAAATATAAATTTCTCAAAAGAAAAAGCAAAGAAAGATACAATCTGATAGCTACAGCCCTGGAATGAGTGTCAAGGCTTGCTAACAACACAAAGCAAAACACCGCCATTCTCACTCCTCGCTCTCAGCTGTAGCCCACTTGGCAGTAGTTAGCATATACCTCCAAAGGATAAATTATATGATTTGTTGTTTCAAACTTGAGATTTAAGGCCCATTGAACATATTTAGGGATAATATTTAATAAAAGCATGATTTGTTATTCACTATTTATTACTACGTAAATATACCTCAAATACTAAATTGCTAAGTTTTCTGGATTATACTAAAATCAGGCAATAGCAAAAACAACCTACATTAGCTCATTCCTACACTAATACTCAGACTTTCTCTTCATTTGTTTGATAACAGGAACTCATTCTCTAATGGAGGTTGGCCTTGAAATTGAGAAACATACTTTTGCAATCTTCCCAAATTCTGGGATTATAAACATGAGTCACCACATCCACTGAATGTTTTAAAAAATGTTGTTTTAAAAGTCCTAGAGACTGAACTGAGGGACTCATACATGTACACTGTATCACCAACTACAGCCCTACCCCTTTTTTAGTTTGTTTTGAAACACAGGATGTCACTAAATTGTCAGGTATGGCCTTGAGCTGACAACCTTCTACCCAGCTGCCTAAGTAGCTGGGGTTACAAGGTTACTCCAACAGGCCCCACTGAAGGCTCAGACATTTAAAGGCCTCTTCTTATTTTCCCTAAAACTCAAAGGCTTTTCACTGTTTTAAAGACTTCTCTATCCCTAGAGATAAAGTTCTAGTCAAATAAAAAATGCAAAAAAAATCTTAATTTTCATCCATTTCACACACTTTTAATTTTACTGAGTTTTCTAGAAATTATCCTGTTTTCAGAGTCTGCTGCCATGTTCCTCTGTACCCACTTGACTCCTGTAGGATTTTTAGAAGCTCAGACAAGTTAAAAGATTGCTGTGGTTATCTAATCCAGCAAACGAAAGACAACTTCAGTAGAAGCATTCACTGAGCAATCATCAGTCATATAACCAATAATTCAAAATTTCTAGAAGGAACTTCTGTAATTTGTTGAATTTTTACTAGAATAAAGTAAAATAACATCTTTTAAGTGATCTGGCACATTTGCATAACAAAACTAATTAATGAAAGTCAAACTGGCATCTCCTGTGACGATATCTCAGGTTCGGAGAATGTTAGCTGTCATAATTATGTTTAGCCTTACTTTGAGACAGTAATGTCACACTTGCACGCATAAGATATGGTTGGCAACCATATCTGTAAAGTTTCCCCTAATGGTTTTATTTAAATATTTTAATATGAGTAACGAAGACATAAGATGGAAGTTTTGCATCCCAAAGCTTGCTTTCCTTATGTCTTCTCAAGCAAACCCATGAGGGTAAGCTCCTCCATTTACCATGAGATCCAAACTCATACCTGGTTTTTGTGCAGTGCTGCAGACAAAATCTGCCTTCAGCGGCAAGCAGATTTCTGACAAAGTGACTGACCCTTTCGATGGGACAAATTCACTCTGGGCTAGGACGCCAGTCTTGTTCCTCCTCTGAGGTCCTTCACTCTTCAGCCTATTCAGTTCATCAATCAGAAGTGCTCTTTTCTCAGCTGTGAATATAAAATATGCAACTAAATACTCCAGATATTAAAGCTGTAACTGTTTCTGAGAGCCAGATCAGGAACATTCACGGAAAGGGAACTGAGCGAACGACTAAACGGGATCAGCTGCCGTCCCTGACGGGGCTGCTGGGTAGAGCCTCAGTCCCCAGTGTTTCCAGACAGCCTGAGGCTCCCGCTCTCATCGGTGGTCTTCTAGGGCTCCACCTTCCCACCTCAGCATGCTCCATTTTCACAGTAGATGGAGGCACAGACAGTCATCTAGGACACTGCATGCTGGGACATCACACATACTTGCAATCAGAAGAAGTCTTTCTGCCTCAGCTTCTTCCAGGGATCCTTTCCCATGTTCTTCATCAACACAGCAGTTGAGAGCCTGACTGGCCTGATAGATCACTGTCTGCTGCAAATTTATGTCATTATTGAGCTCCTAGTGAAATCACAGAAAGAAAAATTCATGTTTTTAATCACTATTACCACTTTATTTAATCTGACTGCAAAACTTCAAACATTTTTAGAGAAGTCAAAATCAGTTCTACTATGTGAGCTTTTGAATCAGATTCTTTAGCTGTGGGTCACATAACTGTGAGCATCAGAAAATACGTAACACCAGGAAGAGGTTCTCAATACAATCAAACATTGATTCAAGCCGGATGGTAATACGTGCCTTTAATTCCAGCACTAGGGAGACAGAGGCAGGTGGATCTCTGTGAGTTCAAGGCCAGCCTGGTCTACAGAGCAAGTTCCAGGACAACCAGGGCTATACAGAGAAACCCTTTCTAGAAAACACTAAAATAAAAAAAATTATTGAAAATCCAATTATGTGATGAATTTAAGATGTTTCTGGTGGGCACTGCTACCTTCTCCGTTGCCATACTTCCCACCACAGACTAGACATCACAGCATGCCCACCAAGGCATGCAATCTACATGTGACTACTGATTGTGAAGGCATGCAAGTGTTTGTGCTCAAACATTCACTAGAGGAACCTGGAACGTTAAGCAAACAGGGCTGTCCCTTCAAGGGAAAGAATGAAAACCCTCATTGGACCAGAAGGCTGGAGCGAGCACTCCTAGCCTGGTGACCTTTGTGCTGTGCGACTACAGACTTTCCAACACTGGCCTCCCAGACCCTTAGGGTAAATCCTGTTTTTCTCAGTCAGCCCATAGAGCCTATCTTTACGGATGTTACGCGTAGCTTTGATGAAGTCACCTCCGATTTGTCCTTGGGGAGATGTATGTATGCTTTGTTATGCTGCTTTGTTATGCATGCAGGACTCAGTTAAATTACCCCCAGAATCACTTTTAACAAACTGTACTGTGCTTAAGTACACTTAAAACGAACTCCTGACATTTGAACAACACCAGGCCACTGAGTCCAGTTAAGCCAAACTGCCTTCTTGCTTCCCTCAGCTTCTAACTCTGCTGGCATGAAGGTCACAGCTTATGTTATGAAATGAAATTTTATTATAAATGCAGTCATGTACTCTTATAAAACATAACAGATCTTTACAGCTAAGATTTACATCATGAGACCCTGTCTCAAAATAAACAAACATAAATAACATAATGACCTAATATTTTCCTATTACTGTTCCTAAGTAATTAATAGTAACCTTAAATTATAGTACATATATGGATTTTAAAGTTGCTATTGTGCTGACATGAGCTCCATATGAAACAGCATTCAGTGAGGGCTGGGGATAGGTGAGCTGGCAAGTGGCGGCAGCACAAGCCTTGGTACCTGAGTTCGGATCCCCACTGCCCATACAGAAAGCACGACCAAACAGGAAAAACAAATGTTTTCTTTAGCAAAACCTCTTGAAGACCACAGTTAAGTCTCACACATTTCCATCATCCAACTAACAGTTATACATATATTGAGAGGGGAGGGGGTGCTGGGGATTGAACCCAGGGCCTCACACATGCTAGGCAATCACTACACTACCGAGCTACACAGTCTACTCCATGGTGAATCCAGGAGTAGCTTGGCTTCTGTGCATCAGACCCCACTATAGTCACTCAGGTTGAGATTAGTAGGGCCGAGAGCGCACAATCGAGTTCCAGTCCAAAATGTCTTCCCACGCCACAGCGTACCTGCATTTTTTGCTTGATATTAACTTGACCAGAAAAGACATTATTCTTTTCACCCAATTTTGAAGTAACATCTTCCTTTCGAACAATCACTTGCTTTATGGAAGGGCGTTCTGTTTCTTTGAATCTTTGAGACCTATATGCATCAATGCTTCAGGAAAAAAATGTTACTGTTAGAAATCCAGGACCAAAACTCTATGAGACAAACATGTCAACAGAGACTGAACGTCATGCTAAAACATCTGCACAACGTCCCCCACACGGAAGTATCACTTGAGGACAGTAAAGCTGATAGAAGTGAGCCCAAGCAGTGGGTTCCACCCAGTGCTGACTTCCTGCTTGGCAGGCCTGAGGTCCCGGTTCAATCCCCAGGGTCACAACCTTGTACAGAGATGCTGTAAACAACACCTAAGTTGTAACACTCCTGTCAGTCTAAACCAACAGGGTGAGGGAGGCCTTCCCCAAACAGCCATACCTATACAGAAGGTCCCGGTCCTCAGAACTGAGGCTATCACCAGATTCGGCTCGAGGGACTCGGGTTCTCTGGAATTTCCCTGGTTTAGGACTTGCAGCACTTAGGCTAGTGTCTCTCAATTCCGATGTAGGTGAAGAAATTACATTCTACAAAAAAGTAAGACAGTAAATGAGATATCAGACCTGTTTTCAACCTTGCTCTTATGTTTTATTTTTATTTAAGAGACATGATCTTCACTATGTCATCTAGGCTAGCCTCCAGCTCTTGATCTTCCTGCCTCAACCTCCTGAAACCTGGGGTTACAGACACGTCACCACAATCAGGATTTACATACCAGAAGTTATAGATGAACAACACGGATCCTAAATAATACCGCATTTAATTCCGAAACATAATTAATTCTTTTCTGCTATTAGGAAATACGCATCTAAGAAGTCTACTGATTTATAATAAAAACAACAAAATAGATTAAGCTCCTACAAAGTAACTGGATAAAAAACACAAATCAGCAAAGCAATGAGAAGCAGTGAATCTGTAGGACTATTGCCTGCTCTGGCCACAGAAAAGGTCCAGTTCTTCACAAAGCCAGACTGAACCAAACTTCAAAAGCTAAACTAGGGGCTGGAGAGATGACTCAGTGGCTAAGACCAGGGTTCAATTCCCAGCACCCATGTGGTGGCTCACGACCACCGTGTCCAGTCACACTGCACACACATGAAGCATAGAAACACTCAGGCGAAACACCCAACACATAAAATAAAAACGAAGAAAACAATCTTTTTTAGGTTGAACTGACTGACCCACAAAATTTTGCCTCATGCACCATACTCGCCTGACTTCTACTCAGGCAGCTACTGCTTGTTTGAACATCTCAACAATTTTGCAGGAATGCAGCTACAACCAGTAAGATACACAAAATCCTTTTAAAGTTTTCTGAATCCTAAAGCACAGATTTTTTTCAACAGGATTAAACTTATTTCTCACTGATAAAAATGTGTTAATTATAATAGTTTCTATATTGACTAGTAAAGATGTATTTGACCCTGTTAAAAAGACTTAGTAAGTTCATGAATTGAAGCTGCAATTCTTGTTACACCGACCTAACAGCAAATACAAGGCTAGCCTGGGCTGTGTGAGACCCTGTCTCACACAAAAGAAACAAACAAACAAACAAAAAACCACACATGAAGAAACAACCAGGGCTAGAGAGATGGTTCAGTGGTTAAGAGCACTGACTGCTCTTCCAAAGGTCCTGAGTTCAATTCCACATGGTGGCTCACAACCATATGTAATGGGATCTGATGCCCTCTTCTGGTGTGTCTGAGACAGCTACAGTGTACCCATATACATAAAATAAATAAATGAATCTTTAAAAAAAAAAAAAAAAAAAAATATATATATATATATATATAAATATATAAAAACAACCAAATGAAACCTTTTAAAGAAAAGTATCTCTAATTGCCTATATGTGGGATGTGTTCTTCTAGCTGGGCTGCCTTGGGAGAGGAAGCATGAGCCTCACATGACTTGAAGTGCCAGGGTGGGGCATTCCCAGAAGGGCCTCACCTGCCCAGAAGAGAAGGGAAGGGAGGAGGGGGAAAGGATTGTGGGAGGGGTGACCTCCTAAGGAGGTGGGCAGTGAGTAGGATGTAAAGTGAACAAGCAGAAAATCAAATAAGAAGTTACCTTTAACTGAGCCCATCCTCAGAGCTAGTTCCCGAGTCTAGGGTGATGCGATCGATTAATGTAAGTTAGGACTCAGTGAATGTCAGGTGAATGTCTGGTCCTAAACATAATTATGATTTAATAATTACATCAGCCCTAGAATGTAGGTACCGTTGCTGACCTTGTTTAACAGCTGAGAGAACCATATCATGGAGAAGTCACAATTATAAAACGCTACAACCAGGATTTCAGCCCAAATGGCATGCTTGTTAAAATATGTTAATGTT
The DNA here is from genome assembly GCA_028551405.1 of Uromys caudimaculatus. NCBI lineage: Eukaryota > Metazoa > Chordata > Mammalia > Rodentia > Muridae > Uromys > Uromys caudimaculatus. Next base: position 92,304,742 of record CM052706.1, on the reverse strand, counting down.
TACCTGGAGGTCATAGGAAATCACTAGTTTTACGTTCTAAATGAATTCTATCAGATTTACAAAACCACTGGTTACTTTGCCAAATCGTATTTATCAAAAGGAGGTGCTAGGCAGTCTTACTGAGTTTACTTTCCTATGAGCCTGCGTGGGGACCATCTTCTCCTACCTCTAGATTCACCACACCGACCGTCTGAGCTAGCGGAGCAAGTAAAGACATTGAAGAGATATTCAGCGCGTCTTCCTGCTCCTCACTGTTTTCTACTCCCACTCGGTCCATCTCCTCTTGGCTCCTGTCCACATCCAGGTCCCCTTCCTCTAGGACATCACTGAAAATGTCGTTAATGACTTTGGAGCTGTTGATATCCTCATCGTCCACACTCATCTCAACTTCACGCACAACTTCTGAAAAAGATTTCAGTGGGGAGAGACTATGATCCAAGGCGTCAGGGGGGCTGAGTTTCCATGCTTCCTAAAATACAGTTGCCCTAAGAAAAATCTCTTCTTAACAACAAGGTAGAGAGGACAACCTCCAGTATATAGAAAATCAAAATAAAGCTGGACTCTCCGCATATTTAAAATGTTCCAAAATATTTTCCAAGAAATAAAGATTAGATCTACAAAAACAATGAATTTAATGCTTTGGATTTTGTGAAAGGTTTAAGCGGGAACACAAGGTTAAGCGGGATTATAACAAAAAATACATTTTCAAGGACTAGACACATAGCTTTGTTTGTACTATACTAGGACTCAAATTTGGTTCCTAGCACCCACAATGAGCAGCTCACAATGACCTGCAAATCTAGGTCAAGTGGGTATGACAGTCTCTTCAGACCTCTGCAGGCACCTACAGTCATGTGAACACACCCACACACAGAGAAACACACAATCTAAAAATAACCCTCTCCCAGCAGTGGTGGACCACATCTTTGATCCCAGGACTTAGAGGAGGCAGAGGAAGGCAGATCTCTGAGTTCAAGGCTAGCCTGGTCTATAGAGAGAGTTCCAAGGCTACAGAGAAACACTATCTCGAATAAATAAGTAAATAAACAAATAATCTCAAAAAGCACTTTCAAAATAAGCCTCTCTATAGTTAGGAGCAGTTCTCTCACACAGCAGTCAGTTCAGGAAAACATTTAACACCACTGGGTAACTTTCACAGAGTAAACAAATAGTAACTGTTAAATACCACATCTTGGGGCTGGAAAGACGGCTCAGCGGTTAAGAGCACTGGCTACTCTTCCAGAGGTCCTGAGTTCAAATCCCAGCAACCACATGGTGGCTCACAACCATCTGTAATGGGATCTGATGCCCTCTTCTGGTGTGTCTGAAGACAGCAACAGTGTATTCATATACATAAAATAAATCTTTAAAAAAACAATAACAAAAAACAGTACCACATCTTAAACGGAAGCTACAGTATTTCTTAGCGTGAAAACAAAGGCATTTTGAAATCATAGGACACTTAACAACATAACATTACTCTTACATTACTGCACTGTTTCTTATACTGTGTCTAGACAATAAAGACTATAAACCAACCAGTCTTCTGCTCAACCTCCGGATCTGATGCTTCTTTTAAGGACTTTTCCTCTTCTAAAAACAATGTTATTTTCAAAGGGCTAGACTTTGTCATTTCGCTTTTAGTGGAACCTAAAAAAAGTTTGAGAAAAAACAAATTAATGTGTGTGTGTGTATGCCCATGTGTGCACACATGCCAGAAATAACCTGAAATATAAAATCATGGAGTCATAAATCTTTATAACCAAGCTGTGTCTTTATTTTAAAATATTTAAATCTAGAAATAGAGAACTACTACTTCCTGTTTTCCTCCCCACCAAAAAGGAAAACTGTTTCATAATTAGTTTTTCGCCTTTAGTAAAATTGTCAGCATAACCACAAAAAGTCTAGGCCAAGCTGGGCAGTGGTGGCGCACGCCTTTAAACCCAGTACTCAGGAGGCAGAGGCAGGCGGATTTCTGAGTTCGAGGCCAGCCTGGTCTACAGAGTGAGTTCCAGGACAACCAGGGCTACACAGAGAAACCCTGTCTCGAAAAAAAAAAGAAAAAGAAAAAGAAAAAGAAAAAGAAAAAGAAAAAGAAAAAGAAAAAGAAAAAGAAAAAGAAAAAGTCTAGACCCAGAAGGAACTTCCTCGTGGAATAAGCCCAGGTATGAAAAGCCCTCAGCTGACGCACTGATGGGACGACTGAGAACATTCCTCCAAGATTGGAAACACAACGCATGCCTGCTCTCCCTACTGGAGTTAACACATGTTTAAAAGTCTTATCAAAGCAACTAAAAAACATTATAAAAGTCAACCAAATTAGAACAGAAACACACCTACTTCTGCTCACAGATGGCATCACCTAATGATGATAATCCTGAAGATGCCACCAAAAAAAAGAGGAGGGGAGGAGGAATGAGAGCAGCACGTGTCTGTAACAAGTAACAAATTAGTCAATTCAGCAAAGTTAACGGAGACAGCATCAACTAAGTGTGGTGGCTCACCCCTGACATCCTAAACCTCATGAGGCTGTAACAGCAGGATTACAGCGAATTCAAGGATTCCCTGGGCTACACAGTAACTTCTGCACATAGCTTCTGGGAACCTGCCCCCAGTTAATTCTGATTGGTAAATAAAGATGCCAGGAGCTGGGGAGGAGAGGCAGAGGGGGGATTTAGGGTTCCCAGGCTCGGGACTAGAGGAAGCAGGAGAGATGCCACGCCTGAGGTATGCACAACAGGTAGAAGCAGAGCTGCCATGTAAGGAGTCTGAGAGAACACGGCTCAGAGAACTGCTCAGTGGAGTCAAGAAGCCAAGACGGAACATAGAAGTTAGTCAGTAGTAGCTCAGAGTTATCGGTGGGGGGTAGATTCTAGCAGCATGGGGTTAAGCAGCTGCCCAGCGACTGTGCTGCTTAGGGCATATTAAACTATAGAGGGTGTGTGGGAGTCTCTCATTCAGGAACATAAGCCATTGAGGTGGGTAGTGACCCAGGCCAGAATTTATTGGTAAGTATTAATACTACAAAGGGGAATAAAGACACAAACAGAAAGGAAGATTTAGTAAAAGGCCAGCATGCCACATAATCTAGACACTCAATGCAATCTCTATCAAAATCTCTTCCCAGGAACAGAAAGGCACCCACAAATTTATAAAGAATTTAAAGTCTCCTGAATATTCAAGATGTTTCTGAAAGAGCACAAAGTTAAAGGATTCATATTTCCTGTTAAAACTTATTAGACAGCTGGGCTCAGCTCAGTGGTACTTTCTCTGCATATACAAAGCATTGAAGATAGACCCTCACATATTTAAAAAATAGCAAAAAGGGTTATATACTTAAATGTAAGATTTAACTGTAAATCATATTTTTTAGGAAAAGGATAGGGGAAAGGTTTCATGTTGAATTTTTCCATGATTTCCTATATTTAAAACAAACAGAAGAAGTAACAAAAGAAAATAGAAACATGAAACTACAAGCTCAACTTTTATTTTTAGCAAAGAATACACTCAACAGTGAGGACTGAAAAGCAATCTATGAAACAAGATATTTGTAAGTCATGTGCACGATGAAGAGGTTACCATCTAGAACACAGAAACAACTTAACCCATTAAGAATTAAGTAATTTTCCCAAAGATAAAATACAAATGACCACAATGAATATGACAGATGTTCACTATCACTATTGAGAAACACATATAACACAATGGGGTTTTTATCTTACACATATTAAGATGGCTACTACCCAAACAAAAAGATCATTGACACAAACCACTCAAAACCGAAAACAATGCTGGTAAGAAGCAGAAAATCTTAGGGTTTTGTGCCCCGTTGGTGTCAACACAAAATACTGAAAGTGCTACCACAATATGGTGCAACGATTCGACTTCCAGGCACTTCTTTCCGGCACTCACAAGTGCAGAGCTGCAGGAGCGAGGGGGTGCTCCAAGGGTGCCTGCCCACCGAGCAGGGGCGATCCACCCTTTACAGGGCCCTCTCCACCCAGAGCCTTACTCCCATAGTTTCAGCTATCTGTTGTCAACCAAAACCAGGAAACCCAGAAATGTAGACCACACTGTCCAATTCTGTTTCTATGAAAACACGGCAGGGTGTGCAGGAAGAAACCTGCGTTCTTAGGGAGTCCAGGTGAAGTCACAGGTTTAAGCTTCACCCACAGGGTCTTGGGCTGCACCCCTGAAGATAAAGAGGGATGACTGCATGTTTCTACTCATGACGTATTTAAAGAAGGCAAATTCACAGCAACAAGTGGAACAGAATGACTCAGGAAAGAAGGTTTGTTTAATGAGTACAGTTTCAATTTGGCAAGATGATAAATTTCTAAATATCAATGACAAATGAATATACGTAACACTACTGAAATGTGGGCCTAAAAACAATAAAATTGGTAAAATTGTTTGGGGTGAGGGGTCTTTATTGAGACAGTGTCTCACTATGAAGCTCAGGCTTAGTTTAAAAATCAGCAATCCTCTTTTCTTCCCCCAGAGTTCTGGGATTACAGGCATGTGTCACCATGCTTAGTTAAAGCTGGTCGAGTTTATGTGATTCTTTTTATCTCATGTTATTAAAATAAAAATTTGCCAATTGTAATGGTGTATGCCTTTAATTTCAACACTCAGAAAGCAAAGGCAGAAGAATCTCTATTGAGTTCAAGGCCAGGTTGGTGCAAGAGTTCCAGGACACAGGGCTACATAGTGAGACCCTGTCCTGAGAGAGAGGGGGGAGGGGAAAGGAAGGAAGGAAGGAAGGAAGGAAGGAAGGAAGGAAGGAAGGAAGGAAGGAAGGAAGGAAGGAAGGAAAAAAATTCAAAGTGTTCATGATAAACCTAGCGTGGTGACTCACACCTGTAATACTGACACTTGGAATACTTAGGCAAGAGGATTAAAACTTCTAGGCTAGCCTGACAGTGGCGATATCTCAGCAGGTAGATCTCTGTGAGTTCAAGGCCAGCCTGGTCAATAGAGTGAGTTCCAGGACAGCCAAGGTTACACAGAGAAACCCTGTGTCAAAAAACAAACAAATAAACAAACTTCTAGGCTAGTCTGGGTTACACAGTAAGATTCTATCTACTAAAAGAAAGAGGAGGCAGGGAAAAGAGAGTGGGATAAAGAGGAAGCAAGAAATAGGGGGAGAAGAGAAGAGAGGGTGGGGAGGAGCAGAGGGGGGGAGGGGAGTCTGCCATGATGGAGCGTTATTTCTCTAGACTGTAAACCAGAACAAAGCCCCTCTCTCTCTCTGGGAAAAGGACAACGCATGAGCCAGAGGGTAGAAATGAAGAGCTGGGTAAAGAGGCAAACAGCTCTGCCTGCCCACAACACAGCTGCATTCATTCTCTGAGCCATGCCAGCCATCTCCTGCAGGACACAGACACATCTGTGCAGCGTGGGAACACTGACCTGCAGGCTCTGTACTAGAAATCTTCACTGCTGTTTGATTTTCAGCCACCTTATCTGTTCCAGAAATCGACGGGGTGCTTGAGACAATTTGATGTGTCTTGAGGGGAGTGTTCTGACAGTGAACTTCCTGAAAAAGCAAATAAAGAGGCAAATTCTATTTCTCAGAATTCCAAATCTTAACTATATGTTATTAAATGAAATAAAACTATTATTAAATAGTATTTTATGTTTCTTGAGAATAAAAGAAATAATGTATATGAAAAAGACTCAGGCCAGTGTTAATAATTTCCAGTGTGTAAGATTCCAAGTATGTAAAATCTTTAAAAGACTAGGAAGCGAGAAAGAATGAAAATTAATTTCAGAGTTCAGTTTTATACAAACCAAACTAAAAGCCACACAAAAACAATTTCCCCTGTCATTTTTACCAGCCTTGCCTATACAATCTAGAGATAGCTCTGACATAAAAATTCTTTTTAATTATCATTTAAGGATAAAATTCAAAGTAAACAGGAAGGATAAAAACAAATCCAATAATAAGAAAGTAAGTAAGAGGAAAAGCATGCATTGTTCCCCGTGTTTAAAGCTTCCTGACGGACAGGCCTAGTTACTGCCCAGCCACCGCTAACACGCGGTGTACTCACTACACTGCTCGTGCCCTGGGATGGGGAGACACTCTGTGATGGCCAGGCTTGGTGGCACACACCTATATCCCCAACACTCTGGAGGCAGGTGTAAAGAAAAAAGTACTGCAAGTGTGAAGCCTACTTGGTCTATATGAGTTCTGGAGCAGGCTGTGCTACCAGCAAACCCTGTCTCAAAAACCAAGAGCACACTTTATGATTACAGAAATCCTGGAAGCCATGGGGGGGGGGGGGGGATAACAGCAGCTCATGCACACACAGGCCTGTGCAGGATGTGGCCTGTCATTGACTAAGCATGCCACTGCGTCACCCAACCCTCCTCAGGACTGGAACACGTTGTTCTGTCAGTGAGAAGTCAGGCACAGAGGAGCTAAGGCACTACCCGCAAGGTTAGTAACTGGCAGCCAGGATGCAAGTCCCCCATCTAGTTCCAGATTAGACAGTCTCCCAAAGGAGAGACTTCTGACTCTGTATAACTCCATATATAACTATATACGTCTAACTATATATATATATATATATATATATAAAACTGTAACGCTATAATTCTCTCTCTCTCTCTCTCTCTCTCTCTCTATCTAAATGTGACTCTGTATAAAATATAGAGTAAACCCTTAAATGTTGTAGACATGATATTTTTAAGGTGGGCGAAACATTTGGGGAAAGGAAATTAAGACAAGTACACTGCAGAAAAGAGAAAAATGGGCTTCAAAGACCATTTTGTTGAGAAAGAGACTCCGTTCTGTGATATCCTTCATCTTAGCTTGTTTACTCAAATGTCTGCTAAGTGATAACTTTGAGAGTGGAAACAACTTCCCTTTTTCTCAAAGCTTTGGGGAAAAAGGAAAAACCACAACAAAACCAGGGCACTGTGCTTCCTTTGGCTGTGATCACCACCAAGAATAAGAACTGCATGTCGCCGGGCAAACAAAACAAAAAAAAAAACCAACCAAACAAACAAACAAAAAGAGCTGCATGTAAGCAGACCTGTGGGAGCATAGGTCTGCTCAGAAGCCCTAGTTTCCAGCTTAGCAGACAGTAAAGAGAAACATTACTATACTAACTCAGTTATTGTTCTTCTAATGACCCATGACCCCAGAGTCTTCTCCCCACTAGCCTGACCTGAACAGTGTTGTTCCATGGTAAACAGACAGCCTCCACTTTTTAGTCCTTATACAAGCCCAGTTCACACAGAAACCACACAGATCTACAACAGACACCCATCTGAGTCCCACGGCACAAGCGCAGCACCCTTCAGTGTCTCACTAATTTTTTAGCGCTCTTACTCCAAGACTCAGCCACTAAAATTTGGTGCACTCCATGACCAAATATTCCACTGAAACGTCTTAGTATCAACAACTCCCAAGGCCTTCTCCGGTTCAAACCCTGCACCATCAAGGCTCCACCAAGGCTATCCAAGCAGCACCCTGGCCTCTCAGCGATGGACATGTCGCCTCTAAAACCCTTCCCCACCACTCCAACTTCGCCTTCCCTGAGACAGCCTGGGCCTCTCCATACACCCCCTCCTGACCGTGCCTCTGACCTCTCCCTGCCCCACATCCCTAGCTCAAGGACCCCGCCAGTGGTGGTTCCTGCCTCTTGGTCATTTCATGCTTTTCTTCCTTGTTTCTATTTTCTTGCCCCTCCACCCAAGGTGGACTTCATAACTCTTCATTGCAATCTCTTCCCCATTGACTTCAGTTTGTTCATTTCACGCAAACGTTTAGACCTCTTACCTGAGAAAACGCTACGTAGGAGCAGCCAAAGTTCTTCAGATCTACACCTAGACTCTGGCTGGACCTGTGCAATTTGGTTATAATATAAACGCATGGTTTCACGGCCTGTGGTGATTTGAATGAGAGCGCCCCACAGGCTTGTGTATTTGAACATATGGCTCCCAGCTACATGTACTATTTGGGGGTTTTGGAACCTTTAGGATATGCAGTTTGCTGGGGAAGTATGCCACTGGGAACAGCCTCACCCCACTTGCTGTTCTGTTTCCTATTTGCGAATGAAGTGTGACAGGAGCTCCTGCCTCCACTTTCTTTGACTACTGCCATGACTTCCCACCACAACCAACCTTGCCCTGTGGAACCACTGCAAGACAACTCTTTCTTCCTTAAGCTGCTTTCTGTCATGATTTTATCACAGCAACAGAAAAGTAACTAATGCAGAGCCTGACTGAATCTCATTCTACCATCTGGATCCCTTGTTTCCAGGTTAGCCCTTTCTTTTCCAAGTGTTCCACCTGCCATGCTTCCATGCAGAAGCGAGCACCTCCCTTCCCAGCAGTGGACTCGCTCTGCCCCCAAGCTGTCAGGACCTGCTGTTTCCACCTTGCTTTCTCACCAAGGATTCTCCCCCCTTCATTCATCCTATCAGCCAATCAGCAGCTCTTCCTTTACCTTATCTTCTTCCTTCCTTCCCTGCTCTGTCCCACCAGCACTGAAGTTCACCTGAATTTATGACTCAAACAGCTTTGTGTTCCCTGCCTTCCAGGCGTCACCTACGTTCCTCCTTCCCTTTAGATAAACTTCCAACAACTCCCTACACTAATGGCTCTGCTCTCTTCAACCCGCCGGCCCTCGTCTCCCTGCACTCCTCACCAGACACACCACAGCAGATTTCATACTTGAAGCCTCAGCATGCACAAACACCACATTAACAAACCTCAGCAGACTCATTTCAACCCTCAGTGCACAAAACCATCCCACGTTTCTCAAGTGTTCCACCTCTGTAGATTCTAATAACTGCAGTACTTTAAATGAAAATGGCCCCATAGCACTGTGGACGTGTGTCCTTCCTAGAGTAGGCGTGACTAGGTTGAGGAGGCGTGTCATAGGGGGTGGGCTTTGAGGTCTCAGAAGCTCATACCTAGGCCCAGTGGCTCTGTCTTCCTCCGGCTACCTGCCGATCCAGATGTAGAACTAACTCTCAGCTCCTTCTCCAGCACCATGTCTGCCTGGATGCTGCCATGCTTCTGGCCAGGATCATAATGGACTAAGCCTCTAAACTGTAAGCTAACTATTTTCCTCTGAAAGACTAGTCATGGTCATGGTGTCTCTGCACAGCAACAGAAATCCTAACTAAGACAATGACACCCGTGTATTTTCCAATCCATGTTTTAGCTACTCCTGTACTCCTTTTCTAGTAAACAAATGAGTTTCTGGGGAAGGAAACGTCTTAACTCCCTGTTAGTATCATGCTCAGAAGTTTTTTCACACGTATAAGTGTTGCTATCTCACAAGCCTTGCAGGAACTATTTAATATAAAATAATCTAAAGATTCCTGTCTCCAGGGACACAGGAGAAAAACAGTAAGAATCTAGTATTGTGGTAGCCAAATGATGGTGGTCTTCAAATAGAAAACGCATTGGTAATGCCAAATACTGCTAATAAGTCATTAAATGCATTTTCACTGATCTGAAACTGGTCAATGTAAATCACGAATGAACTTGAGAAGGAGAAAGAAAGCGGGGAAGAGAAAAGGAAGTAACGCTATGGCAGTGACTGTCATACTGGGAACGGATTTAGAAAAGACTGAGGTATGTGCGTATCCGAGCGTGCCTGCGTTTGTGTGTAAGCGGGAAAATGCTGAAGACTAACTTGAGTAAACAACCAGGAGACATGTGGGTACTGGAAGGATTGCAGACAATGAAGGCCTGTTGTGTGGGTGCACTGGTTAGTTTTTGTCAATTTGAGACAAGCCAGAATTATCTGGGAAGAGGAAACCTCAACTGAGAAAACACTTTATGGTGGTTTGAACGAGAATGGGCTCCTTTCACATCCAATGCCTGGTCCCTAGCAGGTGGATCACTGAGGAAGGTTTAAGAGTACGGAACCTCTTGGAGGTACACCACTGGTGGTGGGCTCTGAGGTTTAAAATCTCACTCAAGCCAAGCCCAGTCTTACACACTCTGCCCACATCTTGCAGATGAGATGTAAACTCTCAAGTTACTGCTCTCGCACTTGCCTGCCAGCAACCTCCTCACCATGAGCATCAAGGACGCACCCTTTGAAGCTGTAAGCAAACCCCAACTAAATGCTTTCGTCTATAAGTTGTCTTCATTGTGGCTAGTCTTCACAGCAGAAGAGTAACAAAGACCCTCCACCAGATTGGCTTATAGGCAAGTCTGAGGTATTTTCTTGATTAGTGACTGACGTGAAAGGCCTAGCCTGCTGTGGGTGGCAGCATTTCCTGGGCAGGTGGTCCTGGATGGTATAAGAAAGCAGGCTGAGCCAGCCCGGAGAGGAAACTAGTAAGTAGCACCCCTCCATGCTGTCTGCTTTTGTTCCTGCTTCCAATGTTTGCCCAGACTTTCTTTTATGATGGGCTTTAAGATATAAGCTCAAATAACCTGTTACCTCCGCAAGTTGTTTAGAGTCAGGACTTTATTACAACAGAGAAGCAA
>CM052706.1:92142187-92294178 GCA_028551405.1 Uromys caudimaculatus | reverse complement strand
AAAAAAAAAAAAAAAAAAAAAAAAAAAAAAAAAAAAAAAAAAAAAAAAAAAAAGAAATGCAGCTTCTAAGAAGTATTTTAAGACCAGCACCTAGTTGAGTGCTAAGCATATGAAACTGGGTAGTAAGAATTGATTGTAAGGTCATCAGTGAAAAGCTGTAGAGTATGAAGGGGAAATAGCAGAAGAAGCGTGTCGTGGATTTGGCCTAAAGCTTGTATTATGTTAATTGGGTTCTCAAATGCATAAGCATCCCACATGTAGGGTACTGAGGATCCTGGCTCCCAGTTGGTTTCAATTGGAAAAGAAAGTTGCCAGCAGTCAATGGCTGGGCAGAGAGACGGAGGCCGGACTTTAGGGTTCATGGGCAAGGGGACGGAGAGGAAGGGGGATGTAGAACCGCCATGCCAGGGAAGGAACAAGGTCCAGGCCTGAGAGTTGCAGGAGAGAGGCCCCAGCCCGCCCACCACCACCAAACTGGGTCTAGGAGCAAAGATGGAACATAGACTTTAGTAAGTAATAACATAGGAATATCGGAGGAGAGGCGCTAGCAGTGTGGAAGTTTGGGAGTGGCCCAGCCATTGAGCTGTTTAAGACATATTTAAATACAATGCTCTGCGTGTGTGTGTGTGTGTGTGTGTGTGTGTGTGTGTGTGTGTGTGTGTGTGTGTGTGTCTTTCATTTGGGAATCCAGAACATCAGGGCAGGTAGTGAGGAGCTCGAGAAAGGGAGATTAGAGCAGATTAATTAGTGACGGCAACAAAAAAGAAGTGCTAAGTACATTTAAGGACCGAGGAGTGGAAACAGCAGTTCACTGGGAAAGTAAGCATTTAAAATGTATTGTATGAACCTGGGCATGGTGAGTCACACCTACAACCCAGGAACTTGGGAGGCTGACACATGGGATTATGTCAGATCTGTACCAGCCTCTGCTAAGACTTAGAGACCCTGTCCTCTCAAAACCAAAAAGTTAAAATCCACTGATACTTTCCCTCAGTGACTTTTACATTTATTGCTCACATTACCTGTTTGGTTTCTAGCTGCTTGCTTCTTGACTTTCCATCCTTTTCTGCACTCCATAAACTGCCCTTGTCAAATCGACCACGAAGACATGCCAGCTCTTTTTCACGTTCCTAAACATATTAAATATGGCAGTATTTCACTCAAGAACCAACGGCATTTAAGAATATGCAAATACTAGTAAACATTTTTTAAAAGCTTGTGGTGGCGCACGCCTTTAATCCCAGCACTTCGGAGGCAGAGGCAGGCGGATTTCTGAGTTCGAGGTCAGCCTGGTCTACAGAGTGAGTTCCAGGACAGCCAGGGCTACACAGAGAAACCATGTGTCAAAAAAAAAAAAAAAAAAAAAAAAGCATTAAAAGCTAGACGTGCTAGCACACAACTCTAACCCTAGCACCTGGGAGGTAGAGGCAGTAGGATCAGTTCAAGATCACCCTCAGCTATACAGCTAGTTTGAGATCAGCCTGGACTCCATAAGGTCTTATCAATAGGAAGATCAAAAACAACAACAACAACAACAACCTTTTCTTGTCTTTAGTTATGAAATATAACGATTCACAAGTAGAATATGATGTATGATTTCACTGTCCAACTTGCAATATGAAATCAAAATGCTGTTTATCAAAGCCAGGCATAGTGACCAAACCTGTAATCCCAATACATGGAAAGCTGAGGTAGGATTGATTGCTGAGTATACAGGGCTAGCCTGGGCTGCTTAGTGAGTTCCTAGGCGACCTAGGCTACAGAATATATCTTATTAACATGTCCCCAAAAGGATTCTCTTTAGCTCAGTCAAAAAGACTCATATTTTGGCTGGAGGGATGGCTCAGTAGGTAAGTGCTCTGGCTGTTCTTGCAGAGGATTCTGGCTCAGTTCCAAGAACCGAATGGCAGCTCGTCACCTTCTGTAATACCAGTTCAAGGAGATCTAGTGCCCTCTTCTGGCCTCTGCAGGCACTGCATGTTTGTGATGCACATAGGCGAGCAAAGCACCCATACACTTAAAATACACCTTTTAAAAAGAGAGTCCTGTTTATTCCTTAGGTTCTGTACTGAGGTCATATAGTAAGTGTTACATGCAGACCACTTTACCTGCTTGAGCTGCTGAGCTAAGTGGGTAGTAGATGAACATGTGTTTTGCTTGAAGAGTCTTTCCTGGATGGCTTTTGTATTTGGAGTGATATTTGGGGTTCTATGAGATGCTCTAGAAGGTGGACTTTCTTTACTGTGTTCTTGACAACACTCTCCAAAGCGTTCCAGGAAGGGCTTAATTCCTTTTCCTCCTACAGAAAATACAGTTTTGGAATCTATTCAAAATAACTAGCAATTATCATTTCCAAAGAAAAATTCTAAATCCATTAGTTACAAAGTGCTTTATTTCTAGGAATAGCCATTTACAAAAAGAATATTAAAATTGTTCAGCCTATTAAATACATATTATAATTTTATTTTTATTATTTTAATCATATGTATGTATGTATGTATGTATGTATGTATGTATGTATGTATGTAAGTGTATCTGTGTGTGGGTGACTGTGACTACAGGTACCTAAGTAGGCAGGTGTCAATCCCCCCGGAGCTGGAGTTACAGGCAGTTGTCAGCTGTGTGACATGGATGCTGGGAACAGAACTTGGCTCCAGACAGCTGTCCTCCGACTCCATGCAGGCCATAGCTTGCATGTATAAACACAAATTATTTTCTTCTTCTACAAATTATAAGATACACACCTCATCAAAAAGATGTCTCGATTTTATCCAGTCTTAAAAGAGTGCTATTTGTAAGAGTATAAAGTACTTTTGCAGTAGGGCAAATGGAAGATAGATAGATAGATCGATCACCACCTTTACCAAAAGGCTGTATTATAGCCGGGCAGTGGTGGCGCACACCTTTAATCCCAGCACTTGGGAGGCAGAGGCAGGTGGATTTCTGAGTTCGAGGCCAGCCTGTCCTGAGTTCTAGGACAGACAGCCAGGGCTATACAGAGAAACCCTGTCTCGGGAAAAAAAAAAAAAAAATCAAAAGATTGTATTATTTAAAACAGGGTTAATATATCAGAGGTTGGAAACACTTCCTTTGACAGACAAAACAGTAAGGACTTGGGGATTTGTGGGCCCTATGGTGTCTCTCATGACTCTTCAACTCTGCATTAGAGACTGAAAGGAGCCACAGGAAAATATATAAATAGATTGATGTGGCTATTATACTTTATTTGAAGAGGGAAGGAAAAGCAAACAGCAGAATTCAACATATGGCTACTCTTAGAGGACTCTATATATGATTTATTACCATTTCAGTTCACATATGAAACTAAAATTCAATACAAAGAAACATCTAAATTGAGTATCTCTGTGATGCTGGTAATATAATTCTGATTATATCATCTAATAAAGAAAAATACAAAGAGTGCTTCATACCTAAGTCTTACATCTTTAGAAACCTAGCAAAAAAGAGCTAGTCTGTGGGGCTGAAGGGATGGCTCAGCAGTAAAGAGCATGCGATGCTCTTGTAGAGGAACTGAGTTCAGTACACAGCACCAGCATGGTGGTTACAACCATCCATCGGTCTAGTTCCTGGGGGTCTGAAGCCCTCTCTGATTTAGTTGGGCATCAGGCACACAAGTAATTGATTCAAACCAAACAACATACATATTCGGTCAAAACAACATACACATAGCATAAAGCCAGTCTGTTTCTGTCAAAGGGTCTTTATCTATTGTCACTGTCATCAGCACCCACCTCCAGCATACAAGAATGGTAGAGACTGAACCCAGGGCCTGCGCATGCTAGAAAAATGCTCCACCACTGGGCTCCACCTTTTGTTTCCAATCGTCATTTGAGAGCATCCAGAGACTGACTGTGGCATTCCACTCACCCTATCCCTACCCCCACTCATAACGTATGAACTACAATCTCTAGAAAGACTGTGTTTTCAGGAAGTTCAGCACAGGCTGGGGATGTGGCAGCTGGTAGGTTATATGCACGAAACGTGTGAATCCCTTAGGATTAATCCCCAGCACAGCATAACTGGGTATGAATATGTGCATAATATGTGGCCTGAAACCCCAACACTGGGAAGGCCTAAACTCCAAAGTCATCCTTACACACAGAGTGAGCTCAAGGGAAGCCTGGGGCACATGAGATCCTGTTCAAAATGGACACACACACACACACACACACACACACACACACACACACAGTGGGGAGTGGGCACAGAGAGGGCTCAGTGAAGCATTTGCTCTGCAAGCATGAGGACCTGAGTTTGAATCCCAGGACCTGTGTGAAAACCCAGGTATGGCTGCATGTGCTTGTCACCCTAGCCTCAGAAAGTAGAAATGCATGGCTCCTAGGCAATCCCTGGCTAGCTAGCCTAGCCAAAGGGTGTTTACAGTTTGGTGAGAGATCCTATCTCAAGAGAACAAGAAGAAAGGAAGACAAACAACAGCCCCCTCTGCTTTCACGTGTCCATAAAGGCACACCCGCCCACATGCTCCCATGCATACACACAAATGCTGCTTTTGCTAACTTTTTTTTTTAGTCCTGTGTTTCTCAGTTAATGACCCGTGCAGCACACCAGAAGATGAGTCACAAGATAAACACAGCATTTCATGGAACAGCAGCTTACTACAGTAAGAAATGAAAACCTTTATTTATATACAAAAAAGCATGCATATATGCAAATAGAATGGAAGTGCAGTACTCTATATGCAAATTAGCTTCTCCCTGCTGTTGGGGTGGGGCAGAGACAAGTGGATCCTAGGAGCTTGATGGCCTACTATGTGAGTCAAGGTAAAATTAGATTTACTCTAGTCAGAGTAAAGATTGGAAAGCAGTGTTCCACATACAAAGTTGTGAGATTGGTTCTCTGCCATTCCCCTAAAATGTAGTTTCTAACTGTATGTGCTTTTATACATTAAAAACAGAAGAAGAAGAAAAAAAAAGGTTGATAATAGACGCCTACATAATCCCAGCCCCCTGGAGACTATGGAGATCACAAGACTGAGACCTGCCTGGGCTACTGTAAGTCCCAGGCTAGCCAGATATACAAAAAACAAATTAACAGCAAATAAAAGGTTGAAAACAAGTATCTTGAATCTACTCAACAGTTTCAAATAAATACCTGGTGTTGCAAGTTTGTCCTGGGATTGTGACTGTAGACAAACTTCTCTGTTAGCTTCCTGTTTGGGCTGAACTGCCTGGGATAAAGTTGGCTTCTCACATGGCTTCACCGCCTCTGTTTTCAGAGGACTAACAGTCTTGTGAAGTAGCTCAGGATTTTGTACCTCACAGTTTCTAGCAATGAATGTAGCAGGTTCCGCAGGGGAAGATGCTTTCTGAGACACGACAACACACAGCAGAGTGAGCAGTGGTTTTCACCACAGCACAGACGCACAAAGGCATTTCACTTCCACTCACTTCCTCTGTAGCCATTACCAAAAATGTTATTTCCTTTGGTTTCTAACATATCATACTAAGTTAAATGGCTTTAAAAAAATCAATTTATAAAATGTTATTATTTAAATTAATGGGCAATTTAGTCTCATATTGATAGCTTAGTAGCTATCAGGGATAGGGTTACTCCTAGTTCTATTAAAAAAAAAAAAGGCTCTCAAATTATTGGGATAGTATATTCCTAAACTATAGTATATCGAATTATTTTTATTTGTATTTTTAAGTAAGTTAATATCAGTTCAATAAGATATAAGTGGAGTATTCCTTACTCAAAGTACTTTGGATTTCTTTTGAAATGAAGTATCATTGGGATGGGACCCAAGTTTAAACACAAATTCAATTCTGCTTTATATATACCTTACATACTGCTTAAAAGCAAGTTTGTATTATCTTAAAAAAATGATTTCATGTGATGAGGGTAGGGGTACAGTTCCGTGACACAGCGTTTGCCTAGTATGCAGGAAGCCTGGGGCTCAATTCCCAGTCCCACAGATAATATAATGCATGAAGCAAAGCTCCTTGTGGAACTTTCCACTTGTAGTGTCACGGGTGAGCACTCAGAGGCTTCATTCAGATTTTAAAGCATTTCAGACTTCAAATTTTCAGATTAGGAATGCTCAACCACCCTAAGTGTCATGAACTTAAAAGTTGATTATAAAAAATAAGTTTCAGCCAGAAATTATGGTAAGTACTTTATGCCTATTAGCTTATCTTTCTAGTAACATTGTTCCATGATTTTACATATGAAAAAACAAGCCTTCACAATGTTAAGGGACTTGTACAAAGTCACATTATTTCTCACTGTTTCAGAGCTGGGACTCGAGGCAGCTCTAAGTCCAAAGCTTCTGTCTACACTGACAAGCAACCCACAGGAACACAATGTATAGTCTTTTTCCTTCTGTAAAAAACTACTGAGGTAATAGTACATGCATAAGGTAGGCATTTCAAACGTTTCAAGGGTTATACAGTGAAAAGTGTTACCCCTGATAATCCTGCTTGTCAGTGTGCCTTCCTTAGAGGCAACTATAGATATAAGTTTATACTATCTCTCCAGAAATATTCAGTGCCTTATATTTGTAGATAATTCATAAAAGTGTTGTAATGAGGGATTAATTTTAGTTATTCCCCCAATGACAAAAAAGAGGTTCCATCATATCCCATTATTATATACTCCGTTTTTTTTTTTAATTTAATTTTATTCATTTTTTTTACTTTGGATTTTAAATTTTTAATTAATTTAAATTAATATTATTTCAGTCCCAAAATGTTAATTTATCTTAGATAAGTTATCAAATTTATAGTTTTCACTTTTTATCAGACATATAAATACGCCACACATGCACTATATATATATAATACACAGCTACATAGAGAGACAATATATAGTCATTACCATTTATAACATAAGTTTTAAAAGACCTAAATGATATTGACTCACCACAGAGCTGGACACTGAGGCTTTAAGCAAAGATTCATTGGCAGCATTTGAAGATGGGTCTTTCCTGACAGAGGCATTGCCATCCCTTTGGGAACAGCATGTCGCTTCCTGCTGAACACTGCCACTATTGATGCTAGCAGATGCTCCACTCGCAGAGGAAGATTTGGATAAACAAGCAGTACCAGGCTGTTCTTGTACACTATTTTGTTTTGCAGATGAGTGGCTTACATCATCTTCCCAGGAGCAAATCGTTGCAGCAAGGTTGGCCAGACGGCCCCTTCTCCCAACTGGGGTAGCTGAGGCATCTGAAATGGGTGGCTTGGAAGGTGAAGCAGCCTTTTCCTCAGATAGCATTGGTGCAAAGTGTGAGCTTTCAGATACATCATCTGAAAATGTTTTCAGAAAAATCAAAAGCCATATACAACAGTTATTCTTGTAACCATATGATCACTTAATATAAAATTTAAAAGTTTTTAAACTTAAATTTTTAAATTTGTATTCAAGAAATTTATTGTATTACTTAAATGTGACATCTTTTCAAATTAAGTGGTACTTAATCCAAATTTAAACACCCTTAACATGTACTTTTTCTACAGGTTATTTTTGTTTGTTTGTTTGAATTTTCAAGACAGGGACTCACAATGTAGCCCTGGCTCTCCTGGAACTCCCTCTGTAGATCACGCTGCACAGAGATCCTCCTGCCTCTGCCACCCAAGTGCAGGGATTAAAGGCATGCGCCGGCTTGTAAGGTTGTTTTTGGGGGTTGTTTTGGATAGGTTATGGATGCTGTAAGATGCCAAGTAAGGGCTGGGGTGATAGTTCAGGAGTCAACCAATGATGGGTAACACAAAGCTTTAGGATGAAAGAGAGGAGACACCCTGCACTACACATACAGTATAGCAAGCACTTGCCCCGTGTGCTTAGGGCACTGAAACGTGCTGGGAACTGAGGAATTGAGCCCTATTTTAGTTAGGGTCACCCAAAGCCATATCTGCATGTTACATATTTACATTACCACTCACAACAGTGACAAAATTACAGTTACAAAGCAGCAACAAAAATAATTTCATGGTTGGGACCACAACATGAGAGACTGTATCAGAGGGTTACAGCATTAGGAAGGCGAGAGACACTGCTATAGATGTTTGCTGCCAGGCCTGACTATCTGAGTTCCATTCACCAGACCCACACGGTGACAGGAGACAAGTGAATCCTGCAAGTTGGGCTCTGACATCTACATGAATGCCAGGCACATGCGCATGCGCACATGCAATGATACCTTTAAAATAAATAAATAAAAATAAAAAAGGGAGGGCTGGAGAGATGGCTCATTAATTAAGAGCACTGACTGCTCTTCCAGAGGTCCTGAGTTCAATTCCCAGCAACCACATGGTGGCTCAAAACCATCTGTAATGGGAACCGATGCCCTCTTCTGTGGTCTGAAGACACCAAAGGTGCACTCACATACATAAAATAAATAAAATCTTCAAAATAAATAAAATAAAAAGGGGAGGGAAGAAGTCTCAAACTTTCTGCTGCCCAGGACTAATGGACTTCAGTTAAAATGCATAGTAATGAGGGGTTGGAGAAATGACTCAGTGCTTAAAAGTACTTACTGTACACACACACACACACACACACACACACACACACACACACACACACACACACACACACACACATCCCTATCAGTCTTCTTTTAAAAATTCAGTGTACAGGCTGCAGAGACGGCTCACTTAAGAGTACCTGTCGTGCCGGGCAGTGGTGGCGCACGCCTTTAATCCCAGCACTTGGGAGGCAGAGGCAGGCGGATTTCTGAGTTCAAGGCCAGCCTGGTCTACAGAGCGAGTTCCAGGACAGCCAGGGCTACACAGAGAAACCCTGTCTCAAAAAAAAAAAAAAAAAAAAGTACCTGTCGCTCTTCTAGAGGACCGGGGTTTGATACCCAGCAGCTACATGGCTGCTTGCAGCAGTCCTTAACTCCAGACCCAGGGGACTTGACACCCTCTTCTGGGCTCGACAGGTGCCAGGAATGCATGTGATGTGCATACTTACATGTAGGCAAAATTAATACACACAATGCAGACTATCAATTAATTCAGAGACAAAGGTACATTTCGGGTTACTCATACTTCAGAGATGCTAATCCTAAACTTTTCCTATCTATATTCCCTTTGCACCTGGGTTCCTTTTAAATATAATATGGGTATTTCAGGAAGACATTTCAAGGTTTTTACATAACAAGTCAGAAGATCAGTAAAGTTAGCTACGACAAAAATAGCACTGGACCATAATCACTAACTTGCAGCTAAGGTCCAGTCCCATACCTGCGTCCAGAACTGTAGTGTAAGAATATGCTTTATGGCTCAATATACTGGGGTGGTGTATTTTGTTTTGACATCTTTTCCCTACCAAAAAGCAGTGCACACCTTAGTCTTTAGTGATGAGTGAACATATGAGATAGGATTTCCTAAATATACAGCTGAAGTCAGGTTTCCTCTGTGAACAGGAAGTAATTCAGCTCTAGGTGAAGTGTGTCCTGGTTTGAGAACCTCATCATCCACCTATGTAAAGATGTCTCTTCTCACTCACTGTTTTATGGATGCACTTCTGGCACACTTATTCACAGGTAAAACAAAAGCACTTGCCTGTCACCTATAATCCTCCTGCATCATCCTCCCAGGTGCTGTGATGACAAACATGTACCACCACATCCAGCTCCACACTGAATCTTATCAAAAGCAATTCAGGGACCGCCCACCCACATCATTTATACCTGTGACATCACTATCCCAATGGCGCCGCTGCTCAGCAAGCTTTTGCATTCGCGTTTTTACTGAGGCGGCAGCGGATGCTTCTGATCTTGAGTTCAGCCCTCTGCCCGTGCTGAGGAGCGACGCTGGGGCAGCCACAGAATCACTGACAGCAGCTGGTGCTGGGGGCTTCATCTGTCGGGGTGCAGGCCTTGGAGAACAAGGCTTTGCAGCATCAACAGGTTCTTTATTTTCTAAGTCCGGAGCTTCCACTTCGATTTTGTCAGAACAACGTTTTTTTGATGGTGATGGTTTTGTACAAGATTTTTCTAGATCCAAAAGAACAAAAGCCCGCAGTGAAACCTCTGCAGTTTTCACAGCCTAAAAAACTAGAGGTCAGTGCTTAACAATAAGGTATCAAATCTCCCTAACGCATTAGCTACTTATAAGAAAAACACAGCATTCTTTCTTCCATTAACTTCAAAATATGACAGGAAAACAATCCCTTTTTTAGGTAAACATGTCATTTTCTGTTATAAAGTCAATGAAAATAAGTTTAAGTATTTTCAAGATATACACACACACACACACACACACACACACACACACACACACACACATTTATGATTTTAAGACATCAGGAAAATGAATAGCACATCCACAACAATAACCACATTTTCTAAAGAATTTTAAGGACCTCATGGCTGAATCACTTCATTTTAAGGAAGAAGAATCAAGCCTAGAGAAATTAGGTTAGAGAACACAGGTTCTCTGGAATTTGATTTTTTTTTTTTTTTTTTTTTTTTTTTTTGGTTTTTCGAGACAGGGTTTCTCTGTGTAGCCCTGGCTGTCCTGGAACTCACTCTGTAGACCAGGCTGGCCTCGAACTCAGAAATCCACCTGCCTCTGCCTCCCAAGTGCTGGGATTAAAGGCGTGCGCCACGACTGCCCGGCTTGATTTTTGTTTTTAAAACAACCTGTCATGGACTAAAGCAAAGTCAAAGGATACCTTTCTTGAGGCTTGGGCAAGAAGTAGGTTCTGAAGACAACTGTACTATCTCATCTATATATACCAAACAAAATCAGCATCTCATAATTTAACATCAATAAAGTGAGTGAAAAATCCTAAAGGCACCATTCAAAATAAGGTATTTTGCTTCTACCCAAGCGTGAGTCTCAACAGATCTTTTGAAGTGACTATGTGTATGTGCTATGTGTGTGCGCACACCGTTCTGTGTGTGGGCACAGATGTGTGCAGGTACACATGCAAGTGAAGTTAGAGGTTGCCACGGGTGCCCTCTCTGTATTCCACCTTATCACCTTATTACCTGAAGCAGGTCTCTCTTCGGAACCCAGAGCTCATCGATTGAGCTAGCCTAGATCTCCAGCTGGTCGTAGCAACGCTGTCTCCCACCTCCCGTGTCCTTGCAGAGCCCCAGCATGCACACGGATGCTGGGAATACATGCTTCAGTCCTTACATTTATGCATCAAGTCCTTTATCTACTAAACCATCTCCACAGCTCAGGAAATTAGGATTTTAAATAAGAATAAAAATCTAGTAAGATGGTTCAATGATAACATGCTTTCTACAAATTCCTGACCCCGAGAACCTACTTGAAGGTGAAAAGAGAAACCAACCCTATAGAGCTGTCCTATGACCCCCCACACACGCACCTTGCCCACACAACAATATGTTCTTTTAAACAAACAAAAAATTGGGAGGTGCCCACCAGAAAGATGGCTTAGTGGCTAAGGGCGCTGTGCTCTTCCAGGACCCAGCACCCCATGGCAGCCAACAACTGCATACAACTCCAGCTCCGGGGGATTCAGTGCCTTCTTCTGGCCTCCCACAGACACTGCGCACA
Organism: Uromys caudimaculatus; assembly: GCA_028551405.1. NCBI lineage: Eukaryota > Metazoa > Chordata > Mammalia > Rodentia > Muridae > Uromys > Uromys caudimaculatus. The sequence goes on along the minus strand of CM052706.1, from coordinate 92,282,656 downwards.
CACATGCAGGTGAGACACCCATAGATACAAGACAAAAATAAATGTACTTCAAAAAAGGTTTTAAAAATGCTTAAGAGTGTGAATTCATGAAAAGTCAGTTTCCTGGCTATCTAACCAAGTTCTGTGTCTGGCCTGATGTAACAGCCTTGAAATACAACAGAAGGCTGCTCTTGCCCAAGTCTCCCAAAGACTGGCTCTTCTACTTGCACAATGAAACGTTTGGGTTTATGTACTCTAAATCCAAGCCAGCTTTACTTTTCCAAAGTCTTTTACCTTCGCCCCCTGGTAGGGGCTGCTGCTGATTACTTGCTTCTGAAAGTGGCTCTCTGCCTCTCTTTGCATGCGGTGCAGACCTTGCTGCTGCCGTAGGCCTCTCAGCCATTTTTCTCTGGAGATTCTCTCGTCTGGCACGGGTTCGTTCTAGCAACTTCTGTATGATATTAGGGTTAAGACACAATGTTAGCTGAAGATTCACAAAACCTCAGATGCCTTCTAAAATCAACAACTGTTATGTAGGACAATAGTCAAACACATTTCAAAGATAAAATCTCAAGGAACTGAACCAAGATTTACAAGCACCCACATCAAAATTACTACAGTCAATATAAATAGGAAGCACGTAAAGATACTTATATAAGATTTGAAATGCTATGATTTCTGTTCCATCAAAAGGTATAATCAGGGACTAATGTGATAGCTTAGTCTGATCCTCAGTACTCACAAAAAGCCAAGCATGGCAGCATCCATCAAGAACCACTAGGGAGGGACAGGGACAGGAGCACTCCCGAAACTCACCAGCTGGCTAGTCAAGCCAATCAGTGAGTCAGGATGAATGAAAAATCCTCTCTCACAACATAAGGTAGAGAAAGACTAAGGAAGATGTATGGTGTCAAGCCCCTGCCTCCACATACGTGTGTGCACACCTGCACACACAGCTGTGCCAACATACTCATACAAAGGTAATCTATATTACCACTTGAATCTGGGCTGGCTGGCCTGGACTATGGTTTGCTTTGACTATCATAAATAATCAACTCTGTAAGGGTCAGTGCTAGGTCCCAAAGCCTCCCAGCGTCTGCACACTCCTTCCTGGACTAGTATACCATGTGAAAAGCCCAGGCTTGACATGACAGAGCAGCAGCCCCACTGAAAGCCAGCGTTACGGCACTTAGCTCCAGATAACTTGCTGGAACACTAAGAAATGCTATGTGATTACAGGCAAAAGCAAGAGATGAACAGCTAGCGAGCTCAACACAAGCTTCTGCTCCACTAAATACGGCAGTGGTTGTGGCTGTGGAGGAGCAGGGTGGGAGCACAGACTGCTCAGCAGGTTCAAGCGTACGCTGCAAAGACCGACGCTAGAATTCAGTCCCTGGAATCTACATGGAAGCAGGAAAGAACCAATTGTTTTCTGAGTGTCAATAAATGTAATTGTGTGTGTTTGGATGTAAATATGCACACATGCATCTAACTGCCCGTGGAGGCCAGAGGAGGGAAGAGTGTTGGATCTTCTGGAGCTCGAGTCACAGATGGTTGTAGGCTGCTCAGTGTGAGTGCTAGGAACAGACCTCCATCCCTCTGGAAAAGCAACCCTGTTTAGCCAGTCAACTATATCCACAGCACCAAGCGAAAATTTAAATTAGAAAAAAATTATTAGTGTGTGCATGTGTCTGAACAATGTACATACCTGTGTCTGAAGAGGATGACAGAGCCCTGGAACAGGAGTCACAGGTGGCTGTGAACTGTCATATAGGTACTGGAACTAAACCAAGTCCTCTGCAAGAGTATCATATGCTCTTCACTACTAAGCCATCTCTCCAACCTCCCCCATTTAAAAAATAAATAAATAAATAATAACAGAGGGGCTGGAGAGATGGCTCAGTGGTTAAGAGCACTAATTGCTCTTCCAGAGGTCCTAAGTTCAACTCCCAGCACCCACATGGTGGCTCACAACCATCTGTAATGGGATCTGATGTCCTCTTTTGGTGTGTCTGCGAACAGTGACAATGTACTCACATATATAAAATAAATAAATCTTAAAAACAAAAATTAACAGAAAGAAGTAGTTGTTTGAGTATGCCAGCGTGCCAGGTAGAAAAACAGTCCTGCAAAAATGCTTGTGCTCCTGTCTTTGACTAACAAATGTTCCTGTTAACTTATAGCAAAAATTTTTGTTAATTTTGCTAATACGATTAAGAATCTTGATATGTAAACGTTATCCTGGGTTATCTGAGTAGACCCAAGAAAATTACAGTGGTTCCTACAGGGTCACACGGTGGTGCACCGTGGGGAAAGGAAGGATGAAGGACCACCAGGAAAGATGATGACCGAGGCAGATGCAGATGGATGAGAACTGAAGCTCTGAGCAGGGGTCAAGGCACCAGAAGACAGGGCATGCAAAAAAAGATTGACAAGTTGCAAACAGCTAGGAAATAGATTTTCAATAGAGCTTCACAACAGGAGCGAAGTCCTCCCTACACTTTTACTGACCTGATAAAATCCATTTCAGACCTATGACCTACAAAACTAAAATAACATTACGTTTTTAAGTCACTAATGTGTTTGTTTGTGGAGACAGGGTCTCTATAGCCCTGGCTGTCCTGGAATCCATCATGTAGACCAAGCTGGTCTCAAATCCACAAGAGATCCACTCGCCTCTGCCTCCTGAGTGCTGGGATTATAGGCATGCAACACGAAGCCCAGCTTAAGTCCCAAAACTTATAATAACTTATAACAGCTTTAAAACTAATACACTCAGATATGAAACTGTGACAAACAGCAAAAATAAAAATACTGTAATTAGCCTTTCATAACAGACTTCTCAAGGAGAAAATCCTAATCTTATATTTTATTAAATAAATACTAATATATAATAAAAATAGTTTAAATCCTAGACACAGAATAAAATCATAAATACTCCTTTTTTCTCACTCTGAATCAAGACATTCCTATTTGAATCAAAATGTTATAAAACAATTTATTCTCCCTTAAAATGTACACAATTAAAGAACACAGATAATCACTACCCTTGTGATTATATATTGAGCAGTAATTAATTAGTTAATTAATTAATGCAGACTTGGGGATTAAGCTATATTTGACTCATTTAATTATTTAATTAAAATACAATTTTTAAGAAATCCTTAGAAGGAGCATGAGCTCTATCAAGATAGTAGCCATTCTTGTAGGTCTTAACAGTCTAAGAGGGAGGGGGAGGCTCATGGCGGGAGACAGCGTGGGATACAATGCTAGCTCAAGCTTGGTCTCCAGAACAAGACCCTGCTTACAACAGCACAAAATGTGAACTGTTGCAGGGTATTTGATCACACTGTGAACCCTGAGTTTGTTATTATTTACTGGAAATTGTTTTTAGTTGTGGTGTGCCTCAGCTCTAGCATATATCTTTAATCCAAGAGCTTTCTGCTTGAATATTGTAAACAGCATTAAATAAAGTCAACCATAGGTCAAGAGCCAGAGTAAGCAACCAGTTGACAGGGAGCAAATGTAGGAAAAAAACAGAAAGAAAGAGGGAGCCGGGCAGTGGTGGCGCAAGCCTTTAATCCCAGCACTTGGGAGGCAGAGGCAGGCGGATTTCTGAGTTCGAGGCCAGCCTGCTCTACAGAGTGAGTTCCAGGACAGTCAGGGCTACACAGAGAAACCCTGTCTCGAAAAACCAAAAAGAAAGAAAGAGAGAGAGAGAGAGAGAGAGAGAGAGAGAGAGAGAGAGAGAGAGAGAAAGAAAGTCAGGAGAACAAAGAAGCTCACAGGAAGTAGAAAGGAGGGACATTCGGTTTGAGGGGTTTGAGATGGTGTGAAGACCTTCCTCTTAGGCTGTGGGCCATGGAAGAAGGTCATCTGGTGCCTTTTCTGCCTCTCTGAGCAGCAGGCTTTCACCCCAGCATCTGGCTCCTGAGTGGTAAAAATCAAACAGTTGAGATTTTATTAAAAACAACAATGAACTAAACTTGGGCTAAGGCACAACTCTCTGCAATTAGAAATATCTTCTAACTTAAGGTTCACTGAAAGAAGTGACAATCAAAAGGCCGTGCAATTAAAATATTGTGTGCACACAAGACCTGCATCCCCTGAAGAAGTCCCCTTCAACTATTCAAAAGTGATCAGACTGCTATACAAATTCATAATGGTTTGTTACCTCTTTCACGATAAGATATCTGACTTTGAAAAACCAAAGCTGCCCTAATTATACCCCCGCCGGGCATGCCCAACACTCCGTCCTCCACAGTCAAGCCCTTGAGTCAGTACAGCTTCCACTGCTGTGAGCAATGGTTCACAACAGAAAAGTGTGGTTTCACCATTCAAACACACACACTGCTCAACTGTTTGCAATGGACTCAAAACTCACAGATGTAAAAATAAAACAAACATTTAAACAGTCTAAACAACAAAATCAGGCTAATAAGAGCCAAAGGATTTTTTTTTTTTTTTTTGGTTTTTCCAAGACAGGGTTTCTCTGTGTAGCCCTGGCTGTCCTGGAACTCACTCTGTAGCCCAGGCTGGCCTTGAACTCAGAAATCCACCTGCCTCTGCCTCCCTCTGCCTGGTATTAAAGGTGTGCGCCACCACTGCCCGGCACAGGACTTTTTTTTAATTGAAGAAACAATGTCTAAATTACATAAAAGTACATGCTCAGTATTTTAAGTACACTTTCCTTATACTGTATCATGAATTTAAAAATTCTTTTAAATATAAAGTATGTTTGATGTTGGAGAAAATATTACTGAAAATGAAAAAAAACAGTCAATTTGGAAAACACACATTCTGGACAGAAGCGCATTTAACAGGAAGTGCAGAGTGGTGAGTACTGTGAAAAGTGACAGTGACGTCTGGAGGTCGTCCTGCAAACTGGTAGTTAAGTGTGCATTTACAAAGCAGGAAAGGCAGGAAAAGCGAGGCTGTGCTGGACCCCAGGCAGCAGGGAGGAGAGGCCTGAGGAAAAAGGTACTCGCCAGGACCGCAGCATTTGACACAGGAGTTACTAAGAGAATAAGGTCCTAATGGTCCTGGCATTGCCGGAGCACCATCTTTTCTTTTGTTTTATGGTGGCATTGGTAAATAATCACCCTGAGAGGATTTTAAAAAAAATAATCTCTCAAATAATTTTGAGTAAGATCCTTGCTGAGAAAGTAATTTTATACTGACATTCAGTCCCTTTTAGACAAACAAAAACAAAAACAAAAAAAGCTGTATTAGAAATTCATTTCACAGAACAAAAATGTTATGAATGCTATCACTGAGCACCTAGTCGTTGGAACTCACTCCGTGTTCCCATTACCAATTAAGGAAAAGATTTCAAAGCTGTTATTCTAACTGTAAGTGACCAAGCTTTTATAATATAAACTACACAGTAAGGCAGGAACTTTTTCAAACACATTCTAAAAGGACCCAAACAAGAAGTTTTTTTCATCTGAGTTTTATACTACATTCAGAAGGGTATTTTTAAGTAAAGTACAAATTTCAATCAACTTTCCAAAGTGTTTTGTTCCTGTATATAGCACTATTCAAAGTAATTTTATTCTTTTAGTAACAAAATATCATTTTTAAAGTTAATATTATCTAGAATTGTGGTAATGTTACTGCATACAAGTTTTAAGAATAAATGCTTTCGCTGGGCAGTGATGGCGCACACCTTTAATCCCAGCACTCGGGAGGCAGAGGCAGGCGGATTTCTGAGTTCGAGGCCAGCCTGGTCTACAGAGTGAGTTCCAGGACAGTCAGGGCTACACAGAGAAACCCTGTCTTGAAAAACCAAAAAAAAAAAAAAATAAGAGAGAGAATAAATGCTTTCAATAAAAAATTCAAACTCATAAGCAAATGTGCAAACACACATACATACACACACACATATAAACCTTATCTCAGAAAACAATTATATATATTAGTTGCATTTGGAATAATGGGCTGGCTTGAACTCAAGAGATTGTCAGATATTTGCCTCCTGAGCGCTAGGATCAAAGGTGTGCACCACAAAGCCCGGTTCACATAAATAAAATTTTTAAAGATTCAGTGTAAGTGACAGATATTTGGTGAATAATTGTCCCTATTCTCCAGAGCTGCTACAAAATATGTCACCAATGCTTCTATTCGAATGTTTTTTTCAAATTCATTTATTTTTATGTGTATGGATGTTTAGCCTTCAAGTATGTCTGGGTACCACATATGTATCTGATGTTCCTGGAGGCCAGAAGAAGCCATTAAATCCCATGAGACTGGAGTTACAGGTTTTTATGAGACTCAAATGGGTGCTGGGAATTGAACCTAGGTTTTCTGGAATAGAAGTCAGTGCTCTTGGCAGCTGAGCCACCCCTCCAGCTCTCTATTAGAAATTCTAAAGTTAACAGAGTATTGTTTCCCTCGAGATAACTTACAATTTCAAACAGAGCAAGCGGTGGGGTGGGGCAGCATAACTGTCATGTTGAAATCTTTAATTGTTGAAACCCTTAACTAATATCTTGGGCTTAGCTTATGGAACTGTTAACTACACTACCCAAAATAAATTATTACTATCTTCTACGACATTTTTCAATGTAGTACAGAAACACTGTATGCCCACTTTACAAAACTCACAACAGTCTTGAAATTTAAACAACAGCTTAAAGCAAAAGAGGAACTGTCCCGCAATACAAGAATGGGCAAACAGTAACACGAAATTCTGAATGTCAGTGCACAGCTGCAACTGGAAGCTAAAACTAGAGATAAATAATAAGATTAACAGTGGAATCTTGACCCTATTTCCAAGGAAGAGATGAGGAAGGTGTTGTTGAAATGATATGCTATATAAACCCCGAGGTTTAACTAACCTTACATCATACAGTAATAATTTTGGTTCCTACACGCTGAGGTAAGAAACTAAGCCCTGTTTCCTTTCAGTCAGTATCAACCCTATGCCAACTTCTAAAGTTAGCAGAGCCGTGACTTATGAATGAACTCGAGACAAGCGCCTGCCCATTTGGACTTCGGTGATTTCATCACAGGATTCTTAAGTGCTCAGCTCCTCTGGGCCTGTGAAGTCCTTTATCACTTCCATCGGATTCCAGGCACACAGTAAGTCACTGGGCAGACTCCACCCTGCCAACAATTTCAGCTTTCGGGAAGGGCCCGTTCCTCTAGGCCCCAAGCCGCACTCTCCTGGGAGACAGCAAAGGATGGATAAAGGAGGAAAGCGTGCTTTAAGTCCCGGGAACCGGAGGGCAGGGTCAAGCCGGGGCGACCCGCTGCTCATCCCTTGTGCCAGCATTTTGGGGGGTGGAGGAAGGCTGGCCGACTACAGAGCTCCGGGCTAGCGTGAGGTTTTTGAGGCCCTGTCTTCCCGGCCTTCCCCAGAGTCCTGAAACAGCCAGAGCCACAGGCGAAGCAGCGAGGCCGGGGTGACTGCGACCCCGCGGCTTCCGCCCGGCTGCACGCTCACTGTGCGCACGCGCCACGCTGCCCGCCGGTGGGCCGCAGGCTGACAGCTAGCGCGGGCGGGGGTCCGGGAGTCCGCAGGGGTCATGGTTCACAGCGCCCGCAGAGTCTCTCACCTCGGTGAACGGGTCCATCGCCCCAGGTCTCACGAGTGGACTGCTAGACGGTGGGTCCGACGGCTCAAATTCAGGAACAGGAAAGAAGTGAGTACAGGCTCGACGCAGCTCCTAGAGGAAGACTGGAGTCAGGCGGCGGGCGCTCCCACACCCAATCAGCTCCGCCCTTCGCACTGGAGTTGGTAGGCTACCACGGCCGTTCAAAATTTGAATTTCAGCGCCCCGACAACGCGCATGCGCGCGGGGTGGGCGGGGCCGGGCGGGCCGCGCCTGTCCCCGCCCCTGGGCTTAGTCACATGACGCGGCCACGTTCGGACTGGTCCGGAGCTGCGAGCCTACTCTCTCCTTGGCTTGGGTGGAGACGCTTCTGCCGTTGAACTGCCTAGGGAGAGCGCCCTGCCGTCACGCACGCACCCACGCATACCTTAGCAGGTCCTTTCCTGGCTCTGTCAGCTCCCTCCGCCCTGTATTCTTCCTCGGTGGGCCTTACGCACCCGGTCCGGCCCTCTGGCCTTTGGGCCTGATGTAATTTGTCTCCTGCCACCAGAAGAGGGACTAGACTGCCGGTCTGACCTCCTGAGAGACCACTCTGGTGGGTCCCAACTCTGTCAGCCAGTGACTAGTTCTTTGCGGGGAAAAAAGAGATGACAGTAAAAGACCGTGAGACTAGTTCGTTGACTGGCCCTTCGGTTTTAAGTCCCAGCCAAGTATCCAAAGCCAGCAGTGAGAACACTTGAGAGAAGGGACAATCGAAAAGTCCATATGTAACAAAAGTTCCCGTTTACCAGCCAGTAAGCAGTACAGAAACTATTTCACCGATAACTTTTAATCTGACTTTCCTTTTCCACTTCCGGGGAGGGTCTTTTGGAGACCCTCAGTGTCTTACCATTTGACAAGCTAGTCTTTCCAAGAATGCAGCGTGTAAAAATTGGGCTGTCAAACCTCTGGTACTAGAATTGTTTGCCTTTATACTTCAAAAGATCGAGAAAGCACCAAAATCTCTGTGCCCAGGTTGGTGCTGTAAGACCTAAAGTCCTTAGGAGATTGTGTAAAATGGATAGATGGTAGCAAGGTCTGTGGTTGAGTCTGTGTGCTAAATGAGTCCATAACAGGATCAACTGTGCTTTCCTTATTGAACAGAAAAACTGCAAGCATGTTGAATGGTCAAGTCCAAAGTCATAAAGCAAAATAAAAATAGGAAGCTTGGGGCCAGCGACAGGGCACATGCTAGCTATAAGGGTGCTTGCTGCCAAGCCTTGGGACTTGAATTCTAGACCCAGAACCAGTTCCAGGAAACTGTCTGCTGACCTGCACACACACAGTAAATAAATGTAAAAAAAAAAAAAAAAATGATGTTTTTCTAAGTAATAAAGGATTTTAAAAATCTATAGATTGTAACAAACTGAATTTGGGGCATGGACTCAAAGCAACATCTTTAAGAGCAGCGTCTAAGAATTCAGGTCCTTGGGACCACAGTGCAACAAGAATAAAAAACTTCCATGGTGCCTTGAAGCTGTGGAATGATAGAAATGGGAAGAGCTTTATTTAAGTGTGTGGGGTGTGGGGTTAGAATTTGCTACCTATAAACCAAAGGGAAAGGATGCCTGATTTTTTTTTCCAGCACTGAACAGGGAAGGGGGTATGTGTACTTGGGGTGTGGCTGTGTGTGTGTGTCAGTCTTGGGAATGAGTCATTGGAAATTTATGTAGCCGTTGTGCCTTTGGGCTGTTGCCTCTGTAGTCCTTGGTCTCATTAGGAACAATCTGATTCTAGCCAGCATGGATAAAGCAGTATAGCTACTCTAAACGTGTAGGTGTTTTCTACTACCACACCCTGTAGCGCTGGCCTTTCATTAATGGTGGTAATAGAGAAAGCAGCACCCACCAGCACAATAGCTCCATGTATGAAGCTGGTATATCCCAGAAGCCATGCCACAGATCCAAGACCACACCCCTAGATGACTGCAGTTGTCTCCGAACATTGCTGTGTGAGTTTCTCACCCATAGCAGTTCATTCTTAAGTTTATAACCTGGAATAACTTTTCTCATTAAAAAACAAATTGCTGGGTATTCTGGTAATGCATACAATCCCAGATCATCATCATCTAGCCAAGGGGCTTGAGAGATGATTCAGCAATCAAGAGCACTGGCTGCTCTTTCAGAGGATGGAGGTTCAATTCCCAGCACCACATGGTGGCTCCTAGCCATCTGTAACTCCAGCCCCAGCTGCCCAGTTCCCCCTTCAGCCTCGGGATACGAAGTACACACATCATATACAGACATACATGCACACAGAACGTCCATATACATAAAAATAAAGACAAGGATCTCAAGCAGAGATAGAGCCCTAGGAAATTAGTATTTCCTCTTTGGAAGATCTATTCTTTTAAACAATTATGTCTCTTGTAGATGACATAAACCTCAAAAATGTGGTAGCATTAACTTTATCAAGGACACTCCAAAGTATATATTTCTAGTTAATGTTTTCAAAAATCACATACATCCTCACAATTGACAAACTAATACAATAACATAAATATTTGTATTTTTACAGAAAGAGAAAAGGCCAAGACCTGACCAGAAGGCGGTGGCAAAAGGGATCAAACAAAGGTTCTCCACGTCAGGTTATCTGGCTAATGGGTGTCTCCTTTTATACATGTAATGAAGAATAAGAACCAACAAAAATTAAGTGGGGCATGGTGGCACCAGGCTGAGGCAGGATGATTTCAGCTCAAGGCTAGCCTTAGCTACATAGTCAGTTCTAAGCCAGCTTGGGCTACCTAGTAAGACCTTTCAAAAACAGGTTTTTTGTTTGTTTGTTTGTTTTTAAATATACAGATGGGCCTGGTGGTGCATGTACTTGTAATCCCAGGTACTTCAGGTTGACTAAGTGAAAGGATCAGAAATTTGAAGCCGGGAGGCAGAGGCAGGTGAATTTCTGAGTTCGAGGCCAGCCTGGTCTACAGAGTGAGTTCCAGGACAGCCAGGGTTACACAGAGAAACCCTGTCTCAGGAAAAAAAGGGAGGGGGGGGGCTGGAGAGATGGCTCATCGGTTAAGAGCATTGACTGCTCTTCCGAAAGTCATGAGTTCAAATCCCAGCAACCACATGATGGCTCACAACCATCCATAATGAGATCTGATGCCCTCTTCTGGAGTGTCTGAAGACAGCTACAGTGTATTTACATATAATAAATAAATAAATAAATCTTAAAAAAAAAAAAACAAAGGTGTGTGCCACCACTGCCCGGCTTAGGCTGAGTTTATTGATATGAGCTAAGTGAAGATTTTAGGTCAAAAAAAAAAAAGGTGTCAGCAGACAGTGGTGGTGCATGCCTTTAAAAAAAAGGAAAAAAAGAAAGAAAGAAAGCAATTTGAAGCCAACCTGGGCCATTCAGTGAAATCCTGTCTTAAAATAATTTAAAGTGAGCTTGAGTGTGGCTCAGTGATAGAGTGCTGGGATGGCACGTGGGAGAGACTCGGTGCTAGAGTGCTGGGATGGCACGAGGGAGAGACTCGGTGCTAGAGTGTTGGGATGGCACGTGGGAGAGACTCGGTGCTAGAGTGCTGGGATGGCACGAGGGAGAGACTCGGTGCTAAGAGTGCTGGGATGGCACGTCGGTGCTAGAGTGTTGGGATGGCACGTGGGAGAGACTCGGTGCTAGAGTGCTGGGATGGCACGAGGGAGAGACTCGGTGCTAGAGTGCTGGGATGGCACGTGGGAGAGACGCGGAGCTAGAGTGCTGGGATGGCAGGGGGGGGGGGGAGACGCGGTGCTAGAGTGCTGGGATGGCACGTGGGAGCGACGAGGTGAGCAACCCCTAGTAATGAAGGCGGGAGGGGAGGATTACCAAGGCGTTACCCAACATGCACCATGTCCTCATTGGTGTTAGCATTGTGCAAACTTTTCCCTTTCTTGGTTTAGTCAATGAAAGTGTTTCAGTTTCTTTGAAATTGGGGATTTTTTTTTTTTTTTTTTTTTAAAGAGAGGGTAGCATGTGTCCCAGAATAAGCCTCAAACTTCCTATGTAATGGAAGATGACCTTGAAGTCCTGATCTTCCAGCTTCTGCCTCCCAAGGGCTGAGATTATAGGTGTGCACCACTGTCAACATGCATTGGGGCCCCAAGGGTAGAGCCACATTCACAGGACATGGGGTACACAGCCAAGTCAGCCAATGCACGAATCATCCAAAGTTTCAGCTTCTTTTAAAGGTGAGGCAGAATAAAGATTTCCTACAGCTTCTAGTTCTCACTAGCTGCTGTTTCCCTAGCAATAGCTTATCTTGGTTCAGAGTAACCTAAACCTCCTTGCAGACTGAAAACAATCTGTCTGCAATCCACCTCTTTGATGTATTACTTGATTAAACTGTAAGCAAAATTACTTTCTCATGAGAAAAGGATGGTGAAGGCCACTTGCTCAGACACCAGCTTACTATACAGAGCACCGCCATGCCCATCTTGTAACGGATACACTGAATTACTTCTCCATGCCCATGTTTATTTCATAAGACTATTTTCACAAAACTCAACTTATAGTTTTATTTATTTATTTTTGGTGTTTTGAGAGAGGGTCTCACTACGACCTCAAACCCAGAGCCTAGCTCCTGGCTCAGTACTCACACCCTTTAATTGAGCATCAAAGATAAATTTCCTTTAAATTTATTTACAATTTAAATACTTATCTTATTTAAATATTTAAATTATTGTACTTCATGCTCTTCTATCATGTCAAAATTCATCTCCTCTCTCATTAACCCGTCCAAATATCAGTGACCATAGAATCCACTTCATTTTCCTTTCTCTGCTTTATAGTCTGACACGGTCCCATCTGCCATGACAAAACAGCAGAAGTTAATCATTTTGTTTGTTTTTTGAGACAAGGTCTACATATTTTCCTAGCTTCCCCGGGGCTAGTTGTATAGATCACAGAGATCCTCCTGCCTCTCCCTCCCAAATGCTAGGACTAAAGGCATGTGCCACCATGTCTGGCCAAAATTTAGTAATTTTTAAAGAGCTTTGTGTTAGGCTGGAAGGCTGGACCTCCTGCTCATCCCTGCTCAAGCTGGTAAACTCAAGCTGCCCTCCTTCCCCCCATAACCTGGACGGCACAGAGAAATCCCCGACCCCTATTCCTGCTAGGGTACATTGTCACTCCTTGGCTACAGGCAGCCTATCAAGGGCGCCCCCCCAGGGGTGCAGTTTTTACCACATATGGACACAATCTCAGCTCCTGGCTGACACTTCAACACTCCTCCCCTGAGCTCTATAAAAGCCCCTTGCTTTAGTCCAGATGTGTGACTTCACTGAACCTGAGAGCATGAGAGCTGCTTCCTAATAAGACTGCCTTTATCTACTTTTAATCTGCTCGAATCTGGCCTCTGTCTGCATCACTGAGGGAGAGAGAATGCTTATCAGTTTGTTTCTTATAATTGTACAGACTGAGCAGTCTAAGGTCCTGACTCCACGGTTGGTGACGGTCTTCCTGCATTGTAGAACCAGAACAATGGATGGGAACGTCCAAGACGTGGTATTGAACTTGGACTGGAGAGACAGTGCCATAAGAGCATGCTCCAGAGGACCTGAACTCAGTTCCCAGCACCCCCACAGTGGCTCACAACCTTCCGCCACTCCAGTGCCAGGGAATGTGACACCCTCTTCTGACTTCCCAGACTACCAGGCACATGCATGGTACATATACACTCATACACATGCAATAAAATAAACCCTCACTTAAATGTGAATTAACTCTCTGTCAGGGTGTAGCCCCATGACCTGTGACCACGGTTGCAGAGAATTAGGTTTCCAGCATATGCTTTTGAGGGCACACACTCAAACCACAACAACCCCTCAGTCCCACCCCCAGTTGGCACTTAGCTCTCAAGTATCATTTTCTGATGAATGTCAGAAAGCATAGTCTCCTACACACACTGACCCCTACTGCTCCTCACAGCGTCCATCTTTGTTGGACTGACTCTTCCCTACCCGCTCACATGCACGACAGCACTTGGACTCTAGTCAGCATTTGAGAGAACCCCATCCCTAACCCAGAATTGTTGTTTTAGGGTGGATTTGGTTTTGAGACAAGGTCTCAAAGATACATAGTAAGTTCTAAGTCAGCCTGCACTACAGAGTTCTCTCTGTCCCTGTCTCTGTCTCTCTCTCTCTCTGTCTCTGTCTGTCTCTGTCTCTCTGTCTCTGTCTCTCTCTGTCTGTCTCTGTCTCTCTCTCTCACACACACACACACACACACACACACACACACACACACACACACACACACACAAATCAAAAAGGGGGGCCTGGCAAGATGGTTTGGCAGGTTAACTGCTTGTGGTGCAGCCTCCTGGTGTGAGTGTGACCGGCAGAAGTGAAAAGCACCCCGCAGAGGGGTCCTCTGACCTCCACAGGCATGCTCTGGGATGCACGTGTCCACTCTCATACAGACATACAGAAAGAAAAAGTAGACATATTTTTAAATCTTTTCAGATGATATAATTACACCACTTCTCCTTTCCCTTTTCTCCTTCTGAACCCCCCCCCCCCCACACTTCTTGCTCTCTTTCAAACTTACGGCCTCCTTTTTCTTAATGTTAGCATAGGCATATGTGTCTGCTCAGTCTGTATAATGTTACCTATATGTATATGTTTGCAGGGCTGACCATTTGGTATTGAGGGATCAGTTGGTTTGCTATTGCCTGGGGAAGACTATTCTGCTCTCAGCATTCCTAAGTTGCCTATAGTTCTTAGTATGGGATCGAGGCCTCCTGAGCTCCTGCTTCACTAAGAGACATCAGCATGTCTATTGGGGTCATCTCTGTTCACCTCATGTTTAGGCAGTCATGCTTATGGATGTAGCTTCCGACATTTATTAGAGACACACTCTCACAGCAAACCCCCCGTTCCTCTCGCTCTTTCAGTCTTTCTGTTCCCTCTTCTGCAGTGATCCCTGAGCCTTAGGTGCAGGAGTTGAGTTGTAGATGTGTCAGTTGGGGGCTAGTTGGTTGTGGTTTTCTGTTATGGTCACTGTTGAGAAGAGAAACTTCCTTGATGCAGGGTCAGGACTACACTTGCCTGTGGGTAGAAGGACAGATATTTAGAATGGAATTGGCAATTATTCTGATTTAATAAAGCTGTGGTTGTAGGTTTCTCCAATGTCTGTGACTTCATGAGCCTTGGTTTCCAGTCAGGATATCCTTCCTGTTGAGCCGATCTTAATCTAGAGAGTTGTTGGTTACTGACAAGGTATATGTGCCACTACTGCCCGCTTTAGGTCTTTATGCCATGCTGGTTGTTACTGTGGTTCACAGCTGTCATCGTTGGGTAGGGCAGTAGTTTGCTTCCTTCCTTTGAACACTTGCATGGCACCTTCTGGTTCCATAAAAGCTTGTCCTCAGGGAGGGGACATTCAGGTCAGTTCCAGTTCAGGGGCCTCTGGGCCCTGTGTTTGAAGTGTATCGTGTCTTTAGCAATCAGGACTTATCTTCCACCTCTGGAGGACAAACCAAGGGCAACAACAATCACCTATGCTGTTTTGGGACTCTTTTGGACAACCCTGATCAAAACAGGGCTTTCTCATGTGTTACCATTGTTTTGTTTTGTTTTTGTTAGATTGTCTCTAGCTCTTTTGGGAATAAAAATATTTTAGTGTTAAATAAAAAAGAGGGCTTGGGAATGTCATTAGCAGAATGCTTGCTTGGCATGCTTGAGACTCTAGGTTTAACTCCCAGTACCAAAAAATAAAGTGTTTATTTTAGTCTACAGTTTCAAGGGTTTGTGATTGGTTGACCCATTTCTTTGATATCTAATGATATATCATGTTGGGAGATTATGGCAGAGTGAAACTACTCAACCCAGGGCCATGAAGCAGAAAAGAATGAGGAAGCTCCTGCAGCTCCACCGTACACTTGAGGGGAATCCCTCCAGTAACCTGAAGGCAGAGCCCTGCCCCTTACCAGTTTTACTGTGTTTAGTAGGAGCACATGGGCTGGGTCTCTGGGGGGCTTATCCATATCATTTGATTTCTTCCCCACGGTTCTATTAACATATATTAATAGATATAACATATCTTATATAGATATAATAACATATATTAATTATATATAATGGTCTTCACAGTGATGTATTCATACAATGTATATAATATATTTTGATTGCCCAGCCCTATAACCCTCCTGTGTCCTCTTCCCACTCTGTTCTTCCCCCTCCTCCCACTTTGTTCTTCCCCCTCCTCCCACTTTGTTCTTCCCCCCTCCTCCCACTTTGTTCTTCCCCCTCCTCCTGCTCTGTTCTTCCCCCTCCTCCCACTCTGTTCTTCCCACTCCTCCCACTTTGTTCTTCTCTCTCCTCCTGCTCTGTTCTTACCCCTCCTCTTCACATCTTGTCCCATTTCCAGTTCCATGAAGTTTAGTTGTTTTCTTTTTTGTTTTTTGTGATCCAATGACTTTAATGTAGATTACTTTCAGAAGAATGAGTTTTATTTAGTTATTTTGTTTTCTTCTGTTTTGTTTTGAGTCAGAGTCTCATGTAGTCCAGGCTGGCTCCCAACTCCCTATGTACCTGAGGCTAGCCTTGAAGTTCTGATTCTCTTCCCCCTCCACCCCCCATGCCAGGATTGTAGGCGTGTGCCAGCACACCTGGTGCTACCCAGCCACCGTCTCACTTGCTTCTTACTTAGAACTCCGGGGAAGCCATTGCAATGATACTCGCTGCAGCTCTTCGTGCTCCTTGCTGAATGAACTTCCTGCTGCTAACCTCCTTTTCTACTATGCCTGGCTCGATAAGTTAAGCATTTCCCAAATAGATAAGATGTTGGGCCAATTCCATTTCATATTTGTTCAACCAATTGGACCGTCAGAGTTACTCTGAGTCCTTTCATTTGGGTCTCTCCATTGCATTTTACATTCCAGCTTTCCTCAATGGAGACGATCTTCTGTCCACTCTGTAGTTTTCACTGCCAAGAGCTCTCACTTATCCTCCCTTCCCCCAGACAAACTTCCGGCTGTCTCCCAGTGGGTCACCGGCTTTCTTCCCTTGAGCCTACCATCAGGATCCCTGCCCATCACCTTGCATATCTGAACATGCGTCCAGCGGTGTGTTATATGTCTTAGGAAATCTTCTATGTAGTCAGTTGTGAGGTTCTATTCCACTTTCAACCCATTGCACCATTTTATTCTGACATGAGTTCAGACATACAGAAGAATATAAAAGTTTATACAAATACAAAGAGAAAAAAAAGAGCCCACCATAGTCTTGCGTGCCTTAAACCTAATGTTCTGGGGACAGAGGCAGGCTGGTAGTAACGGCATGTGCAATGACACCTAGCTCAAGTAGATAATCTCATGAGACACGCATCATATATGTAACCTGTTGATAGCTGTGAAATTGTTATAGACCACGTGATTTATATAGCTATAATTATACAATTGTTTATATTATTCCGTGTAGTCGGGTGGGTGGCTCTTCCTCCCCTGCTCTACGAGGAAATGACTGAGAATTCCAATTATAGTTCAGGGTTTTATGTACACCTGCACATACTCCCAGGTCAGGCAGGCTCAGCGTTTCAGCTTTTTGTCTGAGACACGGTGAGTGGATGAAGAATGGTCTTAGGACATTCTTTAAACAGGGGTGCTGCCTAAAGCTGACAGGAAAGGAAAATCTGTGTATATTTTTGTGAGTCACAACAATAAGTAAGCAGCCCTAACATCAGCCCTAATTATGTGGCCCCGTTTGGAAAATGTTAAAGTTATTAAGCAGCTCCCAAGTTGATGATTGTTAATAGAGAAAAGAAGTGCATCTAACCTAAAAACTTCCTTGATTTTTTTAAAAGAAATATTTCTATTATAGAGGGAAGAGGGCACAGAACAAGGACACTGTTTAACTTTGTACTTGAAGTGCTGCTGGGTCCGCGTCTGGGTCAGCACATCGCTGCCGTTGCCAGCGAGCTCCCTGCTGTTCACCTTGGTCCTCACTGCTACTCCTAGTATGCTTCATTCTCGACAACTGTTTCGCAAAATGCAGGAGCTGCCACAAAGTGATGCATGAATGACGTGTGGTTGTGAGGTGAGGGTCCTTGTCTCCAGGAAGATAGGACCTAGGAAAAGCATGGCATAGAGACTGAGCCCCTTCTTCTTCATGGGCAGCTCTATGCATTCCATTCGAAAATTGGCAGGTGACTTAAACATAAAAACACATTTTAAAAGTTAAAAGAAAAATGTCATAAGGAGTTGGAGAATGACTGAGCAGGGTTAAGAGCCACTCCCTGCACTTCCAGAGGTCAGGGGTCAATTCCGGGCACCCCATAGCAGTTCACGAGTATCCGTAACTCCTTTTCCCCCTCTTTGTTTTTCAATACAGGGTTTCTCTGTATAGCCCTGACTATCCTAGAACTAGCTCTGAAGACCAGGCTGGCCTTGAACTCACAGAGATTCCACCTGCTTCTGCCTTCCAAGTGCTGAGATTAAAGGCAGCTGTTAAAAGCTAGGCTCTCTGCCCAAAATAATTTTTAAAAAACATTTCAAAAGGTAAAAGCTATAAAGGAAAAGTGCTAACATCCAGAGCCAAAATACCAGAAGGTTTGTTGTCATCAAACCTAAAAGCTAGGAAACATGGAATGGTATATTCCAAACCTTGAAAGTAAATACTTGTCTACCAATATTTTTATGCCCCACAAAACCATCTGTTAAAATACATGGGAAAATAAGAATATTTTAAGGGGCACAAGAAAGATCATACTAGAAAATATCTGTGCTGGATGGTGTAAGGAGCCTTATTACACAGGGTGAATATTTCTTTGACCCTCGAGTCTCAAGATTCTGAACTGAGCACTTGGCATGAATTTGTACATTGTCTTCTCAGCTGCAGCCCTGCTGTTGACCAGTCACTTTCTTTTTTTTTTTTTAAAGATTTATTTATTTATTTTATATATGTGAGTACACTGTAGCTGTCTCCAGATACACCAGAAGAGGGCATCGGATCCCATTACATATGGTTGTGAGCCACCATGTGGTTGCTGGGAATTGAACTCAGGACTCCTGGAAGAGCAGTCAGTGCTCTTAACCGCTGAGCCATCTCTCCAGCCCCGACCAGTCACTTTCTATACTGAGATGTGACATCTTCCTACGCTTTGCCTCCATGAGCTGGAGTGGAAAGGTGGCTTTTCTTTTTTATCCTACCTCAGATTCATCACTGAGAAGCCCTGAGGATACAGGCTTCTCCAGGAAGAGGAAGGCCGGCTGGCTTGGGTCCCTGCTTCTGTTTACTTAATTGGACGTAATTTTGCAAATGGAAGGAGGATGTTTAATTTGAGGCAAATGCTTAGGCTATGGATTGTGAATTCTTGCCTGTCTGCTCCAAATGAGTCAACACATGCCCGGGAAGGGTGACCTCACGCTGTGCTTTAAGTCCTCCAGGTTTGACGCTATCATGGTAAACACAGCTGAGAGAACAGCACTAAATTCCAAATATTCATTATAATTTGAAATGAAGGAAGTATTCACAAATTATGACTATCTAAATCTGGGCGCATTCTATGCCAGATTTACCAGACACAAACAACCCTTCAATGTGTTAAAGAATCATAGCAGCGATATACCAAGGTGGTTTCATATGTGAATGAAATCATTGCAGCTTTGTGCATATATATATTTCCACATATGTAAATCCACAAGTTTTAAATAGAGGAGATTTTTCTCTTGAAGAAAAATAAATAACCTGTTGTTGACTTTTTCAGAAGACTTTGGACAAATTGCTCTTTTAAAATGTTTTGTTTTTCATTTTTCTAAGGAAGGACCTACTAGCCCTAAAAATTTAGTTTTGGACATTTTTATGCTATGTAGTACTTTTTTAAAAAATAAAATCATAGGGGGCTGGACAGATGGCTCAGCGATTAAGAGCACTCACTGCTCTTCCAGAGGTCCTGAGTTCAGTTCCCAGCAACCACATGGTGGCTCACAACCATCTGTAATGGGATCTGGTGCCTTCTTCTGGTGTGTATGAAGAGAATGACAGTGTGCTCATATACATAAAATAAATCTTTAAAAAAAATTAAAAACTAAAATAAAATCGTAAAAACCTTATCCTTTAAAAAACCTGTGTTTCAAGAGAAACACAGGGTAAGGCAGTTCATGACAACTAAGCCAGCGCTGCAGAAGCAGCGTCCACAGAGGAAGAGGACAGCTCTACCCCGAAACAGAAGACAGGACACATGCCCGGAGAACAACAGATGAGCAGAGAACAGGGAAGGACTCAGTCATGTTCAATACAGCAATCAGCAAACACCCACAGTATCTGCAGACAAAGGAAGGAAAGACCAACTAGCTGACCAACCAGAACAAAAATTATAAACTTCGAATGCAAATGGCCTTAACCCACTAATTAAAAGACACAGGTTAATGGAGTAAATTCAAAAGAAAACACTAAGTCTAGGCTTCTAGACTTTGTGGCTAAGAGCATTTGCATGGATTGCTTAATTAATGTCTCTGCATCCGGCAAAGGCAGCAGCAGGAGTTTCTGAAGGAGTCACTTTTAAGGAGGAAAAGCAGGGAAGTCTGTGTTAGGATGAGTTGGTAAGTCCTGATTGGACATGCTAGCCAGGGTAGTCAATGAATTTTGATTGCTGGACCTTGGTATTAGGTATAAGGGAAATAAGGGAAGAGACCTTGGTGGCTAGCTTTAGTAGTGTAATCTAACAGTTTAGCAGAAGAGAGGGGAAGAGGAGAGGGCAAGACCTGCTGGTGCCATGCTTGTAATGTTTGGGCTGTTAGAGAGCCCTGGAAAACCCGAACACTCACTTCATCTCTGAGGCCGCATGAGACGGGGACAGACATCTCACATGTGGATGGCTTCTGAATCGAAACTCAGCAAGGAAGCTTACAGTTAAGTTGCACTGTGGATCCATGGGAACTAACAGATATCTACAGACTGCTCTACCTAACAGACTGGATAGATGTTCTTCTCAGTGGCGCATGGAGCCTCCCTAAGTTTGTTCACAGTATAAGTCTGAAAAGCAAGCCTGCCTCCCGAGTGCTGGGGTTAAAGGAACCTGCCATCATACTCAGGAAGAGAGGAGACACTGAAATTCCTGGAGTCAAAGAAAATAAGAACACAATCTGCCAGAATCTCTTTGTGACAACTAAGATAGTCCTATTCTTAGCTGGGGGAAGTATTTAGTTAGAAGTGGTCACATTAAAACTAGAGAGGGGGCTGGTGTGGTGGCTCAGAGAGCAGAGGTGATAACGTGCAAGATCAGTGACCCAAAATCACTCCCTGAAATCCAAGTAAAGGCAAAAGGAGAAAACCAGCTCCATGGCTTGTTCGTTGATGTCCACCGGTCTGCCGTGGCATCCTCACAGGCACACAGACACACGTAATGATAAAAAAAAAAAATCATTTTTAAAAATTACGGCAATACTAAATAAATAACCTACTAGTATACCTCAAAGCACCAAAAAAGAAATAAGTCATATTCAAGTGCAGTGTATGGCAAGAAATAAAATTCAGGTCAGAAACGAATGGAGATTTACAAAACAATACAGAGAATTAAGCAGACAAAAGTCTATTTTTTAAAAAATGTTATCAAGATGGCTAACCCTTAGCTATCATAACCAAAATCAGAGAAAGAAGGCCGATGTTAATGAAATTAGGGAGAAAAGGAAGTTGTTACAGAAGATCATAAGGGAATATTTTAAATACTTATATTCCAACAAACTAGAGAGTCTAGAAGAAATGTATCTATTTCTGAAGTTGTGTAATTTACTGAAATCAAGCCGTAAGAATTAAACAACTTTAAAAGATCCATACCAGGAAGATGGTTGGATGAAAACAGTAATTAAAGGCTCCCCACAGGGGCTGGAAAGATGGCTGAACAGTTAAAAATGCTTTTTCCTTTTCTCAGGTCCCAATGTCCATATTAATTGGCTTATAAGCACTCCGTGAGATCTGAGACCTGACACCCTCTTCTGGCTTCCTGGGGCTTACATACTCCTCCATACTCACGTGCCAAACACATAAATAATCATAAAAATGGAGATGGGAGAGAACACTACCAGACACAATCTGTGAAGCTAGCACAATTCTGCCATCCAAACTGGATGATCAAACCAGTCTTTCTGGGGAACACAGATACAAAATCTCCCAAATTACTTATGAATTAAAATGTAATAATTGTATCACACATAATAATTATGGTCACATACCAGATTTAGTGACACATGCCTATAATCCCAGCACTTGGGAGCAAAGAGAGGCAGATCTCATGAGTACCAGCCACAAGGACTAAGTAGTCCTACCTCAAACAAACCAACAAACCTAAGCAAGCATCACAAGCAAGTTGATTTCACCCAAAGGAACTCAAGCTTGGTTCAGTACATGCATTTTTTTTAAAAAATCAACAACAACAAACAAACCTACAGTTCAGCATAAAACACCAAATTAAAAGATTTAAAAATAGGCCCTTTGGACCAGTCAAGGCAGCCCGGAGCATCCCAGCCATAGCTGAGCTGGGAACCTTTGAGACAATGAGGAGGAGGAGCTGCCGAAGCAGCTGGATGATCTGAGGTGCAGGTGTCCCCCTTGCAGGTCACTATAGCAATAGGCAGCTCCACAGTCAAACTCACCAAGAACTGAGTTGTTCCCAAACCTATCACTGGTGTCCTGACCATCATGAACCAGACTCAAACCAAATCTTAGGAAACACCACAAGGAAATGAGCACAAGCCGCTGGACTTGTAGCCAAGGCAGACAAGAACCACCCTCTGCTGTCTAACCAAGCACGGAGAAGCTGAAGACTGTGTCTGCACATACAGCCAAGGCCTGAGGTCTCCACAACGATAAGTACAAAACTGACTGAAAAGAGACCATCATCCCAGTGGATGAGGAAGAGGAGCGTGACAGATCTCAACATGCATTATGCTGGCTAGTTTTATGTCAACTTGACACCAGATAGATTCATTTTGAAAACCTCATTTGGTTATATCTCTTCTCCTCTGCTTTCTAGGCCTTAGCTAAGGCCCCTTTTCTCAATCACAAAATTCAAAGGTAATGCACATGTGGAAGTCAGAGGACAGTTTGTGGGACCGTGTTCTATCCTACCATGAGTTCCAGGGACTGAACTCAGAGCATCGGGTGGAGGCAAGGCTTTGAGGTCTCATATATATGCTTAAATCTGGCCAGTGTGATCCAGAGTCTTTTCCTGGTTCCCTTTGGAACAAGATGTAGAACTCTCGGCTCCTTCTCTATCGCCATGCCTACCTGGATGCTGCCAGGCTTCCCGCCTTGATGATAATAGAAACTCTGTAAGCTAGCACCAATTAAATGTCTTCCTTTATAAGAGTTACATTGGTCATGGTGTCTCTTCATAGCAATGGAAACCCAAACTGAGACACCCAACAAGGATACTGTTATTGAAACAGGGTCCCAGGCACTGGGATTATGGATTTGTAATCCCACGTAGTCTGGCTGGATTTTTGTTGTTTTGTTTCTTTGTTTGGAGAGTCTTGAAACTCAGGCTGACCTCAAACTATGTAGAGGATAACTTTGGATTCTTAATCCTCTTTTTATCTCCCAAATATTGGGATTGCTGGCATTAGTAACCCCACACCTGGTTTTAATTTTAATACAAGCTTGATTTTTTTTTTTTTTTTTTTTACAATGCTTTGAAAATGGAGGATGCCAGGCAGTGGTAGCACACACCTTTAATCCCAGCACTAGGGAGGTGGAGGCAGGTGGGTCTGAGTTCCAGGACAGCCAGGACTACACAGAGAAACTTTGTCTTGAAAACAACAAAAACCTCAAGCAAACAAACAAGGAAGAAATAGGAGGAAATAGGAAGGTAGGGAGTGGGGGGAAAAAGAAGGGAGGGAGGGAGAAAGGAAGGGAGAACAAAAGAGGGAGGAAGAAGTTGGAGAAGTGAGTGAAAATTAAATCAGTCCTTTATCACAGTCCTCACTGTTCATGTAGAAACAGGTATAAAGGAAGGCTCTGCAGAAAGACAGAATTGTTCGTGGTCCTGGCGGTGCGTAGAAACAATGCTGACTGAAAAGCAGCACAGGACCGCTGCAGACTCTGTACCCAACGCAGACCCAGAGCAGGCCCAGGATGGGTCAGTTATTCAGAATGAGTTGATTGACAGTGCAGGTGTACAGGCTTCATGAGGATGACTGTCGTGTCACATAGCTGGAGCAGTAAAAAGAGCCCTCTAGCCCAAGAACAGATAAATTCTGTGTTCACGAATTTGGGATCAAGTGCCTGAAGAATACGTGTAAAACATAACTTTAAATGTTTTAATTGTATTGACATATGTCTTCATAGAGCACTTATTAAAGATATTTAAAATAAAAATGATACAAGAGAATATTGGTAGGGTGAGCATGAAAAACAAGAATGAGGTAGATTCTAAATGGACTAAGTATGAAGGTATCAAACTCATTTTTAAAATTCTTTCTTTCTTTCTTTTTGAAAAATACAGTCTCACTGTGTAGTTCTGGTTCACTATGTAGACCAGGCTGGCTTCAAACTCACAAGTGATCCACCTGTCCTTGCCTCTCTAGTACTGAGATTAAGGGCATTCCTCACCACACCCAGCCATTTTTACAATTTTTAAAAAGATTTATTTTGTTACATGTGTAGGAATGTTTTGCCTGCATATAGTTATGTGTGCCACATGCCCATTAAAGTCAGAAGGTGTTGCTGTCTCTGGAGCAGGAGTTAGAGATGGTTATGAATGCTGGGAATTGAACCCAGGTCTGTAACAGCAACTAGTGCTCTTAGCCACTGAGTCATCGCTCCAGCCCCATTTTTTAAAAAAGATTTTATTTATTTTATATATATGACTATATTATGAGTACACTGTCGCTGTCTTCAGACACACCAGAAGAGAGCATCGGATCTCATTACAGATGGGTGTGAGCCACCATGTGGATGCTGGGAATTGAACTCATGACCTCTGGAAGAGCAATTAGTGCTCTTAACAGCTGAGCCATCTCTCCAGCCCCATTTTTAGAATTCTTAAGCTTTTCATTTTTGTTTTTGTTTTGAGACAGGGTCTCACTCTGTAGCTCAGGCTGATATATAACACATTATATAAACCAGGCTGGCTAGAGATCTGTCTGCTTCTACCTCTGAAGTGCTAGCATTAAAGGCATATCCCACTACCCCACGCCGCCAAATCCTTAAGATTGATGAACACTGAAGAGGTTTAATATCTACTCTAATTTGTATATGTATATGTACAATATATACTTATGCACATATATATTAATATATGTAATGATGTCAGTATTTAAAATCTCCCTTACTAGTCAATAAGTTCCTTCCATACTCTAAAAACATTAAGCCAGGTCCTTGTATATAAAAAATCCATGAAATATATACCTTTTGGATATTTTGAAATGTAATAAAAATAGGACTGGGACTTAGCACAGTGGTAGAGTGCTTGCATAAGTACACACAAAGCTCTGAATTGGACAGCTAGCACTGAAAAACAAAACAGCTAATGGAATATAAAGAAAGCAGACACAATGGTTCAGCATGCCAGCAAAAGCATTCAGAGTAAACTGCACAAGCTGTGATCACATGACTTTATAAACCTCTGCTCAACACTCTAGTTGGTGGCATAAACCTAGGAAAGCAGGGCCTAAAAATGAGGCAGACTAAAGTCTCATGCAATAGCCAACTTTATTCAGAGCATCGGACAATTTATACTTTGAGGATTAAGAAGCATCATATTAATAAGGTGTCCAGCCACAAGGCCAAGCTACACACGGCAAAAACATGCTTTCCATAGAGGCACATGGATAACAACAGCTGAAGTAAGTGCACTGCTATTCACTACACCTGGGGGAGGAGCACAAAAACAAGTTCCAAGAACAATTCCGAGTTCTGAAGAAACTGAGGTCACAAGACTTTCTTCTTGTTTTCTTGGAGTTTTCTAACAAGCACTCGGAATTCTCACACGACTCCATTCTTGATCTGTGTTCAGAGAAATCTCCATTAGGACATTCCTTGTTTTCTCTTTCAAAGAATAATTGTTGAATATAGTGTAAAAGGGCAACAGGCTGGACTATAGGTATAGGTACAGCCGACGACCATCCACACGTTTTCCTCTTTGAGAAAAAGTCCTGAAGCCACAGTTTCTTTACACACTAGACACAAGGAGTAAAGTGCTCATAGAAAACTTGAAAAACAAGTGTCAGAATGCAGATGTATGTGTTGCCAGAGTAATTGCAACTAAACTGCTTTTGCAAATGCATGAACCAAAACACAACACATCTGAAGACCCATTTGATACCATTCTGTTTCTTTGAGTTAGTATTGAAAATCCGCCAGGCAGTGGTGGCACACGTCTTTAATCCCAGCACTCGGGAGGCAGAGGCAGGCAGATTTCTGAGTTCGAGGCCAGCCTGGTCTACAGCGTGAGTTCCAGGACAGCCAGGGCTACACAGAGAAACCCTGTCTTGAAAAACCAAAAAAAAAAAAAAAAAAAAAAAAAAAAATCCATACATTTTCTACTGCTCATTTATTCATTGATTCACAAACATTTATCAAGTGCCTACAATGTAGCAGGCACTCTTCTTCGTCTCTTTCTTTTTTGAATGTTTTTCATTTTTATGTCATGTGTACAGGTGGCTTTGCCTGTGTATATGTTTGTGCACTACATGCATGATATGCCCAAGAAACCAGGATCCCATCTCCCTGCCCTAGAGTTAAGGATGGTTGTGAGCCGCATGTGGGTGCTAGGAACTGTGCCCAAGTCCTTTACAAAAGCAACAAGTGCTCTTAACTGCTGAGACATCTCTTCAGCTCCCCACTCCCCAGATACTGTTCTTTTTTAAATAAATATTTATTTTTATTTATACAAGTGCACTGTAGCTGTCTTCAGTCACACCAGAAGAGGGCATCAGATCCAGTTACAGATGGTTGTGAGCCATCATATGTTTGCTGGGAATTGAACCAGGACCTCTGGAAGAGCAGTCAGTGCTGTTAACTGCTGAGCCATCTCTCCAGCCTCAGATACTGCTCTTATCTATGAGGCCTTAGGTTTAATCTCCATGGCCTTAAAGAAAAAACAAAACAAAACATTGTTTGTCCTATGAATGGGTACCCAAAATAGGGGTGAAATCCAGTAAACCATAGGTCAAAAAATGCTGAATAAATGCTAGGGGAAAATAAAGCTGAGAAAGGGGATACGAAATATAAAGAAGAACTTGAAGTAGTGTGGCTTTCAGAAGAGTGACGTTTGGATCAAGACCTGAAGGAAGTAAGGAAGGGATTCTGTAGACAGTCTGGAGGAGGAGCATCCCCAGCGGGAAGAATCACAAATGACAAAGGCCTTGTGGTACAACAGTACGTAGTGTGTCTCTAGGACAGTGAGAGCATAGTAGGAGATGACATCAAAGAGGTGAGCAGAGCTAAGTCATAAAGAACTTCATGGGGAGCTCATAAGCAGAGTGGCATGATCTCATGTCAGCAGGATCCCTCTGGCCACTGGGTTTTGAAAATAGAGTTGAGTCATGGTGAGACTTCAAGGACCATCCAGGACTCAGCTTCAGAAACTGAGGGCTGAGACAACAGATGGGGTCCTGTAACTGAATGTGGGGCTGGGAAAATTTTGTCAACAGTAAAACATTCTGGGACAAAAGATTGGTTCCAAATCAAATGTATTGAATCCGGAGCACTTCTAGTAGTGCTCGCTGTCACTGCAGCTTTGGCTCTGAACACAAAATATGTATTTTCTATTGTATATGGTGTCAGCCCTCAACACTAGTGACTGCTGCCTGAAACACCTCAGCTTGAATTCTGCATGACTGGGTGTTAAGAGTGGCAGTGTTTACATACGGTTTTCTGCTCTTACGGAGGCATAACAGATGGATTAGTTATGCAGACAAAGGGCTTTAATCTTTTCCCACCACCGTTCCTTGGCATGTAAGTACCTAATACAGCTTTAGAACGTTTTCTTTTAAATGTCGGTGTCTGAAGGGTTAAAGAGATGGCTCAGTAGTTAAAAGCTCTTGCTACTTTTTTTTTTTTTTTTTAAGATTTATTTATTTTATGTATGTGACTACACTGTAGCTGTCTTCAGACACCCAGAAGAGGGCATCAGACCCCATTACAGATGGCTATGAGCCACCATGTGGTTGCTGGGAATTGAACTCAGGACCTCTGGAAGAGCAGTCAGTGCTCTTAACCACTGAGCCATCTCTCCAGCCTGCTCTTGCTACTCTTGCAGAGAACCTGGGTTCAGTTTGCAGCATCCACACAGTGGCTCACAACCATCCATAATCCCAGTTTTGAGGAATCTGATGCCCTCTTCTGGCCTCTGTGGGCACCAGGCACACACATGGTACACATGAAGGCAAACACTCACAGGCACAAATAATTTTTTTTAAGACACATTGAATTTTTTAAATTTTTACAGCCGTGCAAGGTTGTATACTCCTTTAATCCCAGCACTCGAGTGGCTGAGGAGAGAGGAGATCAGGAGCTCAAAGTTATCCTCAGCTGTGTAGTGAGTGCTGGCCAACCTGGGCTACATGAAGCTCTGTGTCACTACCACCACAATCTCTGCCCCAAAAATGTGATTTGAGGTTTATTTTTTGATTGAAATAAACTTTGTCTTGGGATTAGGATAGAATTTCTAATGTTCTGAAAATCACTAAGCACACTTCTGTGATTTTATACTGTGAAGATGAGATGGCTTAGCAGTAAAGGCACCTATCACCAAGTCTGATGACCTGAGTTCGAGTCCCAGAACCCATTTGGTGGAAAGAAAGAACTGACTCCTGCGGGTTGTCCTCTGACCTCCACACACATATCATGCATGGCACCCAAGTGCTTACACACACACACACACACACACACACACACACACACACACACACACACACACAAACTGTGTTGAAGATAATCCGTGTCCTGCATTATTAAATATTCAGCTGAGACTAATTATGTAAAAATAAGCAAGCACATCCATCTCAGTGTGAAAATTTGTTTTCATATTTTAAAATGGTAAAATTCTATGTATACAAATAATAGATTTCAAATAAGTTTATGATTTAATTATTCATTATTAACTTTTCCCTCTCAAAATTCCTTTATGCAACCTCAGATATATAGATATATAAGATAGGTACGCAGTCAAATATTTGTAATCTAGGGTGGCTTCATAGAGGAATGTGAACATCTTGATCCTCCTGCCCCTATCTCCTGAATGCTGGAATTACAGGTGTGTGCCCTCACGCCAGGTTTGTACAGTACTGGAGATGAAACTCGGGGCTTTGTGAATGCTAAGCAAGCACTTCACCAACTGAGCTACACCCACAGGCTGTTTCCTTTCTCAGTTTAGAAATTTTTTTTAAAAAGTGTGTGTGTGTGTGTGTGTGTGTGTGTGTGTGTGTGTGTGATGTTTGTGCGCAGGGGCCTGGGGAGAGCCAGAGGGCATGAGATGCCCTGCAAGTGAAGTTGCAGGTAGTTGTGAGCTGCCATGAGGAAACAAACCCAAGTCCTCTGCTAAGCAGCCAGTGCTCTTAACTGCTAAGCCATCTCTCCAGACCTCCTTTTAAATTAAATATTGTAATTATTTATTCTTTTTTAAAGACATTTTGTATAGTCAAGATGGTCTCAAAATTCACTATGTAGCAATGATGGTCTTGAACCCCTGATCCTCTTTGCTACGCCTCTCAAGTTTGGGATTACAGAAGTGTGCCACCATACCTGGCCATCTACTTTTTTTCTAAAAGTGTCCTACTTATTCCATACCATGTAAATTAGCTGAAAGGTCAGGGGTCTGAATTTGCACTGGTCAACTAAAACTAAGAATTATTATTACACCAGTCCTATTTCCCGCTGCCATCAGCCAGCCGCGGCGGACCAGCTCCTTGCATGGGTCCGCGCTGTGCACGCTGGGAGTTGTAGTTCGCTTCCCTTCTCTCCCTAAAAGCAGGGTGTCAGTCTCAGGAGCGCCTCCAGCGGCGAGCACGTTTGGTGGCGCGGAGTGCGAGAAGAAGGCTGGATCGTCTCCTAGCAACAGGGTTGCAGCGACGTCACCGTGGCGGGTTCTTAGTGCTGAGGCCAGGTGGAACCGCCTGAGTGCCTTCCAGCCCCATACGTGGCCCTCCACCTTGCGCTGCCAGTCCTGCCCCATCTGGTCCCGAGCTACCTTACAGGAGTTTTCGTCGGTGCGGCCCGCCGGCCTGGGCCTTGGCCTTGGCGGGACGATGCTGGAGTCTATTCGCGTAACGGGTGAGTGCAGGCACGGCTGGCCCAGGTGGCGCGGCTGCAGCGGGTGGAGACCGTTGGGTTTGGGACTCAGAAGACGGGAGCAGTCGCACAGCCCTAGCCCAGCAGAGGGAAGGGGTAAGAACTGTGCAATCTAGAGAGTGTAGAGTGCAATCCGATTCCAGAGCATTTTAGGTGTGTAGTAAGGTGTTACATTTTCTAGAGTGTTCAGAAAAAAAAATCAGCTATGGAAACACATCTCTACATTTCAGTGTATGTTGTGTTTGCATTTATTATCAAACACTTTGAATTGATGTTATTAATAAGAGCAGGTGTTTAGATCCAAGGTTGGAAAGTTTGTCTTTCATTTTTAAATAGATATGCATATTAGCTATATTTAAATCTTTAATAATACCAATATCCAGAGCCATTTTTCCAGCATTTGATTCTGCATGAAACATTTCTGCAGGACAGATACCAAAACAACAGAATAAAGGGAAATAGCTAATTCCCAAAGTTGAATAAAAAAAGCCTACAACTTTTAGCCTCAGGGTATTGCCTACCCAGTAGACCAGTTTTCCGAATTAGTTGTTTTGAACCAGGGGTTACCCAGACTGGCCTTGAACTCATGACCCTCCTGCCTCAGTCTCCCAAGTGCTGAGATATGGATATCAGTAGCTAAGATCATTTTTTAAGTTAGCATACAAAATAAGAGATTTCATTATGGTACTTTGAAATTCATTTCATTGTATGTTATTACAGAGCTTTTTAAACTGAAAAACTAAATTATTTTTAAGTGAACATACTTTCCAATCTTAATTTTTTTATACTATTTGCTGTTGAGTATTATAAAATACAGAACTGATTGTTGTGTAATTCTGGTAAACTACAGATTATTCCACTGCTATGTTGACAGGAAACATACAATTATAAAAGACAAGATCTTCCAGGCCACTTAAATTGGCATTAGGCTTTTTAAAATTGTGATTTGATGTAGATTTTACTCTTTCATTTTAAAACACATTATCAGAGGCAGACACAGGTGAGCTTAAAGTCATCCTGGTCTACACAACAAGTTCCAGACCAGCCACTGATATCCTGTCTCTAAAAACAAACAAAACCCCAAAACAATACAATGTCAAAAGTTGCTTTAAAACTTTTTTAAAATCAAGCCTGGCAGAAGAGGAGCAAATATGAGCAAGATTCAGTGACACGCGTGCATGAGGGCGTTGTAATCGGGCTGATGGAGTGCGTGCTTGCTATAAACTAGGTTAAAACAAGAGATGTCAGAAAGAAATGCATTCTTTTGTACACTAAAGAAGGTAATTTAAAACTTCCAGTCCTTTTTTTTTTTTTTTTTTTGGTTTTTCGAGACAGGGTTTCTCTGTGTAGCCCTGGCTGTCCTGGAACTCACTCTGTAGACCAGGCTGGCCTCGAACTCAGAAATCCACCTGCCTCTGCCTCCCAAGTGCTGGGATCAAAGGCGTGTACCACCACTGCCCCGCCTTCCAGTCCTTTTTACGATATAGAACAAGGCTTCTCAACTTCAGCAGTTTAATATTGGAGAAGATAATTCATTATTGTGAGTGACTGTTTTTTAACACACAGAGAATTGTGACAACCAAAAATGCCCTGTGGGTGGCAAAATACTCTCCCTGTCATCCAGTTAAAACCACTACCTGCAAGAAAATAGATTCTGTCACCCATGTTAGTCACTGGGTTTAGAAACTACATCGATTAAAATTATTTCTCCCAGACTGAAAGTCATTTGGTGAAAATATGATTAAAATATTAGTATAGTGTATGATTAAAATATAGTATTAGAAAATAGATATGTTGATAGTCTGCAGTACAGACTGTATTCCTGTAGAGTCAGGGCTTTGAGGATGGATTCTTTTTAAACCGAACACCTACTCTTGTTAAATCAGTTCTTTCCCCAGGATTTAGTGGAGTGCAGCACCAGACTAACTTGGTCTTGCATTTTCTGACGTAGGTAATTTAGCAGTGAAACACTAGCCTTAGGGAGACTTGTCTCTGGTATTTTTAAACATTCACCATTGTTACAATAATAAATTATTATTAATTTATTATACAGACTCTCCTGTTGACTAGGATTCTTGCTGAAATATCAGTCAATCAATAAATGGGACAACCAAAACCTTTGTGAAGAGTGTAGCTGAAAAACACGCCCTGTACTCCCCAGACTTTCCCTCACTTGGCAGCGTCTCAGATGCTCGTTTCTTCCCAGTAGAATTTGATTGTAATGAGAATACTGATGAAAATATGTTCCTTTTTTCTTTTTGCTTTGAAATAGCAATAAATATGCCAGCCTGGTGGCACCGGCCTGTAACCCTAGCTACTGGGAAGCTGCAGCAGAAAGATGGCAAGCTCAAGGTCTTCCTGAATAACTTATCGAGCGCCTATTCCCAAATAAATGTAAAGGGGTTGGGGACTGGGGACATGGCCCAGCTGAGAGAGTGCTTGCCTAGCATGCAAGAAACCCCACTTCTGGTACCCAGTACCATCTAAACCGGATATGGTAGCAAACACTTATAACACCTACTACCCAAGATGTGGAGGTAGGAGAATCAGAAGTTCAAGTGGGGTAAAAAGCTATAAATGTAGAATAAAGTGGCATTTTATATTCCACAACTGAAGCAGTTGCTTGTAGAATCACTTTGTATGGTCCCCGAGTTTTACTTAGTCATGATACACTATGATCTAGACGTGACAGCCTATTGACACTGCTGACTAGAGGGTGAGGCGACACAGAAGTGGAAGCTATAGAAAAAACCCAGTATGTTGCTTAGAAATGTCATCGCATCAGAAAAGAGTTACTTTCTCCCCTCCTGCATTCCTCCCTCTGTCCCTTGCTCCTTTGTCTCTTTCTTTCCTGTTTTTTTTCTGCATAGCAGAAAGTGGCCTCTTGGCTTAGTCTCCTGATTGCTGGGATTATAGGTTGCACCACCATACCTAGCTCACCTCTTATAACTCTCCCTCTCCCTCTCCTCTCCCCTCCCCCTCCCCTCCTCCTGCCTCTCCCTCTCTCCCTCCCCCTCCCCCTCTGCTCTCCCCCTTTAGACACACTGGCTCACTTTGTAGCCGTGACTGCTATGGAGCTCATAGCAGTCCTGTCTCCAGGATCTTATAAGGAACCACACCTAGCTGTTTCAGTGTCTCGTGTCCTTCTAGGATAAGGCTCTTTCCCCTCAAGCCTCAGGCAAGCAGCTCTGCGTGGTGGGTACACCTGTCATCTCAGGATTTGGAAGATCAGGAGTTCATGGTTATCCTTTGCTACACAGTGAGTTTGAGGCCAGTTTGGGATCTGTGAGACCCTGTCTCAAAAAACAAAACTCTCAGAATCCTAGCATTGTGATTCACACGTGTAATCCAGTATCCCAGTACTTGGTGTTATAGTTTACGTTTTGTTTGTTTGTTTGTTTTTGCTTTCAGTTTTTTTTCTGTTAAATCTGCCTGCCTCAGCCTCCAGAGTGCTGGGCATACCGACCTGAGCCAGCCAGGCTTGGTTTCATTTCAGGTTTTAGAAACAGAATCTCACTATGTAGCCCCTGTTGGCCTTAGTTGGAGCTCCCCCTGCCTTTGCCTCCTCAGTGCTAGGGCTGCAGGTCTGAGCTGAACATACACCACAGTCCTGTGGAGACTACCTCAGTGATACCCTAGTGAGAACAACAGCGCTCAAACACTGGGGAGAGAGGGGGAGGAGGGAGAAAGGGAGTCGGGGGTAATAAGCATGTCACAGCACATGTGTGAAGGTCAGAGCATGATTTTCTGGATTCAGTCCTCGCCTTCTACTTTGTGAATTGATTTAGCCACAAGCACCTTTCTCTACCCACGGAGCCAGCTTGCCAACCCTAATAAGAGTCTTCTAATGTGACACTTATGTTTTGTTGCTTTTGCGGTTAGGCATCGGTAAGCACTTTAGCCCTGGTGGTGGTGATGAGAGAGAGCCCTGACTATAGCTAGCTTCACGAGAAAACTGTCCACAGCTATCCCTCCAGGTCTCCAGCCCCGTCCCCCACACCCGTCTAATTGTCCCACCTCTGGAGTGTCGGTCAGTCCTCAGGCGTCCTTCTCTCCCTAGGGCTGCCTCTTTTCCCAGGATGCTTGGTTAGTAATTACTTATCTGTCACCAGAAAGCACTTAGTAGGGCAGTTCTCATTTTGCACCAGACTCTCCTGACACCTTGCTGTAACTGTCATGGTTACAGTTTTATATTTTTTTGTACTGATGGCCTTCCCAACAGCAAAACTCTTAACTCTTTGCAGTGTAGAACTGCCTACAAGTGGTTTGCTCTGTTCCCTGCTTATGAGAGGGGAACAGAAAGGCAGCCTAGGGAGAAGGAAGGGCAGAGAATTTGGTCCCTTGAATGTTGTTGTTCTCTATTTTCTTTTTGCGGGGGTGGAGCAGTGTTGTTTTTTAGATAGGTTCTCATTCTAGCCCAGATTGGCTTGGAACTCACTGTATAGCCCAGGCTGGCCCCTTGTCTCAGCCTCCCCTAAATGCTGGCATTACAAGCAAAAGCGCAGGAGCCTAAGCTAGCTTTGCTGTTTGTGAACGACACATAAATGTAGTCCTGCACTCCTTGTTCTAGCTTCCATTATTCAGCATTATCTGGTGTTCCTCAGCGTTGGCGCTGGTAACTTCAGTTCCGTTTTCCTTGCACAATACTCTAGTATTCTGATAAGTGAATGCATCCTTTCTACTGTGATAGATATCATCTGAGCTTAAGAGATGGAATAGTCTATAACAGGAAAGGGTCTTGCTTTGGACATTATGAGGTTCTTGTCTTGTTCTGTTTTATATTCCTGTTTGCAAACAGGCGTCCTTTTGCAACATTAACCCAAGTTGTCAGGTGGGATAATAACTATTAGTGCAGCATGAACTTTTCATTTGGCTAGGAGTACAGCTAAGTGGCAGAACAGCTAGTTAGCATATGCAAGACCTTAGGTTCAAAACCCAGTTCTCCAAGTTCTAGGCCTGCCTGATCTACATAGAGTTCCAGGCCAACCAGATACAGAGAGACCTTGTATCCAAAAAAAAAAAAACAAAAAACAAAAAAAACCTGGGCACTGTGTTTGTGGAGTTAGGGGGTAGAGGGATGGCTCAGCAGTTAGAGCACTTGCTGATTTTTAGAGGACAAGAGTTCAGCAACCATGTACTCACAGGTACCAGGAACTGGCTCCAAGGGACAGAACCATCTCTTCTGGCATCTGAGGGTACCTGTATACAAGTGGCATATATTCACTCAGACACACACAGAAAGACGGTTAAAAACAAAGTAACAAAATGCTGAGCTAAAAACAAGGAAGGATGAAAGATAAACTCAGAACAGAAAAACAAAAAGGAAAGAGAGAACACCATTTTGTTGGCCAAAGTTTGTCGGCTGGTATTTTTCCACCAGGTGTTGTTTTTGCTGGTCTCGTTAGGACGTTAGAAGTTTTCAGAAACCTAAGCCATACTCAGCACTGACACTCTTGTTTACTGAGCAGTGTCCCTTCTCCTCCATGCTTTTAGATAGGAACAAGAGCCCCGATGGGCGTAACGATTAGGCTGATGTTACAGAGCGTCCTTGGCAGGGCTGGGGAGGAAGCCAGGAATCTGAGTGTCCTTTTCCCCTGTTCTAGATACCCAGGAAGCTTTTGTTGTACTGGCAACTTCAGTGTATTTATCAGAGTGCTAACGCTGAGAAGCAATTTTAATGCAGTGATACTATTTGTCTTCTTTATGTCTGGATAGCCTAGTTGGCCTGTATACAGTGGGTCTCAGATGTGCACGCAGTGTGTTTGGGTTACATTCTCATGGACAGTTGGGTTATGCCCTCCCCTCCTCCTCCTCAGCCCTCTCCCACTCCTGAGGCCTTCCTTCTGCCCAGCTACCCCTTCCCTTCATATTTTGTTGGCCTATGGAGGGACACTGACAGGAGTATACAGGACAGAAACAGTACGTTACCAGTGACCACTAATGAAAATGGTCTCTCTTCTCTGGCAACCATTACCGGCTTGACCTTGTGCAAGCAGCCATAGCTACTGTGAGTTGATGGTGCCCAGCCCTCCTCTGTCTGGAAAACACCTCTTCACAGTGGTCTTCCCAACTTTCTGCCTCCAATAACCTTTTCACTTTCTTTTCTGTGGTGTTACCTGGGCCCTGGAAGTAGGGGCAAGATGATACAGCCGACGAGTCCACAGCCACATGTGTCCTGCACTTTGAAGAGGTGCAAATCTCTGTGTCATGTGATGTCTACTGCAATGAGAGCAGACAGCTGACAGATCTGTAGGTATAAGGATAAGTATTTATTCACAGTCTGATGCTACGTCCACGGAGCAAAGAAACGGCAGTAGGGTCTTCCTGAGGGTATACGACCTCCTCAGCCACAGGTTCTTGGCACTCCAGGGTTTTAATAAGAGAGTTATGAAGTGCTATGGAAGTAGGGACACCTTGTGAGAGCCATTCTGTCTCTCCACCATGGGGGTTCAGGTTGACAAATTGATGGTAAGTACCCTCTGAGCCATCTTGATGGCCCTTGTTATAATTTCTGTTTGTTTTTTGAAGCACAAATTTTTGCTCTGTAGCTTTGTCTCACTTTTAACTCATGACAGTACTTCTGCCTTAGCCTCCCAAGTACCGGGATTAGATGTATGAGCCACCGGAAACATCTCTGGTTCTGTACCATTTAATATAACTAAAATAGAATTTCTGTGACTGGGAAATCAATTGTGACAGAACTGGCCTCACCAAGGCACTGGGAGACTCTAGCACAGATGGACCTAGGCCCTCAGTAGACATTAACAAGTGAACTGAAATGCCAGGACTCCTGGCGAGGGGTCTGTAGGGCACCCTCTGCTACTTTCTACTCCTCTGACTTTTATTTTTACGGTCAGGATTGTTGTTTTTAATAGACTATCTTTTATTTTTTGCAATTCTGCACACATTAACCATATGCACTTGATTATTTGCATTTCCAACTTCTCCCTCCTCTTCCTCTTCCTCCTCCTCCTCTTTCTCCTCCTCCTCCTCCTCTTACTCCTCCTCTTCCTTCTCCTCTTCCTCCTAGGTACCCCCCTCCCAGGAGTGGACTAAATAAAGATGTTGATTTAGGCTTGAAAATGAGGGTAAGAGAGGCACTCACAAGGAAGCAAGGCACACCCAAGAAAGCCCGTGTGGCTTCTCTTCTCAAAGTAGAGCCATGGGAAGTAAGACGTACCCAAGTGTGGGTGTGGACTCCTCAAGGGGGTGGACTGAGAGCTTTAGTTTCTTAGTGTTTGTTGTTCTGTTTTGGTTTGTTTTTTTTTTTTTTTTGAGGCCTAAGCTCAGCTCCAACCCTGTATACTTAAGATAGCCTTGACCTAATCTTACTATTTCCACCCCTTCCCAAGTGCACCGCCATACTGTTACCGCTTCCACCCCTTCCCAAGTGCGCCGCCATACTGTTACAAGGTGCTGGGGCACTAATCCAGGACTTCATCCATGCTGGGTAAGGGAGGGTACATCTGCAGCCTCAGGGCCACTTAAAATGTACTCTGACGTATTGTTGGGTTTTTTTGGTTTTTTTACTTTTTTGGTTTTTCAAGACAGGGTTTCTCTGTGTAGCCCTGGCTATCCTGGAACTCCCTCTTTAGACCAGGCTGGTCTGGAACTCAGAAATCCACCTGCCTCTGCCTCCCAAGTGCTGGGATTAAAGGTGTGCGCCACCACATCCCGGCTTGTTGTTTGTTTTAGACAAGAGTCTCAGTATGTGATCCTGACTGACCTGAAACTCAATATGAAGACTAGGCTCCTTTTGAATTTACAGAGATCCACCTGCCTCTGCTTCTGGAGTACTGGGGTTAAAGTAGTGTGCCACCACATCCAGCCTTAATAGATTTTAATTTGGATGTCCTTGGTACTTTTGACTAAATAAATAAATCAGTTAGCCCTTTGGTCTTAAGAGTACTATAGGTTTTCAGAATCAACCCATTTTTACCTTTTACAAATCAGCACAGCCAAGCATGGTAACCTACCTCTGTAATCCCAGCAGTTGGGCTGAGGTGGGGGAGTGCCAGCCTGGGTTGCGTAATGAGCCCCAGGCAAGTCTGGCATCACAGAGTAAGACCCAGTCTCAAAAAAGATAAAATAAAATAATAAAAATCACAATATATAGGCAATAAACTATAAAAACATGAATTCTTCAGAGTAATTTTTATTAATTGGTTTTCAGATGGCTTAATTTACTTGATTCTGTGAAGATGAAATGGAAAAGATTTGGCTGCCCCCCTTCCCGTTTCAGGGTGCTCCCCAAGTCCTACATCTCCACATTCTTACCTCTGTCCCCTGCTCTCCTGGGGTGGCTGTTTCATTGTCCTCCACTGTGACTTTTTATCTCCTGAACTTGTGTCCTTTTAAGGACCTTGACATTGTTTCTGAGCATTTGGAGCACTGCCCATGTCCTGGTGATCCTTAGCTCTCTTGCTTTGCTAGCCCAGTTTTGACTACCTCTTGGTGACACCAAAGTCCGAGCCTCCTGAGAAGCTGTTAGCAACCAGCCTGTGATGGAAATATTATTTGTCTTTCTGCGTTGGGTTGGTTGAATCTTTAACATCTTACATGACTTCTTTGTAGAGTTCATCTTCTTTTTTGTTTTGTTTTGTTTTGTTTTTTTCGAGACAGGGTTTCTCTGTGTAGCCCTGGCTGTCCTGGAACTCACTCTGTAGACCAGGCTGGCCTCGAACTCAGAAATCCACCTGTCTCTGCCTCCCAAGTGCTGGGATTAAAGGTATGTGCCACCACTGCCCAGCTGTAGAGTTCATCTTCAACATTACCCTGTAAAATCTAAATTGCTGCATCAGTTTTATTTTACGTGTATGGGCATTTTGCCTGCATGTATGTTTGGTTACCATGTGGATTCCTGTTGCCTGTGGAGGGCAGATGAGGGCATCACCTCCCCTGAGATTAGAGTTACAGACAGTTGTGAGCTGCCGTCTGGGTGCTGGATACGAAGCCCACATCTTCTGCAAGAGCAGCCCCCCCCCCAGCCCCGCGCCTCTGTTTTGCATCTAGTTACATTTGGCCCTTACAAGTTCATACTTTGATATTACCCTTTAGACACTAGAATTAAACTTTCACCTGCTGTCTAAGACATTTAGGTTTTGGTTTTTGGGTTTTCTTGAGAAAGGGTCTCACATAACACAGACTGGCCTTACACTTGCTATGTGACCTGACCCTCCTGTCCTCACTTCTCCAGTGAATACTGGACTGTAGGCAAGAAATTTTACTTAAAGGGCTTTAGGTATCTTACATACTTAGAATGTCTGTTACCTCCCTTGACCTGCTATTGTCTCTTCACCCTAAACACTAACCTTCTGGACTTTAAAACGGACATTTTGCCAGCCATGGTGGCTTGCAACCTATAATCTCAGCACTTGGGAAAGAGGATCATTGTGAGTTCTAGGCCAGCCTGGGCTACCAAGTGACACCCTGCTCTACTTTGACATGATGGTAGTTTGGAATATCTCATCATGTAAGTAACTGTCCTATCAAAAAGATGTCCTAGACTCTGCTTATAACATGCCAGGAGCCTGCCCTGTGTGATGGCCATGATGCTGTGCTGGAGTCAGAAGTCAGTTGTAAAACCGGGCTGTAACTAAGTGGAAGAGTGCTTACCTAGCATGTGGGAGGCCATGGGTTCATCCCTAGCACTAGTGGGGAAAAGCAGACTGCACGGAAGAACTCAAGTATGTATTATACAGATGCTTACTAGAGACGTGCCAAATACACTGTTTGCAGAGTAAGACTCTAGACAGAGACTAAGTTTCTGAGACAGGGTCTCATGTACCCAGTCTACCCGAGAGCTCTGTTGTGTACATAAGGATAATCTTGGACTCTTGACTCTCCCACTTCCATCTCTGAAATTCGGGAACTCCTGGTGAGCCACCTGACTGCTAACAGCTTTGAAGCTGGTGCATGAGCAAGCAGTCTATATGACATTTAACTGTTTAAGGCATTTGTGAGGCTTAAAGACAAAGTCTTAAGTTGCCATTTAATGTACTGGCACTTTTGTAATAGTAATTATATATATTTTTCTTTTTTGGCAACGGCATCTCTTATAACACAGGCTGGTCTAAAAGTACACAGCTAAGTCTAACCTTTAAATTCTGATTCTCCTGTTTCTACCTTTCAAGTTTGGAGATTACAGGCATGTGGTACCACCCCTTCCACCCAGAAAATATTGTTGCTGTTTTTCTGTGCTGGAGAAATAGCAAACATTCCATCACCAAGCTGCAGTCCCAGCTCTTAATCAGTTATTAATGGTGACTGACCTTACTGAAACGTGCTTACACACACATATACCATCAGTTGATTCTTTTTAAACAGGGTCTCACTGTGTAGGCCTGGCTGACCTGGAAATCACTGTAGACTAGGCTGTCTCAAACTCATACATATCCACCGCCTCTGCTTCCCAAGTGCTGGCATTAAAGGTGTGCACCACTGCACCCAGCTGTCACCACACAAATCTTAAAAATGTTTTCAAGGTAGAAAAGCACTGTTGTGTTTGTACTTTTGAGGTTTTGGTTGGGGGGGGGGGGTTGTTTTGTCTTGATTTTTTGTCTCTGTAGCCCTGGCTTAACTTGATCCTGGAACTGGTCTTGAACTCAGAGATCCTCCTGCCTTTGCATCACTAGTGCTAGGATTAAAGGCATTAGGCACCACACCCAGCTAGTTTGTTTTAAGGTAACTAAGGTCTTGCTGTGTAACTCTGGGTTAGCACTCACTGGTTACTCCAGGTTGGCCTCAGACCTCAGACAGTCCTATTGCTTCTGCTTCCTGAGTTCTGATTGCAGGAATGAGCACACCATAGCACGCTTCCTTTACTACAGTTATCTTTGTATTTAGTCCCAAATGTCAAGCTTGTATTAATGTCGATAATCTTAGATGGTGATCTGGTGTCATTACAATCTGTCCTTGTAAAGCTCACAGTAATGAGGCATTCAGAGCCTTTTTTTTTTTTTTTTTTTTTTTTTTTTTTTTTTTTTTTTTTTTTTTTTTTTTTTTTTTGGTTTTTCGAGACAGGGTTCCTTTGTATATAGCCCTGGCTGTCCTGGAACTCACTCTGTAGACCAGGCTGGCCTCGAACTCAGAAATTTGCCTGCCTCCAAAGTGCTGGGATTAAAGGCGTGTGCCACCACTGCCTGGCTCATTCAGAGCCTTTTTGTGCATTATTTCATTTTACTAGACTTATATCGCATGTGTAGCTTGAAGCTGAGCATTTCAATAGATAATTTATAGTTGCATAGTAATATGACCTTTTAATGCTTGAACTAGTTTTTCTAGAGCTGTTTGCAAGTTTACTAGGTTCACAGAAGCTTCAGGGTACTTTCCATCTAATCCGCAGCGTGCTTCATCTGGCATCTCTGTTGTTTCTTTGTCTTGGTTTTGTTTATTATCACAGAAAAGCTTCACTGGCCCGAGCATGAACTTGCTAAGAAGTTTGTTCTAAATGCAGAAGAGGCATTGATCATTGACAGCAAAAGAAGCTTTTCGAATTTGTCCTCTGGAGTTCTCAAGGACACTTTCACAACTGGAACCAGTAGTTACAATGTTCTACTACAGAGCAAGGAGGAGAAAAAGCACCATTCACAAAAGCGGTTTTCCTCTGCCTGCTCCAAACAACATAGAAAGTCCAGCAAATCTAGTTCCTCTCATAGCAAAGATCCTAACAGGGTGACAACCCTGGTGCCTGTGACAGGCTCTGGTACTTGGTACTGCCTAGACAGGCAGTCTACTGTTTTTGTCACTAGTTCAGTACCAAGTTCTGTAAAATTTATCCGTGATATCTCTGTTACAGGAAGCGGCCTAGCACTGCCACCTAAACCAAAAAGCAAGGTCAAACGACGCAATCTGACCCCTCTGCCAAAGCCAAAGCTGCAGCCTCTGCTGTGTAGAAGCTTTGAGAAAGGAGATGACATTCCTGGGAAAAAGCTCTGTATATTAACTGCTATAAAGCCCATCAACCTAGAGAAAGAGAAACTGCGGTTCTTCAAGTCCGACTACACTTACAACCCGCAGTTTGAGTATGCCAATCCCTCTCTGCCAGGTGTGTTGGCCAAGCACAGCAGCGCCTCTGGCCGGTTCCTTAAGCAGGTAAAACCACTTTTGTAGTAGTGTTCATTGTTGTGTAGCTAAAGTGATTACCTACCATTGTGTAAGCAAAGGAGATACCTTCATACCCTCTCCTATCAGCTCCCGCCAGGGATGGGTGGCTATGTGACAAGGTATTTGTAGGTGAGTGGTTTTGCTCACCTATATAAGAACTATGTTGAGGTAATAAAAATCTACAGACGCTGTACTGTGTTCTCTGACTAGAAGACACTATTCTATGCTTTGACTTAGAATTATGAATTTGTGACTCATTAGCCAACACACAGATAAGGGTTAGGTGACTACACTGTCTGTGTTTCCCCCCTTGGGGTCTAGGAGATCAAACCCAGGTTCTTGGACATGCTGGGCAATTGTTCTACCTTCCTATGACATCCCTTCATGAACACACTACCCCAGGATCTAGTAACCCAGGCTAACCTCATTCACAGTGTGACTGGAGATAACCTTGAACTCCAGACCTCTCTGTTTCCACCTCCCAAGTACTGGGACCAGGCTGATGAGGCGGCTCCTGCCACTAAGTCTGACAACCTCAGGTCAGTCAATCCCAAAGACACAAGGCTCGGAGGGAGAGAACTGACTCCCTAGGCATGTGTGTGCCACACCTCACATACGGTTTTAAAAATAAGTAAACGCTAAGTCCTGGGGTTACAGGAGTGTGCTTCCATACCTACCTTTAAAGCGTTTTAAAGTTCTTAAAATGATTTAAAATATGCTATGTATTTTCCTTGGTAGAAGAACTCTTCTTCTCTTGTCCGTGTTTTCCAGCGAGCACTCACCCTTTTGTTTGCTTGTTGTTCAGATAGGATTTCAGACAGCCCAGCCTGGCCTAGAGTTCCTGTGCAGGGAAAATGGCCTTGACCTGACTGTCCAAATGCACACTTTTTGCAGAGCTGGGGATCGAACCCTAGGCAAGCCCCTACCCACTGAGCTACACCCCAGGCCCAGGCCTACTTTGCTGGTCTTTTTAGTTCCAATCATCCTTCTGCCTTTTGTCTTCTCTTCTTTATTATTGCGTAGGAAAATACATAGCATGTTTAAAATCATTTTAAGAACTTTAAAAAGCTTTATAAGGTAGGTATGGAAGCACACTCCTGTAACCCCAGTTACTGAGTAGACAGACCTCTATAAACTTAAATTTTATAATTGTAAAAACATTATTTAATAACCTCCCCTCAGTGCTGAAAACAACCTTTTGAGGCTATGCATACAAATCACCCTAGCACTTAGGAGACTGCAATAGGAAGATCTCCAGTATGAGCTAGCCAGGGCTACTTCTAGTTTCATTCTGTTGCTATGGTAAAAGAGACCAGAAGAATGTAAGGGGGAAAGGCTTATTTTTGCTTATGGGTCCTCATCACTGAGGGAGTCAGGACTGGGATTAGAAGGCAGGTCTGCTTGCAGTTCCATGAGGCATTACTCTACGCAGGGAACTCACTCATAGCTAAGTGAGTACAGCAGAAAACATGAAAAGCACTGCTGGATGGGTCACTCACGGGCAGGGCCATGCTTACCCAGCTGTTTATACGTCCAGGTCTGCCTGCCTAGGAGATGATGCCACCCACAGTGGACAGCCCAGGGCTATAGTTCAGTGCTAGAGCTCTTGCCTAGTGTGTACGAGGCCCCAGATTCATTACCTAACACTGGCAGATGTTTTTATTAAAAACAATTATTCAATGTGTGGGTGTTTTGCCTGCATGTATGCCTATAAAATGTGTGTGCTTGGTGCCCTTAGAGACTATAAACTGGAGTTACAGAAAGTTGTGAATCTCCATATAAGTGCTGGGACTCAAACCAGGGTCCTCTGCAAGAGTAGCCAGTGTTCTGAGCCTCTGAGTCCTCTTTGTCCCCTGCTGTACTGTTTTAAAGGCTGGATTGAAGGATGCCGTGTCTATAATCCTAGCATCTGGAGAGTTTCGGACAGGACAGTCAAGGTCAAGGTCACCCTTGGCTCAAGGCCAGCTTAGGCTATGTGAGACCCTATCTGAAGTCCTCCCTCCCATCCCCATGCCCCCACACAAAGACTATCTTGTTGGATACAATTAGATTAGGCCTGTAGTCTGAGTATTTGAAAGGCTAAGGTAAAATGGTCTATTAAGTCTAGGAGTCTATGAAGTTATTCAGAATTAAGGAGAAAAATCTTAGAGTTTACAACTTTTTGAAAAGAAAGGAAATGGGGTATTGGGGTGGATATTAGCAACATAGGAAAGATGCTGCCTCTAATAAAACACTTAGAAGGCAAACTATGTAAACTAAATTCTAAAACGAAAGGCTAGCAGTTCTGACAAATTCAGTACTGTATAGTGACTTGGGAAATAGATTACAGAGCATGGACTTCCCCGTGTCCATTTTGTCCTTACAACAGTTATGTAAGGTGAGTGG
Source organism: Uromys caudimaculatus (assembly GCA_028551405.1). Taxonomy (NCBI): domain Eukaryota; kingdom Metazoa; phylum Chordata; class Mammalia; order Rodentia; family Muridae; genus Uromys; species Uromys caudimaculatus. The sequence continues at coordinate 92,238,378 of CM052706.1, read as the reverse complement.
GGCAAAGGACTTGCAGCTTCGTGTTGCCACCGAAAAGACCAAGCCTAGGAAAGGTAGCGAGCATTGCGTTGCTACGTGGTGGAGCCTTCCTGGGAAGCCAGGTCTCCTAACTGTTCCTCCTGTGTCAGTGTCCCCACTGTAAGTAGGTCTTCACTGAATGAAACTGTATGTGACAGGAGAGATTATTTGTTAGCACATAACTGTAGAAATGGCTTATGATGGTTAGATTCTAAACAGAAAACAAAATCAGCTAGTAAACTAAAGGCCGATTGGTCAGCAGGCACTGAGATTGTCCAGAACATTTGCCGTCTCATCAAAGAAAGAGATTTTCATTTTATAAACGAAGTATTTAAATGTCTTATGCTAGTTTTAAACTTAGGATGAACTTCAGGATGTTACCACAGCACACTCCTTTAGTCCTAGCACTCAGGAGGCAGAGGCAGGCAGATCTCTTGTGAGTTCAAAGCCAGCCTGGTCTATAGCGTGAGTCCCAGGACAGCCAGGGCTACACAGAGAAACCTTGTCTCAAAACTAGATGTGGGACTGCACACCTTTAATTGCAGTGCTCAGGGGCAGGGGCAGGTGGATCTCTGTGAATTGACACAGGGCTGTTGTTCAGAGTTCCAGTGAGACCTTGTCTCAAAACCACAGTCACTGTCTTCGGTGTCACTGTCTATTGTGATGAAACACCATGACTAAAAAGCAAGTTGGGGAGGAAAGGGTTTATTTGGCTCACACTTACATCATTGGAGAAAGTCAGGACTGGAACCTGGAGGCAGGAGCTGAGGCAGAGGCCATGGAGGTGCTGCCTACTGGCTTGCTTCCCCTGGCTTGCTCAGCCTGCTTTCTTATAGAGCCCAGCCCAGGATGGCACCACCCACAAAATGGGCTGAGCCCTCCCCATTGATCACTAATTAAGAAAGTGCCTTACACTTGTAAGTTCACAGGCATTCATAGAAAATTTCAAAAGTCAGTGGAAACTGTTTAAGCTTAGAAAACTGTGCAGCTGGAGTTTGAGCTTAACCCTGTAACTAGTATATCTGAACACATCGTGACAAATAAGGTCCTAATTAGCTAACTTCATCCCAGAGTGGCAGGAGCTATTGACTTAATCTCCCTTTCTTTTACAGTCCATCAATATTATGGAGCTGACTTTACAGAAATATGGAAGTTATGAAAAATTTGAACAAGCTACGGGTGGTAGCTTGCTGTCTAAAACTCGAATCTGGAGTCACGTTAGGAAGTACATGGTGAAGGAAGGCTGCTTGGGAGAGGTATGGGCCATGGGTGAGCGGGGTCTGGGAGAGGTATGACCCATGGGTGGGCGGGGCCTGGGAGAGGTATGGGCCATGGGTGGGCGGGGCCTGGGAGAGGTATGGGCCATGGGTGGGCGGGGTCTGGGAGAGGTGTGACCCGTGGGTGGGCGGGGCCTGGGAGAGGTATGACCCATGGGTGGGCGGGGCCTGGGAGAGGTATGGGCCGTGGGTGGGCGGGGCCAGGGAGAGGTGTGAGCCATGGGTGGGCGGGGCCTGGGAGAGGTATGGGCCATGGGTGGGCAGGGCCTGGGAGAGGTATGGGCCATGGGTAGGTAGGGTAAGATTAGTGTCAAATACATGCTCTTTTCTGCAGGTTTTGTTTGGTCGTCCTGTTTTACTGGTTGGATTGGGTTCTTGCCACCTGTCTTTTGCTCCTAGTGCCATCCTTGTATGCGTAGCGTTGTGTTACTCAGTGAGAATTACTAAAAAGAGATTTTGCTGCAGTGTTCTTAGTCATCAGTCTCAAAACCAGAAGACAAGGTGTAGGTTTCTGACACACACACACACACACACAACGCACGTGCGCGTGCTAGTTCTTTCCAGTTTTGTGTGGGTTCTGAGGCTTGGGCAGGCACTCTGCCATGAAGCTCTATCCTCTCTTTACTTTTTGGTTGATACAGGATCTCACTAAGCTGCTCAGGCTGGCCCGCAGTTCTCTCTGCAGCCTAGACCTTGTTCTTCTTGCTTTAGTTTCTCTAGTCTCTGCTGTACCCTTTCTTCTGTCTTCTGTCTTTCCCGCCCTCCTTCCCTCTTCCTCCTCTCCTATCCTTTTTTCCCTCCTTCCTTCTTTCCTTCCTTCCTTCTTTCCTTCCTTCCTTCCTTCCTTCCTTCCTTCCTTCCTTCCTTCCTTCCTTCCTTCCTCTTTTTTTTAAGGCAGAGTTTCTTTCAGTCCTAACTGTCCTGGAACTGGCTGTATAGACCAGGGTGGACTTGAACTCACAGAGGTCCTCCTGTCTCTGCCTCTCAAGTGCTGGCATTAAAGGCATGTGCTACCACAACCAGCCTCCTTCATTTCCTTTCAATCCAATGAATGTTCTTAAATCCTCAGATGGTTAAAATTATAAGGTTCAAAAGCAAACAAACAAACAAACAAAAAACAAATTAGAAGGTTCAAATGTGACTAGATATACGTTTCATCAACTTAGTTTAATTAGATAATTAACAGGCCTATTATTTTTTGCAAAAATTTTCTTTCCTCTCCCTTTACATTTTTTGTGTGTATGCATGACTGTGCATATATGTATATAATTGTATATTTATATGTATGTGGGAACATGCGCCACAGTGTGTATGGTAGTCATGGGACAAGGGGACAACACTTGGGAGTTGCTGGGAGCATGTTGGTTTTGGAGGGCTTGGGTCGCCAGCCTTGATGTTGAGTACCCTAACCCACTGCGTCATCTCACCAGCTCTGTATGCGTGTTTTTCCTCTTGCTGCCTAGATTGTAGTTCATCTCACTGAAGACCTGCTTTCCAGGGCATCCATGACAGTAGTAAACGGATGCCCGACTCTAACCATCAATATCTCTACTGCACGAGAGCATTGGCTGGAGGGCATGCTGAGGCATGAGATAGGTAGGGCACCCTTCCGCTTACTCATTTGACTGTCAAGAATTGCACACTATTTTTTTGAGTCTTTTTTTTTCTTAGTAATATTTAGTAAAAATTGATGATGCTGTTGAGCTTCACATGAACTGTCTGTCATTTCCCATTAGGATTCAGAGCACTGACTCGGGAAGCCACTCCCACCCTTTGGTTTTAGTTCCCCATCTGCAATTGAGGGCATGCGTGCTTAGGAACGAGACAGGAAGAAAAGGAAGAGTTACCCATCTCTGATTACAGACTCAGAAAAGTTGGCAGGGTCAACACATGCCATAGCTGCTGCTCCACAGCTCACTGTACTAGAGGCTTGCTTTCTGGGAAGGGAAAGTATATTATCTTATTTAAGAGATGTTATTTCCTCCATCTCTTCAGCATGGCTTAAAGTAAATCCACTTTGCTGCAAGGTGGTCCTTTAGCCAGGTAACTGGCTGGCTCACATAGATTAACTCTGTGTTTTGGGTAGCTTGACATGTCAGGTCTCCACCAACAGCCAAAGATAGATTCCATCCTCTTGAACAAGAGGAAATAGCTTTATATTGCAAATATAACATGTGATCCTCTGATAGAGGCCAAAATCCTTTAGGAGATAGGCTATAATTGGGAAGTAGCTATAACCTATTTGTGGTGGTTTGAATAGGAATGGCCCCCATTGACTCATGTGTTTGAGTGCTTGGCCATAGGAAGTGACCTTGTTGGAGTAGGTGTGGCTTTTTTGGAGGAGGTGTGTCACTAGGGGGTGGGCTTCGAGATCTCAGAAGCTCAAGCCACGCCCAAGGTGGCATTCTCCTCCTATTGCCTGTGGATCCAGATTAGAACTCTCAGCGCCTTCTCCAGCACCATGTCTTGCCTACAGGCTGCCGTGCTTCCCGCCATGATGATCATGGACTAAAAACCCCTGAAACTGTAAGCCAGGCCCAATTCAATGTTTTCCCTTATAAGAGCTGCCATGGTCATTATGTCTCTTCATAGCAGTAGAAACCTAACTAAGGCAGAAATTGGTACCAGGAGTGGGAGTATTGTTGTGATAGGCCCAACCATGTGGACTTTGGGGCTTTGGATTAGAAAAGTAGTTTAACAGTTTAAATGGGGATTAGGGCCATACTAGAAGCCTGGAAGACAGTGGTTCTAAGGGTAATTTGAACTGTGGAGACCCAGCTCAAGAGGTTTCAGAGGAGAAGAATATTTGTGACCTAGAGACCGTTGTGATAATTTTGGCTAAGAATGTGGCTGCTTTCTCTTTGTCTAAAAAGTCTACCTGAGGCTAAAGTGAAGAGTTTTGGATTAGTTGGGTTGGCAGAGGAAATTTCAAAACAGCCTAGTATTGACTCTGTTGTGTGGTTATTAGTGTTCACTCTTACAAAGATCTATAATGAAAAGGATCAAGCCGAGCAAGGAAAAATACAAAATGTACAGTTCAAGGACAAAGGGGGCACCAAGAAGTGGAGTGGAGCTGAGTCCTGGGTTGAATGCAAGGAGATACACACATTAAAGAAAAGCCTGGGGACTCTCATGTAGCCCAAGACAGTGAACTTCAAAAATAAATATTTACTTTTGCTCATGATTCTGTAGGTTTCAGCTCCCTGTGGGCTGATGTTAGTGCCCTTGAGCCTGGTAAGCAGCAAATTGTGGCAGGCTCATGTAGCCACTGAACATGGTCAAGAAAGCAGAGAAGGCTATAGGAAAGGGTCTCGAGGTCCCCGTCTCCACATTCACCAGGCCTTATACCTTAAAGGTCCCCACCTCCCAGGAGCACCAAGTTGGGGACAAGCCTTTAGCACTTGGGACTCTAATAAATGCAAATTTTCTTTGGGAAAAGATCAAAGCAAGGATGACGTTTCTTATCATCTGTACCTTTTCACCGCTGTAGGCACACATTACTTCCGGGGCATTAACAACCTCCAGCAACCATGGAACAGCTGGATTGGCCGCAAAAAACATGAGCTAAAGCCAAACAACCCTACAGAGGAAGGCCTGGCAAGCATTCATAGTGTCCTGTTCAGAAAAGACCCCTTTTTGTGGAGGGCTGCCCTCCTGTACTACACAGTGTATCAAGCCAGCCAAATGTCTTTTTGTGAACTCTTCAAAGATATTGGCAAGTTTGTCAAGGACCCTAATACAAGATGGGACTATTGTGTAAGAGCCAAGAGGGGCTGGACTGACACTTCCGTGCCAGGTAAGAGTCCCTCTGAGGTAGGTCTGCTGACTTTTCAGTTGTTAGCAGTGATGTGGGTCATGTTTTAATCCCTGAATCTGATAGTGAGATGTATGTGACTTGCGGTCATCACTTCTCCCTGAGAACAGGCTCTTGCTATGGAGCCCCATAGCACACACAGTGTTATTTTTGCCCAACCCCCTTGAAACATTTCAGACCAATAAACTCTGGAAAGAATAATAGGATAAGCTAGTCACGGTGGTGCATACGTGTGATCCCAGCACCCAGCAGGCTGGGGCAGGAGGATACAAGGCCAGTCAGCAGGAAGGACTGGCTTAACTCTGAAGGCATTGCCAGTGACCACACTGGCTTACTACATCCCAGTGCTCAGTGCTCCTCTCCACGTCTTTGCCAACATTTTTGCCATTTCATTTTAAACCAGCAATTACTACTTTCTATAGTAAATACAAAGTAGATGTGGAAAGGAAAGGTACGTTTTTGTACTTTAGATTTGCATTTATTTGATGACTGTGGTATTAGGCATCTTTTAATTTAATCACTGTGTTTCTTTACCAGAACTATCTGCTTGTTTTTCTCCATTTTAATTGGATTATTTGCCTTTTTTTTTTTTTTTTAAATTTGAATCATAAGAGGTCTTTAGGTGGATATAAATCTCTTGTCAGATGCATGATTTACAAATATTTGTACCACTCTGTGGACTGTCTTTCCAGTTTCTTTTTATGTTGTCTTTGATGCCATCCACCCACCCATGCTTAGGATACAGAACTTGGCAAATGTTCTTCATGCCTATTCTATCTGGGGTTCTTGGTAGAGGGGGAGCATGACCACGCAGAGGGACAACTCCATGTGCACTGTGTGCAAATTTGACGAGATATCAGCTTCCAGTATGCTCGTCAAAGTGTCAGACACCTTGTAGTGTTGTTTTTGCTTGGACGAAGGCAATTTTTTATTTGAGAGAGAGAGAGAGAGAGGGAGAGAGAGAGAGGGAGAGGGAGAGAGGGGTGTTTGTGGGCATGAGGACAACTTTTTAGAGTCAGCTCTGTCCTTCCACGCTACTGAGGCAGGGCCCCCCGTTTCTGTGGTTACCTGTTCTAGCTGGCTGGCCCCCATGCTCCCCAGCAGGCCAATGCTCACATGCATTTTTTTTTGCATCCAGCTTTCCCCCATAGGTTTCAGGATGGAGCTCAGGTGTCAGAATTGTTCTTGATTGTCATGTCACTCACTAGCATACTAATAAAATTAGCAATAATTATTTACTATGGACCACATAGAGAATATAGTCCACTTACACACTGCTTTTTTAAAAGCTCAAGCAAGGTAGGAGGTTTTCCTCATGTTGATTGTGGCTTCTTTTGTTTGAGCCCAGGTCTCATATTGTATACTTGGCTGGCTTGGCTCCTGTGTGGAGACTTCCAAGTGCTGGGATTTCAGTGTGAACACCTCACCACCCTCCTGGATGGTTCTGTGTGTGAATGGGTAGAAAGGGGGCTCCTTTCAGAAGTTCCTGCTTCCAATCCTGTGCAGGCTTTTGTCAGGGAGCAGGTTGGGTTTGTTGGTTTGAGAGACAAAGGCTCTTGATTATGTAAACCAGGCTGGCCTCAAACTCAGAGATTTGCTGGTTTCTGCCTCCTAAATGCTGGGATTAAAGGTGTGCACCACCATGGCTGATCTAATCATATGCATTCTTTAAATTCTGTGTCTCATCCCCATTTTCATGGGAAGAAAGAAGATCAAAATCACCTCAAGTACATTTATTCTGAGTTATTTTTTGAGTCAGGAGCTGCTCTGAGAGTCAGGCTAGCTACTGTGTAGCTAGGGTTGTTGACCTTGCCAGCCTCTTGCCTTTACCTCCAGAGTGTTAGGATTATGGGTATGTATTACTCACCCCTGTCCCCCACCCGCGCGCTCGTGTGTGTGTGTGTGTGTGTGTGTGTGTGTGTGTGTGTGTGTGTGTGTGTGTAGTTTGGTTGGTTCTTTAGTTGGCTGTTTTCTCCCCATACCCACCCCCCAACCCCTACTAAGATTTGCCTCTGCCTCCTGAGTTCTGGGATTAAAGGAGTTCACCACCATGCCCAGCAGTTGGTTTGTTAGTTTGTTTTGTTTTCTAAGACAAGGTTTGGTAGTTCAGGGTGTCTTCAGACTTGCTGTGTACTTCTGATCCTTTTAGTCTTACCTCTAGGATACAGATGTGCACCACTGGCCCAGGGTTGTGCAGTGCTGGGCGTCCAAGCCAGGGCTCCCATGTGCTCGGCAAGCACTGCCCCAGCTGAGCTACACGCCCCTCGTGCTAGGTGTTTTGTTTTGTGTTTGAGACAAGGTCCCACATGGTAGCCCCGGCTGACTAGGAACTCCCTGTGTAGATGAATCTGGCCTTTACTGTTTCAAACATTAAATGATAGCTTCAGCTGGGCATAGCACACATGCCTGGAATCCCACTCCTCAGGAGGCTGAGATGGGAAAGAGAAGGGAGTTCAAAGCCAGCCTACACAAGGGCCAGTTTCACTGATGGTTTTTTAGATATAGGTTCTTAGAATTGAACTCAGGTCCTCATGCTTGGGAGGCAAACACTTTACAGACTTGAGATATTTCCTGAGTCTGAAACCTAGTCTCAGAGAAACCCCAGTCTGAGATTGGAGAGACAGCTCAGAGGTTAAGAGCAACCATAATTCCTAGCAACCACATGGTGGCTCATAACCATCTATAATGAGATCTAGTGCCCTCTTCTAGCCCACAGGCATACATGCAGGCAGAACACTGTGTACATAACTAAATCTTAAAAAACAAAAAAACCAACAAATAGGATAATCTCCATCTCAAGATCCTTTTGCCTCAGTCTCCCAAAGTACCTGGGATCACAGGTATGTGCCGTAGTGTCCAGGGTCACAATCCTTATAAAGGAGCTAGGGCAAGGCTGTTATTCAAAGCACACCGAGAAAAATAGAACATTCAAAAACCCCACATCACCATATTGACCTCGTTAAGACCTCCCTTTTACCCCGGTCCCCCTCACACCAAGGATCTACCCGCACGCTCACTTGGGTGTGCGTGGGGTGATATTTATATGTCCGTGGACTTTAAGTACTCATCTTTAATTCGGGGGAAGATGTCAGTTTAGTTAAGAAAAAGCAGTTAAAGGGAGTTCTTCAGGCAAAGCACTGGACTCTGTACCGTCAGTACTGTCCTGTTACTTTCTGAGAACTTACGGTAAGTTGTGAAGATAACGGAATAAAAGTAAGCCCGGGCCAGGCATGGTGGGCCCTGCTTTAATCCCAGAATGAGACAAGGAAGGTGGATCTCCGTGAGTTCAGAGCTAGCCTAGTCTACATAGTGAGTGCCAGGACAGCTAAAGCTACACAGTGAGTGAGACCGTCTCAAATAATAAATACTAGAATATTTTAAATACGGAGCTGTCCCCACGTTAAAAAGAACAGTTAGCATCTAATTTTGTATTCCTATAAACATTAGAAGGTAAACATGGGGGTGGGGGGCTGGAAAGGATGTTTTAAAATTTCCATCTAAAGTGAAAGAAAGTAAACGCTGTTCTGGTTCTTCCAGGGTGTTTCAGTAAAGACCAGGTGTACTTGGATGGAATCCTTCAAATCCTTCGATTCAGAAAGTCCATAGACTTTTATCTGCTGACTGCCCTGGGCAAGGTGCGTGAACGTGGGCCACCGCAGGCCTGAGTGTGTGGTGAGGCTGCTCACGGCCAAGTGTCTGCTGCTGTTGGGACAGGCTTCTTTTTGTGATAAAGAAGGAAGTGTTCTCTGTGATCAGTAAGAGACACGGGAATAGACCGTTTGGGGAAATGGTCTTTATTTATATGTACATCTTTTTCTAAAAAACATCAGTTTTGGGTTTGCTTTTGGGTTTGCTTGTTTTTGAACCAGGGTCTCATTGGTCTCCAACTAGCTGCTGGAGGTGACCTTAAACTTTTTTTTTTTTTTTTTGAGACAGTGTTTCCAAGGGCTAGGATTATGGGCATGCACCACAATATCTTTCTTTAACATGTTTTTCTACGACTGTTAGAAAGGAGGCCATAACTCTGACACTTGGCCTTTTTGAGCTCTCCTGTGAACAAGGGTATGCTCTAATAGGACCATACCATATCCAGAAAGTTATCATTAATTCAGTATGAAATTAAAGTACAGTACAGATCTCAATGTGTGTGGCCATCAAGGTCTCCAGTGACCTGGTACTTTATCAGTAAACGCTGACATTTGAAAGGAATCCTTTGTAAGCAACAAGTCTTAATGGTGGACTTCAATGGTGGATTCCAGAGCCAGGGGACCTAGGGAGATGACTCAGTGGTTAAGAGCATTTGCTGTTCTTGCAGAGGACCTGAGCTTGGTTCTTGGCACCCCATGTGTTGTAGCTCATAGCCACCCGGAGCTTCTACTTCAGGGGACCCAGCAGGCATCTGCATACACACACATCTGCATATACACACACATCTGCATAGACATGCACATCTGCATACACACACACATCTGCATAGACACGCACATCTGCATACACATGCACATCTGCATAGACACACACATCTGCATAGACATGCACATCTGCATACACACACACATCTGCATACACACGCACATCTGCATAGACATGCACATCTGCATAGACACACACATCTGCATAGACACGCACATCTGCATAGACATGCACATCTGCATAGACACGCACATCTGCATACACATGCACACACACACAAAAATAAATCTTTAAAAAATGCATTTGGGAGCCGGGCAGTGGTGGCACATGCCTTAATCCCAGCACTCGGGAGGCAGAGGCAGGTGGATTTCTGAGTTCGAGGCCAGCCTGGTCTACAGAGTGAGTTCCAGGACAGCCAGGGCTACAAGGAGAAACCCTGTCTCGAAAAACCAAAAAAAAAAAAAAAATGCATTTGGGGACTGGAGGGCTGAGTCAGCGGTTAAGAGTCTGCAGCTCTCAGAGAACCAGGGCTTGGTTCCCAGCACCCATATGGCAGCTCATAACCACTTGTAACTTCAGTTTCGGGGGATTCCAACCCTCGTCTGATCTCTAAAGGCAGCAGGCACATACATACATACATACATACATACATACATACATACAGGCAAGCACTTAAGCACATTCTTGGAAAAGTTAAAAATACAAACAGACAGTGAGTTCTAGGACAGCCAGGGCTACACAGTAAGACCCTGTCTCAAAAATAAATAAATAAAATCAGCCTTGATTTAGAACTTAAAGGTAAAAATAACATAGAATTGTAAAAGGTTTTCTCTTCTCAGCTAGTTCTCCTTTTCATGGGCTTGTTTGTTTTGAGACAGGGTTTCTCTTTCTGCAGCCCTGTGTAGCCGAGGCTGGCCTTGAACTCACAGAGCTCTGCCTGTGTCTGCCTTCCACGTGCTGGGATTAAAGTGTTTGCTAGCGTTTCTGACTTCATGCCTATTTTCAATGACTCAAGTTTCTTTATAGTTGCTTATGGGAGTGTAGGTAGGGGTTGATTATAACACACGGGCAGCCCACCAGTGGCAACACTGCCAAACGAAATGTCTCCTTTGCATCAACCATTAACTGCTTACAAGTTGGGGGGTGGAGGTGGGGCTTGTGGGCCCTCCCCTTCGCCTCGGGTCATGTGTAGGTCGTCGTAGCTGCTGTGAATTCGGCGCAGAACCCGGCATCTCGCATCACTAGCTATTTCATTCTTTCTGACCCTTCTTTGATCTTCTCTGAGTCTGGGAGAGTAACATAGATGGCCCATTTATGGCTGCTTGTTCAAATGTCACTTACTTCTTGACGCTGTGACCAGTTATGAGTCTGTACTAACTAACTACTGCTCCCTGCAGAGGGAACCTGTCCTGGCCACAGCAGTGCTCTTCCGTGGGCATGACCATGGTTATTTAGAAGGTGCTCTGGTAGGAACTCCACTTCCTTTATCAAACAGTAGCCATGCCTTCCCAGCTGGGGCTATGACCTCCTCAGCACAGGCTTCGGTCCAGGTTTACAGTTCCTTTACAAAACTCTCTCCTTTGGAGAGAGCCTGGATCCTGACCAAGGAGTTAGCCATCCCTGTAAGGCTTGCCCGTGCTGCCACAGTGGACGCATCGCTGAGCCTACAACTTTGTGAGGCTGTGGGGACAGTTCCTCCCCAGCAGAGCACCTCTGGCCAGCAGGGAGAGTTTACAATATTTTTTAAGTGCTTAGAAAAATTCAAAGTTAAAGCAAGAGAATATAACCAACTATGTCTGCCAGCTAAATAAACAAAATCAGGAAACCAGCAGGTAAGAGTGTTCCTTCTTCAGATTTGATCTCGCTAGCTTTTATTTAGATTTAATCGAGAGATTTATTTGAGTTTAAAGTTTCTCCTACCTGAGTATATAGTGGTAGAGTTCTTGTCTAGCATGCTCTGGTCAAAGTTGGATTCTCAGTAGCACCAAAAAGGTAAAAGTCTACTGTGAACACACAGGAAGCTCACTGCCTAACGTTCACACAGACTGATTTAGTTCCAAGACAGGGTGTAAAGTCAGATATTTTCTTTTTTATGCTTACTTATGAGAGGCCATAAAAATATTTCATTTAATGTTGTAAAGGAAAGTAAGCAACCACTTTTGTTTTTGTATTTCGGCAGACCACATTTTAGTTTTGGTTTTGATACAGGGTCTCACTTTGTAGTCCAGATTGGTCCCAAACTCACAGATACACACCTATCTCTGCCTCTGAGTTCCCAAGTGCTGGGATTAAAGATGTGAGCCACCATGCCTGGCCTTGTAGCCACACATTTTTGTTTAATGGCCTTGGCCCCCCCAATATAACTTACACTTGCAGAAACAACTCCTTTTTTTCAGGTATCTTACGAAGATGTGGATCGCTTAAAAGACTTGGCAGTTATGGAAAACATGCGAGTCCCGCATTTCCTTCATGATCACAGCCGGTACATGGAGCACTTAGAGAAGATCATGGAGGTGAACGAGCTGACAGATGCTGAGCTGAAAAACCTCATCTAGGCAGCAGAGTCAGCCGGCTCTTTGTGGCTGTTAGCAGCTAGGGCCCCCAGCACCTGCAGAACTAGAGGAGAGCAGCTGACCTCCGTGTGCTGAAGACCAGCTCTCAGGATCGAGCTGAAATTCTAGTTTATATGTAGACCTGAAACTATTTTCCTAAAACATTTCTATAGACTGCGGGTGGAAGTCACTTTTCATTCAGATCTCTCCAGAGACAAATGAAGATTCTGCTGCTGATGACTTCAGGATGAGTTGTAAACTTGAGCACCAAGGCCAGCTCTGGATTGGAGGTGGCCACATCTTACGCTCTGCTGTATAAACTCCAAGGTTCTATTTCCTCTGCTAAACAGTGAAAGTTGTTCTTCTTTGAAATACCCATTTTGTAACACCCCCAGAGGGCTAGCAATATCTAAGAGTTCTTATTTTTCTTATGTTAAGTAATATTAAAAGGAGATTGAAAACTTGTTGTTCAGTTCTTATTTTATACGTTTTCATCTTACCTTCTCAGCTTATGGGAATGTGTGTGTGTGTCAGTGTCTTTGTGTGTGTGTGTCTGTGTGTGGTGTGTCTGTGTGTGTCACTGAGGATCAGACATGGGTGTACCCTGCCCCAGCCTCAGTGTGTGTCTGTTTATCTCCCTCCCAGTATTGAGTACACTGCGGAGGCCTGCGTGCTGGCTGCAGACGGAGCGCCACGCCCAGCACGGGCTTGTCGCGTTGCCCCTGAACAGACCTGTTCACGTTGCAGAAACATGGTTGCCTCTTTTAATTTTTAGTCAAGCTGTAAGATCCTTCCCTTGGCCTGGAGATAGAGTGACAGTTCCCTGCAGCGGGGTCCGAGGATGAGCTGCTGCTTTCTGTGCTAAGTCCCTGGAGGAGGATTTACCCACTCAAACATCTGGGGAAAGCGAGGCCTCTCCCCTTGTTTGGTATATGTCATGAGGGGAGGACAGACAGGCTGACCTAGAGTAAACCTGGCCAAGGTCTGAAAAATGACATTTCTAGCCATTTTCTTCTGATAAACAGCCTTTGACCAATTCTGACACAGCTTGAATGCATGAAGATTCCATTTTGTGCCAGTTCCCTGCTAGCAGCGTGCACACCCAGGCTAGTGACTGGCTCTTCCTACCACTGAGCACCCAGGAGGATAGCTGCTGTTGATTACTCAGGATAGCCGAGGTGATTCCTACCCAGTGCCTCCTTGTTGCAGGAAATATTAAAAAAGAAGGAAAGTATCACATGTTCCCGCACTATGCCCAGGTTCTCTCATCCCCCCGCGGGCTGGCCAGCCACGCACTGGCGGGCAATGGCTGACCTGCTTTCATCTCCTGGAGCTCTGACTCAGAGCTCCACGATCTCTCTACCCAGCTCACTAGGTTCTCACTGGCGGGTTGCTACCACGCCAACCCCATGCTTCAATACCCCCATGGCCTCTGTGGTGCACATCAGGCAAACCCACACTTTGCTGCTGTACCTTTCTCTCTGGAACCCAGACGAGCTGCTGCATGAAGGAAAACGCAACACAAACTTAGTTCAGAAACAGTGGTAACTCAATCTCTGGGCGCATCAACTAAAAACCTAATCTTGTAAACCTTATCAAAGTCTGATTCCTCTGGTGTCAAATCCTTGCGGATCTGCCATGATATCAGGAGACTCTACTAGCTATATCTTACCTACATGCTCTCCCCTGCCCCCTCTTCTCCTCCCCCGACCTGGAAGTCCCTCCTTACGCGCCCAGTGATTGGCTCTTTTATTCATTAGGGGATTGGTTCACAAGAAGTCACAGGTGTAACTGACTCCTTGTCTGAAGCCCCTCCCATGAGGGCAGAATTAGAATACAAAATGCCTCAGGGCTATCCACAATTCCTCCTGAAGTGTATCTTTACCTCAATGTAGACTGAAACTAAAAGACCCGAGCCCATTATAAGGAAGTTAGACCCCCCCTTAGCAAAATTAAAGCCAGAGATAATATAGCCATATTCCACCACCTAATGGCTAACATACATCTTTTGTCCCAGGGAATAGCTAACCGCAGGAATGATGAACTTAGGACATTCTATACCTTCCCCTGACGCATAGAATTTCCTTGCTTTGTGGTTTTTTCTTTAAATACCTCTGACTTCAGCTGCTCAGGGTCGAACTCCTCTGCCTCTGCGTAGGTTACGAGCTTGATCTCAGTGCACTGGTCCCCCGAATAAACCTTGTGTGATTGCAGCAAGGACGGTCTTTCGTGAGTCCATCCCAAGACTTGAGTGAGGGTCTCCCCAGCTCGGGGGTCTTTCAAAGCATGCTGCTGTCATACTATATATATGGATTATATAATTTTTCTCCTTCACATATGTGGAAGGACTTGCTTCAGATAGTAAAGTTACAAGGAAGCCCAGGGTCTCCTCTAAACAAGGCTGTGACTTTCCCTGCCCTCGGGGAGCATCAGCTGATATTTGTCCATGAGAGCAAAGGGAGCAGAGACCGGGGTGGGTGGGGCGTCAGAAGCCCAGTGAGTACAGACTGTGAAGGTGACACACCAGAGCCAGCTGCAGGGAGGCAAATCAACTTTCCCTGGGGCGATTCAAGGCTTCTATAGTTCTGGGAGACTGCCCGTAGCAACATCCAGGATGGGCAAAGGTCATTGGCTAAATGAAGGCTTAGGGTACCTGGCATACCTCACTGGCATGGGGAAACATTTCAGGAGTCTCAGGTGCTGGCTGAATGGGTTCTTATCAGGAGTAGGACGCTGAACCTGCACTCTCGATAAGGCTATGTGACTTTCTGCAGGTAGAGGTGTGTGATAGGGGGTTTGGATTCCCTAGATGAGGTCAGAGAAGGGGAAGCCCTGCCAATGAAGGGAGTCCTCCATTATATACCAAGCTCCAGAAGGCTATCTGGACAATGGTAGATGTCAACCTTAATTAGTGGAGTTTCCCCACACAAGACTATACCTCTTGCCTTTGGTAGTAGAGTAAGGCCCTTTGGAGCATGGAAAACCTACCTCCTTGCTTCACACCATGATATGCATGTGTCTGCACATCTGTTTGCCAGGCAGGGGCAGGACTTCAGACATTTACCCTGATCCCTCAAGCTGCCTCTCCTTGCAGTAGTGTCTTTCAGCCTTGTATCATCGAGTTCTCTCACTTCGTCTTAAAATTCATCCAAGTGACCGAGAAAGACGTGCAGTATTTATATCCTGGGATCTATGCCCAGAAGCTTATAAATTCAGTGCTGGCAGGGAGTAACACTGCCAGTCTTACCTCAGAGTTAAACTAGAAAGGAGAACTCGGTCACCTTCATTTCTCACTGAAGGATAGCTTGCAGTGGTTCCGAGGTGGGGGACCTTCTGTCTCCATCTGATTTGGAAAGGGATTGCCTTCTTGCCTTCTTTAGTGCAAAGATAAAAAGAATAAAATATAGAAGCATTCTGAACAGCAAAATGTCCTTAAACTACATCGACTGCCTTTAAGAATCTTCAAAAGTTAAAAGTAAGTAATCTCAGAATGGCGCAAGTGTCTGCAGACTGTCAAAGCTGAGATTGGTGGGCCTGCTAGATGACACACCTTTAATCTGGGGACTCTGAGTTCCATGCCAGCCAGGAACACGCAGTGAGACCCTGTCTCAAAGCAAAAAGTAAGTTGAGCTTGATGATACATAGTCTCTTTCCTATACTGAAGTTAAGATCAGTTTTATTTCCTAAAATAGAAAATTTAATAAACAGAAAAAAATAGAAAGGCACTTAAATTGAGGATATATGAATTTTAATTGTAAAAGGTATTTACCATAGCTGTTGATGCTTGAGTCTATAAATCTCGCCTGTTGTAATTCAGTGTTTTCCTTAGTGTTGTGTGCACATGCATTTGTGTGTGTGCACTCTATGGAGTCAGCGGACATCTTTGCAGAGTCTGTTCTCTCCTTCGCTGTTGGTTCTGGGATCAAACTTGGGTCACCAGGTTTGCAGAGGCACGCGAGCCACTCACTTACCCACTGAGCCCACTCACTGATGCCTTCTGTTGATTCTAACACAGAATTGGGTCAAATACAGACTTGGATAAACTCATGCTTTAATACCAGATGGATTCAAAATAAAGTTACAGTTAGGGACTGGGAGGGAAGGTGGCTCATCATGAAGTGTCCATTGTACCGCCCTGAGGTTCTCAGTGTAATCCCCTAGCTCTCCTGTAAAAGAGCCAGAGGGGCAGCTGAAATCCTGGTGCTGGGGAAGCAGAGGCAGAAGGATCTCCCAGGCTGGCTGGCCAGCCGGTCTAGCTGAACTGGTAAAAGAGCCTGTCAGGAAAGGTAAGCTGGAAGAGATTGAAGAAGACACTCAGCATTGACCTCCACCGGCACCAGAATGCACAAAGGTACACAGCACACACATAAACAATGCAAACATGACTCTGTAGTCTTTCTTTATATGTACAGGTTTTGTTTTATTGTTGTTTTGTTTGGGGGCTTTTTTTTTTGGTATATTTTTGAGACATGGTCACATTAGGTAGCTCTGGCTGCTCTAGAACTTGCTGTATATACGAAGCTGGTCTTGAATTCCCAGAGATCTGCCTGCCTATGCCTCCCAAGTGCTGGTGGAGATTAAATGCCAGGGCCCGCCCCAGTCTTTAGAGGGAAGGCCTGAAGTGGGGCACAGCATCGGCCAAAGACAGATGTTCCCGGCCTCTATTTTGTGGCTGACTCTCACTATTTTGTGTTAATAAGCACTGGGTTCTTTCTTCTTACTATTTATGCTGACAGTAGGAGAGGATTACGAAGAAAAAAGGCTTAATTGCTACGGCTTGTTTCTCTCTGGTTCAAGGATCTCTCGCTTGGAAATTGTTAACTCTTTGTGAACCAAAGAGAAAAGAAAAGAAGAGACAGAAAGAATGAAAGAAGTAAAAGAAAATTCACACATGCAGAAAACACTCATTCTGAATGAAGCAGAAGAAAAGCTCAACAACCTTTTTTTTTTTTTTTTCAAGACAGGGTTTCTCTGTGTAGCCCTGGCTGTCCTGGAACTCACTCTGTAGACCAGGTTGGCCTCGAACTCAGAAATCCACCTGCCTCTGCCTCCCAAGTGCTGGGATTAAAGGCGTGCGCCACCACTGCCGGGCTACTAGCACTTTAACTGCCAGTAGCACTTCAGTAAAGAGATCACATGTCCTCTCTATGTCAGGATTTGGGCTGGCTTGTTCTTCTGCAGGTAAGCACAACTGCAGTGCTCACGAAATCAATCGCCCTATTATGCCTAGAAGCCAGCATTTCACAGTGACTTTCCTCATCATTCCTCCTCCTCATCCACGATGTCCTCTGAGCCTTGGTGGTGGTGGTACTATAGACATCCTGTGTAGTGCTGATCACCTTGAGTCTCTTTCTTAGCACTTTGTGCATCTCTTTATTGACTGCTGCCCACTAGACCAGTCTGGCTTCTACAAATCCTTCCTCTCTTTCTTCCATGGGGTTCCTTGAGCTCAACCTAATACACAACGCCGCTCCTCTGAAGACAAGTGGGCTAGGCTGAAATCTGTGAGTATAGCAGAGTATCAATAGGAATTTCATTGACTTTATTTATTTTTTGTCAGCGGGATGTGCATCCTCTAGTTTCTGGCCATGCAGCCATCCAGGCAGTGTCAGGCACAAGCCTCAAGTATTTGGTTGGTTACTTCCGTAAGTTCTGCGCCAACCATTACCCCAGTACATCTTACAAACAGGACAACTTGTAGGTCAGAGATTTGTGGCTAGATTGGTGTCCCAGTCTGCCACGAGAAGTCTTGCCTAGTTACAGAGGATGGCCAGTTCAGCCTCTAGATCCCCCACTGCTGGGGACTTGATTTGTGCTTACATGGGAATTAGCTTGTCGGCTGTGGGTCCCTGCTGACGGTTGGTTTTTTGACTGGTCAATAAAGAGCTGGACAGGGGGACAGAGGCGGGACTTTGAGGGTCCCGGAGAGAAAACACAGGACAGGGAGAAGGAGAGTCGCCAGGGTAGAAGGAAGCAGATACAAACATGAGAGCTGAGGAAGACAGCGAACCAATCATGTAAGAACCAGGGAAGAGCAGCCCCAGGGCCACCTCAAGAATATCAGAGGGGAGTGTGTTACATGGAGGCTCAGGAGTGGCCCAGCCATTGAGCTAGTTAAGACATACTCAAAATAAGCCGATGTGTGCATGCCTTTCATAAGTGACTCCAGAGCTCTCAGGCGGGTGCAGAGCCGCATGCACACCCTCCAGGAGTGTGGAGCAGTTTAAATATTTACCGCTACACCCCATTACTTGGAGCCCTCCCTAAGGTCAACCTCATAGATTCCAGGGAGTTTCCACTGCACTAGGTTTCTATGTTGCCCTTGTAAACATAGTTTTTGGCTACTTTATTTATGTAGATTAAGTGTGTGTGCGTGCGTGCGTGTGTGCACGTGTGCATACATGCACATGAGCACACATCTCTGTGTAAATATTTGTTTGGATTTTTTTTTTTTAATCTTGCGACAGAGTCCAAGTTGGAACACATGCATACATGGGAATTACCCTAGGAGTGGGTCCTGACTTGTTTTTATGAACACCTGGAACTCCTCCCCCCCGCCCAGGGCTCTGTGCTGGCAGACTTTCAGTCATCATATGGTCCTTCAAAGAGACTCAGACCCTAGTACCTTCTCATTTATGCAGCCAGTCTTACAACAAATAGCATTGGTGAAGCGCCTGGCAGGGTTAGGGGTGGTAAATGCTTCCGGCTGGAAGTAAAGGTATGTTACATTCAGTGTGGGTGCTGACACCATGAGTTCCCTCAGTGTGGGTTGTAAATGAGGCTGTGATGAAGGAATTCTTACTTTGTTTCTAACACCTTTCATGGAAGTCAAAGGTGAGTGGAGCAGACGCAGCGATGGTGCCGGGATCTGGAAAGGTGAGTTTCCGAAGCTTCTGCCTTAAGTCTGAAGTCTCACTCACTCCTCAGCTCAGGGATGCTGACACCCTCTCTCCCCCTTCTCCCCACCAAGCCTGTCTCCTGTGCCTTCTCTGTGCTTCTCTGCTTCCACCAAGAGTCCAGTGCATGCTATGACTTGGCTGTAAGAGAGAAGCAAGGCAGGCATGGGAAGGAGATCCTCAGTGCTGGGGAGACACTGTAAGAGCAAGGGCAGCTAGCATGAGCGTAGCCATTAAAACATGGCCAAATACCGCTCTTTGCTTTGCGAAAGACCAGGATGAGGTCATCGTTGGGGATCTTACTATGGAGCCCTGGAACTTGCTGTAGGGAGACCAGGCTGGCCTGGAACTCAGAGCTCACAGCCCGCCTATGCACCCCGAGTGCTGGAATTAGAGGGGAGTACCATCAAGCACAGCTCACTCACTCTGAGACAGGCTGATCACTGGGTCTGGTGCTCACAGACTGGCTGCACTGACTGGCCAGTGAGCCCTGAGATCCGCCTCTGTCAGCCAGTTCCCTCTCCTCCCGGGCACTGGGTCCTCTTGTTTATTTTATCCACTGGTCTCTCCCTGACCTTTTTCCTGGTGCTGGGAATCAAATCAAGGGCCTGCCTGTCTCCAGTCCTATGTGACTTTTCTTTATCATTTTGGATTTTTCTTTCTGAAAGAGGATCTCATGTAACCAGGCTGCCTTTAAACTTGGTGTGTATCACAGGATGGCCTTGAATCGACTGCCCTTGCTTCCACGCCTACGGCCATGATTACAAACACATTTTTACCATGACTAGCCTTAGAATTTTTTTATTTAAAGTTTTTTTTTTTTTTTTTAACTTTAAGGGTCTTAAGTCCTGAAACTGGACTTATAGACCCTTTGTGAGCTGTCTGATGTGGGTGCTTGGAACCAAACCCAGGTCCTTCATAAGAGTAGCACATACTCAGCCGGGCAGTGGTGGCGCACGCCTTTAATCCCAGCGCTCGGGAGGCAGAGGCAGATGGATTTCTGAGTTCGAGACCAGCCTGGGCTACAGAGTGAGTTCCAGGACAGCCAGGGCTACACAGAGAAACCCTGTCTCGGAAAACCAAAAAAATAAAATTTTACCTTGTATGTCTGGGTGTTTAGCCTACTTGGGTATCTGTGGACCATTTGTGTGGATGCCTCAGAATTAGAGTTATAGACAATTGTAAGCCACCCTGTGTGCTGGGAATTGAACCTGGACCTTCAGAAAGAGCCAGCTATCTCTCCAGCCCCACCCTCACTTTAACATAAAAATAATGTGCAGCCGTATGTGTCTGTGTGCACATGAGTGCCCTCAGAGATCAGAGCTACCGGGCCTCCCCAGAGCTGGAATTACGGACTGTGGTTAACTGCCCGTTGTTAACGTGGGCGTTCAGAACTGAACTGAGTCCTCTGGAAAAGTGGCAAGTGCTCCTTAACTGCTGTGCCATTTCTCCTGTCCCCAAATCAAATTACATTTAGTTTATCTTGAGACAGGACGTCTCTATGTGGCCCTGGCTGGCCTGGAACTTGCTATCTACATCATGCTGGCCTCCAACTCAGAGAAATGAACTGTTTCTGCCTCTAAGTGCTGGATTAAGGCATATGCCAGAACACCTGACTAAAATTTTATTTTGCTTATTCTATGTGTATGACTATGCCTGCATGTATGTATGTATGTATACCAAACATGTGTAGTGTGCCTGATGCCCACGGAGCTCAGAAGAGGGCATGGGATCCCTGTGGCTATGGGCCACTATGTACATGCTGGGAATCAAACCCGGTTTTCTGCAAAGGCAACTCTCCAGCTCCTCTTCCCCGCCCCACCCCCGACTGTGGTAGGGCTGTCATCTCTGTAACCTTTATGGGCTGCAGGAAGGGAAGACGATCTGAGGGAGGCAAGGTGGCTTGGTTCAACCCGACCCAGTAGCCGGTGTTTGTTCAAATGTCAGGAGTCTGACTCAAGTGGTTCATCTTAGGTGTATTTAAGTACAGTATAGTTTGGTGATAATTAACTCAGTCCCATGTACAACAAAGTGTGCCTAAGTCTTCCTGAGGATAGATCAGATGTGACTGCATCAAAACTATTTGTGAAGTCCACAAAAATGGATAGACTAGATTCTATAGATTGACTGAGAAAAAAACAAAGATACTAGCAGGCTCCAGGGGAGGGCCCGATGCTGGGAGAGTCTCTAGTCGCACAGATGGTGAGGTCACCAGGCTAGAAAGCACATCTGCTCCAGGCTTCTGGGTGGGTAACAGGTGCTGCGTTCCTTCCCTGGAAGGAACAATCTTGTGTGCTATAATTCCAGGCTCCCTAGTGCTTCTCTGTACTTCCTACCCTGGGGACTTTACTTTTTTTTAAAGACTTGCTATGCAGGGACTGGAGAAATGGCTCATTGGTTCAGGAGTGTGTACAAGTACAGGCAAGCCAGGCATGGTGGTGCACACCAAGTCCCAGCAATTGGGGGGCAGAGGCAAGTGGATCTCTGTAAGTTTGAGGCCAGCCTGGCCTACAGAGTGAGCTCCAGGATACCTGGAGTTAAACAGAGAAACCATCTTGAAAAACCAAAACCCCAAACCCAAACCAACAAGAGTGTGGACAGCTTTGGCTCAACCACCACCACCAGTTTCTCTATTTGTGGCACCAACCCTGACCGTTGCCACATCCAGTCTTCACTGCGGGCGCTCGGGTGGGTTGTGATTATGCAACATGAGGTAGGAAGCTATGGGTGTGTTCTGGGATGCAGCTTACTACACTCAGTCCGATGCTTCCCTGGGATTTCTTTCCTGCCCTTTTCTGAGTTAGGACCTCTGTGAAGACGTTAGGACTCCTGGTGATAAGACACGGTAAGAGCAACATGGACACACAAATGTCTTCCCTGTTACAGCAAGCTTCACCTTCAAGTCAGTAAATAAGCTTGGGGTGCAAATCTGCACATTTTCTTTTCTTTCTTTTTTGAGTTTTCAAGACAGGGTTTCTCTGGGTATCCCTAGCTGTCCTGGAACTCACTCTGTAGACCAGGTTGTTTTACTTTTTGAGACAAGATCTCACTTGGCAGCCAGGCTCGTTTCTCATTAGATTTCTGCTTACACCTCTTCCTTCTAGATGCTGGGACTAAAGGTGTGTACCACCATGGTCAGCTTTTTTGTTTTTGTTTCATAGCATGAAATGTACTTAAAACAAGCAGTGACAGGTTAGGAGTAGTGCCAGCCACACCTACACTTACAGGGCAGCAAGTACTTGATACTATGAGGGTCTTTTCAGACTTAATCTTAAAAAGCCAAGAACACAACAGTTAGCATATAAGGCCATTTGTATATAAAAAGCCCTAGGATTAGAGATACAGTTCAGTCTGTAAGTGTTTGTCCTGCAAGCATCAGGATTCACGTGAAAAAGCCAAGCATGGTGGTTGTGTACTTGTAGTCCCAGGAGAACCCCTGAGCCTCACTGGCTAGCCAGCCTGAGTTGCAGGCCAGGGAAGGCTCCTAAGAGTGCCCTCTGGGGTTGTACACACACACACACACACACACACACACACACACACACGCACGCACGCACGCACGCACACGCACGCACACGCACACACACACACACACATCCTACATGCACTGGCAGAGAGGCAAATGCCTTTAACCTCAGCACTTCGGAAGCAAAGGCAGGCAGATGTCTCTGGCTCTGGGCCAGGCAGAGCATCTAGTCAGACCCTGCCTCAGAGTGAGACCGAACATCCTATACATCATGTTGGGGGCGTGTGAGATCTTTTCTCTAAAAATAAAGGTCTTGCTACTTAGCCTGGGCTGCAGTGAACTTGGCAATCTTTCTGCATCAGTCTCTTCCAGAGCTGGACTGGAGGCATTTGCATACACTTAGGTCTACATGAGGTATTTCTGAAAAACTTCAATGCAAACAGGTAAGCCAACTGGAATTGGGATGAAAACAAGTGTAGCGCTTGGACTTGTCTGTATTAAACATGACTACATTTAAAAAATAAAACACGAGCTTTTATTATCCCAAACCACAGAGAAGGGTGACGCCTTCAGTTCAGGGAAAATGAGTTACCACACCGTGGAGGGCAACGCTGTGGCAGTGCCCTAGAGCGTGCTTCAGAGTCTTTCAACACCTCTCACTGCAGTGGCCTATTAAAGCAATCACAGACAAGTGACCATCAGGGGAGCGGACACAGACGCCGCCGCACTGGGAGCCCACCTGCTCTGCGGTGATCACTTGGCACCAGGAGGCGGTGAGAGCCCATGGCTGTGCCAGGTGCCCCGTTTCTTGCTCTCAGTGGCTCTGTCCTTTGGCCTGTGGGTGGTGCTGAGGACGCCACCGTCAGCTGTCACTTTGAGTCCGAGCTCTCACTGGACTTGGACGCCTTGTGCTTCCGTTTCTTCTTTTTCTTCTCCTTCTTCCGTTTCTTGTGCTTTTCTTTCTTTCTCTTTTTCTTGCGCTTCTCTTTGTCTTCTGAGGAGCTGGAGCTGCTCTCATCTGAGGTGGAGTCCTCCAGTAGCTGTTTTAACTGCTGGATCCTAAACAGGTCCACCAGAACAACACTTCACTTAAGCAGCAGCGAGGAGGGGACCATGGGTAACTGCCTTGCTAAGACATCCCTTTCCCCTTTCACTGTCCTGAACCTCTGTGCTTGCTCCCCAGGACCTCACGACTCCTAGCAAATGCAGACCACTGAGCCATCCCCAATGTCTGTAGGAATGCAGCTTCTCAGGAACTACAATACAGCCAATCAGAAAACAAACCTTTCTGTTTTTTTCTGACAGGGTCCCCATGTATTCCAGGCTAGCCTCAACTCATACCCAGTCAATAATGACCTTGACCTTCTAATCCTCTGACCCTCACTCCTAAGTGATGGTGATACAGGTGTGCATCATAACATCTGGTGTATGCCATGCTGGGGATCAAACCCACCCCAGAGCTTCATACATGCTACCAACTGAACCACACTCCCCTTCCTTAATCTTGTCCAAAAACAAAATTAACAAAAGCTCAGACTTTCAATGACACTGATGGTTGTCTGAGTCCCAGAGAGTCAGTCATACAAGGTGTGGTGGCATAAGGGTCATCTCAGCACTCCAGAGACTGAGGCCAGCTTGGCCTATATGCTGAGATACTGTACACACACACACACACACACACACACACACACACACACACACACACACACACAGAGCACAATGTGATTGTCCACAACTCAAGGCAGGTCCATGCGTAGTGAGGGAACTGTGGCAGAAGCTAGCCTGTTCACTACCCCGACAGCTCTGTCTCGCTCTCCCAGGGTTGTTTACAGCACTGTGTGGTGTTAAGAGTTGAAGTAGTGATGGCAGCCTTACCTTACATCCTTTTCATGTCTTTTATTCTCTCGAATGATGTCATACATGGGATCTTCATGTGCCTTGAGGGTTATAGAGGTTTGGTTAGTTACCATGGACTGCTTAGTATGTAGAAATTAAACCTCTATGTATGAAAACCAATGTTTGATGTAGATTTTGTTGTTGTTGTTGTTGTTGTTAAACTTGAGGGTCTTTATTCTGGACGGCCTTCAAACTGGCTATGGAGCTCAGACTGTCCTTGAATTTTTAACCTTCCCTTCTTAGCCTCCTGAGTGCCGAGATTACAGTTAGCTTCCTGTAGCTTAATGACAGATTTATCAGCATCTCTGTCTTTTCTCACCCATACGAGATCTTACTACAGAGCTCAGGCTAGCACTGAACTTGCTCAGGTACTGCAGACGACCTTGAAGTCCTGACCTCCTGCTTCCACCCCTGCAGTGCTGGATCACCACTCTGTCTAGCTTTTCTTGAGACAGGGCCTCACTTTGCTATCCAGTATGGCCTTATACTATGTTGATCCTGCTCCAGTCTCCAAAGTGCTGGAATCTCAGACAGAAACCAAACCATCACACCTATTTTACAATATTTTAATCCCTTTAAAGGTCTATAATTATTTGGGCTTTTGGAGATAGAATCTCACTACGTTTTGAAACAGTTATTGGATGACCTTTGAACTCACTATGTAGACCAAGCTGCCCTCTAACTCATGGCAATCCTCCTGCTTCAGCCTTCTGAATATTGAGAACACAGTTGTATGCCACCATACCTAGACTTTATTACTGTAAATACGTTAAGTGTACAAAAACACTTCTCCAATTAGAATATACAGGAAATAATTGAGTATTCCACACTCAGTTTTATAGGAGGGGCTGGAAAGATGGTCAGTGGGTAAGAGCACCGGCTGCTCTTCCAGAAGACACAGTTCCTATTCTCAGCATCTACATGACAGCCCACAACCCTCTGCAACTCCAGTTCCAGGGCATCTGGTGCTCCCTTCTGGCCTCCTCAGGAATGGCAAGCATCTGGTGCACAGACATGCATACATAAAATAAAAATAAGTTTAAAAAAAAAGAAAAGACCTTTAAAGAATGACCTCCAACTTACAGCAACTCTGCTTCTCCTGGGTGCGAAGATTACAGGCGTGAGATGCCACCTTTGAGGCAGGTAAGCACATAGGTTAGTTTAGACACATGGGACTCCCTTGTTTGGGGCTATGCATTTGCCAGCCTATACACATGCCCTACTCTAAAAACTGGAGCAAGTTCCTCTTCCCCCTTCTGACCTCGCAGCACATATAGATTCTGTCTCATGTCCAGGCTCAAATATAGACAGCCAGTGGGCCTACATAGGTTTTGGGTTCATGTATGATAAAGAAAATCTTTTTTGTTGTTTTGCTTTGTTGAGACAGGGGTTTTTCATGTAGCCCTGGCTGTCCCGGAGCTCATTTTGTACCTGGGCTGGGATTAAAGGCACACAGCACTGTGCTTGGCCCCTAAGTGACCTGCTAGGGAGGATCCTCGGTTATTATCTTATGCCCGTGCACATTGAGTGTGCATGATTAAATTATGAGATTATGACAAGCTGCGTCTAAACAGAATGGTTATATAACTCATCTACCAAACAAAATGGAGAACTACTCTATCCCTGCAGTGACCAAACCCCTGTCCTTCAGACCCCATAAAAAGAAGCAACAGGCAAGAACAGGCCCTTCTACCCCTTGACTCATGTGGCCCGTGTAAATCTTTTCATTGTTGTTTTTTTGTTTATTTGAGGCAGAGTCTCACTACATAGGCCTACCTGGCATGAAATTCTCCATGTAGACCAGGCTGGACTACAACTCAAGAGCTCTTCCTGCCTCTGCCTCTGACTGCTGAGATTAAAGGTGTGCTACCACGCCAGCCCTCCTGGGCCAAGCGTGACAAATGTTCTTCCCTAATCTGTACTGCGGCTTTGCTTTGAATGACAGATTCTTGTTCTTTGCAAATCTGTGTGTGCTTTTCTGTTTAGTTTTTATTTACGTACATGTGCATGCATGCGGAGGTGCCCATGGAGGCCAGAAGAGGGCACCAGAGCCCCTAGAACTGGAGTTACAGAAAATGTGAGCTGCCGGATGTGGCTTCTGGGAACGGAACTCAAGTCCTCTGGAAGAAAGGCAAGTGCTCTAACTACTGAACCATCTCTGCAGTCACATTACAAAAATGTGTACATGTTTGTGTGCAACTGTGTGCTTATGGAGTCAGACAACAACTTTTAGAAGTCTCTTTTTCCTTCCACCATTTGGGTTCTGGGGCTCAAACCCAGGCCAGTAGGATTGGCAGCAAATGTCTCTACTTACTGAGCCAGACATTCATTCCTAAACAAGATGCTAAGAATACAGAAACAGGGGTCAGCAAGATAGCTCGGGGGATAAAGACACTTGCCAACAAGACTGACCACCTGAATTTGATCCCTAAGACAAATGTGGTAGGCGAGAACTGAGTCTCTCAGGTTGTTCCATCTCCTCACATGAGTGCTGGGGCAAAGTCACACTCACATACACACCAATATTAAGAAAAACTGAGAAAAAAGAGAAAGATGGCAGAAAGCAGTCAGTCCAGAACCGACCACAGCAGCGGCACTACTATCGAAAGATCTAAGCTCTTAGAAACACAGGCTGAGGTGTGCACAATGCTTGTCCAGGTTGCACAAAGCTCTGGATTTGCTCCCCAGCACTGTAGAAACTAGGCACAGTGGCAGACAGACATCTGTAATCTCAGTACTTTGGAGGTGAGGCAGGAGGATCAAAACTTTAAAACTTCAGGGTCATCCTCAGCTACACAACATGACCCTGTATTCAAAACAAAGCAAGTTGCAGAGCAAGGGTGGGGCTGAAGGGTGGTAAGCAGACAGGCAGGAGGGGAAGCAGCGTGAGGTCATCCTGGGCCGCAGAGCCAGCTCAAACCCAGCCTGGGCTTCCTAAGGATTACAGGCATGCCATTACTTAAGACTGTCTTAGGTGAAAATGGACAACAGACAATACTTGTCAGCCCGAGGGAGTCTGCAAGTCTTCTGTGCCTGTGGGCTGCTCTGGGGGGCAAGCTTAGACATGATGGCTAGCAAGCTGTCTCATGATGTAACAGGATGGTCTGCCTCGCCCCAGGCTGTCTCATGATGTAACAGGATGGTCTGCCTCGCCCCAGGCCCAAAGCTTCAGATCAGGCAGCTGTGATGGAGTTTGTAACCTCAGCACTTGGGAGGCTATGGAAGAAGGAGCCTGAGTCTGAGGTCAACCTGGGATATACAGGGAAATCCTATCTAAAAAAGGACTAGAGTCAGCTCTGGCCTGAGACTGAGACAGGGTAAGTCTCTTCTTAGAAAGCTGTTTCCTCAGGGATCCTCACAGCAACAAATAAGCCCTTGGCTCTACCATAGAACTGGAAATAGATATGTAAAAATAAACATTAAAATCTGTTTGCTAACTAGGCCTAATTCCTGTCAACTTTTGGTGTACTTATGGAGCCTGAGCCATAGATACATGCAGCAGAGTCTCATTGTGCAGCCCTGGCTGGCCTGGAACGTGCTACGGACAGTAAGCTGGCCTCAAGCTCAGAGATGAGTGTCTTGCCTCTGAGTGACAGGACTGATGGTGTGTGGTACCATACACAGCCAGCCACAGGTTGTTTGTACAGCCCAAGGCTAACATGAGGAATCTCTTTCCAGAACTCTCCGTCCTATTCACTGAGGCAAGGCATCTCAGCTGAATCCAGAGTCCCCAGGCAGCTATTCCAGCCAGCTAGTTTCCACAGCGGTCCGTCTCTACCCTCTGCACACTAGAGGCTGCTATGCCCACCTAGTATGTATGTGGATGATAGAGATTCGCTCGTACTCTTGGGCTATTATCCACCAGGTCTTCTGCCTTGTCCCTGGAGAATGTGTTTGGATGTTGTTTTTGTGAGACAGGCTGTTGCTCTGGGCTCCAAGCTCGCCTCATGCAGGGTCTTCCTAACACTTCTGTACTGGACTGCAGGCACGAGTCACCACACTGGCCTGGTTGGCCCCGATTAGATACACTAATAACCTTGGCCCACTCACACAGATCCCGCCTTACGTAGCAGAGTTAGCCACTGGATGTGAATGCTCACCTCTGAGAGGTGACGTGAGCATACAGTGAGGAGACAGCAGAGCTGTCCTGTGTCGTCTTAGCAAATACACACTTCCAGCTCCAAAGACACATCCAAGTTTACATGGGCCTGGGACAAATTCCTCACCTGAGCAATACGATGTGGAGTTATATATAGTAAATTACAAGGAAGGGGCTGAGCCCACAGTGCTGGCTTTGAGAAAAGGAAAATGAACCCTGTTCCTAGGGCTGAAGACACCTGCCTTTGCTTCTCCTTCCTGCAGTGCTGTGGCTTGAACTCAGGGTCTCTGCGCTGGGCAAGCCCCCGCCACTGAGCTGCAGATCCACTTCAGTCCCTTAGAAGCTCTTTCTTCAACATGAGACAAGAGCTCGCTAAGTTGCTCAGGTTAGTCTTTCAGTTCTCACATCTCACACTGCTGGCCTGATAAATAGAGAACACTTTAATTATAGTCTTTTTCTCCTTTTCTTTTTTCTCTTCTGAGACAGGGCCTCATATAGGCCAGGCTGGCCTCAAACTCAGTCTGTAGCCAAAGCTGACTTTGAACTTCTCCTGTACCCCCCAAGTGATGGCATCACAGGCATGTACCATCGTGCTTACTTAATGCGGTGCTGGGGCTGGAACCAAGGGCTGTGTGCATGCTGTCAAAGGAGCCACACATCCAGCCCCCAGTTAGCTGTTATTTGTCACACAACGGTAACGGGTGTATCAACATCTGACAGTTTGGCTGGGAGGCTTATGGGGGAAGAATTTACAGAGCAGTTCACTAAGACTACCCAGCTAACATTACCATCTGTGCCAACTGTAAAAAGTGACAGTGGGGTTTTACTTACAACTCGGAACTGTTCTAACTTCTGGTTGCCTTTGATAAAGAAAGGGCATTCTTTGTCGCCTGTCCGATGGCCATACCGTTTGCAACGCCAACCTAAAACCACAGAAAAACAATTCTGTAAGATTATATGGTTTCACCTCATTGAGATAATGTTTCAGTAGATTCAAGTTTTTCTTTAGACTCCAATTCTAAAATACACAGGATTAATGGATGAAACCATGAAGGTCCCAGAAAGCAATGGGGGTCAACTATCTGCTTCCTTACACACCTTTGAATCTTGTCACGTTAGGAGTAAATGTTCTATCATCAAATATTATGAAGCAATGCATTGCAAAAGTATCATAAAATGCGAATTTACTCAGTGTACCTCACTACATTTTACAGAAATAGGGTCAGTGGTGGCTCCCAGAACTGCCCCAGTGGCCCACAACCACTGCAGCCCCAGCTCCAGGGGATGCAATGCTCTCCTTTGGCCTCCACGGGCTACTACTGCATGCATGTGGTAAACAGGAACTCACGCAAGCACACACACATACAAATGAAAATAATTTTAAAAGTAGAGTACTCTTTTTATTTGTGGAATGGCTCTGAAACTGAGGGCTAGGAGTTTAGGTTAGTGAGAGAGAACGGCTCAGCTCGCTCAAGGCTCCGGTTAAAATCTCCAGCTGCTCAACAGTAGTATCTTCCTGGGTTGAGTAAACCAGGTACAAAGTGCCACACCCCCGTCCCAGGTACAGCTCGAATTTCTAGACTTAAGTGACACTTGCCTCTGAAGCCCTAGGACTTAAAGGGCATACTTCTATTCCATTTAAAGGCTAGCCTTAAATTCATGGAGATAGCCTGCCTCTCACTTGGAGTGCTTGGATTAAAGGCTTGCAGTATAACTAACCTGACCTTGTTTTAAAAAAATATGCATTTTTAAAAAAATATGTGCATATGTATCTGAGAACGTGTTTGTACACGAGTGCACTGCCCGAAGAGGCCAGATGGTGGTGTGGGGTCAACTGGGGTTGCCCTTAGAGGTGGTTGTGAGCCACTGAACTGTGGCCCTCTGCAAGAGCACTATGCATGCTTAACCGCTGAGCTGCTTCTCCAGCTTGAGCCTGTTTAAGCAAAACATTTTCTTAAAATGTTAGTGCCATTAGAACTACTTCATAACCTGAAAAGCAGAGAAACTGTTTAAACAAGTTCTAATGGTTGTTGTTTTGGTTTTTGTAGCTTTGCCTGTCCTGGAACCATGTAGACCTCTAGAGCTCACGGAGAGCCGCATGGATTAAAGGTGTGCCTCACTCTACCTGGCTAAACGGATTTATAATGAGAAGCAGCAGAAGGCCCAGGGACCTGATATCATAAACACAAATAAATATGTTCCAAGTCGCAGAATCAAGCATACAACTCCAGGCAGTGAATATGGACTCGTCATGTGGTGTGGCAGCCCGAGCTGTGTGACACAGCAAGGATGGGGTCCCAGGTGCCCCACATCTTTTCAGTCCATCTAGATTGGAGGCAAGTCAGGGCTGCCTGGGGACAGAGAGCCTAGTGTCAGCTAGATTTAGGTGTTGACCAAGGAGGTCAGGAAACAAGAGACTGCTGGAAAGGTCACCTGATTTGGCCCACGCCAGCAACTACAGAAAGCATGCTGCAACCTCATGAGCGTGGGGTGTATGACTCACTTCAAGGCCAGACCGCTCCTGCCTTATTCCCTTCAGAGAGTTTGCCACAAACTTGCTGTTTGGGTTAGCCAGTACGCTCTCAGGAGCTGTCTCTACCCGCTGTAGCTTGGGTTCCTGGCATTTCCATCTTTTACATGGGTGTTGGGGATTCTTTAAGGATGACCTCTGAACTGCTTTTATCCTCCTGTGTACCCACCATGTTAACTTACAGAAAGAGACACACCTAAGCCTAGGACTAGGAAATGTGTGGCAGGCCTACCCTGAGTTCCAGGCCAGCAAGTGCTATGGCAAAGGATCCCATCTCAACCTCCCTCCAGCCACCCAGAAGAGCCGGAGGATGAAGGACCAGCAGTACTGGGGGACGGAAACGCCAGGGGCGTGGCTGGACACGGACACATGCGAGTGCAGCTTAGCTTCGCTCAAAATTATTTCTAAATTATTTACATGGAGGGCCCCATGGCTCCAGCTGCATTTATAGCAGAGGATGGCCTTGTCAGGCATCAGTGGGAGGGGAGGCCCCCGGTCCTGGGGAGGCTCGATGCCCCAGTGTAGGGGAATGCCAGGGCAGTGAGTAGGTAGGTGAGTGGGTGAGCACCCTTATAGAAGCAGGGAAAGGAGGATGGGATAGGGGGTTTGCAGAGGCGAAACTGGGAAAGGGGATAACATTTGAAATGTAAATAAAAAAAAAATCAAATAAAAAATTAAAATAAAATAAAAATAAAAATTTTTAAAAATTGAAAAAAATATTTTAAAGTGAAGATAACACACCAGCATGGTGGTGGTGATGACCTGCAAACCCAGCACTCAGGAAGCTGAGGAAACAGGGTTGCTAATTCAAGGCCACTCTGGGCTGTATAAGGAGATGGTATCGCACCACCACCACCACCACCACCACTACCTCCTCCTCCAAAAAAATCAAAGGATGATCCTTGCAATTCCGTGTGGTCCACAGCAGAAGTGAGGATATGAAAGTACTATTAGAAGTGCAGACTCTGAGGAGCCCTCAGCAGTACAAGTGACTAACCTGAATGTGGACATGTTAGCAGGGAAGGGACCCCACAGCTCAGCGGCGGAGGCATACAGGGAGGGACTGTGGCAGAGAGCACAAAGAATCAAAGAGACGGGGTGGGGACGAGGGACTGGGATCTGGATGTACATTTAGCAATTTGAGAAACATTTTTCTTTTCTCTATATATTTCAATATTTTATGTTATTTTGTTTGTACAGGTGTTTGCCTGCATGTATGTCTGGCTATACTTCACATTCATGCCTGGTGCCTAGGGAGGCCAGAAGAGATCACTGGATTCCTGGCACTGGAACTGCAGATGGTTGTAAGCTGCCATGTAGATGCAGAGACTGTAATCCCAGTCCTCTGAAGAGTAGTGTGTTGGTTTGAATGAGAATGGCCCCAGAGACTTGACCTTTGAATACTTGGTCCCCAGTTGATGGAACTGTTTGGGAAGGATTAGGTGAGGTCTCGTTGGAGGTGTGTCTCTGGGGCTGGGCTAAGAGGTTTCAAAAGCCCATGCCACTCCCGCTGGTTCTCAGTCTCCTGCTGTGGATACATGTGGGCTCTCGGCTACATGCTGCCTGCTGCCATGCTCCCCCCATGGTCTCAGAAGCTCACTCTCTGAAGGCAGCCTCAAACTAAACACTTTCTTTTCTATGTCGCCCCATCCATGGTGTTCTGTCATGGCAACAGGAAAGTAAGCAAGACAAACAGCCAGTGCTCTTAACACCTGAGCCATCTCTCTAGGCCCAGAACCACTTTTCTTAACACCAGAGCAAAGGAGAGTATGCAGGTTTGTGTATTTGTGTGTCCCTTTCTTTTTCTGGTCTGCTTTGTAGGACCTGAGATGTCCTACAAACTGGGTAGAAATAGTTTTAAGGAAAAAAAATACAAAAATGTCTTGCCTTCAGAAACGGTCCATCATCATATTCAAATATGAAAAAGAATACATTGCTGGGAGCACCACAGGGCTCTTGACAAGCCAAAAACATGGTGCCAGCGGGAATCCATTTAATGAGGAATATTCACAGAGGTACCCCAAGATGGGTCGGGAGATAAACGTCATTATAACTCTAGTCTTTCTTTTCTTGCTTATGTATTTCTACGAGTGCTTTGCCTGCATTAAGCTTGGTGCCCTCAGGGTCAGAAGAAAGCAGTCTAGCCTCAGCACTGGAATTACAGACTGTTGTGAGCTACCATGGGGATGCTGAGAACCAATCCCAGGTCCTCTGTAAGGGCAAGAACGTGCTTTGAACCACTGAGCCATCTCTACAGCCCGATCTGTTTTTGTTTTTTTTTTAAAAGTAATGAGAAGTTCTAGGCCAGGCTAGGTATGGTACTGAAGTATGGCATATAACCTGTTTGTGCAGAGGAGTGCTGTAGCTTGGATCTGAGTTGTCCCATGGTCCCTGTGTCGAAAGCCTTGTCTGCAGTGTAGTAGTGTAGGATAGAGAATCCTTTAAGATGTGACACTTAGCACTTAGAGGCCAGTTTCAGTCATGGGGACTAAATCCTCATGACTGGGAGAGAATGACTGCCAGGCCAGGAGCGACTGCCCGCCCATCTGCCCATCTCGGTCACTCCCCCAAGTCAGGAGTGACTGCCCGCCCATCTCGGTCACTCCCCCAGGTCAGGAACAACTGCCCGCCCATCTCGGTCACTCCCCCAGGTCAGGAGGAGCAACTGCCCGCCCATCTCGGTCACTCCCCCAGGTCAGGAGGAGCAACTGCCCGCCCATCTCGGTCACTCCCCCAAGTCAGGAGCAACTGCCCCCCCATCTCGGTCACTCCCTATGTGTGCTCCCTTTAGCTTCTCTGTCATGTATGATGCTGGCGGGGAACACAGGCCAGAATGTTCAAGCTGTGCTGTGTAGACCCTGCAGCCATCAGACTGTGGGCCAAATAAAGCCGTTCATTAGTTGCCCACCCCCTGCATCTGGTTTAGTGGAAGACAGACTGCCAGAGACATCACTCAAGCCCCTGCACACTCACACTGCATAACTTTGACCTCTCTCCCCAGTGGCATCCAAAGTCCTTTAGTCGGAGCGTGAGCCAGAAACTCTCTGGCATGTTCATTGCCAGGCACATCTGGGATACAGTCTTCTGGCTTCGTCTCATCCTCCTACAGGAAGATAACAGTGTGTAAACAGGACAAAATCAGAACCAAAAAACCCAGAACCAAAACACCAAAAAACCCAACAAACCGAAACCAAAACAAGACTCTGTCCTTACTTCCTGCTTGCGAAGCTACTGTTGTCTGGCTTCCTCTCACTCTGTGACAAGGCCCCCTAACAGCATCCTCAGAGGCTGCACAAGGCCAACTAACAGCATCCCCAGGGACTGCACAAGGCCCATTAACAGCATCCTCGGGGACTGCAGAGGCAAAGCATCAGCCAGACAACTACACAGAGAAACAGCTCGGCCTCCACTGTAGGAAAGTCACTACGAAGCACAGGCTCCATGCAGGAGCAACCTGTGACCTCCACGCACTAACATAAAATACGTCAAAAAAAGTTTCATTTCTTCCCACAGTTTGTGGATGGAGAAAAGGCAGTCTAGAACACTAGAGATAGACTGTCACATGAGAACAGCTCTAAAAAATGACACCTGGGGAGAAGCAAACTCTTCCCAGGATGCAAGTGGAGTGGAAAGACACCTCAGGAGTCTGTCCTACCTTTCCTCTTAAAGGTCACTTGTATCTCTCTGATGGGAATTTTCACCAGTGTACAACTGTACTTGCTTTCTGGTTATTTAAAACATTTCTTTTACTGAAAGTCTTTTGGCCTTTGCCTGCTTCTGAGTTCCCTCCTTCTGGAATACCCAGATTCTGGTTGCTAGGCTGCAGGGGGTCCTTGCCCTGACCGCTGCAGTGTGTGTCCTCTCAGGCCTCTTCACAGGCTCCCTGAGCTGAGGGTACTCAAGTCTCCAAGCCTAAATGTACTGAGATAGCTGAGTGAGGAAGACAAGAACAGCAGAGCTCCCAGAAGATACTGCACAGAGACAGAAGGGAGTTGTGTTCAGGACTCCTTTCTATTAGTTCCTTGGGACAGGGAAAGACAGCAGATTAAATTTCTAGGAAGGCATAGCCTTTGTGACAAAGTTCAAAATTAGGGTTCACCTGGTGTCTGTATTCATATAAGGCGGTGGCTCTCGACCGTGGGGCAGTGACTCCCTTGGGTTCGAATGACCCTTTCCCAGGAGTCAGCTACGACCACTGGAAAACTCCGATCCCTGATGATCCACAGCAGCGACAAAGCTACAGTTATGAAGCAGCGATGGAAATAAGTTTATGGCTGGAAGTCACAACGTGAGGATGCATTAAAGGGTCACAGCATTGGGAAGGCTGAGAAGAATCACACTGCTTCTCCCACTACATCGCTGAGCTCCCACGTGTATTTAACAGAGTAGCAGGCACACAGCCTCTTACCTTTATAAACCCAGGAGGAGGTTTCTCGTAGCTAGAAAATGAAACACAGAAAGTCATCTTCATCAAACAGGTCAACAGAAAACAATGCATCTACACAGGGCAAGGCAGAGGCTTGCTGCAGATTAGAACCAACCTCCTCAGAGGCTTCCTGCACCCCCAGCTGTGGCAGACACTACCGCAGCCCCACGGCATCCACGGTATGCACTCCGGACTCACGAGGTCTGTCTTTGGGGCAAGTGGCAGCACGGGGAGGGGTGATGCTCAAACACCAACACCCAGGCACCCCAAGACTCCTATGAGCTCCACAGAGTGAACAGGACACTTCAGTCTAGGCCTCTCCTCTCTAAACCCCCAGGAAGTGCTCCTGGCTGGAAGGCCGGAAGGGGCAGAAGAGCACAAGGAGGTATGTTTTCTTTGCTCTGACTCTTGTATGCAGGGCCTCAGGGTCTTCAGATCTCCCTTTCTGCTCTGAAATGTAGGGGAAATAACTTGGTAGGGGATGGCATAGGTCGCTTTCTGTTGTTGCCATCTACACCACAACCAAATGCAACTTGGAGAGAGAGGAAAGGGTTTATGTCAGTGTATAGGTTAGTTAGGTTATCACTGACTGAAGCAGAGACCATGGCTTGTTCTCTACGGCTTGCTCAGACTGCTTTCTTATACAACCAGTGTCCAAGGGTAGCCCTGCCTGCAGTGGGTTAGGCCTTCCCACATTCATTCCTAATCAAAAAAAAGTCCCTAGACTTTCTACAGGCCAATTTGATGGTGAGAATTCCTCAGTTGAGGTTCTGTTTTCCCAGGTGACTCTAGTTTGTGTCAAGTTGACAAAACTAACCGGTATAAGGATGGATTACAAATGTCATGAATCCAGAACCTTGAAAGGTCAGAGCAAGTCACATCCCCTGAAGGTTGCATAGTAAATGGCTGGGTGGGATCAAAATTAGCTTCTTAGACTTGGTATATAGTACCTTTTCCAAAGCAGGTATTTAAGACATTTTCAAGGGGAAGGTATACTGTGACACAAGACTAACCCAGCAAAGCCAATAGAAACCTGGGCCATTTGGCTGGATGGCATAGTCCATCAACTGCCATTCACTGCCAATACCAACAAAGTCTCAAGCGTCAGGAATGAAGGGAACTTCTAGTAAAGTATGCAAGTCCCCAAACCCATCGCTGAGCCGCAAGGGCTAGACAAACAGCACGTGGCAACTATATCAGGGCCCAGGGCATGGATCGGATGTATCTCAACACTGTAAGGGAATGTGATACAGTTACAGATTTTGAAACACATTGTGAAATTTGTTATTATTAGCAAAAAGTGTTCCATAAAAATGTATTGTATAGGTGTTTTTGCAAGTTTAAAGTAAGATGATCAGTATTTATTACAAGGACAAATAAATTCATACATTCAAAAAAACACTACACCTCAAAGTATTATTCAAGTGCTAAGTAAAAAAGATTAAGAGAGTAAAATAAATTTGTTCCCACTGTGGCAGTTAACAGAACCTAGGCTGGCTGAGTGTGGTGCCTACCCTCGGCACTCGGGAGGCAGAGGTAGTTGGATCTCTGAGCTCTAGACCAATCAGGGCTACATGGTGAGAGCCTGCCTCAAAAAAGCAAAAGGGAAAGAAATGTGGGACTGGAGGCCTAAGAGGTGGGCACCTCAGCGGAAGACCGTTAGCCTGTTATGCAAAAGGCTTAGATCCCCAGTACCAGGAACAAAGCAACAACTCTCCACCCCAAACATCAAGCCTGCACTTGGATGGAGGTGTGGTTTGGTGGAATAACCTGTGCCCGGGTTCTTTAGCTGTAGACCGAATTTCCAGAACAACTGTTAAAAAGGAAAAATATACAAACTGCTTTTTTAAAAAAAGACATATACAT
This sequence comes from Uromys caudimaculatus, assembly GCA_028551405.1. NCBI lineage: Eukaryota > Metazoa > Chordata > Mammalia > Rodentia > Muridae > Uromys > Uromys caudimaculatus. The sequence continues at coordinate 92,201,125 of CM052706.1, read as the reverse complement.
AACTAGTGATTTTGTTATTGTTTGAGACAAGGCCTTATTCTATAGCCTAGGCTGGGCTTGAAGTCATGCCAATCTTTCGGCCTCAGTCTCCTGAGTGCTGAACTCCATACAGGTGTAGTATACAGAATTAACTTCTGTAGTTAGTTCTTAAGATTTAAAAACAGCAGTTAAGATCTATTTTGTACCCTGAGGTCTTACTGTGATATCACTAAGCATATACCAAGTTGTTCTGAGGAGTAAAACAGCCAGACTAGGTAGGAAGGAAAACCATCTGAAATGGACTCAGAACTCGTTCATAAATACATGGATGGATGTTTTCTGAGGCAGAGTCTCTCTCCATACACCAAGCTGGTTTCACAGTCGCCATTGTCCTACCTCAGCCTTCTGAGTGCTGGATTATATATAGTCAGAAGTCTTTGGAGAAACTCATTCATCTTTACTCTGTGAAGTATTTTAAATTACTTTTCAAAAATTAGCATGTCTGAGTGTTTTGTCCCCATGTATGTCTGTGCACTACATGTATGCCTGGTGCCTGCAGAGGTCAGAGTGGGGCATCAGCTCTGGCACAGATGGCTGTGAGCTGCTATGTGGGTGCTGGAAACTGGACCAGAGACCTCTGCAAGAGCTGCACTATCTCTGTAGCCTCACTTTTAAGTTATCGCAGAGACAAGATGCCCGTTAGGTAGCTCACGAGAACCCTGAAGGATGGGCAGCAGGCGCCTTCAGTAGTCTAAGGTCAAAGAGAGAGAAGAGAGAGAGAAGCGGTGTGGAGACAGCGGAGACCTGAGGGGGCGCATCAGGATGAGCAGAGGAGTTCATCTGTAGGAGCCCGCTATGTGCTTCACACCCATCATGGCTGACTGCCCACAGATACACCTGCCTTTCTCCCAGAGCGTTTAAAACGAAAGTTAGAAAATAAAGCCAAGATACCTGGAGTCCAAACAACAATCCTGATTTCAACAAATGTGGGGAACGGAAAGAACTTAAGAGACTTTGGGTAGAAGACGCCAAGGTCTTCAGAAGGTAGTATGGGCACCAGCGGCTTTGGCTTTCCCTCCTCACATCCAGGAAACTGCCTGTCCTACCCTTCAGCTTGGTTCTAAGTCTGGTTCATTCTACCCCAGATTACTGGCAGCCAAACACACCGTCAACTTCAGGCAGAGGACAGAAGATGCTTGCAGAGAACTTTGAAAACTTAGAAAGGTCTCTCCTTGGACTGGGAAGATGGCTCAGCAGTTAAGAGCACTGACTGCTCTTCCAGAGGTCCTGAGTTCAATTCCCAGCAACCAAACGGTGGCTCACAACCATCTTTAATAGGATCTGATACCTTCTTCTGGTATGTCTGAAGACAGCGGCAGTGTACTTACAAACAAAAAAGAAGAAGAAGAAAGAAAGAAAGAAAGAAAGAAAGAAAGAAAGAAAGAAAGAAAGAAGGGCCTCTCCTTGCTGACACTAGGCAGTTTCTTGATAAAAATAACACCAAGCAGCCCGACCCTCCTATGTTGAAGCTGCCAGTCAACAAATGAAAGCTGGGCATAGGGACGATGACTTTAACTCCAGTACTCAGGAGCCAGGTGGATCTCTGGGTTTGAGGCCAGTCAGGGCTACATAGAGACCAGATCTCAAAACAAACAAACAAACAAACAAACAAAAAAAAAATCACATGAGCATATTCTCTCCTCTCTCACTTTAAAAGTTTTATTTTATTCCATTTTAAAGATAAGTTCTCATTGTATTTTCAAAGGTAGCCTAGAGCTCACTATGTAGCACTGGCTAACCTTGAACTCAACACAATCATCCTATTTCAGCCTTCCTAGTGTACGATACCATGGCTAATATTACAGTGTTTCATTAGCAAACGTAAGTTGAAAGTCGAGAATATTCAGACAACAAAGACAGATGAAAAGGCAAAACCACAGGCTGGTAAATAGCTCAGTCAGTACAGTGCATGTTTTGTGGGCACAAGGACCTGAGTTAAATTCCCAAAAACCTATATAAAAGAAAATGAAAGCTGGACATGCTGGCACACACTTAAAACCCCAGAGCTGGAATGAACTCACAAGCAGACCCCTTGGGCTACACTAGTTAGTCTACCCTGCCTAGTGAGTTCTAGGCCAGTGACAGACCCCATCATTACATCACCCGAGGAATGACATCAAAGCCCTCCTCATGTAGGTGTACACACACACACAGACACACACACACACACACACACACACACAATGTTAATTTTATACTCCTTTTTATTTTAAAATTAGCATATGAAGTATTAGATATTGTATTAGTCAGAGGGTTGTAAGCATTTAGTATTACCTTAGTACTGTGTTAGAGCATTTTATTATATTACATTTTTATATATTTACTTATTGATTTATTTAGTGTGCACGTATGTATGAGCACACATATGTGTAGAGGCAAGTGTGTAGAGGTTAGAGGTCAGGAGTTGGTTTTTGCCTTCTACCATGTAGGTCCTGGGTATTGAACCCTGGTTATCCAGGCTTGGCAGCAGGGCTTTTCCATCTTCCTGGCCCAGAATACTTGATTTTAATAATCACGGCCAAAGTTGCTGCCTTGAGTTTCATAAAGAATTGTTCCGTGGGGCTGGAGAGATGGCTCAGTGGTTAAGAGCACTTGCTGCTCTTGCAGAGGACCCAAGTTTGGTTCCCAGCACCCACATGGCTGCTCACAACTGTAAGTCCAGTTCCAAGGGATTCAATGCTGTCTTCTGGCTTCATCTGGCACCAATTATGCAAGTGGGGCAAATACATATATGCAGTCAATATATTCATAATAAATAGATCTTTTTATAAATGTTTAAATGGGGCTGGAGAGATGGCTCGTTGGTCAAAAGCACTGACTACTCTTCCAGAGGTCCAGAGTTCAATTCCCAACAACCACATGGTGGCTCACAACCATCTGTAATGGGATCTGATGCCCTCTTCTGGGGTGTCTGAAATGGCCCTAAACATACTCCTACTATTATAGTATATTCTATGTACTTATGCATAGTGACAGTGGTGTCAAAGCTTCAACAATTATAAAATCAGAATATAAAGTGACTCTGAAATGTTGAAGATGTCCCACATCCTTCAGCATTCAGATATCCAGCCAAGATTAAATTGTGTAAAAATAAACAAGTAGCCGGGCAGTGGTAGCGCACGCCTTTAGTCCCAGCACTTGGGAGGCAGAGGCAGGTGGATTTCTGAGTTCGAGGCCAGCTTGGTCTACAGAGTGAGTTCCAGGATAGCCAGGGCTACACAGAGAAACCCTGTCTCAAAAAAACAAAAAACAAACAAAACAAAACAAAACAAGTAATCTATCTCATTAGTATTCAGATTTGCTTTTGCCTTTAATGTATGGTAAAATTACATGTATAAGAAAGAACTGTTTTAAACACATTTCCTTATGGCTTACTATCAGTAAATGTTTGACTTTTATCCCTTATTTTATATACCCATACACCCACAGTAGTGTGAAAATCTCATAGGTGAAGGAGGTCACCCTGTAGAGAAATTTTAAGAGGCCCTGCTCTAGTCTAAGGTGGGAGGCTCATGAAACCTTGTCTTAGAAACAAATAAGATACAGGGGGTTGTGGGGGATATAAGAGGGAAAGCTCACACTGAAATACCATCACTGAAAAAAGAAAATAACATACAAACAATGTGCCAGTGATGTGTCAAGCATAAATAAAAGCATCAAGTCTGAAAACAAGGTGGAGGGCATGTAAGGTAATACACACACACACACTCTGCGGAGAGACTTGTCTGCATAACACACACAGGGACACTTGTCTGCATTTTATCTGCATAACACACATACACACACACACACACACAGGGAGACTTGTCTGTATAACTAACACACACACACACACACACACAGAGAGAGAGAGAGAGAGAGAGAGAGAGAGAGAGAGAGAGAGAGAGACAGACAGACAGACAGACAGACTTGTTTGCCTCCCAAACCTCTCCTCCCTGGTTCTGACTTTTATCCCGGTTTAGTCTGTGGATCGGAGGCCCGCCACTTTCCCTCACCTACACGCGACTCTACAGTACAAGCGTCGCAGGTCATCGGGCTCCACCCTCAGTCCCGGCTGCGGGGTCTGCTGCCTTCCCGCGCGTCTCCCGCAGTTTCCACCCTGAGCTTCCCGCCGGTGCCATCGGTGCTAGAGGACCGGAGGCTGGCGTGGCACGACGCCTAGGGGCCGCGGGACTCCGAGCTCCGCTTCCGGACGCGGCGACTGCCATCGGGGAGAGTGGCCGGCCTCCCTCCCGCGTCCTTCCGCCGCCCTCGCGCCGAGGGAGCCGGGGACTCGCCAGGCCGCGACGCCCACCCGTCGGCTGCGGCCCGCACCGCCCGCACCCAGCCCCGCCGACTCACAAGGACTCCAGGTGCTTGAGCTGCTGCAGCTGCTGCGCGTCGTGCCGCCGCCGTTTCTGCTCCCGCCGCCGCTGCAGCTCGTGCTCCGGCGGCTCCCGCGGTCGCCGAGACCCGGCCCCGGACGACATCGCGACCCGAGGCGGGCTTAGGAGGTGGAAAGACACTTCTTCCTCCCCGCAGCGCAAGCCCACCAACGTCCCACAGGCCCGAGCCGCAAAGTTCCAGCCGGGAACGCGGAGCCAGGCCCCGGCGGCCCCCGAGGCCTGCGGGAACCTAAGCGGAGAGGGGCGGGGCGAGGGCGGGCGGGGCGCGGGGCGGGCGGGCGAGGGCGGGGCGAGGGCGGGAGGGGCGTGGGGCGGGCGGGGCCTGAGGGCTTTCAGGAGCGCCAAGTCGCCTGCAGGCCACACCCACTTCTGGGGTTCATTGCTTTTTATTTTTTATTTTTTATTTTATTTATGTATTTATGTATTTATTTATGTATTTATTTATTTTTATTGGTTTTTTCGAGACAGGGTTTCTCTGAGTAGCCCTGGCTGTCCTGGAACTCACTCTATAGACCAGGCTAGCCTCAAACTCAGAAACCCGCCTGCCTCTGCCTCCCAAGTGCTGGGATTAAAGGCGTGCGCCACCACTGCCTGGCTTTTTTTTTTTTTTTTTTTTTTTTTTTTTTAATATTGTTAAGGTTTTAAGTATTTGTTGGTGGGCGAGGTGTCAAAGGTCTTTAATCTCAGCACTCAGGAGGCAGAAACAGACAGACCTGTGAGTATGAGGCCAGCCTAGTCCAGTCAGGGAGACCCAATCACAAAGGAAAAAGAGAAAAGATTTTAATTCCATGTACATATTTGGGGTGGTGGTGCAGGGGTGGAGTTTGGTAGTTGCCCAGAGTCTAGAAGAGGACAATGGTTTTCTAGAACTGCGGGCCATATGGTCCACCCTATGCTGGGAACCGAAATCTAGTCCTCTGCCAAAGCAGTATGGCCTCTAAACTAAAAAGCCTTTCTGCTGCTCTTGAGATCCTTGCCGTTTACTTGTTGCCTACGGATTCATCCGTTCGGGGAAGAAAACAACTTCCCCTATAAAACCTTCTGTTTCCCAGATTATGCGAATTCGTAGTGAAAACACAGACAAATATACACATATAATTTTTACCAAGAGTTTTGGTGCTGCAAATAAAAAATAAAAGCAGACACACAGTGTCCTGCAGAGGAGCACCCTTGTTTAAACCTTGCTCTTCCTCCTTTGCTCCTATAAGCAGTGTCTCAGGCCGGAAGCTCCTCTCTGAGGGTTCTAAGTTAAGTATGTACAATCATTCAAAGGCGAGCAAAGAGGAACGACAGAGGAAAAAAAAGCAAGAAAGTCATTAGGCTGGCATTTTGGTACTCAGCAGAGGCAGGCAGATCTCTATGAGTTCAGTCCGGTCTATGCGGCTAATTCTAAGCCCGCCAGCGTTACATAATGAGAGCCTGTCTCCGAGTGGGGGAGGGGCAATGGAAGGATATTAATAATCACTGTGGCCCCACTGAGAAATTAGAGGTCAAGTTTCGAAGCCCGTTTCCAGGCAACTGATATGAACTTTTAGGTTGTAAGGAGGGGAAGATTTGAGGTGTGTGTGGGGGTTAGTTACCAACAATTAAGTCTTGGTCAAACCTTATTATGGTTGGTTATTTCAATCCTTGAGGGGACAATCTGCTTCCCATGAGATGACTGCTCCACTGTGATGGCGTGGGAATTGGGAGACAGCTTCGTGGGTGATCTCATTTGGAGTGGTCTGTTTGGGAGTCCCTCACTGTTCCTGGACACTATCGCTGACGGTTGGAGACTTCCGGGTGCCCTTTCTCAGGTCTGGAATAGGACACTTGTAAAATCGGACAGTAAAATACCGTAGCTACTTTGTGCCTTAAATACTGAAGAGGGAACAGATAGACTGGATAAATTTAGGGCTAATCAACCTCATGTCTCCTGTTTTTAGGTAAAAACTTAGGGTCTGAGGCATGCTATGTTACCATTCAATAAGTATCCCAACTTAAAATAAAAGTAAATTTAAAATATCTTGGAGCTGAGAGGTAGCTCAGCAGTCAAGAGGGCATTCTATTCCTGCAATGGCCTGGACTTGGTTCCCAGCACCCACACAGCAGCTCACCGCTGTCTGTAATTCTAGTTCCAGGAGACCCAGTGCCCTTTTCTGGTCTCCAAGGACACTGCACACCTGTATATACATTTAGGAAAAATACTCATCCATATAAAATAAAGATAAAGCCTTTGTAAAAATGTCGATTACTTAAAAGTCATGAGTTGGAAATTTATTTCTTAAATATAGATAGTATTGGATATGCAGCCTAATGGTAGAGTACCTACCTTAGAATGTACAATCCCTGTGTTAAACTCTCAGCACCACAAAAATAATAAAAATTATGTTCTCTTGGTCGGGCACGGTGATGCATGCTGGTAACCATAGCACTAGGGAAGCAGACACAGGAAGATCATTGCAAGTTCAGGACCAGTTTGGTCTACATAGCAAGTCCCAGAGTAGCCAGGGCTACATACTGACAACTTATCTCAAAAACAACAACCAACCAACCACGAAACCAAGTAATGGGCTAATACACTGAGGCTATGAGCAGATAACAGTTAAAGTGATTTGTCTTAGAACTAGAAAAATCAGGATCACTCTTAAACACTAAGCCAGGGGGTTAGCACAATGCGTAAAGGTTCTTGCTGCCATATCCGACCAAAATTTGATCCCCAGGGCCTACAGACCAATATGGCGGAAGGGAGACCTGGCTGCCCCAAGTTGCCCTCTGACCTTTACGTGTGTGCTCCCACCCATACGTGTGTACACATACACACACGGAATAAATATGTGTTTAATAAATAATCTTTAAAAAGAAAGCACTAATCTAGGAAAGACTGCTTTCTGGAAGCCAATCTAGTCACCCACAGAAACTGCCTAGGCCAGCCATGTCAAGTGCTTTGTAAGACACTCCAATTTAGTCAGCAAATGTAGTGTCTAGAAGATATTCTTACCAGTGGGAAAGTCTTTCTTGTTAGTATTTTATTTCGTTTCTGTTTTTGAGACAAGTTCCCACATAGAGGATGACTTTGAACTCCTTACCCTCCTGCCTCCACTCCCCACAGGATGGGATGGCAGATGTGCCCCAACAGGTATCCATCAAAGAGAGAATTTGGAAAGAGACAAAAATTGGAAGCCAGCTCCAGGGCAAAACGTGTACACTCACTGGGTGAGCATGACTCCTAGGGAAGCCCCATTATGGGAATTAGATAGGGGGTTTTATGGGTAAACTTTAATGAGGCTACTCCTAAGGCAGGAAGGAGGAAGCTCCAGAAGTAAAGGTGAATTTGCCTGCAATTGTCTATTTCCTTTCTGTGCCCTGACATGGGGTGCCGTGACACAGCACCAGAGAGGCGGGAGGCATGCACAATGATCTAGACACCATTGTAAAGCAAGAGACAATCCACAGTCACGCTGGTCAGCCGCAGAGATCTCAGCTGGCTCCGGATGCAAACCAGCTCTGAGGTGGCACTGTCTGAGCCGCTGTACGGTTTGCATGCTTTTAATGCATCTACCTGACCTACGTCAGTGATTCAGAGGAAAGGAAAATGTAGTTTATTCCAGAAATTCCACAAAGACAGGGAAGTGGTAAGGATCTGTTATGGGTGTAGAATGAGGAAGACAAGTACAGTGGTTTATAAATAAATCTGGATGAAGAGGAAAGGGAAACCAGTTTCCCACAGCGTCTAGCGGCTGCTCAGGTCTGGGAAGGAGTGTTTGGGGAAAGAATTAAACTTGGGTGGATTTGCTTGCATATGTAAGGTGTTTCTTTTTAATCTGTTTATTTTTTTTAAAGTGTGGGCATGTGTGGTACACCTCTGTGTATGGGTGCCTGAGAGGCCAGAAGAGGTATCAGTCCCAGGGAGTTGGAGTTTTAGTGTGAGCTGCCCAATGTGGGTGCTGAGAACAGAAGTTAGGGCCTGTGTATTAGTAATACACACTTTTATCCACTGGACTGCCTCTCTCTATTGTTATTTTGAGATGGGCTAACATACTTACTATGTAGCCAAGGATGACTTTGAACTTCTGCTCCTCTGATTTCTATCTCCCATGTGCTGATACTATAGGCATAAGTCGTCATGTTTGGCCTATGCAGGGCTGGGGATTGAACCCAGGGCCTCCTGCACGCTATATAAAGGCTCTACCGATTGAGCTATGTCTCTAGCCCAGGAAGTATGTTTTCAGACTAGCTAAGTTCATTGTCATCCAGCAAAATTTGGGGGGAATATTTCATACTTGGTCCTGACAATGAGGAAAATATGTTTTGTGTAGAACTGAACATCAGAGCCACGGAAAGGTATGTTCCCTATTATAAATTAAAAGTTGGCATTGTGCTTCTTAGCTTAGCTCGCTGCAGTTGTTGTGGAAGAGGCATTATGGTTGAGCATGGTTACAATACTATCGAAAATGTAACTTTGTATTAAATGTATTAAAATGTGACTTTGTTAAGTAAATTTGTTGTGTCCCACTATTTGTGTTTTCTCATGGGGGTCCCAGCAATGAACCTCTCAACAGTGAAGAAAGATGTTATTCTCTTTCCCCTACAGTAAAAAGAGAGAGGAAGAGGAGGGAGGGAAAGAGGAAGACAGAGAAACTAATGGGTCTGGAGAGATGACTCCGGAGGACCCAAGTTCTATTCCCAGCACTCACATCTAACAGCTCACAACCACCTGTAACTCCATCTCCAGAGGGTCTGCAGGTACAAACACACGCAGCACATAAATTTAAAAAAAATTCTTGGAAGGAAGGACATTGATACTTCCAGAGATTGAAACAATTTTTTTTTTTTTTTTTTTTTTTGAGACAGGGTTTCTCTGTGTAGCCCTGGCTGTCCTGGAACTCACTCTGTAGACCAGGCTGGCCTCGAACTCAGAAATCCACCTGCCTCTGCCTCCCAAGTGCTGGGATTAAAGGCGTGTGCCAGATTGAAACATTTTATACAAAGATATTCATCGCAATAATATTTACAAATTTGCAGTATCTGGCCACTGATTTAAGAAAATATGACTGGACATAGTGGTTCATACCCACAATTCCAGCACTTGGGAGGCTGATGTAAGAGGAGGGAGAGTGTGAGAGCAGCCTGGGCTGTATGACAGGATGTAGAGCCAGGGGAAAGAGGCAGAGGTAGCTCAGTTGGTGACATGCCTGCCACATAATCATAAGGACCTATGTAAAGAGGCAGGTTTGGTGATGTGCACTTGTATTGCTATGGAGGCCATGACAGACAGATCCCTGGGGCTCGCTGGCCAGCCAGCTCAGCCTAACTGCAGACCTGGGTGCTAGTGAGAGACCTTGTCTCAGAAAATAAGGTGGATGCCCACTTGAGGGTGTACAGGAACACACACATGTAATTGTGTGTGCAAATGTACACACCACTCCCTCCACACAAAAGAAAGAATAAAAATAAGTGGCGTGTGTGTGTGTGTGTGTGTGTGTGTGTGTGTGTGTTTGTGGGTGGGTGGGTGCATGTGTATGTGTGTTTAGGTGCTCATGCCCATGCTTGTGTGTGCTCATGCAGGCCTGTGTGAAGGCCAGAGGTCAATGTTAGGTGTCTTCCCGTATTATTCTCCACCTTTTCTTTTTGAGGCAGGATCTCTCTTTGAACCTGAAGCTCACCCATTGCCCAGGCTGGTGACCAGCAAGCTTCCACAATCCTCAGACCCCAGTGTTGGAGTTCTAGGTGTGCACTGGCCGTCCCTGACCCCAGCTTTTCCATGGGTGCTAGGGATCTGGAGTCAGGTCACGTTTGTGCCATCTCTCCATGCTTTCTGTGTCTACATGAATGGAACACACGTTAGGCACTTGTTTTAAAGGGCATGGCAGGAAGTAGGCAGCAGGGATGGATGTGACTTCTTTTTTTAAGTTAAGGGTTAAAGACTGCCTTGGAACTCATTATGTAGCCAAGGATGGCCTTGAATCCCTGATCCTCCTGCCTCTGCCTTTCAAGTGCCAAGATACAGGCTTTAGCCACCATGTCATCCCTGAAGTTTTAAAAATCCCTGCACATTGGTTAATTTGACGCCCATCCTGGGGTAGGACCAAGTGTGCTGTGCGTGGTTAGAGGATACACTTAGACTCATCTCCACGAAGAGTTTCAGGAGTCCAGATGCTGAGGAGCTCAGGGTCAGAGCTTTGCGGTAAAGAGACGGCTGATTTGGTAACATCTCCCAGGTTACTCCTGTATTGGTTGAAAGTTCAATGAGATCTGCTGTGTGGACGAGAGTTTTATAAGTGATAGGACAAACGTGATTTTGTTTGCATGGAATTTATGTTTAAAAAGTACATTATTATTTTTATGGTAAAAGCTTACACATTGATCTTAAAGTTAGGGGTGGGGCAAGGAGAGAAGATAAAAGGAGGGAGGGAGAGAGGGAGAAGGGGAGAGAGGTGGAAGATGGCCCAAATGTTTTGAAACCTCAAAGTCCACCCCCCAGTTACATACCTTCTCCAATTCTCCAATAAGATTACACCTTCTAATCCTTCCCAAACAGCTGTACTAACTGGGAGTCAACTATAAATATATGAGTCTATTGGGGGGGGCATTATTCTCATTCAAACTGGCTACACAGAGAGTCAGTAGCTGGCATAGAAATTGCCTATCTCAAAACAAAATGAGTGAAACCCAAATGGCCCAGATGTTGACATTTCAATTATCAGCTGATTTAGAGATATTCTAGCAAGCCTTCCCAGAGGAAGGGGTGCATTAACAGAAAAAGCTAGCTGGGATGACTGACACAGAGACCAAGGGCAGCCTCTCAAGAGGTGGAACACTTTGAAGAGTATGTGAGAGACAAGGAGAGCCAGTGAGGCCCCGGGCCAAAGGAAACAAGGTCTTAGGATGAGGCTGGAGCAGAAGGGACGAGGTCGTCGGGGGTTTGGCAGACGTTGTAAGGATCTGAAACTCAAAAGTAGGTACACAGAGGAAACAGAGGCCAGTGAGGAGAGCCAGGACCAGGCCTGGGTTTTAACAGAGCTCTCTGATAACCAAGTGTTAGCACACTGTGTGGATGGTACATGTTCTGTAGTCGCCTACATGACAATTCATCCCACAGATACTTACTGGGACTGCTAAAGGCTATATTTGTGTTTCTCAGACTGTAGGTTGAGAGTCACTTGAGGACTGTGAAATCGAATTAGGGAATTTCCAGAAATGCTTTTATCTATTTTATTTTTATTTATCTTATTTATTTACTTATTGGGGCAAGGTGTCCCATGATGGAGGTCACATGTGTGGTTGTCGGAAGACAACTTATGGCAGTTGAATTTTGCCTTCTTCCACATATGTCTCACTTGAGATTGAACTGAGGTCATTATGATGGTTTGTATATGCTTGGCCCAGGGTGTGGCACTATTAGAAGGTGTGGCCCTGTTGGAGTAGGTGTGTCACTGTGGGTGTGGGCTTTAAGACCTTCATCCTAGCTGCCTGGAAATCAGTCTTCCACTAGCAGTCTTCAGATGAAGATGTAGAACTCTCAGCTCCTCCTGCACCAGGCCTGCCTGGATGCTGCTATGCTCTTGCCTTGATAATAATGGACTGAATCTCTGAACCTGTAAGCCAGCCCCAATTAAATGTTGTCCTTACAAGACTTGCCTTGGTCATGGTGTCTGTTCACAGCAGTAAAACCCTAACTAAGACAGTCATCAAGCTTGGTTGGTTCTTATTCAAAATTCACAGATGCTTAAAATAAAAATAATTGAAAAATACATTGTACAAAATTCTCAAAGAATTAATAAAAACATATTTGAAAAAAAGAATAATAAATGGCCACGAAAGAGCTGAATCTTAGCAAAGACAAAGCTAGACTAGACACTTTCATCCAAAGCAAGCAAAAGAAAGAGAGACCAAAATTATTTGACAGTAGAGATAAAAATAGGATGCCACGTGGTTCTAGTGAAATTCGGGATCATCACTGAACATGTTTAAAACTTGGATTCCAAATTAGAAAATAGCAAAGAAAAGGATGCCTCTCTAGAGGCACGCGCCCAAAGTTCCACCAGGAGGGCGTACACAGCCTAAGCAGACCTGTGCAACAGGCAATGGCCGGGAGGAGGGTCAGTATCAGAATCAAACAAACTAGAGGAACTCACTCTGTCGTCCTATTAGATGCTAGAAATTAACACCAATTCAGCTCAAATTTTCCATAAAACAGGTGGCTGGAGAGATGTCTCAGTGGTTAGCAACAAATAAAGCTCTTCTGTGAGATCTGGGCTCCATTCTCAGCATGGACACGTAGGTGCACAATGGTTTGTAACTCCAGTTCAAGGGGATATAGTGCCCTCTTCTGCCCCCCAGAAGCACCAGGTTGCCCTCTGTAAGCACTAGGCATGCCTGGGGTACACTTACATCCATGCAGGCCAAACACTCGTATGCATAGATATAGTGAATCCAAGAAAGAATTTCCCCATGAAATAGAACTGGAAAGACACGTCCAAATTCATCTTATAAAGCTAACTTCATCCTGATACCAAAAACTTGGTAAGAACACAACAATCAACCAACCAAAACCAAACCAAACTAAAAAAACCTATCCTGCAGAAATTTCCCAGAAATGCAAATAATTTAACAGCATGTTTTTTTGTTTAAAAAAAAAAAAAACATATAGGATGAATACATTCGGCTTCATTAGATACATGCAGGGACAGTCTAACATGTGCAAGTCAATAAATGTTAATACAATACAGAAAGATTCAGGGAGAGAAATCATATGGTTGTTTCAATATACACAGAAAAGGCCTTTGACAAAAGTTTAATATTCTTTTATGATAAAAGGCCTGAAGAGAGTAGTAGCCATACCTCAACACAACAGAGCTGCACTAGTTTGCTTTCTGTTGCTTTGATAAGCACCATGACCAAAGATAGCATGGAGAGGATATTGGGACTGTTACATCTTATAGGTTACACTCCACTGGTTAGGAAGTCAGTTCAGGAACTCAAGCAGGGCAGTGCCTGAAGTAGATACTGTGAAGGACAGCTGCTCCCTGGCTCTTTCTTACACAGCCCAGACCAACCGGCCTAGCCCACAGTGGGCGGAGCTCTCCCACATCAGTAAGCAATCAAGAAAATGCCCCCAGACATGCCCTCAGGTCAACTGAATGTAAGTAATTTTCAGTTGAGGTCACTCCTTCCTAGGTGTGTCAGATTGACAACCAAGATTAGCCATCTAGACTATATAAATTAACGTATAGCTTATATTATACTACATGGGAGAAAGTATAAATATTTTTTCTAAACAAGTAATGAAACAAGGGAGTCTACTCTTCACTGTTATTCATGCGGTGCTTGAAATCTTAGCTAAAGCAGTTAGGCCAAGGAAAGAAGTAAAGCTATTACATGCTCAGGCCTAGACACTAGGATAACACCTAAGCACAGAAAGGCGTGGTCTGTGTCAGGAGCACCCCCGCAGAGGCGGGACTTCCGCCGACGCTACCGCGAGGGACAGGCCTGCTCAGGTGGTTCAAAGGCGCCCCGACCCACCCCCAGACACTCTACTCCACTGGGCGGTCCGGGAAACTACCCTAACAACTCGCGCTCTGCCGTCTGGACTACAACACCCAGCAAGCCCTGCGGCCCCGCGTCTGACTTGCGCAGTAGCCTCCGTTGTAAAATGCTATGACAACAGGGCGAAGGCGGCTTGGGTGTAGGCTGGAGTGGGGAGGTGTCTTCCTTAGACTGTTGTCTTGCAGCCTCACCCCTCTTGCAGTCTCCCTGGTGGTTTCATCCTCTCTGTGAGCATCCGGACTTGGAGTTTTTCTCTCTTGTCTTGTGGCTTCCGAAGGGATCCATGTCGTTTCCCCTGCTTGTCTCTGGGGGATGACGAGAGGGTGCAGGGGATCTTGGAGGGACTCACTTCAACTTCGTGGAGCTGGTGTTGCTGCTTGGCCGGATTCTGTCTGCCTGGGGACGTAGAAAACCTCGAACACAAGACCAAGAGGTACTAGTAGAGTTAAGTGTTGCTTTTCCTTGCACGGCTGTTAACTTCTGTTTCAGCACTGGATCCTCGTCAGGAGGGTAGTCTGCGGATAGTGGGTTCGTAGCAAGGTGAGGCAAAGCCCACTTGTTGGCATCAGGTAAGAAATATTCCAGAAATTAATCTTCGGTGTCTAAATGCATTGGCTATGCTTGGTCAACAAGACTAACCCTCAGATGCCATGTAATGGTTTGGGAGCTGTAGGATGATCAGTTTCCTAGAAAGGAGGCTTGCTTTCAAACAAACCGCTACCCCGATGTGGGTAGATCCTGTAAACACCTTTGAGGGAGGAATGATTTTTAAGGAGTTCATGTAGCAGTCACGTGGAGTAAGAGCTTCTTTCTCCTGTGACATTTCAACAGGTCCTGTGAGCTGAGCGTCAAAGCAATTGTCAGTCTGCGACTGAAGCGGGAGCATGTTGATGCTCTCCAGTGCTGTCCGAAATAGGATTAGGGGTTATCCTTTCTCTTTCCTTTGCAGACCACAGCAGTTTAGACTAAGCTGATTTTATCAGCAGCTCCTCCCAAGCAAGGTCTGCATTTGGCTTTGATTTTCTGGATAAACGTATAGATGATTTTTTGGTATCTCACATTGTCTTTAAATATCAAATTGTGTCTAATGTATACCCATGTATACATCTTAACTTTATACACACAAATTGAAAGATACTGGGGGGAAAGTCGGTTTTTATCTTTTCTTCCTTCTGTTTATTTTTTAAAATTTTATAATGTGGCCCAAGCTGGCCTGGAACTTACTGTGCAGCCTAGGCCATCTTTGAACTTACCTTACCTTGGGCTCCCAAGTGTTGTTATTACAGGTCTGTGCCACCATGTAATGTCTGGTATTACTGTTTGCTAGCATTCCAAGACAAGGAGTAACTTATTAGCAATATTGAAGAGGACAATGCTTGAGGTTTTTTTTTGTTTGTTTGTTTTTTGTTTTGTTTTTTTGGTGATGGGTTGGACCGTTATAAGAATTAAAAACAAGAGACTTTATTTTGAAAACCATTTACAAGTTATTTGTAAGAGTTTAGGGATTTATTTTTATTATGTGTAATGGTTGTGGTTAAATTATACCTCCCACTTAAAATTGATTAGATTTTAATTTTTTAATATTTCAGTGCATGTATGTGTGTGGGCATGGGTACCACAGTGAGGATGTAGAGGTTAGAGGACTTGCAAGAGTCAGTTCTCTCTGACCAAGTGGGTCCTGTCAGGCTTGGCGGCAAGCATCTTTATTTGCTGAGCCATCTCACTGGCCCTATGGTATAGCTTCTTGATGGAAATGCTCTTTTCAGGGAAAAAAATCTGCTAGCTGTGCTATAAAGTTTTATGCCTTTTCAGATATATAGGAAGTGTCATTTCTCAGAATGTATGTATGTACATGTGTGTGTGTACGTGTCCCACTGAGCTCCAGTCCCCTCAGATAGTTTTGAAAAGTAGTGAAATATATTGTTATTTTAAAACATGTTTGCTGATTATAACATTTATAAGGTCTGGAGGTGTAGCTCTTTCAATACCCGGTAAGACACACATTCACCCATATACACAGGTATTTGCGTACACACACACACACACACACACACACACACACACGCACACACGCACACACACGCGTGCACTCACGTACACATGCATGTACGTGTGCTCACTAGCATGCACACACACTTCCTGATCTACCCTTTGGATGTCCCAGTTGAAATTCTTCTGTGCCTAGAAGACCCTGCTGTCACACCTGGACGGCGTCTACAACTATGTCCTTATTACTATTACTGGGTTACTATTGACTTTTACTAAATGGTTGTAGTGGGTTGAACACTGGCTAAGGAAGTGCACATCCTGGACCACCGTGTTTTCCTACCACCAAGATCAGTTGAGACTAGAGTATTAGGGCCTTCTCTGAGGGCGTGCGGTTGGAACATCAGGTCAGGAAGTGAACACAGGTCTGTCTGACCACCACCCCTGTGCCTTTCACATCAACTGAAAACTCTAATACAAGCCCTCATCATAACACTTTTTTTTTTTTTTTTTTGAGAGGTGGTGGTTCAAGATAGGGTTTCTCTGTGTAGCTCTGGATGTCCTAGAACTCACTCTGTAGACCAGGCTGGCCTTGAACTCAGAGATCTTCCTGCCTCTGCCTCCACAGTGTTGAGATTAAAGGCATTCACCACCCCTGCCCGGCTGCCGTATTGCTTCCAAAGCAATGTTTGTTTAATTTTACATGACTATACCGTTGTCCTGGACCACACAACCTCATTGCTACACATGGCATCCCATGCCTACCTCGCCTGACAGGTTGTAGTTAAACTCAGATACTCCAGACATGTTATATATCCACACTCAGGCCATGTGGATAAGATGCATATGAAATATAAGTGAATTTAATGTTTAAAGTTGGCTCTTCTCTAAGATGTTACATATGCAAATATTCCAAAGTCTGAAATCCAAAATGGCTGGACCTAGGCATCCTGGGTTGGGATACTCACTCACTGTACAGGAAATCGGATCTTCTGATACTGTACGGTGCTGCTCGGTCACCTGGGGGCCTTGTCTGAAGGGGACAAGCATGTACATTTCTAAAAGCTCCTGGGTGCCAACACCTGGGTCTCAAGACATTGTCAGATTTTTGAGAAGGTGGCTGTCGAGGACTAACAGAGTTGTGGGTGACTGATGAGAGGTTGGTAAGTCCGAGAAAGAGGAACAGTCAGCTGTTGTCTGTCTTGTCATTAGATACAGGTCTTCAATTTTTTTTTATTAGAAACTTGTGGGAAATTAGTATTTATAGATAATATTGGAAAGCACATGCCTCTTTCACCTTGTCTTATAAGGGTGTCTGTTTTATCGTTCCTTGCTGAATATGGCGGCTAATGGACCTGTGAGCCTCTGGGAATTTTCCTCTTTATACCCATCCCATGTCTTACTCTGTGTACAAGTGCTGAGATTATAGGTATGAACTACCACATCTGCTTTTATGTGGGCTCTGGGGGTTTGAACTTGGGTCTTATGCTTGGGTGACCGCTGCTTTATTGAGTTAGGTTTGAATCCAAGTTAGTTTTATTACTATACGTTTATTTTTATATCCCCCACCCCAGGAGACAGGGTTTCACTATGTAACTCTGGCTGGTCTGGAGCTCACTCTGTAGCCCCAGTTGGCCTTGAACTCACAGAGATCAGTCTTCTACCTTCCAAGTGCTGGGACTAAAGGCATAAGCCACCACTCCCAGTTTATTGTGGTTTTTGTTTGTTTGCTCTTCTTATTGCAGCAATCTGCAAAAGCCTGTTCTTTACAGGTTTTCTTTTATTTTGTAGTTCATGCTGACCCCAAATTTATAATCCCCCTGTCTCAACTTCCCCTTTGCTGTTACTGCTGGTGTCTATCACCATGTTACCACTCTGATAAAGGTTTTCAAGGGCATTTCACACAATGGATATTTTCATTGATATAGTTATGTTTCTATATTCAAACTCTTGCTGTGTGTCTCACTTAGCTAAGTATTTTTTTTAATATAGTTCAATGGCACAACATAAGAGACCCTCTTCTCCCATTATTTGGGGAGGGTTAGTATGTTTTCTAGGCAGGTCCCATGAGATTCTTTTCTTCTGCATGACTGAGGTGAAGAGAGTCTTCCTTGGGCTGTTGAGTAGTTCTTCCTCTTTGTCTTCCTCCCACTGAGCAGTCCGAGCTCTCCTGTCGTCTTCCCCTTGACTCACTGCTGCGGTGTGGTAGAGGATCACTTACCCTTCAGTTGCTCTTTCCTTCTTAATAGTGCTCATGGCTCCAAGTTTCCATCCTTTATGACATTTCAGCCACATTTGAGGTAGGTGCTATGTTAGTCGGCTTTCGGATACTGTAACAATATATCTGAGATAATTATACTATAATGATATATCTGACATAATCAACTATAACAATATACCTGAGATAATTAACTATACTGTAACAATATACCTGAGATAATTAACTATACTGTAGCAATATACCCGAGATAATTAACTATACTGTAACAATGTACCTGAGATAATTAACTATACTATAACAATATATCTGACATAATCAACTATAACAATATACCTGAGATAATTAACTATACTGTAACAATGTACCTGAGATAATTAATTATACTGTAGCAATATACCTGAGATAATTAACTATAATATAACAGTGTATCTGAGATAATTAATTTACAAAAGAAGCAGTTTATTGGGCTCCTAGTTTCAGAGGTTCCAGTCCACAGTCACCTGTTGCTGTGGATTTGTGGTGAGGTACATGTCACTGTGGAGACACATGGCAGAACAAAAGTGTTCATGTCAGGAAGCAAAGGAGAAGTGGACAAGGCACACAGCCCTGTTTAGGGGTTTCCCTGATGATGGTGACCTTGAATGGGGCCCCTCTTTTTTATTTATTTAACATTTTATTGATTTTTTTTTTTTTGTGAATTTCACATTATGTACCCCAATCCCACTCAACTCCCTGACCCTTTGTACCTGCCTTCCACCCTTCCAGCCCTCCCCAAAAAAGAAAAAAGAAAAAAAAGAAAAAAGATAAAAGCTCCCCTATGTGTCACACAGTATACTCCTTTGTCCAAACACCTTTACTTGTAGATGTTCGTTGCAATGAGTCACTGGTTTTGTTGGAGGCCGCTGGCTTCTGATCCACCATCAGTACTGTATCCTCACCAGGACTCCTCTCAGATAACCTGTTGTTGCCCTGTGCCATGGAGATCCTCCAGCTTTGGATCTGCAGAACTCTCCAGCAGTTCATATATAGGCTAGATGTTGGGGTTGGGCCTACTCAAAGCCTTGGATCTGGGCCTGGGTGGTAGCTGAGCTGGTCAGCCCACTGGTTCTTCCGCACGCACCCACACCGCTGGGGCCAGCTCTCCAGCACTGCAACAGGGCCCCTCTAAGGAGCCTGCCACGTCCCACAAAGCAGCCTGTGGACCAAGCTGCTAACTGAGGATGTTCAGTATCATGCTTATAGCAACTGCTCACAGCTCTCTCCATACACTCTGCACTTCTGAGTAGACGACCTTATTCAGTGTCTGGTGAATCCATTCTCTCTACCACATGTCTCGAGAAAGGATTTACTTATTTTGCTGCTCTGGGCTATGAGAAAAGATGCACCTTAGCTGGGCATGGTGGTGCACACCTGAGATTCTAGCACTCAGGAGGTGGAAGGTCAGGAGTTCAAGGCTGGCACAGACTGTATAGCAAGTTTGAGGCCAGCCTGGGCTATATGAGATCCTGTCAAACAAATGA
This sequence comes from Uromys caudimaculatus, assembly GCA_028551405.1. Lineage (NCBI taxonomy): Eukaryota > Metazoa > Chordata > Mammalia > Rodentia > Muridae > Uromys > Uromys caudimaculatus. Next base: position 92,181,446 of record CM052706.1, on the reverse strand, counting down.
GAGAGCTGGTGTGTGGGGAGTCAATAAGACCAAAGTATATAATGTTACAGTTTTTCTGTGTATCTGGAGGATATAATGAAAAATTTGTAGTCTATTAAATACTGTTGCTTCATTCAAGTAAAAATCCAATAAAACTTTAATAAAAGTGTTTAATTCATATTTTAGGTTCTCACTGCCAGATTTAAGTTGGGTCATCTGGTAGTTAATGTGATTATGTAAAATCATTGGTCATGAGTGATATAAATACTTTTCAGAAACCCTCATATGTATTGGAACTTATATATTTATTTACATCCCCCCTCCCCACTTTTAGGCAGGGTCGCATGTAGGCCAGGCTGGTCTTACTGTGTACTGGAGGCTGGCCTTGAACTCCTAACCTTTCTACTGCTACCTTCCTAATGGTGGGATTACAGGCAGGCATGCCATGCTCAGTATTATGCAGTGCTGGGGACTGAGGTCGGAGCTCCCTACCTGGCAGGCAAGCATTCTGCCAGCTGAGCTGTACACCCAGCACACCAACGTCTTCCTTAGCGGAGGTAAAGGACTGTGGATGGAATCCCCCACTGCCTTTTCTGTGTATGTTGTGGATGTGTGTGTACTTGTTTGGGTGTGTGCACATGTATGTGCAGGTCAGAGGTTAACTTTAGTTTTGTTCCTAAGGTGTTTTCCATCCAGGGTCTCCTAGTGACCTGGAACTTGCTGCTAAGGCTGTGCTGACCAGGGAGCCCGAGGGACCCTCCTGTGTATTACCTCCCCAGTGCTGGGGTCATGAGCACTTGCTGTCACATCTGGCTTTTCTACATGGCTTCTTGGGATTGAACCCAAGTTCCCGTGCTTGCATGGTGAGCACGGCACTGACTGAGCCTCTCCCTGGACCTCCTTTTCTCTATATTCCTGTATGGCTTGGAATGTGTTATTTAGACCAGATAGGAAGGAAACCTATGGCCTCTACCTCTCCCACCACACCTGGCTTTTTAAAAAAAGATAACGTTTTACAACAGTAAGGAAGCATATAGAGAGAGGTGCCACTTGCTTGGGTATCACAGTTTTCTGTTTTGTTTTGTTTGAGGCAGGGTTTCTCTGTGTAGCCCTGGCTGTCCTGGAACTCATTCTGTAGACCAGGCTGGCCTGGAACTCAGAGATCTGCCTGCCTCTGCCTGTGAGGGCTGGGATTAAAGGCATGCGCCACCACTGCCCTGGTCTAACTTGTGGCAATCATCCTGTACTGCCTTAGACTCATGGCTACTGGGACTATAACCAGGAGCCAATATGGCTGGCCTGTTGTTACTTTGAATTTGTCATTTTTCAATAATTTAATGAGACTATTTTTTGAAAATTAACATATGACAATCTCAGAAATGTTTTCCCATAACAACAGTATGAATAGTCTAAACCCATAAGCTGATAATATTAAACTAAATTGCATTTTTAAATTAATCTTTTGGGTAGCACATAAAGAAGTGGGTTCCAGTGTGAGGTTTTATATTTTGAGACAGGGTTTATGCAGCCTCGCTGTGTAGCTAGGCTGGGCATATACTCCTCATCTCTTGCCTCCGCCTCCCACGTGCTGGCATTGCAGGCATGAGTCACCACACCTTGATTCTACTTTATAATTCTTAGAAATGAATCCCATAGAAATTTCCCTGTACTAGCCACTTGTGGTTCCAGCCAACCACCGATCCATTTTATATAGGTAAAATTAGTCATCGTGAGAATGTTCTAGCAGTATGTTCACTTCTATGTGATCTCTTGGAATTTTTTTTTTACATTCATTATAATGCCCTTTAGATTTTTCCAAATTGTGTGTGTGTGTGTGTGTGTGTGTGTGTGTGTGTGTGTGTGTGTGTTTGAGTCTTGTATATAGCCCAGGATGACCTCAGATGAGCTCTGTAACCCAAGTTGGTCTCAAATTTGTGATCCTCATGCCTCTGGCTCCCAAGTGCTGAATTACATAGGGCGTTCTGCCTGACTGTCCATGGTGGGTGTGTGTATGCTGTGTGTGTATGCTGTGTGCATGTTAGAACACACCGTTTTTCAGATAAGCTGACTGGCCAGTGAGCCATAGCAAGTACAAGAAATCCTCTGGTGCCCCCACGCCTTGCACTGGGGCACATGTGTGCATGGCTTTTTACGTGGGTCCTGTGGATTTGAACTCAGGGCATCATACTTGCTCAGCAAGCAGTGGTTTCCCAAGCCCTATGCAGCATGTTTTACAGTTGCTGAGGTATCCTGGGACACTATGTATGCTCCATCGTGGCAGCAGTTAGATGGCTGAGGAGCCTTTTGCTTTACTTGGATAATAGAGATCACTGGTGGCTGAACACTCTCAATAACTGGTCTCCTGCAGCTTTGGTTTTCCTCAAATTAAGTGCATGTATGGTGGCAGCGGACAGGTGGAAGTGGCGCCCTCTAGTGTTACAGTCCTTGTGTACATCTCATGTAGTGGGGCCCTTGGTCCTTGGCAGCGGTCAGTGTTACAGTTCTCAGCCTGGGTAGGTCCCGAGACCCTTGGCTTGCAGACCTGGTAGCTTTCTCGACTCTTCTGGGGACCTGGGCCTGCAAGTTCTCCTCTCTGGCTCCTTACAGCCGTTTATCAGCTCTCTGCTTCCTTGTGTAATGTGTTCATTCCTTTCTCTCTACCCATGTGAGGCTCTGTCCATCTTGTTTTTCAGACAGCCCCAGAACTCACCATGAGGGCTAGTTGGCTAGGCTCTCTTTGCTTTCATTACCCTGGGGTCCTGATTACTCTTGAACTGTTCAGCTACTTCTTCAGGTGTTAGATAGCTTGACCTTTGCCACATCTCAGCGGCTGCAGCTGGGATGACTGCAGTACCCGCTGTCGTCAAGACGGTCTGCGGCTGGGATGTGAGCTGAGCCAGGATGTCTGTCATGGTGCAGCTGACTTCGTTAGGGCTCAGTTGTCTTCTGTGTGAGTGTAGGGAAGGTACTTCAGTGGCTACCACAAGACCCAGAGCGTCAAGTTGCTAATGAAGAAACCTGGTGCTAGAAGCAAACAGCGTTTGGGAGCTTAGCTCCCGGCACTGGATCCAGGCACAAGCTGGTAGTAGTTCTTTCTCTGTCCAGCTACGGTTCCAGAGCCTCGAAACTGGTGCCAGGCACAAGTGAGGCTGAGCAGGAGCCAGGACTCAGAAACCGGTGTGAGCTGCTGAGACCGCCTCCAAGATCCCTGGGACCTCCTCATCTGTCGAGTGAGTTGCTCCACCCCCTACCTTCCACCGCCAACCAGAGCTTTGCCTCTTAGCACCAATCACAGGCTTGTGGTTTGGGCCAATCATGGCTTTTTTTTTTTTTTTTTTTTTTTTTTTTTTTTTTAGCACCAATCCCAGTAGTTCGTCTGTCCACCTCTGGTCAAGGCAGAAATAGTTCATGAAGGCATGTAACAGGGCCTAAAATCAGGGCCAATGCTTCTAGGAGCCAAGGTGACCAGGGGCAATCTTTGCCTAGTATCTTAAGTATCCGAGGTAGTGGGGCTGGCTCTTTGACCGTCTGGGCAGTAAGAGTTCACTGATTAGCCCAGCTACCCCGCTCTGGACAACTTTGTTTATCCATAGGAAATGGACAGCAGGAGTGCTTACCATAGAGACTGACAGAACTCAGCACTAACAGCAGTGATTAACATTTCATTTTAGAAAAGCTTTGATTATCTGTATTTATGTGTATCTGTGTGTGGGTTTGTGCATGTGACTGCAGTACCCATGGAGGTCAGAAGAGGGTGTCAGATCCCCGAAGCTGGGCTTATAGGCTGGCTATTTTGAGCTTCCTGATGTGGGTGCTGGGAGCCAAACTTGTGTCCTCTGAAAGAACAATATATTCTTTTAGCCACCGAGCCATCTTTCTAGCCCACAAGACTTATTTATTTTATTATTTTAAAATTATTGCCAGGTGGTGGTGGCACATACCTTTAATGCTATGGGAGCACATGGGAGGCAGGGGCAGAAGAATCTCTGTGAGTTCGAGGCCAGCCTGGTCTATAGAGTGAGTCCCAGGACAGTCAGGGCTACACAGAGAAACTCTGTCTTGAAAAACTATATATATATATTATATATATAATATATATATATATTATATATATATATAGCTGAGTCATCTCTTTAGCTCTCACTAGTGGCACTTTTTAACAATGCTTTAAAAATGCTGAACACCTGCCTATCACTCAGGGAAAGGTGGGTCTCCCTCCTCTGTCATAATAGTTTATTAAATGACACATTAAAAGATATTTAGGGAGCCTTCCACTGGCAGCCTTCAGATGAAGATGTAGAGCTCTCAGCTTCTCTTGCACCATACCTGCCTGGATGCTGCCCTGCTTCTACATTGATGATACTCTGAACCTGTAAGCCAGCCCCAACTAAATGTTGTTTTTATAAGAGTTGCCTTGGTCATGGTGTCTGTTCACAGCAGTACAACCCTAACTAAGACAGAAGTTGGTACCAGGGACTGGGGTATTGCTGTGATAGGCCTGACCATGCTTTTGTTTGGAAGAATGTGGATTTGGGGACTTTGGATTTGGAAAGCAGTGGAATGCTTTAAGTGTGGCTTAATGGGCTATCCTAGCAGGACCGTGGAAGACTGTTACTGAGAGTGATTTGAACTGTGCAGACCTGGCCCAAGAGGTTTCACTGGAGAATTTCAATATGTGGCCTAGAGTCTGTTTTTGTGGTATTTTGGTGAAGAATGTGGCTACGTTTTGCCCTAGTCTGCAGATTCTGCCTGAGGCAAAGGTGAAGAGACTCAGATTATTGCATTGACAAAGGAAGTCTCAGAAATATCCATCATAGACTTTGTTCTCTGGTTAAGTCTCATGAAGAGCATTTTAAACAAGCATAGCAAGCTAAAAAAAGGAAAAATAGAAAATTTATGGTTCAAGTATTAAAGGACACCAGGAAGTGAAATGGAGCCCAATCATGTGTTCTAGGTGATAGCAGATTAAGGGAGTGGGACTTTGGGGCACGATCCTACCCAGCTAAATTTAGATCCAGGCATGGTGGTATACCCATTTAATCCCAAGAGAAGCCAGGCAGATCTCTGAGTTCAAGGCCAGCCTGGGACAGATCAAGTGCTAGGTGAAGAAAGGTTTTAAGTCCAGGCATGGTGGTACACACCTTTAATTCCATGAGACAGGCATGCAGATCTCTGAGTTCAAAGTTCAACAGAGCAAATTCCAGAACAGCCAAGCTTAGGCAGTGAAGGAGTTTGAAAACAGAAAGCTGGTGATAATGTAATTGAACAAGGGGGCCAAGTTCCAGCCCCAGCAAGCAGCAGAACTCAGCAGCTTTGGTCATCAAGAGGAGAAGGAAACTACTGGGACAATTGATGCTGGTTAGCTGGAACTAAGAAATTAGTGGTGAGTAAGAAGAGACCAGCATCACTGAGGTGAAATCTGGGAAGTGTTTTCTGAGAGCGGAAAGAAGCTGTGCTCCAGAGATAGCCAAGGGTTGTACCTCCTGCTGCAGCTGTGCTTGTTGATGTGTAAGAGTTGCCCAGGTGGTATTGGTTTTGAAGTCATGAAGGAATCATGAAGAGCAGCTGAGACCTGGACACTGTGAGAGGCCAAGGAAGGCCATTGGTGAAGGTACAGCCTCAGTTGCAATTGATGGCCCAGGACTGAAGGAGTCATGCAAAGGAGTTGAGGCTTGGCACCATGAAGAGAACCTATGAGAGGCTGTTGGTGAAGCCTGGCTGCAGCGGAAGACCCCAGAGATTCCAGTGCCATGGATGACCACCAAGAACAGCAGCAGCAGGGGAGTGGATAAACCTGAGCTTAGAGTGCTTCAGAGGGCAGAGCTGGAGAAGTGGCGCCAGCCCTTTGGAGGAGCCCAGAAGATCATGTGTGGATCCCAGACTTTGAACAAGAAGCTGTAACACTGAAGTTGCCTTGGAGACTCCAGGATATTTGAGATGCCAGAGCCGTGGGCTATCTCCTGAGGAAAGCTGCTAACAGGGAGTGGAACCAGCTCAGGAGAAAGAGGTTTGTTGCAGTCAACAAAGATGAAAAAGGAGTTGAAGATCTGAAGACTGCTATGACGTCAGCCTTGGAGATGCAGAGTTTGGAGTTTGCCCAGCTGGTTTCCTGTCTTGCTTTGTGAATTACAGGTCCTGAAAATTGAAAGATCAGAAATGCTGAAGGGTTCCAGAGGGTCGAAAAGAAATGGAAGAAACGGAGGATTTGGAAACTGTAGGGTTAAGTGTCTACTAGGCGAGTGTGGGCCTGATTGGCCTCATATCCTTCATGGCTGCAGACAAACTCGGTGCTCTAGAACAGAGCAGTGCTGGGCTGTGGACTCCCCCCTAAAGAGCTGTTCTGCTCAGAGCTGGGGCAATGGGAGGTCAGCAGCCAGGGCTTGTACCCCAGGTTTAAACCCTAGCGTGTTTGCTATGCAAACGGGTTAACCTGGGAGGAGCCATGTCTGTTTAAGATGCAGGCAAACCAGAGCAGATTCCCAGCCAGGATTCTGCAGGTATGTGGTACTGTGATGTCCACAACAGGTGCCCTGGGAGGGAGGCACTGCAAGAGCAAACACTTCATAACAGTTTTCAAAGTGCCTGTGAAGGTCTAGATGTTTTTAATAAAAATATCTAAAAGATATTTAGGGCCAGGTGTGGGAAGAGTGGGAGTTGAGACCAGCCTGAGCTACATGAAACCTTGTCTTAGAAAACAAAAGGAAACAAGAAGACAGAAGAAACAACAACAACAACAACAACAACAAAACTCTCAAACCTACCCCTCCCTCCCCCAAATGACTCAAAGAAGCAAATGCTTATTTTGTATTTTGTCAGGAAGCCATGGTGCTAGGAGGAGGCTGGTCACATTGTGCTGTAGCCAGGGAGCTGAGAGGCCAGTGCTGGTACTCAGCTGGCTTTCTCCCTTAGGACCCAAGCCTATAGAATTGTTTAAGGTAGCCCACATTAAAGGTAGGTCTTTTCACCCTGCCCTACCCTGGAGATCTCTTCGCAGACATGCTCAGAGGCTCCCATGGTGAGTTTAAATCCTATCCGGTTGACAAGATTAGCCATCACATGGGTTTTGATTTTTTTTTGGTTGTCCTGGGATTAGCCTCAGACGTTGGACATATGAGGCTCTAAGAGCTTTACCGATAAACTATCTCTCCAGCCCTTTAAATGATTTTAATTTGGGGACAGAGTTTCACTAAGTTGCCCAGGCTACCTTTGATTTACTCTGTAGCGTAGGCTGCCTTCCTGCAGCTTCCACAATAACTGGGTGTACTGGCTGGTTTTGTGTGTCAACTTGACACAAGCTGGAGTTATCACAGAGAAAGGAGTTAAAGTTGAGAAAATGCCTCCATGAGATCCAGCTGTAAGGCATTTTCTCAATTAGTGATCAAGGGGGGAGGGCCTATTGTGGGTGGTGCCATTCTTGGGCTGGTAGTCCTGGGTTCTATAAGAAAGCAGGCTGAGCAAGCCAGGAGAAGCAAGCCAGTAAGTAACAGCCCTCCATGGCCTCTGCATCAGCTCCTGCTTCCTGCCCTGCTTGAGTTCCAGTCCTGACTTCCTCTGGTGATGAGCAGCAGCATGGAAGTGTAAGCTGAATAAACCCTTTCCTCCCCAGCTTGCTTCTTGGTCATGATGTTTGTGCAGGAATAGAAACCCTGGGATCATGGCCACCTGGCTATGTGAAGGAAGTGCAGTGGGATCTCTCATTTGCATCACCTTGGCTAATGATCCTGAGCATCCTGCAGATATTTGTTGGCCATTTGCAGATCTTCGCTGGAGAAACACCAGTTCATTTGTTTGCTTTGGTTCTTATTCCTGTTGAGTTGTAGAAATTCTTTATATATATTGGATGTTATCTCCCTATTGGATGACTGAATTGCAGCAAGTTTCTTTAATTCTGTAGTTTGCACCTGCTGCATTATTTAATACTTAAGCTGCACTCTTCCCTTTATTTTGTAGATGAAGAGGCAGAGCTATAGCAGGGTTGGCAGTTGCTTTTCTCATTACTGACGGAGTACCTGAACGTGCAGTTTAAGCAAGGACGTTCATTTGGTTCAGTGTTTGAATACATACGGTTCACCATGGCAGGGAGGCTTGGCAGGGGAAGTGAGGTGGCTGGTCACATGGTACCTGCAGGTAGGAACAGAGGGATGCATTCTGGGGTTCAGCTGCCATCTCCCCGTTTTACCTTATCCGTGACTGAAGCCTGGGAAATGGAATTACCCACTGTGCTGTTTAGTTTATTGTCAACTTGACACAAACTAGAGTCTGGGTAGGGGATCCTCAACTGAGAAACTGCCTCCACTGGACTTGAGAGTGGGCATGTCTGTGGGCCATTTTCTTAGTTGTTCATTGATGTGGAAGGCTCATCCCACTGTAGGTGGTGCCATCCCTAGGCAGGTGGGTCTGAGTTGCATAAGAGAAGTAGCTGAGTAAGCTAGGGGAAGCAAGCCAGTTAGCAGCATTCCACGGTGGTCTCTGCTTCAGCTCCTGCCTCCAGGTTCTTACCTCGAGTTCCTGCCTTGGCTTCTTGTCATGATCAAGTATGACCTGCAAGTCAAATGAATCCTTTCCTCTGTAGGTTGAGGGTGTTCTCCTTCTCAGCTAGAATTTTCTGGAAACACCCTCAGAGACATGCCCATAATGGATCTCCTAGGTAGTTCCAAATCCAGTCAAGTGGACAAAGGTGGTTTCACACTTTGTGGCTGCATGGCTGCATGGCTGCATGGCTGGTGTATGCTGTCACGGGAGTCCAGACTCACACAGTCTGTCTCTAGTGTGTGAGATTTTCAGCATTCTAAGACAGTTTCTTGGTTTATTTTGGATGGAAGAACATGGCCTTGGTTTCTATGATCGTGCATGTGGAAGGCCTACTTCAAGGAGCAGGTTGTTCTATGTGTTTAAAAGGTACAGTTGGTCTTTGTTATTTTCAGATTCCGGATTTGTGAACCTGCCACTTGCTAAAAGTTAGTTGTAATCTCAAAATCAATGTTCTCAGTGCGTTGTAGTCATCTGTGGCCGCTGCTGACGCAGTGAGATTCTGGTACTCTATGGGATCCCACAGATGCCAGGGTCACTCTTTGTCTTCTTTCAGTTCTTATGCTATAAACAAGAACAAGCTGTGAGAGTCTGTTCTTCCTTCCATTCTGAGTCCCTGGTGGCCAACCCGGCTGAAACTTCTCACCAGCTCTGCGTTTCCTGTTTCGTGTGTAAGCAGTGGTTAGTGGTGGTCCATGCTTTCAATCCCAGGACTCAGGAGTCTGAGGCAGGAGATTGAACATTCAAAGTGGGCTACACGATGACTTTATTTTAAAGGTCTTTATTTTTAAAAGTCATTTGATTATAATTAATTCAAAAATAAAAACATCATGCAGTGTGATTAAGGTAGATGCCCAAACAGCCTTGAACCCTGTGTATCTCAAGGAATATACAGTTAGGACGGCCATGCTGAAGCCTGTGTCCTCACGTAGGGCAGTACACTGTCAACTAGGCTTTAAACACGTATCCACCACAGGGAGAGAAAAACTCTGGCAGTGGAAACTAGAAAGACAATTAGATTTATGCCTTCTTTAATGATACTCATGACCTTTGCCTGAATTCTGTCTTTACTGTCAGCTAATATTATCCCTTCTTAACCCCCTTTCTAAATAAGTTACCCACAGTTTACACTCTTGGTTAAAACTGGAGTGAGTGTGTGTGTGTGTGTGTGTGTGTGTGTGTGTCTATATATTATAGATCAGAATTGGCACATGAGGTAGAATATGTTTTCTTTTCTTTGTTTCTGATTTTGGGTGGTCTTGATTGATATTTTACATTATAGTCCTCACGGTGCCCTTCCCCGCCCTGCCCCTTGTGTATAGCGTGTCTAAACACATGCTTTCTCCTGTGTGTAGAAACTAAGAGTCCAGGTGATGCTAGTGACATAATGACAAGTCCTCTGGCCTGACTCGTGTCACATCACATGGGTGCACATGTGTCAATACCAGTGACAAGAGCAGGCCAATTACGGAGTCACAATCTTCTGTGATGGGCAGAGCTGAGCCACACACAGTTCGGGGAAAGTGGTTACTTTGTATCCTATTCGTTCCTAAGAAATCTCCAGTTTTGAGTCAATGCAGTATGGACAGGTCTTCTAGTCTTATTGATTATTTCAGGCTTTAACAAATAGTTCATAAAAGAAGCTGCTGGGTTCACCATGGAGAAAGATACTTTTTAGTCTGGTTTTCTGCCCTGCTTAGATTTTTAAAAGGTATGTGCATAGGTTGTCAATTCTACTTGCTATAAACAGAGTTCTTTATGCATAGTAATAAAACTACTACCACCACCACCACCACCGCAGCAAGCAGCAGCAGCTGCAGCCGCAGCAGCAGCAGCAGCAGCAACAGCCGCCACCGCCTCATTTATTGGTACAGGTTCAGAAGCTTGTGGTTGGCCAATTTCAGTCATCTCAGTCCCAAACTCTTATTACTTTTTACTGACATTGTTCTTTTCTTTTCTTTTCTTTTCTTTTCTTTTCTTTTCTTTTCTTTTCTTTTCTTTTCTTTTCTTTTCTTTTCTTTTCTCTTCTCTTCTCTTCTCTTCTCTTCTCTTCTCTTCTCTTCTCTCTTCTCTTCTCTTCTCTTCTCTTCTTTTCTTTTCTTTTCTTTTCTTTTCTATTTTGGTTTTTCGAGACAGGATTTCTCTGTGTAGCCCTGGCTGTTCTGGAACTCACTCTGTAGACTGGGCTGGCCTCGGACTCAGAAATCCACCTGCCTCTGCCTCCCAAGCGCTGGGATTAAAGGCGTGTGCCACCACTGCCCAGCAACATTGTTATTTTCAAATGTGAAATGTGTTTATAAATGTGCCCTGCAGGGACAGGAGCCTTCCAGTTTACACCTGTTGTCTGTGCCACGCGACTCTATACCCAAATAGTGTAGGGAAAGAGCTACCCTTCCAGGAGTGTGGACAAGCCTGTGATCAGGGGGTAAGGCCAGTACCTCTGTTCAGAGGGACCTGCCTGGAACCTCCAGGACATAGGGACCTACAAGCAGCCTGGGACAGCAGCCTTCCAGTCTCCTTCTGTGGCCGGGGACCCCAGTCTGTGCCACAAATAGTGCAGGGAGAACGCTAGCATCCAGGGAACGTGGACAAGCCAGTGAGTGGAGGTAAGACTGGTGCCACTGCTCAGCGGGACCCGCCAGAATCTGCAGGACATTGGCACACAGGAACAGCCTGGGACAGGAGCCTTCCGGTTTATGCCTGTGGACTGTGCCACTCGGCTCTATACCCAAATAGCATAGGGAAAGAGCTACCCTCCCAGGAGTGTGAACAAGCCTATGATCAGGGGTAAGATCAGCACCTCTGCTCAGAGAGACCTGTCCAGAACCCTCAGTGCACTGAGGACTGAGGAATGGCCTTCTGGTTTCCTTCTGAGACCGGGGAGCTGATCCCGTGACACAGGGCTCCATACTCAGTGCCAGGAGAGAGCTGGTCTCCCAGGAGTGCCGACACACCTTTGAGCACAGGAAGACCACCACTTCTGTTCAAATTCCTCAATCAAGAGGGACCCTCAAAGAGCCATCAGGACACAGGAACCAAGGAACAGCTGGGGACAGGATCCTTCTGGTTTCCGTCTGCACCCCAGAGCTGATCCGTACCACAGCTCTCCAAACCCAAATTCCTTTCAGAAAGAGCTGGTCTCCAAGGAGTACCTATGCAGAGGCTTGCAGGAGGGATAAGACACAGTCAGAGAGAGCAAGACAAGTTAAGACCAGAGATAACCAGATGGCGAAAGGCAAGGGCAAGAACATAAGGAACAGAAACCAAGGCAACTTGGCATCATCAGAACCCAGTTCTCCCACCACAGTGATCCCTGGATACCCCAACACACCAGAAAAGCAAGACTCAGATTTAAAATCACTTCTCATGATGATGCTAGAAGACTTTAAGAAGGAAATAAATGACTCCCTTAAAGAAATACAAGAGAACACAGGTAAACAGCTAGAAGCCCTTAAAGAGGAAATAAAGGAAAACACAATCAAACAGGTAAAGGAAATGAACAAACCCATCCAGGATCTAAAAATGGAAATAGAAACAATAAAGAAATCACAAAGGGAGACAACCCTGGAGAAGGAAAACCTAGAAAAGAGATCAGGAGTCATAGATGCAAGCATCACCAACAGAATTCAAGAGATAGAAGAGAGAATCTCAGCTGTAGAAGATACCATAGAAAACATTGACACAACATTCAAAGAAAATGCAAAATGCAAAAAGCTCCTAACCCAAAACATCCAGGAAATCCAGGACACAATGAGAAGACCAAACCTGAGGATATTAGGTATAGAAGAAAGTTAAGATTCCCAACTTAAAGGGCCAGTAAATATCTTCAACAAAATCATAGAAGAAAACTTCCCTAACCTAAAGAAAGAGATAAACATAAACATTCAAGAAGCCAGCCAGGGCTACACAGAGAAACCCTGTCTCTAAAAACCAAAAAAAAACCCCCAAAAACCAAAAAAAAAAAAAAAAAAAAAAATTCAAGAAGCCTACAGAACTCCAAATAGATTGAACTAGAAAAGAAATTCTTCCAGTCACATTATAGTCAAAACACCAAATGCATGAAACAAGGAAAGAATATTAAAAGCCGTAAGGGAAAAAGGTCAAGTAACAGATAAAGGCAGACCTATCAGAATTACACCAGACTTCTCACCAGAGACTATGAAAACTAGAAGAATCTGGGCAGAACTCATACAGACCCTAAGAGAACACAAGTGCCAGCCCAGGCTGCTATACTCAGCAAAACTCTCAATTACCATAGATGGTGAAACCAAGATATTCTATGACAAAACACAATGTTTCCACAAACCCAGGCCTACAAAGGATAATAGATGGTAAATGTCAACTCAAGGAGGGAAACCACACCCTAGAAAAAGCAAGAAAGTAATCTTTCAACAAACTCAAAAAAAGATAGCCACACAAACAGTAACATCGAAAGTAACATCGAAAATAACAGGAAGCAACAATCACTATTCCTTAATATCTCAACATCAATGGGCTCAATTCCCCAATAAAAGGACAGACTGACAGACTGGATCCATAAAGAGGACCCAGCATTTTGCTGCATTCAGGAAACACACCTCCGGGATAAAGACAAACACTACCTCAGAGTAAAGGGCTGGAAAACAATTTTCCAGGCAAATGGTCCCAAGAAACAGGCAGGAGTAGCTATTCTAATATCGGATAAAATCAACTTTCAACCAGAAGTCATCAAAAAAGACAAGGAAGGACACTTCATCCTCATCAAAGGAAAAATCTACCAAGAACTCTCAGTTCTGAACATCTATGCTCCAAATGCAAGGGCACTCACATTCGTAAAAGAAACTTTACTAAAGCTCAAAGCACACATTGCACCTAACACAATAATAGTGGGAGACTTCAACACCCCACTCTCATCAATGGACAGATCTTGGAAACACAAACTAAACAGAGACACAGTGAAACTAACAGAAGTTATGGATCAAGTGGATTTAACAGATATCCATAGAACATTTCATCCTAAATCAAAGGAATATACCTTCTTCTCAGCACCTCATGGTACCTTCTCCAAAATTGACCATATAATTTGTCACAAAACAAATCTCAACAGATAAAAGAAGATTGAAATAATCCCATGCCTCCTATCAGATCACTATGGATTAAGGCTGGTCTTCAATGGCAACAAAAACAACAAAAAGCCCACATACACATGGAAGCTGAACAACACTCTACTCAATGATAACTTGGTCAAGGAAGAAATAAAGAAAGAAATCAAAGACTTCCTAGAATTTAATGAAAATGAAAGTACAATATACCCAAACTTATGGGACACAATGAAAGCAGTGTTAAGAGGAAAACTTATAGCTCTGAGTGCCTCCAAAAAGAAACCGGAGAGAGCATACACTAGCAGCTTAACAGCACACCTGAAAGCTCTAGAACAATAATAAGCTAATAGACCCAAGAGGAGTAGAAGGCAAGAAATAATCAAACTCAGGGCTGAAATCAACCAAGTAGAAACAAAAAGAACTATACAAAGAATCAACAAAACCAGGAGCTGGTTCTTTGAGAAAATCAACAAGATAGATAAACCCTTAGCCAGACTAACCAGAGGGCACAGAGACGTTATCCAAATTAACAAAATCAGAAGTGAAAAGGGAGATATAACTACAGAATCTGAGGAAATTAAAAAAATCATCAGATCCTACCACAAAAGTCTATACTCAACAAAATTGGAAAATCTGGATGAAATGGACAATTTTCTAGACAGATACCAAATACCAAAGTTAAGTCAGGATTAGATAAATCATCTAAACAGTCCCATAATGCCTAAAGAAACAGAAGCAGTCATTAAAAGTCTCCTAACCAAAAAAAGCCCAGGACCAGATGGATTTAGTGCAGAATTCTATCAGCCCTTCAAAGAAGACCTAATACCAATACTCTTCAAACTATTCCACAAAATAGAAACAGAAGGAACACTACCTAATTCATTCTATGAGGCCACAGTTACACTGATACCAAAATTTCACCAAGACCCAACAAAGAAAGAAAACTATAGACCAATTTCCCTTATGAATATCAATGCAAAAATACTCAATAAAATTCTCGCAAACCGAATCAAAGAACACATCAAAACAATCATTCATCATGATCAAGTAGGCTTCATCCCAGGGATGCAGGGATGATTCAATACCCAGAAATCCATCAATGTAATCCACTACATAAACAAAGTCAAGGAAAAAAACCACATGGTCATTTCCTTAGATGCTGAAAAAGCATTTGACAAAATTCAGCATCCCTTCATGATAAAAATCTTGGAAAGATTAGGAATTCAAGGCCCATACCTGAACATAGTAAAAGCAATACAGCAAACCAGTAGCCAACAGCAAACTAAATGGGGAGAAACTTGAAGCAATACCACTAAAATCAGGGACTAAACAAGGCTGTCCACTCTCTCTCTATCTATTCAATATAGTACTTGAAGTTGTAGCTAGAGCAATTAGACAACAAAAGGAGGTCAAAGTGATACAAATTGGAAAGGAAGAAATCAAAATATCACTATTTAAAGATGATATGATTGTATACTTAAGTGACCCAAAAAACTCCACCAGAGAACTGCTGTAGCTGATAAACAACTTCAGCAAAGTGGCCGAATATAAAATTAACTCCAACAAATCAGTAGCCTTCCTATACTCGAAGGATAAACAGGCTGAGAAAGAAATTAGGGAAATGACACCCTTCACAATTGTCACAAACAATATAAAGTATATTGGTGTGACTCTAACCAAACAAGTGAAAGATCTGTATGACAAGAACTTCAAGTCTCTGAAGAAAGAAATTGAAGAAGACCTCAGAAGGTGGAAAGCTCTCCCGTGCTTATGGATTGGCAGGATTAATAGAGTAGAAATGGCCATCCTGCCAAAAGCAATCTACAGATTCAATTCAATCCCCATCAAAATTCCATCTCAATTCTTCATAGACTTAGAAAGAGCAATCCTCAAATTCATTTGGAATAACAGAAAACACAGGATAGCAAAGTCTATTCTCAACAACAAAAGAAGTTCTGGGGGAATCAGCATCCCTGACCTCAAGCTGTACTACAGAGCAGTAGTGATAAAAACTGCATGGTATTGGTACAGTGACAGGCAGGTAGATCAGTGGAATAGAGATGAAGACCCAGAAATGAACCCACACACTTATGGTCACTTGATCTTTGACAAAGGGGCTAAAACCATTCAGTGGAAAAAAGACAGCATTTTCAACAAATGGTGCTGGGTCAACTGGTGGTCTACATGTAGAAGAATGCAAATCTCTCCATTCCTATCTCCCTGTACAAAGCTCACAGAGGCAGGGGGAGCAGGGATGGGATAGGGAGTTTTCAAAGGGGAGACCTGGAAAGGGGAAAACATTTGAAACGTAAATAAAGTATTAAATAAAAGAAAATAAAAAACAACAACAAAACAAAACAACAACAACAAAATGTGCCCTGCATTTAGCCTGCTGTTCCAATTTTGATTTTTTGTTGTGTCTCCTCCCTGCTGGCTAAAAGCTAGGATGCTTCAGGCCCATGTGTGAGGCCTCACTGAGCTTTAAGGCATCAAGCAAACTGGAGAGCACACATACCACGTGCTGGCATGAAGAAAGTCTGCTGTATGTGTGCATTTTTTTAAAAATCAAAAAATTCAAAAGTTAATAGCAATCAGCCATCTGAGTTTCCGTGTTTGGTATACTGTTTGTATTATTAGCACATTTGCTGGCTGTCAGTCAGTTTTATTTCCTTGGTATTTAATTTCTGTAGTTCTTTGTAAATTCTGTAGCTTAGCCCCTGCCTGAAGCACGAGTGTAAAGATTTCCTCCCAGGCTGTGGGCTGTGTGCCCTGTTGTTTGTTGTCTTTGCCGAGCAGAAACTTCATATTTCCCAACGTCCGTCTCTTGAGAGTGGACTGGATCCTGTGCCGTCGGTGTTCCATCCAGAAAGTTCTTGCCTACTCCAGGGTCTTTTTTCCCAGTGGCTTTGTAAATTGTATTTTGTTTTAGTGTGTGTGTGTGTGTGTGTGTGTGTGTGTATGTGTGTGTAGTTTAGTTTTTTCATTGAAAAATTTTACACTGTATATTTTGGCCATGTTTTTCCTTTCCCTTTCTCCCAGATCCTCTGTACCTTCCTACCCACCTTACTTTATATTCTTTCTCTCTCTTAAAAGACAAAGAACCAAGAAACACACACTCAAAAATCCTCACAAAACCCATCAATATAGTAATCAAAACAAACAAGCAAAAGATCAGTAGGCCAAAATATGCCCAAGCAAAGCAAAGTGAGACAAAAAAAAAAAAAAAAATCTCCAAAAATGCCATCAAGTTAACTTTGTGTTGGGCGACTTCTCCTGGGCATGAGGCCTGCCCTGAAGTGCGGTTGGTATAATGAGCCTCCATTCCTTTGCAGTGGGTGTGGCTTTCAGATAGCCTGGTGGTTAGAGGTGAGAGCCTGTGGCTTCCGCTCAGCGCCGGGATCCCGTGTGGACCTGTGATGGTCTTGTACACACTGCCATGTCTCAGTGAGTTCTTGTGTTTATCAGCTCTGAGGTGTCTGGAAGACACTGTTTCCTGGAGCACCCATCACCCCTGGCTCTCGTTGTCTTTCTGCCTCTTCTTGCCTACAGACCTCTGAGACTTGAGGGAAGGGTTTGATGGAGACATTCTCCCGTTTAGGACTGAGTGTTCCAAAGCCTCTCCCGGCACATTGTCCAGCTGTCTCTGGGTGATTCCCATCTCTGGGTCTCTGGGTGATTCCCATCTACTGCAAGAAGAAGCTTCTCGGTTGAGGCCTGAGATACCTCAGTGTCTTGAAGAAATTATTCCAGTTCTTCTCTAGCAGCTCCAGCGGTTCCGGCTTTAAGCTAAGGTCTTTGATATATTTTTAAATTGATTCTGGTGCAAGGCGAATGATATGGCCTTAATTTAACCCTTCGCAGGAGATATGGTTTGGCCGCACTATTTGTTAACATGTCTTCTTTCTACTGTCTGTTTTGCCTCATTTGTCAAAAGCTAGGCGGTCATAGTTTGGGTGGTTTATATGTGGGTCCGCTATGCAGTTCCAGTGGTTGCCTGTCTTCTTACGCCAGCACAAGGCTGTCGTTATCACGGCATAATTCGAGGTTGGGTTTTGCAAACCTACAGTGTGTTCTTATCACTGAGGATTACTTTGGCTATTTGTGGTCTTCTATGAATACTTGGATTGTTTATTTCTATATCTGCACAGTATAATATTGGAATTTTGATAAACATTTCATTAATCTTGTAGATTACTTTTGCTGGTATATCCATTTTGTAATATTAATTCAGTTAACTCAAGAGCAGAGAAGATCTTTCTGTCACTTAGCATCTTTGATTTCCTTTTTCCATCTTGATATTTCAATTTCTTGCTTAGGTGTCTTTGCAGGTACTTGATATTTAAAGTAATTTATCTTATCACTATTATTTTAAAATTATGTGTGCATGCCTGTATGTGGTTTTATGCACTTGAGTACAGGGCTATTGAAGGCTGTAAGAGGGTATCAATCTCCAGGGCCTGGAGTTCCAGGATGTCCCAGCCACTCATCGTGAGTGCTGGGATTCAGACTCAGGTCCTCTGAAAGGTAAGTATGCATTCTCAGCTGCCAAGCCATCTCGATCCCATGGGTACTTAACATTTTGGGGAGTTATGAATAGGTTAGTTTTCCTAATTTCTTTCTGGTATATATGAAGGCTATTTTTGAAAAATATTGATTTTGTATCTTATAGCTTTACTGTAAGTATTTTTACATCAAAGAATTCTTTAGTAGACTACATAGTCTTTTAAAAATAGAATCATGTCATCTGCAAATGGGATAATTTGACTTCTTTTCAGAAGGTTAATTTTTATTATAAACGAATGTTTGATTTTCAGGTTGAGAGGAAATGTCCTTATTTAAAGCCCGTGACTGGTGGTCTACTGTGCTGGGAGAAAAAGAAGAATTTGATCAGGGTTGCTTGTGCTTGGCTGATGTCGACAACAGTGGCAACGGGCAAGGTGAGGGACCTGCGGTGTGCTTTCGTTTTCCCCGGGTGGGGGATTGAACTGGGGGCCTTGCACATGCCAGGGAGGCTTTCTGATTCTGGGCTTTAGTCTGCACCCCCCCACTGGAGCCGAGCATTAAGGACGGTAAGTAAAAATGACTTGTTTTTAAAACCATGAACTTGATTAAAGTGTCCCCCTTCATTGACCTATTATTTATTTATTTATTTATTTATTTATTTATTTATTTATTGATTTATTGATTGATTGATTGAGATAACCTTTCACTGTGTGGTTCAGGCTGCCCCGATTTCACTCTGGTCCTCCTGGATTTAGGATTGCAAGTGTGTGTCACTGGGCCTGGTATTTCTCTTATAAGTAACATGTAGGCAGTGGGCCGGCAGATGCGTTCTACGTCTGTTTTATTTCTGTCATGTGGGCTCTGTTCATCGCGTCATATTACTTGGTAGAATGAATGGACAAATCCCTTGGCACAGTTTGCTTCCAAATCACAGTTTGTTTCCAAATGGGGTCTTCGAGGGCAGAGCTAGTAAGATATTTAATCATTTGAAAAATTCCTTTTAGAAACCATGTACAATGAAAGTGACGCGCTCTTCTAGTTGAACGGGAAAGCGTCAACGTCATGATAAAGCCGCGAGGATTCTGCTACTGAGGAGAAACAGGCACTCTGCCATTGCTTTCATTTTGTTTAGAGAAACCGCTGGCGTCCCGGTCTTTCATTGCTTGCTCCCCTGCACAGTCATGCGTTTCGAGCCTAGTTCTATCTAACTGCGGTATGAAGTTAGCGCTAAGTTTGTATACCTTGTATATCCCGGGCTTTTATTTTGCCATTCAGATAATCATTGGCCGCCAAGAAAGAACATTTAATTTGCTGATATGAATGTTACTCCTTTCCTTTTATTTTATTTCTATTACCTGTAATGAAACCGTGTTAGCAAGGGGCAGGGTGGAAAGAGAAAGTTACATTTGCAAAGGAGGTAAGGGAGAGGACTGGGAAGAGGAAGGGGAGGAGGAGGAGGAGGAGGAAGAGGAGGAAGAGAAGAAAGAGGAGGCGTAGCACAAAGTCTTAAAGTGCAGAAGTGTTCTCTCATTTATTTTTGAGAAGAACCCAGTCCCTCCCTCCTGCTGTAAGACTGGGCAGGCCTCTGTTCAGAGGCCGCCCTGGGGGCTCAGTTATCACCCCTTGCGTTTGTTTGCGTGAGTCATGAAGACATCTATCCAGGCGACATGCCGAAGCTCACTCCTGCCTAAAGTGTTCAAAGCTCAGCTTGGTTGAAAACTATACGTCTGAAATATGTTGCTTTTATTTATTTCTGTTAGGGGTCCACCCTGGGGTGCTAGTTGTGAGCATTATCTTCTGTTTTCCTAATCTGGGCTCTATAAATGCCATTACATGTTTGTCTGCCAAATGATCACCATTTGATCAATGCCAGTGTCATCATTGCCCAGCACTGGATAGCTGTCCTGCAGTATCCCGCAGTGATTATTATCTATGAAGATTGTCTGTTCTAGACACAAGAGCCTGTATGGTGCTAGTCTCTGGGATGCACGGGGCTGGCTCGGGTGTCCGCATTGTGAGTGCTCAGAAGCTGCACGGCCTACTCTAAAGCTCGACAGTTACTGTTGATCTGAGGGAGTAAGGGGCTGATGTACACGGTTTGAGATCTGGTCTTTTTAGGATAACAGTATCTTGTAGTCAGAATGTAGTCAGACCATGGAAGTAAGTGCGTAGAATGTGTGAAGACCTGGGGAGACAATGGAGGGAGAGG
This sequence comes from Uromys caudimaculatus, assembly GCA_028551405.1. Lineage (NCBI taxonomy): Eukaryota > Metazoa > Chordata > Mammalia > Rodentia > Muridae > Uromys > Uromys caudimaculatus. The sequence goes on along the minus strand of CM052706.1, from coordinate 92,161,145 downwards.
GAAGGAGGTGGCAGGCTGGAACTTGGAGACTGCAAGTAGTAAGCAGGGTAGTTTGGGAATTAGTCAGAAATAGATTTTGAGAGGCCTTCCAGAGAGCCAGAGGAAACAGCTGGGCTGGTTCCTGGGAAGCAAGGCAGGCTTACTTGTTAGTTTATAAAGGGTCTTATATAGCCCAGACTCTTCTTCACTTCACGTGTAGCTGAGCATGACCTGAAATTCTGATCCTTCTGCCACCGGCTGCCAAGTATTGGGATTACCACTACGTGCCACTGTGCCGACTTCTACACGATGCTGGGGCTGGAACCCGTATAAGTCCATGCCAGGCAAGCACTCTGCTAACTAAGCTACACCCCAGCTTAGAGGCAGAGTTCCTAATGACAAGAGGGATGAAAGGTTCTCAGTCACTTAGAAGCAAGTGGCTCATCAGTGTTCTCTGCAAAAAAAGATTTTTAAAATTACTTAAAAAACCACGTGTGTGTGTGTGTGTGTGTGTGTGTGTGTGTGTGTGTGCAGGCGGCTGTGGAGTCCAGGTGCTGGATCTTCTGCAGTGAGATTTTCAGGTGCTTAGTTGTGAGCCACCTGACATGGATGCTGGGAACCAGGCTGGGCTCTTTGTGAGAACAGTGACAGCTGGAGAGATGTCTCCAGCTGCAGGTAGTGTTCTTGCTGAGGGTGGGTGAGCATTCACTACTAGCTATGCAGGGAGTGAGGGGTGACAGAGTGGGCGGTGGAAAGACCATGGCTCTTTAAGGAAACCTGCTATAAAAAGCAAAAGAAAGAAAGACCGAGGACAATGCATGGCCTAGAGACCCCCCCCCCCCCCCCGACAAAGACAAGAAGATAAGATAGAGAGTTCCCTGTTTAACGAGCCTTTCCACCCCTGTATCGATCCCATCTCCACCAGTCCTCTTTGAAGACAGCTGCCTTATCAGTTCATCCTCTGGGCTACTGTCTTTCTGACCCTCTGGAATTCGTATCATTCAAAGCAAGTATTCAGGATACGTGCAGAGCTTGGGTATTTGCTTTTTCCCAGTGCATCTGTGTAAGTCCCTGTCTTACTGTTGTATAGCTGTGAAGAGACACCATGACCATGGCAACTCTTACAAAAGGAGGCATTTTGTTGGGGCTTGTTTATGGTTTCAGTGGGTTAGACCATCATCATCACGGCCAGGAGCATGTCGGCTTGCAGGCAGACACGGTACTGGAGGACGAGCTGAGACTTCCATGCAGATCCTCAGGCAGTGGGACGAGAAAGGCCTGGGCCTGGTTTAGGCTTTTGAACCTCAAAGATCATCTCCAGTGTCACACTTTCTCCAATAAGGCCACCCCTCCTGATTCTTTCAAATAGTGCCACTCCCTTGTGACCAGTCATTCAGATCTGTGAGCCTATGGGGGCTATTTTCATTCAAGCCACCTTCAGTCTGGTAGAGAAGAATCCTAGGACAATTCATATTAGGGGCCGGAGAGACGACTCAGAGGTTAGGAGCATATAGTGCGGTTGCAGGGTATTTGATCACACCGTCAACCCAGAGATTGTGTTATTTACTGGGAAAAAAACCTTTTCTAGTTGTGGTGTGTGGCCCATCCCTTAGTACAGTACACATCTTTGATTCCTCTGACTGGAATATAGACATGCTTTTAGTATACACCCCTAATCCCAAAAGTGATGTCTAATAGAGTGGCAGAAAAAGTGATGAATCAAAGATTTGACAGACTAGGATATGCCCAACCTCATGAGAAGAGAGAGGAAAGTGAAACTACTGGAGAGCAGTGAGGGAGGGAGGGAGGGAGGGAGGGAGAGAGAGAGAGAGAGAGAGAGAAAGAGAGAGAGCGCAAGTGAGCAGTTTTACTGGGAGAGTTTTACAGAAACAAGCAGGTGAAGACAGAATGTGGCAGAGAATGAGAAGGAGCCAGAAGATTATAACATATTGCCAAAGTTAGTATGAGGCCAAGCAGAGCAATTCAGTGAGAAACTGAGAGAAGCCAGATTGAATCAGTCAGCTTGGAGTTGAGTTTGAGCCAAAACAGTTGAGTTGAACTAGCCAGCAAGGGATCAAAAAGAACTAGAAAGGGGTGAACTTACTCAGTAGCAAGTCTCAGGGGCTGAAAACATTCTAGGCCTAGATTTGATTGTACGGAGGCTAGAAGCGTCCAGCACTAGGCCCAGGTTGGCAGGTGGACGCAGTAAGCTTCGGAGATGACAGTCACATCAGGTGAATAAAAGTCACATTTGCACAATGCTTTTCCAGAGGAAAGGATTCAATTCCCAGCACCCATGTGGGAGCTCATAATTGTCTGTAACTTCAGTTCCAGGAAATTTGATGACGTTTTCTGGCCTCTGTGGGCACCAGGCAAACATATGGCACACAGACATGCATGAAGACAAAACATCCATACATGGGGGTAACAGCAGTGAAAATAGACAGACTATCATTGGTCATGTGACTCTGATTCTGACTTATGTGTGACAATGGGAAGGAGGTTGTGCTGTCTAGCAGCTTGTGGTGGCAGTTTTTCACTGACCTAAAATGTTTATGTTTATATGTGAGGAAAAAGGCCTTAAGTAATGTGACAAACACATTTAAGTGCTTTCTTTATACTGACTATTATTCAGGGGTTGGGGGGAAGAAGACAGAAGTGGTCTTTATGGCTTTTCATTTAATGTTTCCCAGGAAATTTCATTTGAATGAGTGAGTGAATGAATGAATTTATCGTAGCTTGAAATCTGAGTAAAACTTTTTTCTGAGATCTGGTTATTGTAATAGCCATGCGTTTTAAAAATCATATGTTCACAATTTGCTTTTGAGCATAGGCTATTAACTGTGGACTTGGCCATTCTCATGGACTCTGATTTTTAAAAATTATTATTTTATTTTGCCTTCATGTCTGTCTGTGTACCATGTGTGAGCCTGGTGCCCTTAGGGCCAGAAAAGAGCATAGGATTCAGATCTCCTGGAACTAGAGTAACAGAAGATTTAAAGCCGCTGTGGGGGTACTGGGAATAGAACCCAGGTCCTCCAGAAAAGTGACAAGTGCTCTAACTGCTGAGCTGTCTCCCTAGCTCTCCACCTCTGGTTTTTGAAGGGCTCTATTGAAATCAAATCTTGGCTATTTAGTGAGGTGAGATGGGGCATGGTGGAGTCTAAGGCGTGACAGCACACAAGGGAGCTCTGTAAGGAACGAGCTTTCCAGACTCTAGCAACTTTGTTATGAATTTATAGTCCCGATCTTTCTGGTCAGTATCACTACTTTCACCTAAGAGACCCAAGATTTATCAACGTATGTGTTACTACAGTTTAAAGCCAAGGAAATTGTCGTTAAATTAGATTCTTAGTGATCAACTCCACTGATGTAAATGTTAATTCTTTCTGCAGAGTCTGAGACCCTGAGTCTTATTCTTTATCCCAAGATGACTTTTGATCTTTCAATGTACCATAGCTGTTATCCAGTGTCTGTAGAAAAAGCTGACTTACATGTGTTGTCATTTCTCCTTTCTGTCTGGGTAGCCAATGGCAGCAGATGTCTAGTCCACCAGCATGTTATGGGCAGTGGGCATGTGCTGGTTCGTTTCTGTCAAACCACAGTCACCTCTAGTGAGAGAATCTCAATTCAGGAGTTGCCTCTATCAGAGTGGTCTGGGATGTGTATCTGGGGCATTTTCCTGATTAATGACTGGTGTTATAGGCCCAGCATACTGTGGGTGGTGCATCCCTGGGCAGGTGGCCCTGGGCTGTATAAGAAAGCACACTGAGCCAGCCATGGAAGAGCGTGTTCCTCTGTGGTCTCTGCTTCTACTTCCTCATTCCCGGTTCCTGCCCCGACTCATGCCAATGGTTGACTAACCTTTAAGCCCAGCAAACCCTTTCCTTCTGTACATGGTTTTGGTCAGTGTATCGCACCAACGGCAGCAGTCTAGGACAGGGCACCAAGTTCCAGATGATGGGCTATGATAATTTATCTGTTCTCTTTCTTGGAGCAGTGCTCTATAACCCCACCTAGAGTAGGGACAGGAGCCTCACAACTTGGTGCTCCAGGAGAACACAAGGATTCAAATGTCCTCCTTGTAGGGATAGTCATGCTCACAGTTTACTCTCTGTGTTAATTTCTACATTAGTTAACTTTTTTTTTTTTTTTTCTGCTACAAGTAACATGACATAGTAAATTTAAGAAAAAGGGAGATAGGAATGAGAGAGCTAACACTCCCCAGTCGCAAAGCAGAGTTTGTCTGGCTGGGACTTGGCAGGGGCAGAACTGATTATGGCTCCACTGATCTTTCAGACCTCCAGGATGCTGCCATGGGGGTTTCTGGAGTCCTGATGGCTTTATGTCTCCTTAGGACTGAAATCCCCATGGGAATGCCTTTCCTGGAGAGTAATGCTGAGCATTTAAAGAGTTTGTCTATGGGAACTATCTAGCCCATGGCCTGGCACGGTAAGCTCTGAGTACAGCAAATGTAGATCTCCTCCTAAGTAAGTGGAGATTTGTTTCTTAGTATCATTATAAGGATAAGCCACTTCAGGGGCTTAAAATGGCGGCAACATATGCTATCACCGTTATAGATGCTAAGCTCTGGAAAGCGAGGTGTTGTCAGGGTCATGCTATTTCTCAGGTTTCTAGCGTTTCTTTGTCTCTTCTTGTATTATTTTTAAAGAGTTAATTTTTTATTATTTAATTTATTTAATGTGTACAGTATATGTGTTGGTGTGGGTTATGTTGCATCAGTTAACCAGGAACTGGAGTTGCAAGTGGTTTTGAGCCATCATGTGAGTGCTGGGAATGGGACCCAGCACTTTAATTATGCAAGAGTAGTAAGTGCTGTTAACTTCTGGGCCATCTCTTTAGCATCCTTTTCTAGTTTATCTGAAGCTTCTAGGATCTTTCTCTGTTTCTTCTAATTTCCAGTAATTCTACACACTCTGGTCTGTAGATGTGTCCTTCCAATTTCTGCCAGTATTGTCAGATAGGCATCTTACAACCTTGGCTCACAGTGTAGCTCAAGATGGCCTCTAGTTCTTTGTCTTCCCTTGGCTTCTGTTGTCGTTTAAATGGGAATGGCTCCCATAGGCTCATATACTTGAATTCTTGGTCTCCAGTTGGTTGGAATTATTTGGGAATGATTAGGACATGGCCCTGTTGGAGGAGGTGTGTCTCTGTGGGTGGGCTTTGAGGTTTCAAAACCCACGTCATTCCAGTTCTCTCTCTCTCTGTTCCTTTCTCTCCTTCTCTCTTCTACTCTTGGGAAAGTATGTAAGAAAGCACTTAGTTATCACTCCAGTGCCATGCCTGCTGCTGTGCACCCTGCCGTGAGGGCCAAGACTCTGCGCCCATAAGTCCCAAATCAAACATTTTCTTTTATAAGCTTTTTTGGTCAGAGGCAAAAGAGAAGTACCTAAGGCAGCTTCCTAAGGCCTGTGCCATCTCACCTTGTCTGCTTGAGTCATAATTTGTCATTTGGATTCCCCTTGTCTTCTCCCTTAAAGGACAATCATAGCCTCACGTTAGCTTGGTTCTGTCTGCAAAGACTGTTTCCAAGCTAGAGCACAGACCTGGGGTGAGGATTTGAGCGCGCTGTGGTTCTGGGAGGGACAGCTTAAGTTCCTGCACGGCCCTTCTCCTCACCCTCCGGTTGTACCCGAGACCATTCACTGTTATGGGGCACTCTAGTGAGACCCAGCGTCCCACTTAGATGCTGTCAACAGTGGTAATCAAATGCAGAGTTAACACTCCAGGGTGAGACCTGCTTGTGATCCTTACCAGTCTTTTGAGATGGAGACCATCTTAGAAAAACACGCTCTAATGCAGCAGCCTCCTTGGCTTTCGGCGGTGTGGAGCTCTCCTTTGAGGGGTGCGTGCGGCTCAAGCAGGATCGCCTTAATCACATCATCTGTTGGAAAAGGGACTTTTGCGTTCGAAGCAAGGTTGGAATCTTTGAATATTCTGACTCCTTTGGTCTGATTCTCGATGATATTTGCCAATGTCTGTTTCTTACTCTGTGTTTTCAAAATCTGTTTACAGATAAAATCATTGTGGGCAGCTTCATGGGCTACCTGAGAATCTTTAATCCCCATTCTGTAAAGCCTGGAGGCGGGCCTCAGCCTGAAGATTTACTTCTAGAAGTGCACCTGCGGGACCCGGTGCTGCAGGTGGAGGTTGGGAAGTTTGTCTCGTGAGTAGACCTCACCCACTGTGGGAGTTTCCCTCCTGGGGATTGGTTCTGTCTCTTATAGTGACGCTTTCATGGATGTAAACAATATGTCATGAACCATGTGTGTTATAGATATATGTCATGCAGGCAAACTTTATGTTCTAAATGCTTTATGTAGAAACATATACGTTTAAGATGCGCTAACTTAGGGGTTTATTTATTTGCGTGTTTGAATCTGTGTGAGTGCATGTACGTGTGTGTGTGTGTGTGTGTGTGTGTGTGTGTGTGTGTGTGTGTGTGCAGGTACATACTCTCTGCCTCCTTTTCCTTTGAGAGAGTGAACCTGAATGAACCTGGGGCTTGTAATTTCTTGTCTAGGGTATCCGGAAGCTCCAGTACCATCCTGTTTCTGCCCTCACTGGAGCTGGGGTTACAGGAGTGTGAGGGACGCCTCGTGTGGGTAAGGGGTTGGAAGAGTGGTCCTTATGATTGCTCAGCAAGCTCACTTCAACACCGGGAACACTTTTATAGTAATGGGACTTGGGACAAAGAGATAAGCTTATAAACAAAGCCAAATAAAGAAGAAGCAAATATTTATTTATTAAAGAACACATCACCAGCGTCAGATAAATATCTGTTTAATAAGCACTCAAAGGGTCAAATAGGTTTCAAATAGAAATCTGTTTCAAAGTTCTTTCTTCTTCCTCTTCTTCCTCTTCTGTTTCTTCCTTCTTCTCTACCACCCTTCCTTATCTCTGTATCTCCCCATCCTATCTTCCCCTCCTCCCTCCCTTTCTTCAAGAAATTCCTTCGATCCTGGCTGCCTATTTCTGGATTTTGGTCTCCTTTTCCCTCCCTCCCCTCCCCTCCCTCCCCTCCCTCCCCTCCCTTCCCCTCCCCTCCCCTCCCTTCCCTTCCCTTCGCTTTTCTTTTTTCTTTTTCTTACTCCCTCCCTCTTTCTTAGTCAGTCCATCAGTCTGTCTGTCTTAGGGTTTTACTGCTGTGAGCAGACACCATGACCAAAGCAACTCTCAAGGACAGCATTTAATTGTGGCTGGCCTACAGGTTCAGGGGTTCAGTCCATCATCATCAAGGCAGGACATCCAGACAGGCACATGACACAGGAGGAGCTGAGAGTTCAACATCTTGTTCGGAAGGCAAACCAGAAAATACTGGCTTCCAGGCAGCTAGGTCGAGCGGCTCAAAGCCCACGCCCATAGTGACACACTTCCTTCAACAAGGCCACACCTCCTAATAGTGCCTCTCCCTGGGCCAAGCATATACAAACCACCTCCTTCTCTCCCTTTTCCTTCCTCCCTTCCTCCCTCCCTCTGCCCCTCCCTCCTTCCTTCCTTCCTTCTTTCCTTCCTTCCTTCCTTCCTTCCTTCCTTCCTTCCTTCCTTCCTTCCTTCCTTTCTTTCTTTCTTTCTTTCTTTCTTTCTTTCTTTCTTTCTTTCTTTCTTTCTCTTTCTCTCTGTCTCTCTTCTTTCTCTTTCTTGGCAGGATTTTACTATGCACCCCACCTGGAATTTGCCATATAGTTTGTTTGATCTCAGATTTGTGTTCCTACAGCCTTTGCTTCCTGCTATGTATGAATTTTCCTAAAATGAAAAGTATGTTTTCCCTTTCTCTTTTCTTCCTACCCTTCTCCCTCTTTCTTTGTTAAATTTAATTTAATTTATTTTTTGGTGTAGTTCAAGCTGGGGTTGGCTTATGACTTGCAATTCTCCTGCCTCAGCCTCTGCAGTACTGGCATCACAAGTGTGTGTTACCATGTCCACTGTTGTGCTCTGAGTGAGCAGCGTCCTCCGTGGGAGCGTATATCTGAGGCCCGGGAGGTGGTGCTGCCTGGGGAAGTTATGGAAGGTTTAGATGCACAGCCAGCCGTGCTGGAGGAAGCTCACTAGCAGTGGGCTCTGAGAGTTTATAGCTCACACTCTTCTACTTGATCTCTCTGCCTCCTGTGTGTGGCTGAGACGTGGTTTCTCAGCTTCCTGCTCTCACTGTCATGTTTTCTCTGCCATTGTGAACAGCTAGCCCCCTGGAGCTGTCTGCACTTCCTTAAGAGGCTTTTGGTCATAGCATTTTATCACAGCAACAGAAAAATAACCATTACGTCCAGAAAACCTGTATTTCTTGATTTTTAAAAATACCGTGATCTTCCCAGCACAGGAAGGGTTAAGGCAGGACTGCTTTGAGTATGGGGCTAGCCTGGGCTACAAGGAGCTACCCTGACTCAAGAATTGTAAACAATGGAAAAGAAAACAATGGAAACTCCAAAATTCAATTATGACTAGAAATGGGACCAACGGGAAGGAGATGGGAGCAGGGGAAGAAGGGTCGGCAGGGTGCCGTATACACATTCTGGGAGCAACACAATGAAGTTCACCATTGCATGCAATTACTACATGCTGATTTCAGAAAGCCATCCATCCAACTTGAGGCCTGGGTCCTAACCTGAAAGTCCCCTTCCTGCAGTCTAACTTGTCTGGGACCAGAATTGACAATAGGTCAATAGACCTATTATGAACTACATCACTGACTAGCACAGCAAAATACCCCTAACAGTACAATTGCAGCACTCATATCTTGGTGGTAACCAGTAGCTGTCTAATTGCACTTAATGCCACCTGAACAGGAGCGAAATCATGCATGGTGCTAGAAACCTAGCCGACTACCCAGGCTATGAACCTCTTCCATCCCCAGCCTTCTGGGTGGAAACCAGGTCATCTGTCTATCCATCCATCCATCCATCCCTCCATCCATCCCTCTTTGAAGAGACAACCCTGGGTGTTTAACATTCTGGGTTCCCCTAGTGCTTATCTGTGAGCACAAGGACCTTTGTGCCCAACACTGAACAACGACAATACCAGTATACATCCTACTGTGGAGGGAGAGAGTCCCTCCTCTGCCCAAAGTACTATAAGCAGGCAGTGATGGTCCACAGTTTGTGCATCTCCCTCCTCCAACCCCCTGCCACAATAGAAAGGAAAAAGAGGCATAGGTGAGTTGGTCAGAAGGCAGAAGCCGAGCTTGGAGCTTGCTGTGGAGCGGACTCAGAGGCTCAGGCCTGATTCTTTAGGGCCCTGAGACTGGTCTCCTCTTCCTTCAGCCCTCTCCTCTTTCATGCCCCTGTCTTTCTTAATCATTTTTGCAGACAGGTCTTGCTATGTATCACCAGCTGGAACTCACTCTGTAGACCAGCTTGGCCTGGAACTCATGGAGATCGGCCTGCCTCCACCCTCAGTGCTGTAATTAAAGTTGTGCCCACCATGCCTGGCCGTCCTTCTTCCTCTTCTGTTTATCTCTCTGTAGACCTGGCTGGCTCTGGCAGACATCTGCTGCCCTAACTCAGCCTCATGTGGCTTGAATCAGAGGCAGGCGCCCACTGGCATGATTATTTCTCAACTTAGACTTCCGTCTACGAATTGTTCTATTAACTTTTAGTATCTGTAGTTATGGGACTTTTTTGAAAATAATTTGTAACTTAGAAGTTGTATCTGAAACTAACACTTAAAAGCCTTTGAAACTGTCCCATTTACAGAGGCACCGAGATGCTTCATTTGGCTGTGCTGCACTCCCGGAAGCTCTGTGTCTACTCTGTCTCAGGTAAGAGGATTCTCTTCTCCGGTGGGAGTTATGTCACAAGCTGGGGAAGAGTAGATGATATTGCAGGAGCAAAGCCAAAGTGTTCACAGGAAGGCTTTCTAGTCTCTGTTAGCCTCCCTGCCAGCCATTATTCTTTGTTATACATTTCTTGGTCCACTATTCTTATGTATTCTTGTTTTTATCAGAGGGTTTCCTATAATCCCCCTGTTGTCAGGAATTGTGTCCTGAATTGCCTGTGCCTGACTGCAGGAGACTCCGGTTCCTTGGAACCCATGAGGCTTAAGAGATGCCCAGCCAGGGCGGACAGGTGACTAGCTGTTGAGTCAGTCAGGTTTGAAATGTCTTTTCCTTGGTCAGCCTCAGGTGTTTCTGTTTTAGTTCCTGGCTTCTTGTCTTCACTCACTCAGACCTCACTTGATTTTGAGGTGAAATTGGGTTTTGTTCTCTGATGTGGTCCTGTGGATACAAGTTTAGTGTGCAGTCTGTAATGTCTTGGTCTTTAGCATTTTGGCCTTTATTAAAATTCAGGATATTTCAGGGGCAAATGTCTGTTACCTTTTGAAGGCAGCCTTGTTACCCAAGGGCGTGGTAGAAAACAACTAGAAATTGGTGGGTGGCATTGAAGCAGGTGACAGTCACTCATCTTTATTGATTGATAGATTGATTTTTGAGACGGGGTCTTAGTAGCAGTGCAGGCTGGCTCAGAACTCACTGTGTAGGCCAGGTGGCTCTCGCTGGCCAGTCCTCCTGTGTGTCTCTGTGTCCAAGTGCTGTGGTGACAGCTCTGGGCCACCATGTTCTGTGGCAGAGCTCTGTCTGTCTGTGTGTTCCAGTGCTGTGGTGGCAGCTCTGGGCCACCTCGTCCTGGCAGGGCTTCCGTTGTTGCCCCCCTTCTGTCACCACTGTCATCTCTCTTTATCAGAGGTCTGATGGAATGAATGCCACTGGTGTCATGGTGAAATGTGTTCCTGGGTGGCCATGGCGATGCTTGCTTATAATCCCAGCACGCTGAAGCAAAGGCAGGGGCATTGAGAGTTCGAGGCCAGCAGGAGTTACATAGAGAAACCTCTCTAGAGTAAAAGTTGCTATTTCTAGTGAAAGGACATATATTTGCTATTCAGTCATCATCATCATATAGATTACTCTATTTGTGTGTTTAGTTCTGTTTTTTTTCTCTTTTGAAGACAGGATCTTAAAAAAAATTATTCTAGGGGCTACAGAGATGGCTTAAGGGTACAGACACTGCTTCTCTTCCGGAGGACCCAGGTTTGATTCTCAGCACCCATATAATGGCTCATAATCATCTGTAACTCCAGTCTCGGATCTGAAGCCTTTGGGCTCCCATAGAGTACAAAGACATACGTGTAGGCAGTGCATCCTGCACATAAAACAACGCGTAATAAGTAGAAGAACTCAGAAAGTGTATTCTTTGGCAACTTCATGCATAATTACAGTGTCTGTAGGTCATAACCACAGGCCTGAACAGAACTGACTCTCCCCTTCCCAGTGCCCATCAACTGCCAGTAGCTCCTCAGCCACGAGCGGGGCCTCATGGGCCCCCTCTCTCCATGCTGGAGTGTGTCCTGTGCTGACAACTGCAGCTGAGCTCATGTGTGCGATGGCCCAGCCATGTCCAGGAGGCAGTATTTCATAGCACCCTTCACACTGCCTTTGGCTCTTACAGTGTACCTGCTCCCTTGGTGATGTTTCCTGAGCCTTGGGTTGCAGGGGAGGGATAGGATTTAAATGTCCTATCTGGGGCTGAGGGTCACTCCCTGCATCTTGACTAGTTGTGGGAGAGGGTTTTACTTCTTCTGCTCAAGCTGACTTTAACTCACCCTATGTTCCAGTCGGCCCAGAAAATGGGTGAGCCTCCAGTTTCTACCATCTTAGTGCTGGGGCCACAAACAAGTGCTCCGTTTCTTCTGATTCTATATTGAATTAGCTGGACATGATACTTTACTATCTGGTTTTCACAGGCGATGGAAGAGAACTTGCTCCCAGTTAGTTACTCCCTGACCTTAGATACTTTGTTAATTCTGGCCCCATGGGGAGTCTGAAAGCAAGGAGACAGATTAGACTCTGAGCCTTGCTTGGCTAGCAAGACAGGAGCCGATTAAGTAGCACTGGGGTGTAGGGCACAGACCAAGGATACTATGTTCATGCAGGAGCTCAGTAAAGAAACTCGCTTGGTCACGGTTTGACTGGGGAAGACTGGTGTCCTTCTTTGAGTTAGTGTTGAAATAGAGAGATTTGCTAAGGGAGAGGTAGGGTTGTTGCTCTTTTATTCAGTGCATTCACTTAAAAGCTTTATACTCCCTGGAGGTCGGGCATTGTCCAAACCACGTTTCCTTATGCCCACATGACTCCCCGCCTCTCATTTCTGTGGCCTTTTGTAATCACAGACTGACAGTTTGTGTACTTTTCATGGCTTGGCTTAAATTCAAAAGCATGGGGAGTTAATGTTTTGTTCTTTTGGTTGTATTTCTTAAGGTTCCAGGCTGAGCTTTGAGCTGGCTCTCACAGGGGAAGCACAGGTAATTCCGGCTGGGGCGGATGGTGGGTGTTGGCAGATGACTGTGTCAGCTGCCCCTGACATTCTTTCCCATTGCCCTCTCCCTGAACTCTTTCCTTTCCACTCTTTCTTATTTTTGAGGTATTTAGGACTGAACCCAGAACCCTGGTATGCTTTCATGAAGCTCTTTTGTAGCTGACAGGCTTCTGAAACAGACTTGAAGTCAGTTCAGTCTTTGAAGTAATTCTCTCGGAAGTAAGGAGTCGGCTACATAGTCAGAGGTTACGCTGGATACGGGGTCTCTAAGTTATGTGTAACATCTGCGTCTTGATGATCTAAAGGTTCTTCTATCCTTTCTACTTTCCTTCTCCCACTTTCCCTCTTCTGAATACTGTAGCCCAGGGCTGGGGCCCCAAACTTGGGATTCTTCTGCCTCAGATTCTTGGTTTCCATGATTACAGGTGTGTGCCACCACATCTGCCTTATGTTATTTCCTGATAGGCTTTAGTTTCTGAGCTGAGATGTTGGAACTTAGTTAAAAATAAATCTTTAAAATGTGTATGTATGTTTGTGAGTGTGCATATATATGCACGGGTGCCCTTGGAATCCGGAAGGAGGGCGTCAGATCCCCTGGGGCTGGATGCACGGGTGCCCTTGGAATCTGGAAGGAGGGCGTCAGATCCTCTGGGGCTGGATGCACGGGTGCCCTTGGAATCTGGAAGGAGGGCGTCAGATCCCCTGGGGCTGGATGCACGGGTGCCCTTGGAATCCAGAAGGGGGGCGTCAGATCCCCTGGGGCTGGATGCACGGGTGCCCTTGGAATCCAGAAGGGGGGCGTCAGATCCCCTGGGGCTGGATGCACGGGTGCCCTTGGAAGCCGGAAGGTGGGCATTGGATCCCCTGGGGCTGGATATACAGGTGCCCTTGGAATCGGGAAGGTGGGCATCGGATCCCCTGGGCCTGGAGTTATGTGTGCGTGTGAGCCGCCCGCCTGATGTGGGCCCTCTGTGGGAACAGCAAGTGCTGCCCTTCTAACTACAGAGCCCCCTTTCTAGCCACAGATGCTTGAATTTACAGTGATTCTGTTCTTTTAAGTAATCTTTCCCCCAAATCATGTATGTCACAGTAAGTGTTCGTGGGTATCTGACTTATTGATAGAATTCTGATGATGGCCATTGGAAGGGGAAGATGTCCTCCTTTATTTTTCCTGTGCTCATGTGATCTAATTAGGGAATATAGACTTACTGTGTGATGGTTAAGTATTTCCAGATTGCTCATCTAAAATTGCATTGAAAACTTATTAGAAGACTTAGAGTTTGTTTTGTTTACCTTTGATATTCTTGGGGAATTTTTGGAGATATTTTAAAACAGAGATTGTCTTATATAGACCATAATCATATATAACTAGTATATTCAGCCTATATATCTTGTATGATTTATTTTTGGTAATACACGTAATTTTAATATTTATGTCATTGATAATGTTCTAAAAGAAAAAAATGTCCAGAAAATTTAGATTCTTAAATGTTACCTTCATTCCAAAAGAGTTATCAAAGGAAAATAAGTTGTCTTTATTCTCTGCAATTGTACCACTTTTATAAATTTATTATATTTTAAAAATATTTATTTATCTATTTATTGAGACAGAACTTCACCAGTAGCTCTGACTGACCCGAAACTCACTATGTGGACCAGGCTAGCTTTGAAATTAGAGATCCTCTTGCTTTGGCCTCCCTAGTGTTGGGATTAAAGGTATGCCCACTGTTTCCAGCTACACTGAGTTTTGGCTGGTGCTCCCTTAATTTTGGAAGTTTATCAGTGTATCTGGAATTCTGATGGAATGCAAGTTCAAGTGACATTTTGATGTTTGGGAGGAGAAAGTGGGGGCAGGAGGGTGTGGTAGCGTACCCTTGAGTGATGGAGGTTGTCTCACCTCGCTGAGCATGAGCAGGTCAGCCCAGTTGCCCCACCTGTGAGGTGGTCATGTGTCTCCATCCTAGTGGACTATGCCTTTGGATGTCCTTCATAGGTAGCTGGGGCTCATTTAGGTTGCTATGTAAGAGGAGAAAAAGATAAAAACAAGAAACCAGAAAGAACATGAAGCAGTACCCTCAGCGCTGCTGTTTCTGGCCTCTGACCAGGACAGATCTTGGAACAGAGCCAAGGCTGTTTCCAGCTTTGCTTGAGACCGGGCTGACTGACAGTGAAGGGCGAGAAGTGGAGTTGCTGTCTTAGAAGTCCCTCCTCAAACTGACTGGCCAGTTTCTTTCTCCTGCTTCAAGTTTAGGCTTAATTTGTTTAATTATTTACCCTGAGTCTCGTTTCCTAATATGTATTCTTAAGTTTGCCTGCCTTTGGGCCATTTTTGGCTGCTGGGATTGGTGGAGGCTACTCCTAAGTTGGAGTTTGTTGATATACTGTTAGATTGTTCTTTGTTTCAGAGAAACTCAAGGAGCTATCCTTGGCCAACTTTAATATTAAGTCAACACAGCCTAACCCCGAGTTCATGGCCAGTGGGTTATTTCTTTGGGGTGGGCAGTACTGTGGGAAGCAGGGTTTGACACAGTGAGCAGGCAGAGTAAGGCCATGTGCCACTACAGTGACAGTCAGGGTGCTGTAGCTTGGTGGTGAATTGGAGTCAGAAGGGCCTCATTTGCACACCAGCTCCCTCACTCTCCAATGCCAGATCGAAAGTGTGAAAAATGTAGAGAAAGAAAAAAAAAAAACCCAAGTATTTCCTCTATATGATGAAGGTTCTCTAGGGGAGGTGTTATGTATTATATTGACCAAAGACAGGTTACCAAGAGAAAGAACTATAGCACGTGCATTGAATATGTGTACATAGGAATGTCTAATATGCCTGACCCCAAAGTACGGTTATTCGCGGGCTATGTAAACGCGCATTGCGCTCAGGCTGGAAGGTGTGCGTAAGCGCGCTCCCCATGCAGTGGGGGGACTGCGAGTGAGTGCAGAATGCAGTGGGCAGCTTGGGATGCGAGGCCAGCTGCCTCTGGGCACTGCTCTGTCTGGGAGCTGGAACTTTCCTTAGTCCATGTAGTGACTTACGTAGCTAAATATCCCCTGCCCCCTTTTCAATGTGTCTGGTTTAGGCATGATTGCTAATTTTTTGGTGCCTCATTACTTTTACTACTTACTACCCCAGATGGCTTCTACACCCATATTTTCTTGTTTTATTGTCATGTGCAAGGTAACATTTGTAGGGCATGGGGCTGAGTAGCAGTGGCTTGGCTCCAGGCTGCTGTCCTGTTGCTGCTTCTTCCCTCTGTTGAAATGCTGTAGGTGCATTCACTTCTGCAGCACATGAGTGAGCGAGGAATGAGTTGGAACTTGGGCAGTGCTCAGAAACAGGAGAGATTCACAGCTTCTCTGCAGTGCAGCAATGCAGCAAATAGCAGTGCAGCAACACAGCAGGCAGCAGTGCAGCAATGCAGCAGGCAGCAGTGCAGCAGGCAGCAGTACAGCCGGCAGCATTTAGGGGCAGAAAATGAAATGTGGGATGCAGAAGTAGCTTCGCTGGCTGTAGCTTGTCATTTGCATCGCTTGAACGTGCACTGATCACATGCTTTTGGTTGAAGCTTGGCTGTTGTGGGTGGGGGAGATGGCTCCTGAGTTAGACTCACAGTGTTGATGTACTGCTAGATTCAGGCCAAGTTTAGTTTTAATTTAGCACAGTGCCAGACTGAGAGAGGTGAAGAACATAGAGAAGGAAACCAGTCTTTCCCTCTACTCATGTAAGGGATTTAAGTGAAGGAACTTGTGTATTAGATTGGCCAAAGACAAATTACCAAAGGGGGAAAGTTTCTTAACGTGTGCATTGAATAAGTAGACATGGGACATCCCATGTGTCTGATCCAAGAAGGTGGTCATGTCATTTGCTATGTAGATCCTTAGTTTCCTGTAGGTCTGAAATCATACAGGGTTCAGTTCTGAAGCAACAGAAAGAAAAAGTGTATTTCGAAAAGTATAGTGGGGCCGGTTTCCATCTGTGGCGGGAAACCTGTGCCTGGGCCACCAGGGTTCCATAACCAAGTAGCGCCAGGAGAAAGTTACCCTCCCAGGAGCGTGAAAAAGCCATGAGTGGGGATAAGACGAGCACCACTGCTCACCGGGACCTGAGGACCTCGGCCTGGACCACAGGGCTCCAGGAGAGAGCTGGTATCCCAGGACTGCTGACACACTTGCGAACATAGGCAAAACCACCACTTCTGTTCAAACTCACTGGAGCAAGGGGGACCCTTGCAGAGCCATCAGGACACAGGAACCAAGGGACAGCTGGGGACAAGATCCTTCTGGTTTCTGTCTGACCCTAGAGCTGACCCTGTGCCACAGCTCTCCAAACCCAGACACCTCAGAGAGAGCTCGTCTTCAAGGAGTATTGATACAGAGGCCTGCAGGAGGGACAAGCCACAGCCAGACAGAGTAAGACCAGCTAACATCAGAGTTAACAAGATGGCAAAAGGCAAGGGCAAGAACATAAGGAACAGAAACCAAGGCTACTTGGCATCATCAGAACCCAGCTCTCCCACCACAGCAAGCTCTGGATACCCCAACACACCAGAAAAGCAAGACTCAGATTTAAAATCACTTCTCATGATGATGATAGAAGACTTTAAGAAGGAAATAAATAACTCCCTTAAAGAAATACAAGAGAACACAGGTAAACAGCTAGAAGCCCTTAAAGAGGAAACAAAAAAAATCCATTAAAGAATTACAGGAAAACACAAACAGGCAGAATTACAGGAAAACACAATCAAACAGACGAAGGAAATGAACAAAACTATCCAGGAGCTAAAAATAGAAATAGAAACAATAAAGAAATCACAAAGGGAGACAACCCTGGATTTAGAAAACCTACAAAAGAGACAAGGAGTCATAGATGCAAGCATCACCAACTAAATACAAGAGATAGAAGAGAGAATCTCAGGAGCAGAAGATACCACAGACAACATTGACACAACAGTAAAAGAACATACAAAATGCAAAAAGCTCCTAACCCAAAACATCCATGAAATCCAGGACACAATGAGAAGACAGAACCTAAGGATAATAGGTATAGAAGAGAGTGAAGATTCCCAACTTAAAGGACCAGTAAATATCTTCAACAAAATTATAGAAGAAAACTTCCTTAACTTAAAGAAAGAGATGAACATAAATATACAAGAAGCTTACAGAACTCCAAATAGATTGGACCAGAAAAGAAATTCGTCCTGTCACATTATAGTGAAAACACCAAATACACAAAACAAGGAAAGAATATTAAAAGCACTAAGGGAAAAGGTCAAGTAACATATAAAGGCAGACCTATCAGAATTACACCAGACTTCTCACCAGAGACTATGAAAGCTAGAAGATCCTGGGCAGAGCTCATACAGACCCTGAGAGAACACAACTGCCAGCCCAGGCTGCTATACCCAGCAAAACTCTCAATTAAGATAGATGGTGAAACCAAAATATTCTATGACAAAACCAAATTTATACAATATGTTTCCACAAACCCTGCCCTGCAAAGGATAATAAATGGTAAACGTCAACTCAGGGAGGGAAACCACACTCTAGAAAACACAAGAAAGTAATCTTTCAACAAACTGAAAAGAAGATAGCCACACAAATGTAAAAGTAACATCGAAAATAACAGGAACCAACAATCACTATTCCTTACTATCTCTTTTTTTTTTTTCAAATTACATTTTATTAATAAAACAAGTAAAAACTGATTTACCAATCTTCACATAGATCTGCAGAGGAAGCTGAAAAACAAGGCCTACTTTTAAAACACAATGCATCAAATGTCCACGTTTTGGGCTCTGTTGGCTAGTGACTCATGGTTGCCGCATCTCTTTCCATACTCACGGTGCAAAGCCTGGAAGGCAAGGCTCTGACCTTCTCAACGCTCATCTGCAATAATCCCGTTTATTGAAAACACAGCCACTGTGAACGTTTACGGGGGTCAGTCTACATTATTTCCTATTTTTATTTTTGCTCTGTTTCGGCACTTCTCTATTCCAAGCACAGATAATTTCATGATTCTTTGAAAATGCAGTTATTTTTTCTTGATTTCATTTAGTTATATACATTCCTGATCATATGAATATTTATTTTCCTTACAAAAATATATCATCAAAATAAAGAGATGTCTGAGGTTTCTTCAGTGTTCAAGTCTGCTTGTTTTCTTTCTTTTTTCCAGCTCCTTAATATCTCTTAACATCAATGGACTCAATTCCCCAATAAAAAGGCATAGACTGATAGACTGGATCCATAAAGAGGACCCAGCATTTTGCTGCATTCAGGAAACACACCTCCACGATAAAGACAAACACTACCTCAGAGTAAAGGGCTGGAAAACAAGTTTCCAGGCAAATGGTCCCAAGAAACATGGCCGGAGTAGCCATTCTAATATTGGATAAAATTGACTTTCACCCAAAAGTCATCAAAAAAGATAAGGAAGGACACTTCAGACTCATCAAAGGAAAAACCTACCAAGAAGAACTCTCAATTCTGAACATCTATGCTCCAAATGCAAGGGCACCCACATTCATAAAAAAACTTTACTAAAGCTCAAAGCACACATTGCACCTCACACAATAATAGTAGGAGACTTCAACACCCCATTATCATCAATGGACAGATCTTGGAATCACAGACTAAAGAGAGACAAGTGAAACTAGCAA
>CM052706.1:92106331-92141687 GCA_028551405.1 Uromys caudimaculatus | reverse complement strand
CTCCCACCCCCCCCCCCCCGTCCTCCTGGAGGCTGGACCACCTACCAAAGAATACACATGGAGGGACCCATGGCTCGGACCACATATGTGGCAGAGGAGGGCCTTGTTGGTCATCAGGGAGAGGAAAGGCCCTTGGCCCTGATGGTGTTAGAGGCCCCAATAAAGGGGAATGTCAAGGTGGGAATAAGGGAGTGGAGTGGGTGGGTGGGTGGGAGGTGGAATTCCCTCATAGAGGTGGGGGTGGGAGGGTATAGGGAGTTTCCCAAGAGGAGACCTGGAAAGGGGGAAACATTGGAAATGTAAATAAAACATCAAAAAATAAGTAAATAATCAAAAAAAAAAAAAAAAAAAAGAAAAGTATAGTGGGCCACTGAATAGGCATAAATGGACAAAAAAGATGTCTATTTCAGGTTGCTCACATGTGGTATACACCTACCCAACAAATAAAAACAATTAAAAAATGTAAAGAAACTTTGCTGTGCAGATTCAGTCTAGGCTTTCTCCATTATAAGAGTTAAGAGTCCTCCTCTTCCTAGAGCTGGAGAGAGACTATAAGTGGAAATTTTCTTTATACATGGCACTCTGCTGTCTTTTATTGTACATGCCTGTAATTCTAGCACCTGTAAGGCAGAGGCTAGATGAGTGAGTTAAAGACTGGGTCCAGCTATAGAAAACCAACCAACCAACCAACCCAGGAGGGGTGAATTTACACTCTATTTTTAGAGATTCAAGACCAGATTCAGAAGAGTGGCATGCTCTGGTGCGCTCCAGGGGATGGCTGCTTCTTTGCCACCACATTCTGATACTGGTCTCCATCTCTCTTTCTCCTGCCTCTGCTCCACCCTTCCCTTTCTCTCCCTCTCCTTGCTCTCCTTCCTCCTCCCCCTCCTCCCCCTCCCCCTCCCCCTCCTCCCCCTCCCCCTCCCCTCCCCCTCCCCTCCCCCTCCTCCTCCTCCCCCTTCCCTCCCCCTCCCCTCCCCCTCCTCCTCCCCCTCCCCCTCCTCCCCCTCCCTGCCCTGTTACCCACAGTAGTCTTAAACTTCTGGACTCAAGGCCTCTTCTTGCCTCTGCTTTGTGAGGAATACCCGAGATTATAGATACATGCCAGTGTTGACATAAGTCTGCTTTAAGGAAACAAGAAAACAGTTTATTCTGAGCCAAATAATGCCCTGCTCATCTGATCTCTTATAATTGTCTTAGTTAGGATTTTCTATCTGTGAACAGACACCATGGCCATGGCAACTCTTGTAGAGGAAAACATTTAATTTGGGGCTGGCTTACAGTTGCAGAGATTTAGTCCATTATTGTCACGTTGGGAAACACCGCGTCACGCTGGCAGACATGGTGCTGGAGAAGGAGCTGAGGGTTCCACGTGTGGATCAGTCCAGTCGGCAGCAGGGAGAGAATCCCACACTGGGCCTGCTTTGAGCATCTGAAACCTCCAAGCCCACCCCCTAATGACACACTTCCTCCAACAAAGCCACACCTACTCCAACAAAGCCACACCTACTCCAACAAAGCCACCCCTGCTCCAACAAGGCCACGTCTAATACTGCCATTTCCTATGAGTCTATGGGGCCATTTTCATTCAAATCACAACAATTCAAGAAAACAAAGTCATGAATTATGAAATACAAGGTGGAAGTGTCATAAGGAGGTGGACTTTAGAAAGGACTGGGAATCTCCAGAGTTTAAGTGCTGTCTTTATTACTTTTTAGTTTCAAAGTTGATGTGGGCTGCTGCATGTCAAGCCTAGTAATGCATTCCAGACATTTTATGGAACAGTCTAGAGGGAGGTAGGTCAGAGCAAGTGATTGGTGGCAATGGCTATTAAACTGGCTAAAGAGAGCCCAAGATAATTTTACCTCTGCAATAATAAAAATAAGTTAGTATATATTTTATACCATATAATATTAATACAATGTACTCATATATAAATAATAAAATTGTAATATGATATAAAATAAGTTACATAGTATATTATAAATTTGTAGGCTTCCTGTTGTTTCTGTTGTTGAAGTCCAGCTTTAGTCCATGGTGGTCTGGTAAATACAAGGAGTTATTTCAGTTTCCTTGTATCTGTTGAGGCTTGGTGTGTGACCAACTATATGGTCAGTTTTGGAGAAAGTTCTGTGAGGTGCTGAGAAAAAGGCACATTCTTTTGTGTTTGGGTGAAATGTTCTGTAGATATGTGTTAGGTCCATTTGATTCATAATGTCTTTAAGTTTCATTATTTCTCTGTTTAGTTTCTGTCTCAAAGACCTGTCCATTGGTGAGAGTGGGGTATTGAAGTCTCCCACTATTAATGTGTGGATTTCTATGTGTCATTTAAGAATTAATAATATTTCTTTTACAAATGTGCCCTTGCATTTGAGGCATAGATTGTTCAGAATTGAGAGTTCATCTTGGTTGATTTTTCCTTTGAGTATGAAGTATCCTTGGTTAAATTTGGTTGCAAGTCTATTTTATTAGATATTAGAATGGCTACTGCAGCTTGTTTCTTTGTTCTACTTGCTTGGAAAACCTTTTCGCAGCCCTTCACTCTGAGGGTTATAGATATTTCTAACCACAGGGAGGTTTAGATGGTTTTATCATCAAATGGGCTATTTCTTTTGCTTTAAATTACTTTAACATCGCCTTCAGTGTTTGCATTCTGAGAGATACTTCTTTATGGGAAAGTCCCTCCTCTTCCTAACCTCTCCTTTACTGCTCCCTCGCCTGCCTGACCTCACTCGGTTCCTACAGCCTTGATATATATATTTTTTTTCTTTCGAGACAGGGTTTCTCCGTGTAGCCCTGGCTGTCCTGGAACTCACTCTGTAGACCAGGCTGGCCTCGAACTCAGAAATCCACCTGCCTCTGCCTCCCGAGTGCTGGGATTAAAGGCGTGCGCCACCACTGCCCGGCTGCCTACAGCCTTGAATTCCTAGCAGCAGAGAGGAGATATAGGTAGAGTCTTTTGGAAAGAACATGATCGTAGGATATGCGGCCTGTATAGGAGAGAGGGAGAGAGAACCCTTTGTTTTGAAAGACTTTTTTTTTTTTTTTTTTTTTTTTTTTTTTTATAAACAAGGTTTCAAATAGAGCACATTTATCTGTTCACTTGTTGAAGGAAGTTTGGAAGATTTCTCCAGTAAATCAGGACTGCATTGTAGGGCTGGTATTCATAAGGTCTGGCAGTGTAGCTCAGTGGTAGGGTTCCTTCCCTAGTTAGAAGACAGTATTTGAGGGTTGGGTATTTTGATGATGTGGACAAGAAAATGAGTCGTTTGTTTGCTGTCCTATTGTACTGTTTATAATAGAAAATGTAATGGTGTTCATTTGAGAACTAAAATGAAATGGCTTTGTTGTCATTTAAATCATTATGCCTCACTCAGGAATGCTACTAGAAATGCATAATAAAATTCTTCCTACAGTATCATTTCTCTAATGGTATAATCTAACTGAGATTCAGATTTTTTTTTTTTAACTGTGCTGGCTTTTTCTGTGACCAGGATATTAATTGTTCTTATCTTTTATTGCTTTGTCATTTTTAATTTTACTAAAATTGAATTAAATTTGATACAGAGGATGAGAAAAAAATTAATATAAATCAGCACAAACAGATTTAAAGTAGTCTCTTCATGTTTTTTCCCCATAGGGACCTTGGGTAATGTGGAACATGGAAACCAATATCAGATAAAACTAATGTATGAGCACCATCTTCAGAGGACAGCCTGCAATATGACTTATGGACCCTTTGGTGGAATAAAAGGTAATTTGCTGTGAGCCATACACATGATATTTCAAGTGGCAGCCTGACACCCTTTGGTCATATTACAATGGGATATTATGTGGTTTGAATCTTATAGAATTAAATAAATATTTTAGTAAAAATTTTATATTTAGATACTTAAAATAATTAAAAAGTACACTTTACAAATGGAAATGTTTAAGTCACACGACTTGCATCTTCATACAGTCTCCAGCGCTCTCTCTAAACATCCGTGGTTGCTGGGATGAGAATGGCCCCTGTGCTTGAGTGCTTGGGCCACCGCTGATGAACTGTTTTGGAGGATTAGGAGGTGTGGCCTTGTTGGAAGAGCTGTGGCGCTGGGGTGGGCTTTGAGGTTTCAAAATCCCATGCCAATCCTGGATGTAAGCTCTCAGAGGACGGCCTGCCTCTGCCTCCCAACTGCTAGAAGTAAAGGTGAGTGCCACCACCTCAAATCTGGCATAAAGTTTTGATCTTAGTGACAGTCCCAGCTGTACCTGCTAAGGGAAGGTGGACACAGAGCTGTCCACCCTGCCTCTCATGCTGAGAGTGCCCATGGATTCTTTCTAGGCAAGAAAGCCTAGGGGTGGGGACAGATAGGTACTTAAATGTAGACTTGATATTGTTCTTCGAGTCATGATCTCTGGCACAAAAAGCTGTGACTGACAGGAGAGGCACCTCTCCCAGATTCTACCAGGGTATTACCTTTACAAGTAGATGCCCTTGGTATCTTTGGGCTTTGGGACAAATTCCAGGAGCTCTGTCCTCACTTCATGTAACATTGGCAGATTCTCAAGTTCCTTGAATGAGTGGGTAATGGTTGTATCTAGCCTACACATACTATGTCTTCTGTATGCATGGCTGCTTTTTAATGTCTTCTGTCTGTCTGTCTGTCTGTCCATCTGTCTTCTGTCTGTCCATCCGTCCATCTGTATGTATTTTTGAGATCTGGTCTACACTGTAGTTCAGGCTGACCCGGATCTCACTCTGTGGGCAGGGCTTGCCTTGAACTCAGTGAGCCTCTTCTGCACAAACTTCCAGATGCTAGAATCACAGGCGTGTTCCATCATGTGTCTTCCTCTGTGTGCCTTGTATATTCTAGATTACTTATATTACCTAACAGCATATGAACGCCATGAAAACAGTCGTGATAGTGTGCAGATAATTACCAGAGAAATAGTATGTATGTGTTTGGGGCAGAAGCAGTTCTTTCCTGGTGTCTAGACAGAGCTCATGTTTTTTCACTGCAGTTAACATGGTTAAGGAGGGGCTGGGGGTGCTGGCTTGTGGTGGCAATGCATGGTTTTGTGGTTGCGTTTGCATGTGTGTACATGTATCACCTGCAGAACTGTGATTAGGAGTTTTGTGATATTTCAGCTTTTGGGAGGGATCAATTTTTAAAAATTCATTTGTGTTCATCTCTCTTTCTCTCTCTTATATGTATGTGTGTATATGTGTGTGTGCTTTTGTGTGTGTGTGTGTATGTGTGTGTGTGTGTGTGTGTGTGTGTGTGTGTGTACCGCCTGCTGGTTGGTGCTTGAGATGCCAGAGGATGTCAGATTGCCTAGGACGGGATGGTTGTGAGCTGTCTTATGGGGCTGGTAACTGAACCTGAGTCCTCCTTAAGAGCAAGAACTGGGGCCAGAGCCATGGCTCAGTGGTTAGGAGCGCTGACTGCTCTTGCACAGGACCCAATATGATGGCTCATGACCATTTATAACTACAGCTCCAGGGAATCTGAAATCTTTTTCTGGCCCCCACTAGTACCAGGCATAAAAGGGTATGCATACATGCAGGCAAAACATATACACTCGTAAAATAAATCTCTAAACAAACCCAAGCCAAAGCAACAAATGTTCTTTACCACTGAGCTATCTCTCCAGCCCCAAATATAGAATGTTTTTGTTAGTGATGTGCAAGAAAAAGTTTGTGTAATGACACATAAAAAGTTTGTGTTATAGACACACTTGCCTGAGTGACAGGAGTGCTGAGTTATTCAAGGCCACAGTTGAGCGGAGAGAGGAGAGAGAGCAGGGACTGATGAGAGAGCGGGGACTGATGAGAGGGCGGGGACTGATGAGAGGGCGGGGACTGATGAGAGGGCGGGGACTGATGAGAGGGCGGGGACTGATGAGAGGGCGGGGACTGATGAGAGGCAGTGCCTCCTCACACCCCTTGTCTTCCAAGTGGATGATCACTCTTCTGTTAAAATGTCTGACATCTTTGGGAGACCTAATCCCCAAATTGCCTGTCTGACTGTTTTCAGTTTGTCTGTTCTCACCAAATCACCAAAGTGAATTGCGAAATTCTAGAAGTGGTGGCTTATGCCTCTACTCTTGGTATTCAGGAAGCTGAGGCAGGAGGATTGCCATGAATTCAAGAGTAGCCTAGGGTAGATAGTGAGTTCCTTCTTAGCTTTGGATAAGAGTATGGCCCTGCCTAAACAAGCAAGCAAGCAAACAAACATACAAGAAGCAATGAAACCAAATTACTCTCTGTCTGCAGTGCAAACACTGTGCTGTAAGGAAGGCACCTTGGCTCTTTCAAGTGCTTGTTTTTGTAGCGCTGTTGTGGTTCAGGTCATGTACTCAACACTGTGTAGACTGACTTGGATTTTTTAGTTTGCATCAGACCAAGTTAACATAACCACATTCCTGGCTTCTGTGCAACACTTTTGATGGATTTCCTAATGGACTGTCAGAGCAATGTGATGGGGTTCAGGACTTACTCTTCTAAAACAGGCTCTTGGGCTGGGCCTGTGGCTCACTGATAGTCTATGCTCAGCATTTATGAGGCCGCGTGCTCTCCCCAGAAGTAAAACAAACAAAAGAGCAAACAAAGCCCCTTCCTCCACCCCCGACACACTGACGAACGAACGTTGCTCAAATAGATTATCCTGACCCCCTACTCCTGCAGGTCATGACTGTCCTGTGAGAAGTGGGCTCCCTATGCCTGTGTTTTAGAAGAGTAAGTCCTGAGTCCCATTACATCACTCTGACAGTCCATTAGGAAATCCATCAGAAGTGTTTCGCAGAAGCAAAGAATGTGGTTAGTCCAAGAACATTCTTCTCATAGGGGAGACTCTGACAAGTAGCCCAAGCGAGTGCCTCCTGCTGGGACTGTCTGCTCATACCCTGTTGTCCGGTGAGGCTTCTCTGTGACAACCCACATTTTCATCCTATGTGAGCTAAGGATTCACAACTGAAATTGTTCCTTCTGGCCTTCATTTTGTCATGAGGGCTCTGACATCATGTAAAACTATTATATGTCTGCTTTTTTTCTGGGACACTATCTTTGGTCAAAGGACCTCAGCTTTGGGCAGCTGAGCGACAGACAAGGCATTTCTTCCCCTGTGCATAACTAGGGCCAGCTGAAAACAAGGCCTGCCTCTTCCTCCCTTAGCTCTTGAATTGTGTTTCATGTTGAAAATGCTCCACAAAGCCTGCAGCCATTCTGATGAGATTTACTTTTCTTTGGTTGAGAACAAAACATTTTACAACTTGAAACAGAAGGAGGTGGAGTCAGGGAAATCAGGACACTTCAGGCAAATCAGGAGTTCCCGGTCAGCTTCCTGAGTCAAAGGCTAGCTGCCTGAACTGGACAAGACCCTGTCCAGAAATAAACAAAACTGCCTGAGGGGATGTAGATGGTGTGCTCACTGGTCTGCACTCAATTCCCAATACTGGACAAAAATGTTTGCCAGAATGTAGAAATGATGGAGTCTGATGGTCGTACAAAGTTTTATCCCCCTTGGTTGGTACACCAAACAAGCAGTTTAGCGCTTAGGAAAAAGACAAGTCACTGCGGAATTTTATTCTTTTGAAAGAAATTCACTTCCCACGCCCACCTGTCTCTAGTGCAGAGCAGCGTTGCACAGGGAGTGTGCTGCTCTCTTTTTGTTTGTTTGTATGTTTTACATTTTTGGAGACCAGGTCTCTTGTAGACCAGGCTGGAACTGGCTGGGACAGGCTAAAACTGGTTGGAACTGGCTGTTTAGCTGGAACTGTCTCAGGATCATCCTGAGGCATGCTGGAACCACTGGAGTGAGTCATTCTTTTAATTTGAAAGTTACTGAGAATTAACAATGTGAAGAAAATTAGTGTTTGGGAAAGGAATCAAATAAAAAAATAAAGCCTGGTATTATTTTAGATTAGATGA
This sequence comes from Uromys caudimaculatus, assembly GCA_028551405.1. Lineage (NCBI taxonomy): Eukaryota > Metazoa > Chordata > Mammalia > Rodentia > Muridae > Uromys > Uromys caudimaculatus. The sequence goes on along the minus strand of CM052706.1, from coordinate 92,133,775 downwards.
GATACGGGCTGTGCACCGGAAGAGCTACCACTAGATGGCAGACCTCTACTACTATCTGTTGTTTGGGACTGCCTATGACTAAGAAGGGGAGCACAGCCTGAAGGGGTGGCCCAGGCAATCTAGGCACGGGGGAGGTGGAGGCAGCGGGATGAGGCCCTGACATGAAGTGTGCCTCAGAAAAACAAAACAAAATAACACAAATCATGAATGAGGAAATTGTATACTGAAATCTCTTCTTTTGACTAAAAATAAATATAAACTAATTCAAGTTGCAAAGAAGTGTTTTTTTTGTTTTTGTTTTTAGTTAATATCTGATAGGATGTAATGTGGGAATTCTTCCAAGCTGTGCACTTGAAACTTTAATTTGCATTTGAATCACAAGGCCATAGGTTCCGAGTCTCAGTTTTCTGAACTTGGACCTGCAAGTCTTGAATTTCTGACAGTGTTTTTGGTGATGCCAAGTTGCAGCACCTAGGTACACTGTGCCCCTCCCTTGGTCATCCTTGGTCCAGCTCTACTCAAGCTCTCTCTAATGAGAGAGGAGGGAGCTGGACTCTGGCTTCAGCATCTAGAATCCTGTGGGGTTAAAACACCAACCCCTCCCTAACTGGGCTGCCTTTGAGTCTAGAGTGACTCTCCTATCAGAAAGGACTATAGTTTGCTTTGGCCAAACTTAAGTATGTAATTTAAAACTTGTTATGACATTTATTTATGTGTGTGTCTGAAAGAGTGAGGGCGAGAGACAGAGAGCAGGAGCGAGAACAAAGAGAAAATGAGCCACTGTGCGGACGTGAAGGCCTGAGGATCGAACTCAGGTCTTCAGGCCCGTTAGCAAGTGCCTTTGCCCACTGCCTCCCCCTAAGTGACTAACTTTATTACTCATAGATTATGTGAGAACACTGACTGGCTTCTAGGTTATATGTTTATGTTCAGTTTTGTTTTTTGCTTGGTGTTTTGGTTTATAAGGAAGTTCAAGAAAGTCTCCAAAATGAAGTGTTAGTGACACACACACAGACACAAATACATGCTCTTGCACACATTCACATGCACACTTCCACATACATCTACTCAAATACACATACTGCCACACTCCCACTGACACATGTCCACTCACACACACAGACACAAACTCATACACGCATGCTCACATGCACACACACACACACACACACACACACACTCACACTCACACTCCCTCCACTCCCACGCTCACAAGTATACATGCACACACAGACACAGATGCACAGATACGCTCACTCACACACTTATGTGCACACACACAGGCATACACACATACATACAGATACACAGACACATACACTACACACACATTCGTATACACAGACACATAGACACACAGATACACAGACACACATACTCATATGCACACACAGACACATAGACACACACACACGCGCGCGCACACACACACACACGTACACTTTTTCTTCAGGAGGCAATGTGTTTCAAATCAGAAGCTTTTTGAGTTGGAGCCTGCCCTGCCGTCCTGCTGGTCTGTTCTCACTGTGTTGTGGCTGCCCCAGACCTGCCATAGCCTTCCTACCTCACTCCCCCGCCCCCCGGTTCTGGGAATTAGATGTATATTCAGCTGAAGAAAAGTCTTTTTCAGCACTTGGGAGGCAGAGGCAGGCGGATTTCTGAGTTCGAGGCCAGCCTGGTCTACAGAGTGAGTTCCAGGACAGCCAGGGCTACACAGAGAAACCCTGTCTCGAAAAACAAAAAAAAAACAAAAACAAAAACAAAAAAAAAGTCTTTTTAAAAAGTTTAAAATCAAAGTTGCTCTTAAAAAATTGTTTTTAATCCTCTATTTTTAACCTAAGATATATTATTTGAGAATATCACTTGTTAATACGATGTGTTTTTATCAAGTTCACCCCACGCTCCCTCCCTTTTAATTCCTTTTGTGCCCTTCATGTAAGCCAGGCTGCCTTTTAGGTCCTTAAACATGCTCTTAGCTGATGTCCCCGAGCCTTGGAGTAGTGCCTCATTTGAGGCTGAGCACTCAACAGTTGCTCGCCCTCAGCGTCTTGGTCACTGTACATCTCTGCATTAAGTGCTTTTCATGGAGGGAGAAGCTTCTGAGGAAGGTCAAGGTGACACTGTATAAACTGCCCACCATGCCCTGCCTGCACCTTCTTCAGAGAGAGATTGAAATTTGGTGTTCTGCACAGCATGCCTTTATGTCATTTCTTCCTCATTTTCAAGATCCCTTACACCAAAATTTATAGATTTTTTGTCTGTAAATGTAGTCATATCTGAGACCTATGAACCCAGGGATAGGAGGAGAGGAGGGACTCGGTGCCAGCCGCAGACACAGGCTTTGATGACAGGCTTTGATGACAGGCTTTGTGGAGCAGGATGTCCCACCCTCAGCTAATCCAGAGTAATCTCATATTTTTGGAATTTAGCTTTTTCTCCACCAAAAGGGACCAGTCATTAAACACATTAAGTTCAACATGTAAAGCTTGATGCTTTTTAATATGAAATACAAGGGGAGTATGACAATAAATTGAAAGGATATCTTTCCAGAAATTTCTATGCGGCAGAATTTTCCTATGCAGTCTTGGCTTCCCAAAGGCGTGGTCCAGGTGATGTGCTTCCTGTAACTGGATCCCATCTCCAGCAGTTTCAAACATCTCTCACAATAGTGTGAACACCTAGGGACCAAGCCATCAGCACACAAACCTGTGGGGCACATTTTGTATTCACAGAGTATCAGCAAATATACCCAGCAGGCTTTGGGGGGTAGTTTTAAGAATGCATATCATTGTGCTATCAATCTAGGTGACTTCAGAGGTTTATTTATTTTTTTCAATAGTCATGTCATCTTAGCCAGTTTTATGTCAACTTGCCACAAGCTAGAGTCATTTGTGAAGAGGGACTTTCAGTTGAGAAAATGCCCCTAGCAGATTGGTCTGTAGTGCATTTTCTTAATTACTGATTGATATGCGAAGGCACAGCCCATTGTGGGCGGTGGGTACTAGGGTGCCATGAGAAGGTGGGATGAGTAAGCCAGGAGAGCAGGCCAGTAAGTAGCATTCTCCATGGCTTTTGGATAAGTTCCCGCTTCCATTTTCCTGCCCATAATCTGTAAGATGAAGCAAACCCTTTCCTCCTCCAGTTGCTTTTGGCCATGGTATTTTATTGCAGCAATAGAGACCTTAACTAGGATACATGAGAACTGCCACCACAGTGTAGAAGTTAGGGTAGTCACATCTTCCAAATTGATGAACTAGTGGAGGTTTCCAGACCTCTTGAGTTCACCTTTGACTACAATTGTTGTCCATTATGCCAGCTGCAGTATTCATGCAGATCATGCTTGACAGTGGAGACAGTTTGTGTGGTTACTTCTGAACATTATTTATCCTTTTTGTCACTAATTTTAAGTGTGTAACATGACATCCAAACTATTCAATATTTGTTATAATCCTCATATTCAAAATGGTTTTGGCTTTAAACAGTTATTTAAATTCTATAATATTTAATATGAGGCACTTCATTTCTTAACACTTTCCTGGAGGCAAGATCTTATAGCACAGGTTGATCTCACATTTTCTATGAGCCCAAGGGTATAAAAGTAACTTTTATTTGCCAGATGGAATTGTCATCTTGGAAACTTAATCCTGAATAAGCCCACCCTTTCTAGTTCTTTCTGAACTCTGGTTGGCTAATTCAACTGAGTTGTTTGGGCCCAAACTACTCTCCAAGCTGACTGATTCAAAGTGGCTTCTCTTGGCTTCTGTCTGAATTGCTCTACTTGGCCTCAAACTAACTTTGGTAGTTTATTCTTATCTTCTGGCTTCTTCAACCTGTCTCTGTAAAACTGCCCCTGATAAAAATTGCCTCCCTCTCTTGTCCTCTCTTTCCTGTGCTGCTCTCGTGTGAGTTGGGTATATCCTATCTCTGATTCATTCTGTCAAATCTTTCTCTGTTTTATCACTTTGTCTGTCCCTCATTTAGACGTCACTTTCAGACATGGCTGCTTCCTTCTACAAACTAAATTTACCTTCAATGTTAAAGGTGTGTAATAAGGCATGTCTGTATTCCAGCCAGAGGGATTAAAGGTGAGAGGTGTGTCTGGATTCCAGCTGGATCATAGGGATTTAGAAGGTCTTTGGATGTGATCTCTTGTCAGAGCAACCTCGTTGATAGATTAAAATTCCTTTACACAAGGGTGACCTTGCATGTCCAGTCTTCCTGTTATCTCCCAAGTGTTGGGATTACAGGCATTCACTAACTACCATGCAGTGCTGGAGACGGAACCCAGAGTTATGCATTAGCCAAGCACTCTACCAACTTAAAGTACATCACCAACCCTAACCTCCTTTTCTGAGATAGAGTCTTGGCATGCATTTTCAGCTACCCTCAAACGTGTGATCCTTTTGCCTCAGAAGATGCTGGGATTACAGGTGTGCCCCAGCTTTGCTGTTGGCTTCTTAATACTACCGTCTCTGTATGTGGTGTGAAAGTTTATTTTTCTTTAACTTTTCCAAGTACTCTACATTGATTTCTTTTTAAAAGTCAAATAGAACCTAAGAAAGGTAGGACTCATTTAGGAAGCTGAATGTCACAGTGCAGACACAATGTGCATGGTGTGAGTTGAGAGGTCTGGCTGCATACTAGTCCTCTGGTGTCACTAAGGTGGAAAGAGCAAACTGTGTAAAGCTCCAATATGTTCGAAGTATAATTGTCAGTAAAGGAAGTGAACAGAATTTTACCAATGATATATATGAGCATGGTGGAATATTTTTCAAATAATAAAATGACTTCTATAAACTTGTATAGGATTATATTGTCACATAAATAAAACATTCATGAAGACTTTGGAATAAAGGGCTTGCCAAAGAAAACAGTGAATTGAAGGATAAAGCAGACATTGCCGTTTGCCTCATATTGAGGCAAAATCCAGCTAACTTCTCATTGTCTAAAGTGGAGCCCTTTCTTGTCGGCCAAGGGCACATATTAGTGGCCACATGTGGTTATGGAGAGGCTGCTCCCAAAGCCAGCTGGAGTCTTTGATTACTATCCAGAGAGTGAACTGATATGCTCTGATGGGGTGAAGGAACAGCCAGCACCCAGCTTTGTTTCTTCGATGGGGGTGTTGCTGCTAATAAAAGATTAATGCTGTTTTTCTCCTAGAGAATTGATGGGTGTTTTGATAGCCCTTGTTTCACCAGCGAGCCATGCGGCCCCCTTTTCTAATACATATGGTTGAGATATCAGAGACTAACGTTAGAGAAGACCCTGCTGATCAGTGGCTTCTGTTCCTGCCTCAGCGTGGATGTGTAGGTGCTGTGTGACATCAGGGAATTCCCTCACTTGTCTTTAAGATCCTTTAGGAGTCCATGGTGAGGAGCCAGATCAAGGGGCGCAGGGCCAACTCTCATCCTGTGCTGGGATTTTATCATGTATACAGCATTTATACAATCTGTGGTCCAAGACCTATAAAACAATATCACTTTTAAATAGCATAAATAGTTTAACTTTCAAATAACATTGTCCTATGTATTGTGCTGTACAAAACCTTTAGTTCCCAAGGGCTTTAAAGACAGACCATGTACTCTCCAACTTAAATGATATGACTGCTCACAGTTGTTACATTCTGTAAAATGTGAGGACTGAGTATTTCTTTATACCCTCTTGGGTACTATTCCTAAGGATGGGGGTGGATAAAATGATTTGGAACTTCTTGGTGGTGTTTGAAGAATAACAACAAAAATCCCAACTTGTTTCTGGTGGCCGAATGTGACGATGGTGCAGTCTTTGTCGCACTGCCCTTGACAGCGTGGTTGAATGTGGTGGTCCTGAGTGGGTGTGGGGTGTTCACATCATCGCAGTCATTAAGCCCAATGGTGTGGTAGTGCACAGGGTCTATAGCCGATCTATGTGGAAACTGGAAAATGTAGGCAATTTATAGAAACCTTGACTTAAAAAAAGTGGTAGTTTCCTTTCTTCTTTGCCCCCCTCAACCCCCTTTGAGACAGGTTTTCACTGTGTCTTAGTCAAGGTTCTATTGCCGTGAAAAGACACCATGACTAAGGTAACTACTCTTATAAGAGAGAGCATTGAATTGGAGGCTTGCTTGCAGTTTTAGAGATTCAGGCCATTATCATCATGGTGGGGGGGGGTGGTAGCACACTTGGAACTGGAGAAGTAGCTGACACATACACAGACACACACACACATACACACATACACACACACACACACACACACACACACACACACACACACACACACACACAGAGACAGAAACAGACAGAGACAAGGCCTGGTATGGGCTTTTGAAATTGTAAATCCTGTCTCAGTGACACACCTGCTCCAAATATATGAGCCTATGGGACCATTCTTATTCAAACCACTACACACTATATATCCCAAGGTGACCTAGAACTCTTTATGTAGCTTAGGCTGCTCTTGAACTTGTGGTGATCCTTCTATCCCATTCTCCCCAGTGCCAGGATTACAAATGTGTGCCACCAAGCCAAGTCAAAGTGGTAGTTTTGGTAGGATTTAACCATTTAAAATCTGTACTTTTTTTGGTGTTATGTTCTTGAATTGGGAAGGCTAAATGACACTGTTCTATACAGAGTTCCAGTGAGCTGGTGCACACCCTAATGCCAGCATGCAGGAGGCTGACATGTGTGGATCATAGGTTTGAAGTCAGCATGTACTACACAGTGAGACTCTTCCAGGACAGGAATAGTGAAGGAAGAAGGAAGAGGGGAGGAGGGGAGATGTCAGGAAGGAAGAGAGAAGACAAAGGAAGGGAAAGGAAGAGAACCGAGAAGAAAAAGAAAATCGTCATCAATGGTCTGGGTGTGTGTGGCTGTCTTTGGCTACTTTGTGGGCTTTTCTCTCTCCCACCGTTCTCCACCCCCTTTCTTCCACCCGTTTAACCCCTAACTCTAAATAGCCAAGAAGAAGGATAGAGGAGAAAGAAAAGAGATCCCCGAGTAATGTCAGGGATTGAAAAGGGGCAGGCATCATTGTTAGACTGCGTCCTGCCGATTAGGGCCGTTGAGTTCTTTGGGGCAAGTTTGATCTTTGCAGTTAGGATATCTAATTTCTTCTTCTTGTTTCTTTTTTTGTGCATGACTACTTAACAAACCTCGTACAACAGCAACCAACAACCAACCAACAACCAACCAACCCACCTACCAACAACCAACCCCACCTAGCATTTATATACCCTCTCAAAAGTCCCCAGAATTCCAAATGTCACACAATTGCAGAAGCTATCTGCAGTTGGCGGAATCACATTCCAACCAGAGCACAAGGCAAATCATAGTCAGCTGCTGTGGACAATCTGAAGCAGCCCCGTAACCCACACTTGGGATTAAAACAAAAACATAATCTCTCTCTCTCTCTCTCTCTCTCTGTTTTTTTTTAAAGAAACCCAAATTCCAAAATTCCAAAATTGTCATTCTAGGTGTGCCTCGGTGGAAGAGTCCTTGCCTAGTACTCCTGAGCAGAGCCCTTGGCTCAGTTCTCATCCTGTCAGTTCCTTAGTGCCCTGTGGAAAGGAGATGCATATATAAAAATTAAGGAGATAATCTTCAGTTTTAGAATGATTTCTAATTTGGGGGCAAATATGGACAGAGCTGCTGTAGATATCCCAATCCTGATTCTTATTACCATTATAAAATATTATCCAAAGTATTAAGACTAGGATTCTAGTATTAGGCGTACTTTATGTGGGAGAATATTATACATGTTTAATTTTTACATTTTCAAAACACAAGTGTATGCTTACTTTATCACTTTTGACTAATTTGAAATATCAGAAATGATTAAGCTGGGTATATTGAATAAGTCTTGTATATTGTCTTCATATTTGATTTTTTTTTTAAAATCTAAGTTAAAAGTGAGTTCACAATGGAGAGGTGTCCCTGTGGGTAAAGTGCTATGCAAGCACCAGGCCCTGAGTTCATATCCCCAGAGAGCTACAGCAAGGTATGGTTGTGTGGATCTGTGATCCTAGTGTTCCTGAAGCACGAGATCCTTTGAAGCTGCTGGGCAGGCTAGCCTGGTCTCCACAGTGGTGAGCAATGAAGAGAGGCCCTGTCTCAAGCCAGATGGTAGAGAAGGATTGACACTTGAGTTTCCTTTGATCTCCACACTCTCAGTCTTCCCCCAGACACGCACGCACACACACGCATGCACACACACATCTTTTAAGTCAGTGTTTCCAGATTTTGGCTGAAACGAGGTATTGTTGTTTAAGGTAGAAACGATAACAGAGGTATTTCTAAATCTAATTTGGAAAGTTACGTTCATGATGTTAGGGGACTGTGAACATAGTCTGAGTGGAAAATTAAGATTTTGTATGGCTGTTTGCAGCTGCTTGATTAAGTCCTAGTATAGTTCATTGTTCTAAAGATGACATTTGTTGAAAGTTTTGGAAGGCAGAAATATATGAAAAATCAACAGTTTCTAAAGTAGTACAAACTGGTTTTAATAATCTATCATGTTTCATTTACTGAAAAGGAACAAAACAGTTAAGACGTGAAGCCACGCGGGGCAGAAGGAGTCTGGGAGATGACTAAAAAGAAATGCACTTTTTTCTTTTTTCTCACCAATCTGTCCAGATTCGTTTCGCTCTCATTATATATCTAGCCGGAGGCAAGCACGGGATCTTATAACAAAGAGGGTGTTATGAGGAGGTCGCTCTTCCACAGTGAAGCCTAACATATGTGTAAATCTCGCAGCCTTGTAACAGGAAACTTTATAATAAGGGAGGACTGTGCTGAGCTTTTCCACAATTTTGGAAGAATGAATTTTATTAGGTGTTAGACAAAGAAATTATCAACTGAGTTTTATGCTGCAAGGCTGAGAGATTTGTTGTGACTGTTTCAGACTTTGGCAGTGGCTTTATGTGGGCCAGGTATATTAGGAACAGGGCCTCATGTTATTAATATGTCTACCGTCGCTAAGTGTTCAAAAGGATATGTTGTTTAACTTCTGCCTTTCCGTGAAAAGTTATTCCAAATTCCGTTATTCTGTGGTTTTCTCAGCAGTATTAGGCTGTTCCTGATTGATCAACTCATAATATAGTTTGGGACTCAGTCAATGGTTCTTTTCTTTCTGAATGATGGTGACAAATTCTTTTGAAACTTAGGAAATTGGCTCCATCATTCACCTCTGTTTCTTTCTTTGCTTTTCCCACCTCGACTCCTGAGAACCACATCGTCTTCTTGGTAGTGTGCAGAATAGATCGTCTGTGGGAAGGCAGTGCTTATTAATTGTCTTGGAATAAGGGTAAGCTTGACAAATGAGAGCAGCTGTTAGACGCTTGGGTAATGAAGATGCTGAAACTGAGGTTCCCTAATATGGCCGAGATGAATTTCTTGTAGATTTCCCCTGGTTTCCAGATTACCTGGCAATAGCCCTGTTTGTCTGGATTTTAAAGGCCGATATGTCGTGGCAGACTCTTAGGGTATATATAGTCCTTGGACAATCGGGCATGTTGTATTTCATAGCTCCTGAAGCAAGTTAGGTGTGTGGAAGTCAGTCCCCTACGCTGTGCTTGTCAGCAGGTTTTTATTATTTTATTTTTATTTTACCTACTCAATCTCTTCTTTTCCTACTTGAAAGTTGCTGTGTATCACACACATTCATTCACGTATGATTTTAATGATGATGGGGAGTTTAAGGACACTGTCTAATAGGGTTTTTTCTACTGCAGGGCTGAAACTTCTAGCAGATGAGATATTAGATGGAGAGACATAATATTAATAGACTGATATCAGCAAGGCCCACTGTCATAATCTCTCTCTGCTCTACTTCCTTCTTCTCTCTACCTTTCCCCACTTTTGTCCACATGGCCTTTTATGTAGCCCAGGCTTGTCTTGAGCCCATGACCTTCCTGCCTCAGCCTCATCAGGCCTGGGATTATAGCTATGCTTGGTCATGTAACATTAACTTACTTCTTTTTTTCTGGCGGTTAACTCCTTTGCTCTAAATAATATCATGACATGTGTAGATTTTGTCTCTTGATATAACACAGTGATGAAGTGTGTGTGTATGTGTGTGTGTGTGTGTGTGTGTGTGTGTGTGTGTGTGTGTGTGTACACATGTACCATGATGTTCCTGTAGAGGTGAGAGGACAACTTTTGGGAGTCAGTTTTCTCCTACTGTGGGTTCTGGGACTTGAACTCAGGTTGTCAGGTTACAGTAAGTGCGTCTACATCCTGAGCCATCTCAACAGCCCCCCTGATAATCTTGATTGATACCTTGTTAGACTGGGAAACTTCTAGCAGTTGGGTGACATCCACTCTGGTGTCTGTGACGGTCCTTCCGGAGATGATTAAGTCAGGAAGCAAGTCCCACCCTGAATGTAGGTGGCACCCATCAGTGTGTTGGGAGCCAGGCTGGAGTCAAAGGGGAAGGAGGAGGAAGCTACCTCACTGTAGGCTCTGAAACCCTGGGTGAAAACTGTTCCCTTCTGCCTTTAAACTGCTTTCTCAGGAATCTGTCACAGTGCTTCAAGTGTGACTGTTAAAATATCCGTCGTTTGTTCTTTGATAGACTTAGAGTTCTGCTGCGTCTTTGTGTCAGTTTTAGAGCATTTCACTCTTCTGAATAAACTATCCTCCGCCCCAGGAACTATAGTCCTCTGAGGTGTCTAGTCCTTGGCAGCCACGAGGCCCCTTCATGGCTGTCAAAGTTGACATAGTAATGACGCAGGAGAGCATTTTCAGAATTTATTGCTTTATTTTATGACGGCTTTCACTTAAGTGGATACTCACACTGCATTTACCCATTCATCAGCTGATGATGGACAGTTAGTGTTTTCACCTTTTGACTGCTGTGAATAATGCAGGTCTCATCGTGTAGCCCATGCCCATCTGGAAGCTTCTTTGTGGCCCCAAGCTGGCTTTGATGAAAAAAAAAATTGAACTACTATATTGTTTGATTCTGAGACTCTCTAAAATTTATAGATCATCATGTGGTGTTCTCTGAATGACTGATCCATAGTTAATGAACTGGGATATGGTGTTTGGAAAGCTCTCTCTCTCTCTCTCTCTCTCTCTCTCTCTCTCTCTCTCTCTCTCTTTCTCTCCCCCCCCCCGTGTTTGTTTGTTTCATGCCCACACATATATAAAATGAAACAATTTTTGACAAAATGATTAAATAATTAAAATGAGACTGATAACTTTATCAGTAAATGTGAAGTAATTATGCTTATTGGGAAATAAATCAATCCCCGTCTCCACCTGGTATGATATATAAAATCTGACATGAAATGGATCAGACCTTAATGTAAAAGTTAACATTATAAAACTTACAGAATAAAAAAGAAAATCTTTATGGCTTTTTTTAGGACATAATAAAGCATTAAGAATAAAAGAAAATAATGAATTGGCAAAACTGAAACTTTCTGATTTTCACAAGATGACTGAAAAACAAGTCTCAGGCGAGGAGACGATATTCGTGATGCAGATAGCTAAGCATGTCCTGTGTGGGCGTGAGTGTAGTGCTGAGGAGTCCAGAAGAGGGCGCTGGTTCTGCTGCAGTGGAGCTACAGGTGGCTGTGAGGTGCTAGGTGTGGGAGCCAACAGTCTAACTTGAGTACTCTTCAAAAGCAGTACATGGTCTTAACTTTTGGGTCCTCTCTCCAGCACCTGTAATGAGTTCTTCTAACCCAGTAACAATAAAACAATCAGCTCAAATCTTAAAGATGGGTGGGTGGTGTCTTAGAGTTACTCTTGTGATGAGACGCCATGACCAAAAGCAACTCGGGGAGGAAAGGGTTCATGAGGCTTACATATCCTGAGTCAGAGTCCACTGAGGGCAGCCCAGGCGGGAACCAGTGGGAACTTGGAGGTGGGAACTGGTGTAGAGCCTGTGGAAGCAAGTTGCTTAGTGGCTTGCTCAGGCTGCTTTCTTATAGAACCCAGGACCACCAGCCCAAGGGTTGTTCACCCACAATCAGCAGAGACCTCCCACATCAATTGCTAATTAAGAAAATGCCCTACATAGGCTTGCCCATAGCTAAGTCTTATGGAGGCATCTTCTCAATTGAGATTCCCACCTCTCATGTGACTCCAGATTGTTTCATGTTGACATAAAAACTATCCAAAACACATGGACAAATATTTGATACCCTCTTTTAAAGATGTGGCCTAAAAGAGACACGAAAAGATGCTCAGCATCATCGTACTTCAGGGAAATTAAATTTAAAGCCATCTGACATAGTTCTCCACACCCAGCAGAAAGCTAAAGAAGAAGAGTAAAGAATCTAGTTCAGTTACTAGCTGACCGTGAAGCTGTGATGGCTTTGTATTGTGTTCTCACGTGGAAAGCTGGGGTAGTTCACAAACCTCTCTGACTCGGTAATAGGCTTTGTAAGGTGGGCACAGGGCTAGGACTACTCTAGGAAGGATCTCGATTCTTAAGGGTGCTGTCCCTCTCCACTTGTTTACAAGGTGGTAAATTATCCAGTGCTGTGTGAACTGACATATCCCTTCTCAGCATGGTGACCATGTGCCCAGCTCCTGTGCTCAGCCTGATGCCCACATTCTTTCTCTCCCTAATGTATTCTTAGCCTCTGTGAGGAAGAGGCAGGTTAGGTGCACTTCCTTTAAAGCATGCATAGATGGCAGCACCGAGCTTTTGAGCTCAAGAGTGCAGCTTTGATTAGTTTAATGTTCTGGAGCCTTAGTAAAAACTCTCAAGCAGAAAGTGGATTTAACAGTGTGTTATACAGTGAAGTGCATGGTTATGACTTAGTTTATTCTCATGTATAGAATCATGTAGAATTCTTAATTTTACTGGAGTGGATTAGAGCCCATGATCACTTATACCTTTCTGTCATCTAATATGGATTTATAGGCAGAAGCACACCTACAAGTTTATTATTAATCTTTTTTTGTTTGTTGTTTTGTCTTGTTTTTTGAGACGGAGTTTCCATGTGTAGCCCTGGTTGTCCTGGAACTCATTCTGTAGAACAGGCTGGCCAAGAACTCATAGAGATCCGCCTACTTCTCCCTCCCAAGTGCTGGGATCAAAGGCGTGCACCACCACTGCCTGTCAGTGACTGACATTTTTGTTGCATTTTTTTTAAGGCTTATTATTTTTTAATGTGTGTGCCTGCATGAGTGTATGTGTGCCACCTTTGCACGGTGCTGTGGAGGCTGAAGAAGGCATTGTTTCCCTTGGAACAAGAGTTCCAGGTGGTTGTGAATTGTCTGATGGAGCTACTGGAAACCCAGCCCAGTTCCTTGTAAGATCAGTGACGCTGTTAACAAGCATCTCTCCAGGCTGTTGTTCTGAGATAGGTCCTCACCCTGTTGTTCTGAGATAGACAGATCCTCACAATGTGGCCTGGGTCAGCCTCAGTCTTGCTACGGTTCAGGTTTGCCTGGAATTTGTGGTCTTCCTGCTTCAGTTTCTGGAGTGTGGGCAGTCATTAGAATTTAAAAAAAATTATATTAAGGAATTTTAGAATATACAAGGTTACTTAAATACTTGTTTTCATCAGATATACTTGCAAACCTTGCTTTTGAAAAAGCCATTGCTGGGAGAATGTTAGCTGTGAGGCCATAAGAAGATGCTTGGTGCTTCCTTTCAGGAAACATGTTGGGTTGATGAAATTTGCAGTCTCTGCTCTAAAACCAACGCAGCGTCTGTCTCCCGTTTGAGTTGGTTACTTACTAATTTTCATAGGCCCACACTTTTTGTTAATTGTTTGGAAGTGTTGTGACTGTCCTTCCTTGTGGTTGGAAACACATTAGCATGTGTTAAGTTCCACCCACCCACCCTCCTTCCCTCCCTCCCTCTCTTCCTCTCTCTCTTCCTCTCTCCTTCCCTTCCATCACTTCTCTCCCTCCCCTCCCTCTCTTCCCTTCCTCCTTCCCTTCCTCCCTCTCTCCCTTCTTCCCTCCCTCTCTCTCTCCCTCCCTCCCTTCTTCCTTCTCTCTCTGTTTTCCTTCCCTCCCTCTCCTCTCTTCCTTCCCTCCCTCCCCTCCCTTCCCTCCCTTTTTTCCCTCCCTCCCTCCCCTCTCTTCCCTTCCTCCCCCCCCTTTCTTTTCAGGTCTCATGTACTCCAGGCTGGCCTCACACTCACTGTGTCGCTGAGATTGACCTTCAGGGTTTGGAATCTCCTGGTATTGGCCCTTGGGAGAATGTGGGGCATATTCCTTAGCTCTCTGATGTTCAGAGCCTCACTGCTAAATCTGGACAGAGAGCTCAGTGCACAGTTGGGTGAGCATTTCCATCTGTGATTGTGGAGAACTTGAAGTAGGTATCCAGTTAAGTCCCACCACCTCTGATGGTGTTCAGGAAATGGTACCGTAGAGTATTTTAAGCTCAAGGAATTTGAGAAAACAGCAGAAACAAGGCAGGTCCTTGGCAGTCTCTGGTAGCCTTTCCTCTGGACCCTGGAAGGTTCTGGCCTCCCTTTAAGCAATTGCAGGACGCTCCTATGAGAGACGCCTTCCGTGAACTATCCGGGCACAGCCTGTTTGCTGTATCAGTTCTTCAACACTATTGACCCTTGTTTAGTCCTGCACAGAAACGTACAGATTAGTTTTTTAATCTGTTGTTACATTGTTTAATTGTTGGTCTCTCATTTCCCTACTAAGGCTTCAATGTAATGCAAATCCTAAATGTTTTTCTGTTGCTATTGTTCCTCTCCGTATTATGCCATACAGCTGTTAGACCGTCTGGGATGTCTGGGGCAGGGCCTGGCCACTTGCAATGCTTGAGGAGTTACACAGTTTACAAAGGGAGTATCTTCTCTGCCTCTTGAGTTGGCACGAGAGCCAACTCAACTTCAGGGTTTCCAGAGCACCCCAAGTATTTTAGTGAGAAAAGATCGCAGTAACAAAAATTTTAGTAAAAAACACTATTGAGAAAATATCATTCAAGCTCATTAAAAATGGAGAGAAATTGTGGTCCTCAAAAGAAAGACTAAATATTATAGAGTTTATTTTATATATATCTCCAATTATACATATGTATATGTGTATGTATGTAAATATATCCAAAAAAATTCAATGAATTCCCAGCACTCAAGAGGCAGAGGCAGGTGGATCTCTGGGGCTAGCCTGGTCTACAGAGTGAGTTCCAGGACATATAGTGTAGGGTAAAGGACAAAGGAAAAAACCCTGACCCCAACTTGACCTGGAGATCAGGACTAAAGGAAAGAACACACTGACCCCGACTGTACCCCAAACTCGAGACCAGAGTTTGCATCAGAGTCACACCGGGTTCAAGCTCAGGCCAGAGAATCTCAGAGTCACACCGGGTTCAAGCTCAGACCAGAGAGTCTCAGAGTCACACCGGGTTCAAGTTCAGGCCAGAGAGTCTCAGAGTCACACCGGGTTCAAGCTCAGGTCACTCTGGAAAGCTTTGCCTCTTAAGAAATTCCATATAAATCCTGCCTTCTGCTCAGTCCCCTTCCGCCTCTCACCTGAGCAGAGGCAGCCACCCTCCTGGGTCTTCCCCCCCCCCCACTGTCTTGGGTGTGCTTTGTTGTGGGGGTGACTTTGTGGTATTCCTTGGCTCCTGACTGCCATGATTCCTTTCCATCTGAGCTGTAACACTTACAGATATTTAGAAAGTTTATTTTTAGAAGTTGCATTAATGCTAAACATTTCAACACATAGGTATTGATTTTTACAGTGTGTGTGTGTGTGTGTGTGTGTGTGTGTGTGTGTGTGTGTGTGTCTGGTGTCCTTGGTGATTCAGGATCCTGTCAACTTGACAATCTGTATTAAACGCCACACAAGGGAACACATGGATCTGAACCCATCACCGGCTAATGAACAATCTCTGCCTCAGTTCTTGTCATTTGAAGATGAAGTGAAAGTTGTGGTTGGTGCCACAGAAATCTACCCTCAAGGCTGTAAGGTGCTTCAGAATGCATTTAGTACTGATTAGTCCATATCTTTGCATAGTAAATGGTTTCTTATGTCTTAAGTATTCTAACAGCACCGATTACTTTCCCTTCCACTCGCCTACTTGCTAAAATGAATGAAATGATTTCCCCCTCACACTTGCTGGTGCCAATATGAGAAACCAATAGAAAATACAGGAGCTAGGTGAGTAGAAAGATCCAGGCTGGGGTGTAGTTCAGTGATAGAACACTTCCTAGGGCTTAAGGTCCTCAGGCGGGTCCTCAGCACTGCCCTCAGCTCTAGAGCAGTCTGTCATATATATGTGTGTATATATGATTCTAATTGCCAACTGGACACAGTGTAGAATCGCCTTGTTGATTAGGCTGGCTTATGCATGCCTATGGGTACATGTGTGTCTCTATTACATTCACTGATGTAACATCAGGCAGTACCGTTCCGTTCCGTTCCTTGGGTTTGTGTCCTGGACTGCAACAGAGGGAGGGAGCTGAGCGGAAGCATGCTTCTCTCTGCTCAGTGATGTGACCAGATGCTCCAAGCTCCTGCTGCCCTGACTCCACACTGTGGTGAATATAACCAGGAATGGTGAGCCAAAATAAACCCTTTCTCCTCTCTGAGGCCTTTGTCAGGGTGATTCCTCTCAGCAACCCCAGCAGCAGAACCACTCTGAGGTAATTTATAAATGCTGATTATGTGATTTTCACTTTTGATTTCTACTGACAATTTTTTTTCTCTTACAGACTTCCTGCTTTAGGAAATTAACATAAAGGGGGACATTTTTTAATGAAATTGTTGAGTGTGAGGTCATCATTACATCTGTAGTTCATTGTTCCTGTTTTCCTCAGCCTTCCCTATTTGAGGATAGAAGGCTCTGTTTAATGGCCATGAATCTAATCTCTTACAATGAAGCATACACTTCTGACATTAGACTACTGTGATCTTATTAAAAATCTAAAATATGCACGCTGGTGTTTGCCTAACTCAAGGACATCTAGACTTCTGTGGGACTAACCACCTTCCAAAGACTGCAGTAAAACAGAATGGCTTTCCCACTTGTAGGATTCTTCCTTATTAGTAACATGCAGTTTAGTGATTCTCAAATTTAGACCGTAGTCTGTCCTTGCAAAAAATGGAGTAGAACTTTTTGTTTTTGTTTTTCCATGGAAAACATTATCGTCTGTCTATACAAAGGCAAATAGTTCTTTAGAAGATAACAAACCAGTGGAGTAAAAATGTATCATCCCTATCACCAGATTTTTAAAATTTGTGTTTCCTTTTGTTGTTGTTGAAACGGGCTGTATAGTCCAGGCTGGTCTTGAACCTGTAGGTTTCCTAACCTACCTAGCTAGAATTATAGCTGTGTGACCCACCATGCCTGGCTTTTTATCAGTAAAAAACAATTCCTTTTGAAAAAGGAATATATGTACACACACACACACACACACACACACACACACACACACACACACACACACACACAGAGGCTATTGAGGTGGTTTATCAGAAAATGCTGCTTGCTTACTCAAGTTTGGAAACCTCAGCTCAGTCTCAGGACTCACATGGTCTAAGGAGAAGACCAACCCTTGCCTGCTGTCGTCTGACCTTCCTGTGTGTGCTCTGGTGCACACAGGCCTACATGTCCATTGTCCCCAACCTTCATATGTGTGCTGTGCTCACATGCTCACACGTACACACATGCACCTAGGCCAGTGTGCACTTGAGCTCTCTTTTTCAATATTAAATAAATGGAGAACTTTTTAGGGGTTAAAAAGTTAAAAGGTCAGTCACATGATAAGTGTATTGAAAAATAGGTTCCAGGATCAGCAAGAAGTTCACTATGCTTTGCTCTGTCACGTGGTCAGGTTGAGAGAACTGTGGACCCGATTTCCTGCAATCGATGCGTGTGTTTAGCACTACGCAGTGATGCAGTGTGAGTGAGGGCGTTCTGGAGGAGCCCCGTCACCACTTCGCCTTTGTACAGCTGCGCTCGCCCTTCGTTTTGAAGCAGTTAACTAGTTAAAAAATGTAATCCTTGGAAAACAGCAAATATGTTGGTGAAATTGACAATTTGTTTCTAAGAACTGATTTTTAAACTTTTATTTATTTATTCATTTGTCTATTTTTGAGGTCTTGTTATGGAGCTATGACTAGCCTGGGACGGATGGTCCTCCGGCCTCTGCCTCTCGAGCGCTGGATTGCAGATATGTGTAATCGTGTAGAAGTAGGTGTCTCTGTAGAATTCTCTTGCATACTGATGTTTCATAGCATTTTCCTAAAAAGGCTCATTTTCTGCATGTCAGAAAGAGAATAGCAAAGGATTGCCATAGTTTTCAATGATTTTGGTGTTGGCCAGTTGCCACCTACTTACACGAGAGCTGTTTGTGGACCATCATGGACTGAACCTTTGAGAATGGATCATTAAAGGCTTATAGCTTCGTTAGTATTATTATTAGTCACTTAAATTACATATGGACGCTGTACTGTGTTCATAATGAATGCATATTCTAATTGCCTTTTTCATACGGAGTAATGTTCATAGTTTTAGCATGCCACAGTAACACTAGTCTTTAAGCAACAGTAGCCCATTTGGTGTTTAAAAGGCACATTTGTTAGCTGAAGACACTTTCTGCAGCCTGCGCCGGAAGCCATGTTGAATCCCTGAGTGGTCCCATCTGGCCTGCGGAGAGTCATAGTTGGTTACGCTTTCACTTTGCACATGGCCTCTCAGAGCCGGCTGGCTGCAGTTGGCCTTGTCAAACGGACACTTCTGGCTGAGCATAAAATACTCAGTGTTCACTGCTTGTGCATTAAAAGCACATGGCAAAAGAAACAAAATGGACTGAAAAAAGACCGTAGGATGCACATTAAGTTTTGTGTACAATTACAATTCTGTTTGTAGTAGGTTTAAAAGTCGTTAGTGAAATATTGAGTATAGTAAGCCAGCCTCACCCCCCCCCCAAAAAAAACAAAACAAAACAAACAAACAAACAAAGCCTCAAATGTTACCGGGGAGAATTCACTGCTGTGGCTTGAGAAAGGACTTGATGTTCCTCATACAGACGGTGACTGTGAACCCTTGTTTGCCAATGACTAACTCGATGTAAACCCCCACTCTTGGATGTAGGCTTCTCTCCAATGTAGGCGTATGGATGCTGCCATTGTCAGGATGAACTGCTGTTTGGGACTGGCTTAAGCTCTTGGGGAGAAAGTCATTTTTATAACTTCAGGATATTACTGTTATAGTGTATAGTAACTGAACGGGTCACGCTGGAGCCAGTGGACCACATATGACCCTGGGAGGTGCGCGGGTGCTCAGCAATGGTTACACAAGCTTTTTTATGAGGATTTACCATGACGTCTCTTATGAAAGTCTGCTCAATCCTATTAATGGCGCATGATAAATGCATGCTAGTGTCCTGGCCTAGAGGAAGGAAAGAAGCCAATGAAAGAAACAAACATGAGCTCTTTGTAGCCTCTGCTCTTAACATTCAGTTGTCGGCATCCCTGAAAACACTGATGTCACTTGAATGGACTTGTATCATGAAGGGACCCAGCAGAAAAGCCAGGGGGAGCATGAGTCACACCACTGCAGAATTCAGTCTGACAGAAAAAGAATCGGATTGGCCAGTGGTCAGAAGTACAAAGGAGATGGTTGCCACTCACACAGAACTTAGATCAGCATGGGGTCTGTGGGTATACACATCCATGTCTTCCTGTGGGAAGTGGCTCTCTGTGGGACTGTGAACATCTGCATTGGTCAGTATTTCAGGTGCAGGGAGATGAGCTAATCTTTGAAGGGAATGAAATTGAACTTGTTTCAAATTCAGCTACTTTGATTCAGCAAGCTGTAGTGACTAATAGGATATTGGAAAGTTGGGTATTGTCTGTCTCTAAACAGGCCGATGAATGTGGTCTGAGCTGCATAGCCACAGAAATAAAGTTCTGAACTATAGGACTAGTTTGTGATATTTTGATGATGCAATAACAGAGTTCCGGCTGCTGGGGCCGAAAGCCCCACTGGTTGAATGCTGACTGATGCTGTGCACCGTGTGGCTGTTCAGTAGGCCTCATGTGGTCACTGCTTTGGCTAGTCAAGTACCTCATGTAGAGCGCATTCTTTAAGTATGTCCTCTGTGTCAGGCATTTTACTGAGCGTCTAATAACTGCACTGTATTTTATAGACGAGGAAATAAAGATTTCAAGCCTCAAGGGCACATGCTGGTGAGTGACTGAGTACACACATTGTTCCTCTGTTTTCTTCATAGTTGGGAACAACCTGTCATCAGAAACAGTGTTTGAAAGTTAGGTTTCATGGTGTGGTTAAAGGAAAAGGACATTTCTCTGTTGAGGGATGCTCGGAAGGGAGACCAGTGATCTGTTGCTGCGACTGTAGACTGCCAGATGTGCAGAAATCTCAGGGACTGGGATTTCAGGCTTTCCCAGTGGACCCACAGAGGGGCTTACATTTCTGTCGGGTTTTACAGTGATCCGATTGAGTGCTCAGCCTTGCACCGATTGAATGGTCATCCTTGAGTGCTCATTCCTGTATATGTGTATATACATTTGTGTCCTTAAATGTTCTCCTTCAGCTCATAGTATATTCATGTTTAATAAACATTTTACTGTGTTTTCTGTTGTAGTGTGGAGGAATGTGATGTATTCCTTTGGGATGTGTTATTTACCTAGCAAACATTAGCCACTTCCTGTATTCATGCATTCTCATTTACACTTAATCTTATACTAGCTGTAGTAAGCATGGAGGCGGGTGTCCTGTTTAATTCTGCAGTTTCCGGGCAGTGATAGTAACAATGTAGCAAACAGGGCTCTGCAAGTTCTGAGGGTCACGTGGCCAAGGCCGAGCAGTGAGGAAGCCGCCTTACAACTACAGAATTAAAGCCCCATGCTTGTTCTAAAGTATAAGTAAGACTCTAAAGTGTCTCTTAGAAGTTGAGCACTGCAGTTGTGCACATGTGGCTCCTTGGCTCAGAGTGCCTGGCACCTGATGTCTCCCCGGGCGCTGCTGTCACCTCTGAGAAGCCTACTGAGTTAGTGGCTTCTGTTTGCCTGTACGTACAGCACTTGTTTATGTCTTGCTTCTAATTATTGCTTGAATTAAACTATGGTGTAATGACTTGCTTTAGCAGTTCTGGGGCCCAGTATTTCTCTCTTGAGATTAGGGGCCATATTTCATTCATTTTTTAAAAAATTCAATTTTTTTAAAAAAATTAGAATATAATCATATTCTTTCTTTTTTTTCTCTCCTTCCCTCCAGGCCCTCCCAGGTACTACTCCTTTGCTTCCTCTTGAAATCATGGCCTCTTTTTCTTTAAGATACGTATGTCTATGATGTCTGTGTACATGTATGTATATGAATATGACCTCAGGACTAACTACTTGGTATGGACAACCAAGTGTGGGGCTCATCCTTGAGGAAGACCGTTCCTGCCACGTTGGCACTCCTCAGTTGCCTGTAGTTCTTTGTCTAGGGGATGAGGCCCCGAGAGTTCCCTCTTCTGTGTCAGCATGTCTACTGATGTTGTAGTTCTTTAGGGCTTGTTTAAGCAGCCATACTATTGAGATTTCATGGGTGTGGTAGCTTCCCTGTCATTTCTAGGAGACACATTCCACAGCAGATTTCTGACCCTCTTCCCAGTGTTTTCTGAGCTTAGGCACAGGGCTTGTACTGATGTACTGACTGGGGTTGGGTACCCCAGGATCTCTTGTCTGCATTTTTGACTGGCTGTGGTTTTCTCTATGGTCTCCATTTGCCATAAAAGAAGCTTCTTTGATGCAGGTTGTGAGCGATACTTATCTGTGGATATAAGGATGAGTATTTGGAATGCAGTCAGGAATTATACCAGCTTGGGGAGGTGGCAGTAGTAGGTTTTCCTCTAAGGTCCCTGAATTCACTAGCCATGGGGAGTTGGCTGGGTTTATAGTATCTGGCCTGATTTCCCTCTAGTTGAGTGGGCCTTAAGTCCAGTTAGACAGTTGCTGGTTACCATCAAGATATAGTGCTACTGTTGTGTCCTTAGGCCACAGTGGCTGTTGTGGGTCAAAGGTGTCATAGCTCAGTCGGACTTTTGGTTGCTTCCTTTGGAAGCTTTTGGAGGATTTCAAGTCAGATTCAGTTTGGGCCTTGTGGCTCTCGTGTCCAAAGTGCACACTGTCTTTAGCAATACTGAATTACCTTCAACCTCTGGGAGGTAAGCAAGGGGAACAGCAGCAGCCTGTGTTGTTGGGGGATTCTTTTGGACAGCCCTGACCAACGTCTTGAAAGGGGCTTTGTCAAGCATGTTACTAGGGTTTACATTATATAGTCTGGGGACAGCACTGTCAGACCAAGTGGGCAACTTCCTTTACCCCCCCCCCCCCCCCCCGGTCTCTGCCTCTGTCTCTCTCTGTGTGTGCTGTGTATAATTGTAGGTAAGTAAACAATAGTGTGATTCCTCGGGGCTTTTGCAGACATTCTTGTTGTTGTTTTACCTCTCCCTCCCTTCCTTTCTGTATCGACCTCCCTCTTCCCTCTCTCACTAAAGATCCTGCTTCCAGCTTGTCTGTTTCCCCCTTCAAATCACTTGCACTTCAGGCATATAGTAAGTATAGTTGTCAGTGTAAATTGAACGAATGCGCTAATTACAGTTAGATTATAAGATTTATTTCATTTCAATGTATGTATATATGTGTGTAGCTACGTGTATAACCAGAGGCCAGAGGCATCCCATTCCTCTGGATCTGAAGTTACAAGTGGTTTAAGTCATCTGTCCTGTGAACCAGGAAAACCCAGGTCCTCTGCATGAAATCTTACCCACCAGACTGTCTCCCCAGCCAGCCTGTTATTTAGATTTACTTTTTTTAAGAAAAAACAATGCATAAAAAGGGAACCACTAAACTGTTTTGGAAAATATTAAAAAGAAAGAATATAACAGGTTCCTGCACTACGCCTTGGTTCTCTCAGCCCCGTTGACCTGGCTGGCCATGCATTGGCGAGCAATGACCAACCTGATTTTATCAGAGCCATGCTTCAAATCCCCCATGGCCTCTGTGGTGCACATCAGACAAACCCACACTTTGCTGCTGTACTTTCTCTCTGGAACCCAGACAAGCTGCTGCGAGAAGGAAAACGCAACACAAACTCAGTTCAGCAACAATGATAACTCAATCTCTGGGCACATCAACTAAAATCCTAATCTTGTAAGCCTAATTAAATCTAAATCTTCCTGAGGCGAATCTTGACGGATCCACCATGATACCAGGAAACTCTAGCAGCTACATCTTACCCCTTATGCTGTCCCTGTTCCAAAAGACCCTCTCTCTTTCCTGCTTCCTCTCTTCCTCCCTCCAACGGGAAGTCCCTTCTACTTGCCCAGTGATTGGCTCCTTTATTCATTAGGGGATTGGTTCACGAGAAATCACATGAGTATGTAACTCACTCCTTGTCTGAAGCCTTCCCAGGAGGGGGGAATTAGCATCAAAATACAAACAGCCCCAGGGCTATCCATAACACCAAACACCGTGAGCTCTATGAAAAACTATTTAAGACATCTCAATCTGTGATTAAAATGTCTTTTTTTCTTTACATTTAATTCTAACAGGATAAAACAAGAAGAAAATAAAACTGCTTCCGAGTTTTGGCCAGTTCCATCTTCGTTTAGAATACTTTTCTTGCTATCCTTGCATTAGCTAGTCTGTGGCTCGAAGTTGCAGAGCCTTAACTCTTGGAATCTACAGTACTCCTGGGAGCTCAGGGAATTGAAGATAATCGGTGCACAGTTCATTCACTATAATGCATTTTTAATTGGTTACAACTTCTTTAAAAACTTCTAGCAACCTCCAAAGCCTTGATAGACTTGATATTTTTCATTGAGATATTTGGCTTAAATCTGGCAGCATGCCTTGCTTGAATTTTAAAAATGAGAATGAGAAAAAAGATTCATGTTTATATTTGAGGATCTCTTAGAAGAAAATTCTTGGTTAAAAACCAACCTAGCATAGAAATTTTAGTCCTAAGATAAAACTGCTGTGATGCATAGGGCAGACCATGTGTGGGCTTTAACATGAAGGGGGCTGGATGTTGTGACACACTTCAATACATTTTTGATGTCTTGATTATACAGCATGAGCTCTTTTAAGAATTTAACATTTTTCTTAATTGGTATCATATCTAGAAAGTCCAAAACTAAAGCATGTGACTGGGTAGAAATTATGGATATTATATTGTGGGCACTTCATAATTATTTCATATTTTTAAAAACTAAGGCATTAAACTGACCTTTCAGTCCATGCAAGAGAAGGATTTGGGCACTGACTTCCCTTCCTTCTCCCTTCTTCACTCCCTTCTTTTATTTCTTTTTCTTTCACTATGTAGCCCAGACTGGCCTCAAACTCAAGCGACCTTCCAGTTTGGTTGATTACAGGCACGAACCCCACCACACACATTTGGGGATATCTTTCAGGCAAGCATAGTGCATGAGATTATGTGACTTTTTTTTTTTTTTTTTTTAACTTCACAGGTTGAAGGATCAGCCCAGTCATTGTTCTGATTTCTATGCTGTTCTTTAGGGTTTCCAAAATAGAATTAAAAAAAAAAAACAAGATTATTTGCGTGTGCACTCACATGCACGCCATGGTGCACTTGTGGAGGCGAGGACACTTGAGGAGTCAGTCCTCTGCTTCTGCCTCCTCTGTCGGTGTGAGCTCCTGGGTCCGACAGGTCATACGATGCAGCCCAGGCTAGCCTTCTTCTCATGTGCTGCATGTCCAGGTCAGTGGGGCTGTAATAACACTGAGTGTGAGGAAGAGACGCCTCGGGTCCCCGATCCTGTGTCTCGTGTGCCCATGAAAACCTTGCTGTACAATGCCTGTGTCCTTCCGGGCCCCCTCCTTGCCATCACCACTCTGCTGCCTTAGGAGAAGTTTTTCAAAGGACATTTCTGCTCATGTCTTTTTATTTTTCTTGAAATTTCTGGTGATTCTCCTCATTCAATAGGAACAACAGGATTTATTATATTATAGATCTGGCCTTTCTAAGCTCCCTGGTCTGATCGTAGGTCAGGCCCCAACTCAAAAAAAGAAAAAAAATCACCGTTTTAAATTGGCAAATTAAAAACTGCATATATTATGGCTACAACATAATGTGCTGATTAAGGATGCATTGTATAATAATTAACTCATACTAAAGAATAGGTCTATCATTTTAGCATACTAGTGTCTTTTAGAGCATTCATTAAAAGACCTCTCAGCACATTTCTAGCATATGTTACATTGTATCTAATTGTAACCACTCTGCTGTAGAATAACTCTCTCACACTTACTCCTCCTGTCTGAGTAGATTGCAAAACAAGACTTTTTTTTTTTTTTTTTTTTTTTGGTTTTTCGAGACAGGGTTTCTCTGTGTAGCCCTGGCTGTCCTGGAACTCCCTCTGTAGACCAGGCTGGCCTCGAACTCAGAAATCCACCTGCTTCTGCCTCCCAAGTGCTGGGATTAAAGGCGTGTACCACCACTGCCCGGCGAAAACAAGACTTCTTAGTGCTTCTCTCTGTGTCCAGGTTTTCATGTGGCTAGCTTCCCTTTTAGAATTTAATTCACTTTTTATTTTTAATTTCAATTTGCAGAAAAGAGGGTTTGAACTAAGTGACCCCTACCTCCCCTTTGCCTCTGTGGTTTTTGGTATCTATACTGTGACTTTGTATGTGTGTTAACTGTGAATGGAATCCAGAGCTGTACCAACACGCTAGGCTAGTGCTCTGTGCACAGACCCCGTCTTTAGTCCTCGAGCTATGTTCACAGGTCATAGCTGGTTAAAACAAAACAAAACAACAGCAACAAGAAGACAGCAGTAAGGTCCTTTGTGTGCGCCCACCATCGCTTTGTCCCTCTGTCTATGGGCTCCTTTCCCTGGGTTATGCTTTAGATTCTGAGTCACTTGAGACAAGGAAGGGTTTGCATTTTCACCTCTGTCTGACATAACTTCTGTTTGATGAATGAATATATTTGGTTTCATTTCACAGATAGCTACTGGTCTAAGTTAAAGCACCTTGAAGTAAAGCAGAAAATACAGGCAGGTGTGACTGAATGTCTAACGTCCAGCACTCAGGAAATAGAGACAAGGAACCCTATGACTCTGAAGCAACCTGGTCTATTAAGTGTGCTCATGGCCAGGTTGAGACACACAGAGAAGCCATGTCTAAAACCAAACCAGTCAGCTCAGAAACAGTGTAGGGACAATTATCAATTTGATTTTTCACAAAACCTTTGCAGTTGATAATGCAGTGTTTGTTCTAATCTGTTAATAAATATGTGCTATCTAGTCTCAAATGTCCATGTGACACAAGGCAGAGTCATCTGAAAGGAGGCCTCCCTAAGGACGACTGAACAAGGCATCAATATATGAGTATAGCAGAATATCACTAGGAATCAGTCCATTGATTTGTTTTTAAAGACTGGTTGTGTTTGGTTCTACCCTGGGTCCCTGGGCTCTCCACTTCCTGCTCCAAGTCACCTACTCAGAGTGAAGCATGGGCTTTCCCTGGTGGGGTGGGCCACTCCCACAAGTCCCAGCACATCTTGTAGGCAGGACAGATTTATGTCAGAGGCTTTGTGGCTGCATTTTTAGGTCCCTTGAGTTTAGATTAGAGGTGTGCTGGGGTAAAGTTGAGAACAGGATTACAACTGAGAGTGAAGGCAGAGGTGAGCATGAGTTTATTTTAGTGCTGAGGGTCGACCCTCATGTATCCTACCCAGGTGCTGTTCCACCAAGCAGCCCTCCAAGTCCCAAGACAAAGAAAATCGTATGGGGTGGGGAAGTGGCTCAGTGGGCAAGAGCATACAGAGCACTTCCATATCAGTGGCGTACAACCTCATGTCATTCCAGCTCTTGGGGACCAGATGCTCTTCTGGACTCACATTCAGATGCATACTCACGCAGACACACTCACATGGTTAAAAGCAATACATGTATATATTTTAAAAAGAGAAATTTTGGGATTTCACTTGCGGCCTGCGCCGCCAGGAGCCGGTAGCCAAGGAGCACCAGAGAGGGGTGCCCTCCCCAGGAACTTGAAAGGGCTGTGAGTGGGGTTGAGGGGAGCAGCACCTCTCGCCCAGACCCGCCCGGATCTGTCGGGATCCAGGACCTAAGAACCTGGGGACAGAAAAACTCCGAAACTCCTGGATTTCACTTGCGGCCTGCGCCGCCAGGAGTCAGAAGCCAACGAGCACCAGAGAAGGGTGCCCTCCCAGGAACTTGAAAGGGCCGTGAGTGGGGTTGAGGGTAGCAGCACCTCTCGCCCAGACCCACCTGGATCTGCCGGGATCCAGGGCCTGAGAACCCAGGGACAGAAAAACTGTGAACTTTCTGTTTTACACTGGTGCCTGGGGTCCTCAGCCTGGGCCACAAGGCTCCACGTGAACAGGGAATCCCAGAAGTGCTGACACACCTTTGAGCACAGGCAAAACCACCACTTCTGGATCAAGAGAGACCTTTACAGAACCTTTGGGGCATAGGAACCAAGGGACAGCTGGGGACAAGATCCTTCTGATTCCATTCTGCACCCCAGA
>CM052706.1:92078089-92105831 GCA_028551405.1 Uromys caudimaculatus | reverse complement strand
TGGTACATTTACACAATGGAGTACTACTCAGCTATTAAAAACAATGACTTAATGAAATTTGCAGGCAAATGGATGGAACTTGAAAATATCATCCTGAGCGAGGTAACTCAGTCACAAAAGAAGGAACATGGTATGTACTCACTGATAAGCGGATATTAGCCCAAAAGCTCAGAACGCCCAAGTTTCACATAACAGTAACTGCTGGACTGAGAGTGAGGTCCCAGATGGAGGAGTTGGAGGAAGGTCTGAAGGAGCTGAGGGAATTTGCAGCCCCATGGAGGGCACAAGAGAGTCAATGGACCTGACCCACCCCCCGGTCCTCCTGGAGTTTGGACCACCAACCAAAGAATACACATTGATGGACTCATGGTGGACCACATATGTGGCAGAGGATGACCTCGATGGCCATCAGGGGGAGAGGAAAGGCCCTTGGGCCTGAGGACGTTAGAGGCCTCGGTAAAGAGGAATGTCAAGGCGGGAATATGGGGATGGGTGGTTGGGAGGGGGGTGGGAGGTGGAATTCCCTCCTAGAGGCAGGTTGGGGAGGGGATGGGGGGTATCCAAAGAGGAGACTCAGAAAAGGGGAAACATTGGAAATGTATATAAAGTATCAAAAATAAAAAAGGAGGAAAAAAAATAAAAAGAGAAATTTTAATTTGTATGTACTTTTAAAGAAATGGGAATGCCCATTGTAATTAAGATTATTATTGTCTCTGATTCATAATTTGAACCTGCCAGATCTCTGTCCTGCAGGACGAGTGGTTGGCAGCCCTCAGCCACACTCTCTCCTTCTGCCATGTCAACTGTTGAATTCAAGATGGAATTTATTACACACTCCCTTCAAAGAAGCGATGCATTTATTAGTTAGACTCTTATAGCAGTACTAAACTTTCTGATATATATTTCATATTTATGTTTGATTCTTGCTTTCATTACTTATAATTTGTAAAAAATTAGGAAAATAAAATTATCAAGGAGAAAATATTAATTCCTAAAACTTAGGTATAAATAGAAACTCATATATTTTCAAGTAAATTATTGATGAAAAAAGTAGTTGATTAAACACAAATTTAAATTTGTTTATTTCATTTTTTGTGTGTTTGTATATCATTGTTTTGCCTGCAGCTGAGAAGAGGGCTTTTAGATCCCAGGAAATGGAGTTACAGATAGTTGTGAGCTGTCATGTGGGTACTGGGAAATGTACTTGGGTC
This sequence comes from Uromys caudimaculatus, assembly GCA_028551405.1. NCBI lineage: Eukaryota > Metazoa > Chordata > Mammalia > Rodentia > Muridae > Uromys > Uromys caudimaculatus. The sequence goes on along the minus strand of CM052706.1, from coordinate 92,104,620 downwards.
CTCTGAAGAGCAACAGAACCTTTTAACCTCTGAGCCAGCTCTCCAGCCCTGCAGTCATATTGGTGAACGGTTAGACATACTGTAGACTAAAATGCAACTTTCCCATCTTGGGTAAAAATGGCAAAAAGCACTTGTAAACAATTTGTAATTAAAATCCAATAATTGTTAGGGCTGAATGTGCCCAGCACTACAAGGTCTGGGTTCAGTTCTCAGAGTCATAAAGTAAGGACTAAAGACAAAAAGTACAGGTGCCAGAACTGACTGATGTTGTGATTTCATTTTGTTGAATTGTGTGAGTGATTATGGAGGCATACACCAAGGTGTCTCTGTAGCCTGAGCACATTTTCTGAATGAATTGTCTATGTTATGGATTAACATTAATTTCCTCATGTGTGCAAAGTAATTTCGTGTATAACGCATTAAACCTTTCAACTGTTCTTATAAGATATGTGACCCAGGTGTATACGTTTATATGTGTGTACACACATCTAGATGTGTGTATCTGTTTTTAATTTTATAAACAATAAAATCTAGGTTTGAACAGAAGCCCTAGTCTTCGCTGTATAATTGAAAAAACATGTGTTCTGGTGTGGTAGACCTCGGGAAAGTTCCAACTCGGAGACAATTCATCTGTGTAGTTCAGGACTTTATTTGTTAAACCCATAATTCCATTATAATTATTGAGCTTTTATAACGAGAAGCAGTTGTGCACTGACCTAGACTCAAGCAGAAATGAACAATTAGCAGTATCCCCCAAATGGTGTACATTGTGCTGCAGAAACAAAGGACAGAGAAACCATGCCTGTGCGAAGCCGCTGCAAGCCGGCAGACCCGGGGTCTGGGTACCGATGTTGTAGAGTAGAAAGTGGTCGAGTATTTTTGTTTATTTTCTTTTATAATCTATCTTTGTAATTTTGACTGAGTTCAGGGACTTAGCAAAATATTACCAGGTAACAAATAGATTTTTTTTTTTTAAATATGCTCCTAGATTTATTTACTGAATTTTTTAAATGTGTGTTTATGTGTATCACCAGTGTGCCTGTTGTCCATGGTCAGAAGAGGGGATTCCTCGGCCGGCAGTTACACACAGTTCTGAGCTACCACGTGGCACAGATCAGACCTGTGTCCTCTGCAGTAACAACGACTGCTCTTAACCACTGAGCAGCTCTCCAGCCCAAGGATATAGGTTTTAAAATGGAACTTATATATTTCAAGGTAGCTTACAGTTTCCTATGAAACCAAGGTTGGTCTCGAACTCAGTCCTCCTGCTTCCTGCACTGACATACTGGAATTATAAGTGGGGAGCACGGTGCCTTCCAGTAAATATATTTACAAATATTTACTACTTTTAAAGATTTAGTTGCTTTTATTTTATATGTAGAATGTTTGTCTGCATGCATATATGTGCACCACGTGCATTCCTGGTGTACAGACAGAGGTCAGAAGAGCATGCTGGGTTCCCTGGAATAGGCGTTAGGAATGGTTGTGAGCCACCGTGTGGTGGCTGGGAGCTGAACTCGGGTCCTCTCTGCAAGAGCAGTCAGTGTTCTTAGCCACGGAGGTGACTCTCTAGCCCAGTGGTCAATACATTTTCATAAATTACAAATAAAATATTCATAATCTTATTTTATGCAGTGGGGGCCCTTTTCAGCATAAACAATTTGCTCTTTCTGTATAGAAGAGATTAAAAGGATGGGAAGAGGAAATGATGTCATTCTATTACAATCTCAAAAAAATTAAAATTTGTTTTAAATGGTATTTATCAAAGGCGTAGGACTTTTCATGGGCAGAAGAGTATTAAGCTCCATGCATTCATTTGTGCTTTTGTTAGAATGATCACCTTTGTCTTTAGTGGTTCTGGAGACAGTATAGCAATGCCAAGCAGGTACCAGACCTCGTGAGCGGCATCCACAGACCTTTCCTCATTTCTGTTGAAGGGAAAATCTACTGGCATGTAACTGCTTTCCCACCGGGGAAGTCAATAACAGACAGCTACAATATCTTGGATTAAACATGTATTTAATTTAAGGAGGATTGAGACAAGACAGCTCAAGATACTATATCTTTTTCTTAGGTTAAAGATGTCTTTTAGTAAAGACTATTAATTTTGAAATTTCTATTTCTAAAGGCTAAGGAAACTATTTTTAAAATAGACAACTTCTGTGTCTGAGGCTGTGCCAGTGTTTTTGTTTAATAAGAATAATTTACAATTTATTATTGTGTGTGTGCACTTGCGCGATACATGGTTGGCGGATGTGCCATAGCACATGTGTGGAGGCCGGAGGACATCTCTCTGTAGACTCAGTTGTCTGCTCCACCTTTAGTGGTTTTTAAGAATTGCCAGCCTGTGTGGCAAACACCTTTATCTGCTGAGCTGGGTTTCTGGGATCCTGCTATGTTTTTATTTATTTATTTTTTCTGGGTAGAAAGAAATTCTTGCATTCTAAACCCGTATCTTGAAATTTGAAGATTGCTTCTGGGACTAGCTTCAGGATGGTCTCATGAACACAATTAGTCAGGAGAGCTGACTTAGCCACGCGTCACTCACACCCCAAGAGGAAACACACATTGTTTACCAGCCCTGTCAGCAGCCCTGAAAGTGACCGAAAGCAAACTAGTCTCACAGTCTTCAAGCATTCCCACATGCTTAGCTCTTCTTGATTATTATTGTAATGCTCTAATAAAGCCAGAGACGGGAGCAGCTTCGTTTTACAGTTTCAAAACTTCCACATGAGAGCGATTAGACAACTTATGTTGCTCCCAAAGATGGCTGTCTCACACAGCTCCTGATCGCATTCAAGTAGCATCGTTTCCGTATCAGGATGAATGTAAATAGTTACAAATGCTTGCAAAATTTCTATTACTGCTTAAAGTACATTGATGATAAGTTTTTTCTATCAGTAAATAATTTTCATGTAGTCCATTTGTATCTTTATTAACTGAACACACATGAGCACCCACACACCGTACTACTAAAACCTTTGTCAAGAGCCCCATCTCATTTGTAACCACTTATAAATTGGGTTTACTTGCTCTTTGGGTAAGTGCTATATATAGCATAGGTTATTAGATGTCTGACTTGTTGCACTCATAATTTTAAAATGATTTTTACATGTTGCTCCATGTGTAATTATTCCATTTGTCATTTAGAATTCTGTCACACGAACCTGTCACAAGCTTTTTATTCAGTTTACTGTTGATGAACATGTTTGGATAGTTCCTGTTTTAGGCTACTACAAATAAAATTATGATGAGCATTCATACAGGAAACTGGGAAACCGTTTAAACTGCAGGCGTGCTGCGTGCGGTCCCGTTCTGGGGGCCCGGAGCCTAGGGCCTGTGGTGGGGTGGCTTGGATCCTTTCCAAAGCTGATGCTTCTGAGCAGAGGAAGGGGTGCAGACTCCGAGTCTTCAGGGCAGGCTGGGGTCTCCAGAGCTGGTAGACCACTAAGTGCTGTCTGGGTTGGCTCTTTTGTGGGATCCCTGGAGTCTTCCCTCTTCCTGTCTCTCATTACTTCATCTCCTTGGCCCTCATGGTCCTTGGGCTGGGGCAGTAGCAAAGACCAGTGAGGATATCCCAGCCGCAAGCTTGGTAGGTTCTCTCTCTTTGCAGTCCAACTGTGTGTAGGAATGTTGCCTCTTCCCTTCCGGCCTCTTCCTGGACTGTTTAGTCCCTGCTAACTCCTCGCAGTATGGAAAGCACCAGGTTGTATGTGCACACAACAGGAAGTGGGGGAGAAGGGGGCTCACACTCAGTCAAGTTCTGTGTGTGACGTTTACCTGAAATGTTTGCCTGCTTTCTCGAGGTGCACGCCAGCACATATTCACATAGATATAAGATTATGTAAATAATATATATATATATATGTATATATATTTGCTTTGTGTGACTAGGAGCTAGCTTGAAATAATTTATTCATGAGCTATAGATATATACCCCTGTATAATGAAGCTGCTTTATGAACTTTTTTCATTACTATAGTACTATGTGTTGATTCAAAATTCTCAAATACAGTTAAATGAATCAAAAGTAGTAGTAACAGTGGACATTTAAATTTCATGACTAATTGTAATTTCTAATTCAGAATTTTATATGCTCTAATCTAAATACACTTTTTAAAAAAACAAATGAGCTACAATGTCCATTACTGGATTTTTAATATTAAAATATATTATGACTACAATTCCATACCATTAAATGTAAATCTACTTTGTCTTTAAAAATGCTTTGTTTATTGCATGCACAGTGTTACTTGCTCATTACTATTTTGTTGTTGTTTTGAGATAGTATCTGAATAGGTATGGTCCCATAGGTTCAGGGGTTTCAATGCTTGGCTGTAGGGAGTGTCACTATCAGGAGGTGTGGCCTTGTTGGAGGGAGTGTGTCACTGGGTAGGCGGGCTTTGAGGTCCCTGATGCTCAGGCTCTGCCCAGCGAAGCTGATAGTCTCCCGGCTGCCTTTAGATCAAGATGCAGAACTCTTGGGTTTTCCAGCATCATGTCTACCTGCAAGCTGCCGTGCCTTCTGCCATGATGATTGCACTAAACCTCCGAAACTTGTAAGCCAGCCAATTAAATGTTGTCTTTTATAAGTATTGTCTTGGTCATGCTGTCTCTTCATAGCCTGACTTCATAGTGGAAAGCCTAACTAAACCGGGATCTAGTTCTATATAGCTTCTAACTTACGCCTTTCCTACTGAGATTGCTAAGAACTGGGACAATGAGTGTGTGATAACATGCCTAGCTAAAATCAATTCTCGTAGCACTTTTGGGATATCTACATATTATTGGCTGTGGGTTTTGTGCAGTGCTAACGTTTACTTTTACAGTCTAATTTAAACTATATACCCATTTACATCATTTGACCACATGGGATGTTTATGCAAATACATATCATAATATAATCAGTTTTACATGAATATATTTAATACTTTTCCAGTTTTTTTAGGCTCTTGTTGTTTGATTTACTGTCTCACTATGTAGCCCAAGCTGTCCTCACACTGTGGCAGTCTCCTGCATCAGCTTTCTGACTACTGGCATTATAGCTACCATGTGTCCCACTTTGCCTTCTATTGCTGTGATGAATACCATGACCAAGGCAACTTATGAAAGACAGTTTATCAAAGCTCACAGTTTCAGAGGGTGAGTCCTTGACCATCATGTGGGATTATTCAGAGATGCAGTGATCTACAAGTATAATGATAAGTTAGTTTTTAAATTAAATTAAATTAAATTAAATGTTTGAGACAAAGTCTCTCTAGATAGTTTTGGCTACCCTGGAACTTACTCTGTAGACCAGGCTGGCCTTAACTCACAGAGATCTACCTTCCTCTGCCTCTTAAGTGCTGTGAGTAAAGGAGTGCCCAGCCAGGCCTCATGGATTCAGTTTTATACTGAATAATACTAGTAGATTCTCCCCTAGGACGTATAGTCTACCTAGCCGTGGGGTCTTGCCTGAGTTAATGCTGCCATGTATGAGCTCCATCTTGTGGAGCTGGCCTGAAGTCCAAACAGAAGCTGGCTGGTCACTCCCACTCCATTTGTTCTGCTGTTGTACCATGGGGTATGTCTTGTGGCACTCGTCATTGGTATAGCTTGCAGAATTCACAGCTGGATAAGAGTGATGCTCGGTTTCTCCCCGTAGCATCCAGAGCCCCTTCCAGCATGATGAGAGCTGGTGTAGGGGGGAAGCTTCCAGGTCTGTAGCAGTGTGATTTATTGATGTCTTCTGACTCAAGTGTATGCTACTTTCGGCCATATGGTCTAACCATCGTAGAGGTGGTAGGGCAAGTGACCAAGAGCAATGGCAATAGTCTGTAACATTTATGACTATATAGGACCCCACTGACAAAATTAAGGAGAGGTAACTCAGACCTGACACTGACTTTTTATTTGATAGTCTATGGTTTCTAGGAGAGACGATCCCTGGTACAGAGTATTTATTTTAACATTATATATACACATATTTATTGTAGGAAGCTTTTTACAGTAGTAGGTTTTCACATGGATTTTTCAAAGATCTTTCGTGGTCTTTAGCCCTCCCACAGTCACTTCTGTGCCCTCCCCTGCTGTCCCCACCCCACTGAACCCTTCTTGACCCATTCCCCTGTTCACCCTTTGTGTTACCACTGTTTTACAGTCTTTCTTTAAGACGTTACCCCTCGCTAAGGTTCCAAGCTAGCCTCCACATGAGAGAACATGCGCTGTTTGTCCTTCTGGACTTGGCTTACCTCACCCAGAATTATTTCCAGCTCCATCAATTCATCTCTGAATTTAATTTTCTTAAAGGCTGAACTGTTACCTGCTCTGGAGGTGGTGGGATCTGGGAGAGTGGAGCCTATAAATGGGGCAGACTAAAGTCAACTTTATGCATAAAGCCAACTTTATGCAGAGCCTCAGGCAGTTTCTACTCTGAGGGTTAAGAAGAGTCACCCGAGGAAGGTGTACAATCACAAGGACGAGCTTTGCCATAGAGGCACATGAGAGCAACAGCTGAAGTAAACGCACTCCTGTCTGCTACACCTGGGAGGAACACGAGAACACGTTCCAAGAATCAGTCTGTATTTTTGAAAGAACCGAGACCACAAGACTCTTGTTTTTTTGTTTTTGGAGTTTTTCTCACAGGCACTCAGATTTCTGCTCACATGACTCCAGTCTTGGACTAAGTTCCAACACTTAATGATTCATCGTATAAATATACTACATTTGTATTACCCATTTATCGGTTGGTAGAAATGTGCTGTCTCCATTTCCTGGCTACGGTGAATAGAGCAGCAACGAATATGTCCGGACAGGTGGCCCTGCAGTGGGCTGTGGAGTCCTTTGGGTGCAGCTGGATCACGTGATAGATTTTGTTTTTGTTTTTAATTTAAGGGGCCTCCACACTGACTTCCATAATGGTTGTATCACCTTGTACTTGTGACAGTACTGAGCGTTCCCAGTTCTCCATCTCCTTGCAGGCATTTGCTTAAAACACAGTCAGCTACATAATGTGCAGAAACCACATGCTCATCTCATTAAGGGCAGAAATAGCCATTAACAGACTCCAGTGTCCATTCATGATGCAAATCCTGCAATCTACAGCTACAGGGAATGCATCTCAGCACAGTGACGCTAACATGCAGGGTGCTGAAAACCAACGTCATTCTGAATGGAGAAAACAGCAGAAAGTCACTAAACCCAGCATCAAGACGAGGAGGCCCGTCCTACCTCCTCTTGTTGAACATCCGACTTGAAGTCTTAGCTAGAGCAGTGTGTGTGTCACGTGAAGGAGATAAAGAGAATACAACCAGGAGAGGAAGAAGTTAAAGTATCCTTGTTCTCAGATGATATGATTCTGCACATAAAAGCAGTATGGTACTGGCATTAAAACAGACTCCAGGGTCAGTGGAATAGAGTTGAGGACCCACAATAAACCCACAGTCCTTTATCTACCTGGGCTTGCTTCCCTCCCTCCCTCCCTCCCTCCCTCCCTCCCTCCCTCCCTCCCTCCCTCCTTCCCTCTCTCTTCTTTCTTTCTTTCTTTTCCACAGAGGCCAAAAATATACACCAGAGAAAAGACAGCAAAATAAATAAATAAAAGGTGCTGGTCAAGCTGGAAAACTATATGCACAAAACAACTCTAAACGGATCAAGGGAATACGCTTGAGTTAACTGGCACAAGCGAGGTTTTTCTGAACAGGCCCCTGGTAGCCCAGGGATTAAGACCAGCCATTGACAAATGGGACCTCATGCAACTCAAAAGCTTCTGAGGGCAAAGGACTCCATCATTTGAGTGGATGGGAAAATCTTTCACTAGCTCTATGCCTGCCAGAGTGTTAGAGACTCTAGACTAGAAGGAGAACTCCAAACTGGACCCTTGTCCTTCTCCTACTGGTCCAGCCTTAATATGAGGGGGATGCACCTAGTTTTATTGCAACTTGATATGCCATTCTTGGTTGATAAGGAACCAGAGGAGGAGTGGGTGGGGTGGGGGAGGTTGTGGGGAGGGACTGGGAAGGAAGAGGAAGGGGAAGCTTTGGTTGAGTCGTAGTATATGAGAAGAACAAAATTCACTGTCTTTCCTCTTTCTGCTCTCTGTGTCTCTCTGTCTGTCTCTGCCTGTGTGTCTCTGTCTTTCTCTGTCTCTCTCTGTCTCTTTGTCTTTGTCTGTCTCTGTCTGTCCCTCTTTCTCTATGTGTAAATAAATCAGCTGTCTCCATTTTGCTCTCCTTCCTTCCTCTCTTCCTTTCTGCCATTTGTTTGTCAGAGATTGGATATGATCATGAAGAAAAAAAAAAAAAAAAAAAAAAAAAAAAAGAGAGACATGAGTTCCTTTAGTTTGAGGAGAAAGATAACATTAATTCTAAAACCAACAGGTACAAAAGCACAATTATAATAAAGACACATCCATTGAAGTGGACTTGTAATGTGTGATCAGTATTCAGCTGGAGAGAGCTCCCCTGGCATGTGAGAAGCCCTGGCTTGCATCTGTAGAGCTGGGACCAGGGCAAGTTCTGGGCTTTGGAACATGATATAGGTAGCTATTCTGAGCAGAATCCTTGTTTTACTAAAGTTAAATGTTTATCTTTATCTTGCCTCTTAGGGAGCGCGTGTATCCAGGTGTAAGCGTGTGCAAGGCTGGGCTTAGGGAGCGCGTGTATCCAGGTGTAAGCGTGTGCAAGGCTGGGCTTAGGGAGCGTGTGTATCCACGTGTAAGTGTGTGCAAGGCTGGGCTTAGGGAGCGTGTGTATCCACGTGTAAGCGTGTGCAAGGCTGGGCTTAGGGAGCGCGTGTATCCACGTGTAAGCGTGTGCAAGGCTGGGCTTAGAGAGTGTGTGTATCCGTGTGTAAGCGTGTGCAAGGCTGGGCTTAGAGAGCGTGTGTATCCAGGTGTAAGCGTGTGCAAGGCTGGGCTTAGAGAGTGTGTGTATCCACGTGTAAGCGTGTGCAAGGCTGGGCTTAGAGAGCGTGTGTATCCGTGTGTAAGCGTGTGCAAGGCTGGGCTTAGAGAGTGTGTGTATCCACGTGTAAGCGTGTGCAAGGCTGGGCATCCAATGCTATGTTGACAGTTATTTTTCAATTCATTGAAGGAATCCAGTTTTTGGATGAGCTGTTTCTTTCTGTTAGGTGATCTGCCTTTTTTATTGCTATTATGAGATTCTGTGTGCATGTTTAGTGTTCTGTAATTTCTTATGGGGCATCTAAGAGATTTATTTCTACTTGTCTAACTGGGGTTTATTGGGCTTAAAAATGGATTTTAAGATTATGATGTCCAATAATTCTAAATAATGCTCAGTGATTATTTGTCCTTTTTGTATGTACTCACTGACTTTTATTTGTTTGGGGTTCCTCTGTCCCTGAAGCTACCCCAGTGGCTCTGTCTGTCTCAGCCCAGCTGTGTGCACTCGGGCCCGTGTCCCCTGCTGTGAGTTAGCGGCACAGCAGTTCCTCTCTATTACTGAGATGCATTTTGCACAATTTATTTAGATTTACTTTTCTTTTTCCTACACCATTGGCATTTAGAATGACAAATTCTGTTTGACACAGTGTTTTCTCTCTGTAGCACAGGCTGGCCTTGAACTGGAGGGTGTCTTCCCTCAGACTCCCAAGGGCTGAGATCACACCCAGGTGCCACTATACCTGGTGAGCCATGGATTCCTCTAACACTGCTCTTGGACCTGTACTAACTTGGTTAACTCTATTCCAGCATTTGTTTTCATAAGTTCTGATAAAAATCTGCTTAACCATTTATAAGAACCTTTTCCTGTATCCGTGCATATGGAAAGTCATACATAATACATTTGTATATATTTTTTAAATATACAGTAGGAGAAGGGGGATGGGATTTATTTTGGAAGCAATGCCTCTCATGAGCAAAGGAAATTCTGAGATTGTATTTATTATTTTATTTATACGCATTCAGAGGAGTGTTTTAGAGTTGGGCACACTCCTGAGCATGCTCAGTTAGAGGGTATGCTCCTCAGAACGCCCAGTTTAAGGTCATAATTGAAGAGGGAAACATTCGGGGTTGGTTTGCTCGTGGCTACACATCCCATGCTCGGGAGGCCTCAGTCACGGCTCATGCACCTCTGGGCATGCTCAGCCAGCCCTTGACCACATTTCTAATGCCTGCCTTAATTTCCTTAAGCTTAAGAATGTCGTATTTTTATGTTCTGTCATTCTCAGTATGTGAAGTCTTTGTGATTCTAGTTCCACTCTTAAGTTGCTGTCTCCTGCTCATGTTTCTCTCAGGTCCCCGTATATTGTGGTTTTGACTGTGAGGTCACATTTTTCAGAACTTTATCCGTGTGAGTGATTGGTGTGTTCCTTTAAAGATTTGAGCTTTCTTTGGTTACATGTGTGGTTGTATTTCTAGCCCAGGACCATTTTATTCTAAATTCGCACTTTTTTTTTGGGGGGGGGGTCCAATAGAATGGTTTAGTCAGTAAACTTACATTAATGTCAGAATGAATTTTATGAATTCTTTGGAGAGATTTTTCCCCCCTTCATCTGGTTCCAAGTTCTGATATGTGCATTTTATTTTCTTTCCCCTTTGGTTGAGGTGATGCTAGGTAATGCTATTTCTGAATTCTGATCATATTAAGGGTCAAATTCTTTGTGGTCTTAGGTATTTTCTGGAGCACGGTGGGGATGAAGACGCTGTGAGGGCCTGTCGGTGTCGCCGCACTGGGCGGCTCCTCCCCATCCTCCCCTTTGCTGTGTGTCATTTGAGACCATGAAAACTAAAGCTTGTGGTTAGGTGATCTGGCTTAGGAAAATGTCCTGAGGGCTCTGTGTACCTCTGTGGATTCCACTTTCACTTCGGTTTTGGCTTCTGAATTTTATTTCCTTAGTTTTTGGCAGCATATTGATATACTTTAAAATTCTGCTTTTAACAAATATTTTATTCAACACAGAAAATAGGTGTTATTTGATTTTTCTTTCCTTTTTTATAAGTTAATTTTGTTGTTGATGAGCAACTATATCAAGCTTTATCTATCCAATAAAATACTTAATATTTTATACTTATGTCTGATGTTCTAAGCATATGACATGCAGTTGTGATGGTAGACTGCCTTAAATATGGAATTAAAGAGAGCTCGTTAGGTGCCTGCTGTGTGGGTCCATACAGCTGCTGAGCCGGTGTGGGACTGGAAGACAGCTGCGAGTCTTGACTCTGCTGGTTAGCTGCTGTGTGCCCCCGCCCCCCAGCAGACCGCAGAGCTCCCCCGAGCCCCAGTTCCCACCACAGGAGGACAGTGGTTCTTGATCTTCCTTCCTTACAGAGATCTGTTCTGCTGAGATGCCGAGGACGAGCGGCCGGCAGTCCTTACGCGGGGTTACGGTAGAGTCTTTGATTCTAGTAATTTCCCCAGAGTGTGTGCGGCGATACATCAGTGACTGCCGTCCTTGTTCTCCTCAAACCCACCTCACGGCTGCTTTCTTTACTCACTTTCCTCTTTGCATGGTGTCTCTCAGTTAAGTTGAGAGCACAGAACCGTTCCAGACAGTGGCACACTTACTTAGAAAGATTCATTCGACACAGGCAAGTGGCCCTACTTAGTCTTACATTCATACGTGATACAACATTCTTCTTGGATGTGTGAGTGTGTGTGTGTGCGTGCGTGTGTGTGTTCTCATGTGCAGAGTTATGTATGTGCCCGTGGAGCCAGCATTTCTCAGTTACTGTCCACCTTTATGTTCCTCAGAGTCTTTCACTTGCCTGGACTCTCCAAGTAGGCTGGCCAACCAGTGAGCCCCAGGAATCCCTGTGCGTGCCACCCACAGGACTCCAAGCACACATTACCATGCCAGGCACCTTTTGCATGGATTCTGGGGACTGAGCTCAGACTGTTGGGCTTACAGGGCAAGCGCTCTATACTACTTTATCACCACAGCCCACATTCCAGCGCTTTAAGGCATCCAAATGAAGGGAGCCTCTGATAGAGAACAGTAAGATCCCAGGAAGTATGGGAATGGGTGTGGAACATTTTTAAAAAGTAAATTTCTGGCTGGATATAGTGGACAGAAGACTGAAGTTGAAGGGCAGCCTGGGAACCTAGTGAGACTGTCTCAAAAAGCCAAAGGCAAACAACCCAAGTCAGCTGCCTGGGAACCCGCGATTCTCTGCTGGACAGCAGAGGGCGCCCTCACCTCACTCTTTGATTTCCTGAGCCCTACTGTGGCGTTTGAGAAGATTGTCACCTAGGCCTGAACAGGATTTGAAACCAGTTTTTCCTTTCTTCCTGGCTTAGTGAATAAAATGCCCTCCCTTAAGGGGGTTTCCTCTGAGTGTGTTGAGCCATCATGGCTGCCCTGATGGTCACCGACACCCCGAGAGGCTCTTTGGACCAATCTGTCCTTCCTTCTGGGGCTGGTAGGATACTACTAATAATGTAGCCGCCTCTGTGACTTGATTGTTGTGGCATATCCGTGCTTGTGACCTTTGTTAAAAATAGAACATTTTAACTGCTTTCTTTAAGAAAAAGCAAGTGTGATATATCAAGCATGGTTAATCGGCACACTGAGCCCTGTTGTAGAAGTTCACGAAGCGTCCTCTGATTCAGCTTGGTTTGCCAGTTCACATCGTTGGTGTTTATATCAAACTGAGCCTCAGCTCAGAATTTCCAGACTTCTGCTCCCCCTTTAGTTGGTTGATCAGTTAGAGCTTAATGAGTCTAAACTATGAGTTTTTCTTATTCCTTTTGGTATGCTAATGAGAGCAAGCAGGACTTAAAAAGCAAACAATTGCTTTTAGATCTATTTATTTATTTTTTTTAGTCTAGAATAGAGCTTATTCAGGGCATGAGGAGGGGAGCTAGAAGGGTAGTAGAGGCAGAGAAAAGCAGAGAGAGGGAGAGAGTAGAGAAGTAGAGGAGTGGAGGCCGGTCATGACCATGTGCGGGGTGGGGTGGAGAAGGGAATGGGGAGAGAGGGGGAGCAAGGGGGAAGGAGGCAGGCTAGATTTAATTACTAAGGGGCTAATATTGTGCATGCAGAATAGGTTCACAAAATGAGAACTTAAACTATATTGTGTATTTTCATAAGTGATCTCTGAATCTCTTATGACTTTTATTATTATTATTTTTAAGTATAGAATGGAGTTTATTTAGGACATGGGAAGGGGAGTTGAGACAGAAAAAGGCGGGGGGGGGGGAGGTGAGGCTGGCCAGGAACACGTTGGGGGGGCTTTGGGGGTAGAGAAAGGGGTCAGGGAGGGAAGAGAGTCAGAGAATAAGAGCTCTTATGACCATTATCCTGAGTAGTTTATCTTCCTTTGAAACTAGCTGGCTTTTTAAATGGACGTATGCAGCAGTGTTCCATTCCATTTCTAAGAGTTTATCTTTCAGATGAGGAAGAAGAAAGGAATTTTGATCACATGGATTTTATTGTATGATGAGATTTGTCTTGTTTCTTATACATTTATTAGAATTGTGTGTGTGTGCGCGCATGTGTGTGTGAGTGAGTGACTGAGAGGGCAGGGAGAGAGAATACAAATGACAGCATAGTGAATGGGGAGAATATGGATGTGTGTATGTTTGGTAGGGAAGTCACAGCGACAGCTCGTTCTCCATTCCCAGATAGGATTTTGGCACAAAGAATTCTTAAAAGCGATTGTTTCCTTATTTCTTTGTGTGTGCGTGTTTACGTGTGCAGGTGCACCTGTGTATGTTTATGAAGCCAGAGCAAGGCGTTATGTGTCTCCTCCTGTCGTCCCCCACCTAGTTCTTGGAGGCAGGGTCTCTCCCTGAATTTGGCACTCAAGTTGTCTTTGATGCTGTAAGTTGGCAAATCCTAGAGGTCTTCCCGTGTCTGCCCCTCCTCCAGAGCTGGGCTCCAGGTGTGTGTTGGATGCTCAGCTTCTTATGTGGTGCGGGGGTCCATCGTCTGGTCCTCGTGACCACACAGCAAGCGCCCTCACTGCCAAGCTGTCTCTCCAGGCATACAGAATACTTTTATGGGATTTTGTTGGTTATCAACTTAGGGAAATTGCTGTCTTAGAGAAAATAAACCTAACTTAGGCGGAAAATCATCTTGAACAGTCAGTGGTTCACACACACCCAGGTTCTGGGAGGTTTTCCCATAGTTAAAATTTTTAAAAAGAGCTGGAGAGATGGCTCAGTGGTTAAGAGCACTGACGTCTTCCAGGGGCCCTGAGTTCAATTTCCAGCGACCACATGGTGGCTCACAACCATCTGTAATGGGATCTGGTGCCCTCTTCTGGTGTGTCTAAAGTTGTTTACGCATATACATAAAACAGTTTACTCATATACATAAAATAATAAACCTTTAAAAAAATTTAAAAAGAAATAACCTTTTCCTTTGACAAAGACAATGAGTTTCTAAGTGTGTGTGTATGTCATCGTGAATGTGTCTATGTGTGTGTGTGTGTGTGTGTGTGTGTGTGTATGTGCTTTATGTGCTTTTTCTCCTGATACATTTTCCCCAAAGCAAAAAATTCTCTTCAAATTTATTTTTTCAGTTTGATTTTCACAGAGTGTCACACCATTGTGCCTGTGTAGTAATAGTGGTGGTGATCGCTGTTTATCGGATGTTTGTCAGGTGTGAGAAAGTGTTGGTTTATTATGTCTAATCCCCGCAGCAGCATCGTGAAGTGTGTACTTCATGCTACCACTTTCCAGATGAGGAGACTGGGAGCAGCGCTCCCAGGATGTAGATGTGGGTTCAGCTGTCCTGGAGATGTCGCTTTAACCTTAGCTCTGATGAGCATGCATTCTTCCTTAGCAGAGCCTTCCGCCAGCCATCCTCTCCCTCCTGATCCCTCAGACACCTCTCCTTCATGATCGGAGCTTTGTACACATTCCTTCTGCTTTTACTTCTCTGATTGCCTGGCAAACTAAACGCACAGGACCCAAGCGTGATCCTTGTTCTGAAGCTTTTCCCGGCTCTTGCAGCCTCTTGTCCTGCGCCCAGAGCCTCTAATGTTGTCCTTGTTCTGACATTGTTGCGGTCTCTAATTAGGTCTCATATAAACTGCACTGTGTGTCTCCCAGCATACACCAGTTAGACAGTGGATGTTTGTGGCCATTGTTAATGGCGAATGTTATGAAAACGTCAATGCTCATTGCGCCCGAGGAAACAGTGCGCAGGTTCTTCCGTGGATACGAGTGACGATAGAATGAACGTTTAGGACTTCTCTTCACCTCTAACCCTGAGCTCCTGATGAGTCATCACACTGAATGCTAACTTAATGAATGCCTGTGATTTTTTTTTTTTCCAAGATAGGGTTTCTCTGTGTAGCCCTGGCTGTCCTGGAACTCACTCTGTAGACCAGGCTAGCCTCGAACTCAGAAATTCGCTTGTCTCTGCCTCCCAAGTGCTGGGATTAAAGGCGTGCGCCACCACTGCCCGGCTTACCTGCGATTTTTTTTATTATTTATCATTTTGTTTACAATTAAATAACTAGGTGAAACACAGTCATGTTCTTTTGAAGCTTTTAACATTTTCATTTAAGATGAGACACATTAAGACGTCAAAAGACAAGCTCATAGGAAGAGTTGGTGTGCAGACTCAGTGCTTTTCCTTGACCTTTGCATTAGTCTCACAAAGTTATTTTTGAGGCAACACTTGAGTTGTCGTTGAGAGCCTGTGTTATTTCTCTGAAACTTACCTACAAATGTTAGCTATTTATTCAAACACAGGTTTTCTGTTTGTTTATTCCTCTGTTTGCTTAGGGTTTGAAAATTTATTTATTCCTTTATTTATAACTAAGGTTTTAAGCTTGGAATCTAAGTATATAATGAGCTATTATTAGTCACAAATTATTTCTTCAAACAAAAACGTGAAATAGTATCTTATTTGCTTTTCTGTGACTGTGATATAATGCCATGACCAAGGCCACTTAGGAGACAAATAGTTAATTTGGGACTTACTGTTGTACAGGGTTGAAATCAAAGATGGTAGAGCAAAGGCATGATGGTGGGAACAGCTGAGACCTTACACATTGATTCACAAGTTGGCGGAGGGAGGGAGGGAGGGAGGGAGAGAGAGAGAGAGAGAGAGAGAGTTTCTTGATCTGTCTCTCGAGATATCTCAAGCTCTCAAAATGGCCAGAGTATGTTGAAACCTCAAAACTCAACCCCAGTGACACACTTGCTCCAACTGGGGACTGACTGTTCAGACACAGGAGCCTATGGGGCTATTTATTCTCTTTCTGGCCTCCACAGGAATGGTAGAGCTTAGCTCTCCTTGTCTTCAACCAGTTACCAAGTGTTTACAGTTTAGAAAAGCCCAAGGGTTGTGTGCATCTCCAAGAGATGGCAGTGGTTTTATTTGTACAATAACAGGAATGAAATCATAAAAGGATATTTAATGGCAGACGTACAGCCTGGAGACCCTTTGAAATCCATGCACTCACTGTTTTTAAGGACCGCGCTTGGAATCCTACTCTGAACATTTTTATGTCTCTGCTCACAGCAGACACATTTCATCATTTTTGACTTAGGCTTGCCTAAAGATTAATGAGTTAGTATTTCAGATTTTTTGTAACAACAACACAACCTTTCTCCCTGTGTAAAAAGAGCGGAAGTTCCACAGACTCTTTTGTTCCTGTGTATCAATCTCTTGATACGTCCCGTCTGCCTTTCTGACTACCTATGCAGCTGTTTTTCATGTGTTTTTCCGACTTGGAGTGAGACCAAGTACTCCTGACAGCTGCACGCTGAACAACAATGTGTGCCTGGCTAGAGATCACCATCCCATTTCTTCACTTGTATTTTCAGTCAGTGTGCAGAAGAGATATGAGCACGGAGAGATTCAGAGACTACGTAGCTCGCTGAGTGATGGTGGTCGTCCTTCACGGGTACCACTCCTCTTCCTGTGCCACGTGGATCCACAGGGAGAGACAGCAGAGAGGTGGCGGAAATGGCATCTAAGGGTGCCCTATTGCCATAGTAGCGAGCGATGGAACGTTCTCTGGGCTATGCTTGGTAGATGAGTTTCTGGGAATGGCCATACATACATACTCCTACACACCATTTTAGTGAGCAGACCATAATTTATTAAACCATTAATCTAGTGGTCAGTTCAACATGTAATTGGTTGCTGTTTTATGTATCGTGTTAGCACTGTGTGTTTTAGACTCAGGAAATGGAGATACACTGTTTAATCAGGTTCATTTCATGAGGCCTCCATGGTGGACGTTCTAGTTCCCTCTCTATCTTCACAGGCACCGTTTTCCTTTTGCTTTTAAAATTATATATATATATATATACACATATATATACATATATATGCGTATATATGTATATATATATGCATATATATGTGTATATATATGTATATATATATATAAATCTTTTTAAATGGACTTGATAGAACCTTTCTCAACCCTTCTCAGGTCTTACAATATTTAAATTATATAATTGCTCTCTTCTGTTTGCTATTAATGGGATGATTGCCTAAACCACGATGAAACCTTCAACTTTCTTAATAATTTCTGTACGTCAAGCGTGCCTGTAAGTCAGCGTCCCTGCGTCTGTGTCTTCCGAGGGATTCCCTCCCCATTTGCCTCCGCTGGTGTTTCTGCTCCTCCTGTCAGTGGTGACGCACACTCCTTCCTCCTGTCAGTGGTGACGCACACTCCTTTATCACGAAGCCTTTCAGAGCGAGTTCACTGCTATGATGCTCTGATCTTCTGCAGCGCTTAATTCAGTCCACGTTACTTACACTCTGCATGCTGATAAGCACTCACTTTCAGAGTGGATATAATTCTTTCCTCTGCAGGAGTCAGTAAAAGCCTGTAGACACAGATGGAGCCCAACCTGAGTTCTGCTCTGTCACTTTCGAATTCTTTGATGTTAAGTGGATTAATTAGGCTCTATGAGTTTTAGAGTTTTATGTGTAAAGTGGGAACATCACATAATTTTTAGAGCTGTTGACTATTATAGCTAACAGGATGGTTAGTTCTTTAGCACAAGTCTGGGGATTCTAATAAATATGTAATAAATGATAGTATTACTTAAGATTGTCATTATTCTGCTAATATTCTTCCAAGCCTTATAAGCAAGTACATAAGAGCTTCTAATACAGTGCTAACCATGCGGTGAGGACTCTTCAGTGTGGTCCATCAGGATGTCATTGAAATTGTCCCGGAATCCTGTCACTTCCTGTTGGCTCTGCTCTATTGGACCTAGAACTCTCACAGCTTTTATGGACCTTTCTTTCTGTTCTCATATCTGTGAGAAGAGCTTTTGTTGTGTGTTCTCAAGTAGTTTCCAAAGCAGTGAATTGAAAGATTTATTTATTTGTTTTTGAATTATGTTTTGGTTTGATCTCTACATTTTTCTAAATATTAGCAGCCAAGGTTGTAATAACAAAGCATTTTTTACATACTTCAGATGAAGTGTATGAAATACTTAGAATAAAATCCCAGCTAATCTGAAGTGCAGATGAATAAATTCCTTTTCTTAGCTTACTCCACTTCAAAAGACGTTCTTACTGGATCACCTGCATGCCAGACATTTTGTAATTTATACAGATGAGTAACAGGGTTTCTGCTTTTGAGTTTAGGGTTGATGAGAGGCACAAAACAAGATCATTTTAATAGATAATTTGTTTAAGGTGAAAGTCTGGATGGGCTTCTGAGAGATCCTTGCAAGGGTGACTGCACGTACAAGACACTTATGGGAAGACACGGTCTGAGTCAGAGTCAGACTCAACTCCACGGTCATTTATGGGAATTTCTTGCCTCCAGATGAGACTTCAGATAGTGTCTTCCATCTTTTTTTTTTTTTTTTTTTTTTTTTGGTTTTTCGAGACAGGGTTTCTCTGTGTAGCTCTGGCTGTCCTGGAACTCACTCTGTAGACCAGGCTGGCCTCGAACTCAGAAATCCGCCTGTCTCTGCCTCCCAAGTGCTGGGATTAAAGGCGTGCGCCACCACTGCCCGGATCTTAATCTGCCCCTTCAAAAGCCAAATGGGCTCTGAATGACCACCTCCCCTGTCCTTACTCCCAGTTTATTTGAGGGATTCTTTTTTCTCCTCCGCTGTAAACTATACCTATCCCT
This sequence comes from Uromys caudimaculatus, assembly GCA_028551405.1. Lineage (NCBI taxonomy): Eukaryota > Metazoa > Chordata > Mammalia > Rodentia > Muridae > Uromys > Uromys caudimaculatus. The sequence goes on along the minus strand of CM052706.1, from coordinate 92,085,611 downwards.
GAACTGTGATGGACAAGTTTACATAAAGCCAGGGACTATTTTTAAATTCAGAATGAAGTCAATTCCCCTAAACAGTAAAAAAAAAAACTCAAGGTTTCACTGGAGCAGGCAAGAAAAGTGCAAGGGAGAGGGACCACCAAAGCAAAAGTGGGAACATAGTTGTCACCGTGGGGTGTGCAGGAAACTGCAAGCTGCACAACGTCAGGCACGTGGCGAAGGAGGTGAGGAGTTTCCATTGCTGGTCTATTGTCCTGCATAATTGTCATAGAAGGTACTGAGGTGGGTGTGCTGCCCGACAGACTAGGAGATGACTGTCCCAGCTACAGTACTGATTGGTGGAGCTGCATTGAACCCTAGATTCTGTGCCTCCAGGAGCAGCTGTCTTGGACTAAACAGCTTTAGTATTTTCCTTGATGCTGCTGGAATTTCAGGAAATGAGACCTGTATGCTGTGTTCACGGAGGCCAAAGATGCTACCTTTCTCCAGGGTTCAGGTTCCCTTCAAGTCCTGTGTCCTTAGCCTATCGTGCTAGGGCATCGGTTCTGAAACTCTGGCATCACACCTGTAGCCAAGCAGTTGCAATGGGCTGATCTGTAGTGTTTAAAGTTGCAGCCCATCTACCCTGTCATCCACAAATATTTCAGCAGCATCTCCCAGTGAGGTCATCTGACGTCAATCATGTGGTGCGTCCTTAACAGAAGGCTAAGTATGCTTTACGATAATTCATGATTAGCATGCTAAGGAATGAATGACTGTAGGGGGAGCAGTTAGCATTGGGCCGCAAGATCCAGTGGCACCAAAGCATATGTAACTCATGTAGTAGCTACGAATTTATTATTATTTGGAAATATGTAAGCTGAATTGCTCTTATCCTGAATTTAGAGTTTTCCTTTTTGAAAATTATTTTATGCACTATTGTTTTATTATTATTATTATTATTATTATTATTATTATTATTATTATTTTAAAGATGAGGCCTGTCCCAGGTCTTGGCTGGCTGGAAACTCACTGTGTGGACTCTGCTGGCCTTGAAATGTGGCAATCCTTCTGCTTTAGCCATCTAAGCTCTGAGCTGTAGGTATGACCAGCATGCCTGGCTTTTGTGTGTCTTCTGTGTCTTGTGTTCTCTTGCTTTTGTTAGGGCCTTAGATGCTGTCCACTGCTGGTACTGTCTCTGCTTTCTTTCCACAGTGCTCCTCCTTCCTCCTGAGTTGGGTCAGCAGGCAATGAAACCCTCAGAATGATCTTATCTTATCTTGTGTGTTTGGTATGCGCTTCACTCTTTAGGATCTTTGGCATCTTGTTTCTGACTTTGGAACTGTTTACAGCATCACTGAGGTATAATTGACAAACAAACACTTTGTGTGCTCAAGGTACACGGTGTAATGTTGGATATATATCAAGTATATGTATGTGTACCTGTGTACACGCTGTGAGATAATCACCACGATAAGCTAATGTGTGCATGCATCACTCGTAGTGACCCTTTCTCGGGTCCATTTTTCTTTCGGGTGAGCACACATAAGACTGATTCTCAGCAGATTCACATACATGAGGCATGGCCATTCACTCTTTAGTCTCGGTGCCACCATACGAGGGGTCCCTGGAACTTACCTGTTTCTCCTGTTGGCTAACCTCCCCTTTCTCTGCCCCTTCTCTGACTCCTGGTAACTGCTTCTACTCTGTGTTTTATGGATTTGATTGTAAGATGTGACACAGACATGAGACCATGCAGCATCTGTGCTCTGCAGTGGGCTTTAGCATGGTGTCCTTAGGTGATCCATGTCGCTTCCCATGGCAGGATTTTATTTTCCCCAGACGTGTGTGGGTCATGTGTTGAGTTGCATTTCCTGATGGCTATGACGCATCTTTTTATATGTGTGTTGGTCATTTGTATCTGCCTGAGGAAAAGTGTCAGATCCTCTGCCTATTTTTTTTATTAATCATTTTGTTCATTTACATTTCAAATGATATTTCCCTTCTTGGTCACCCCTCCTTAATAGTGGCTTACTTTTTCTCTGGCACAGTTATTTTCTGTAACTAGGTTGCCAGGTACACTAATCACATAAGCAGAGCACGCACAGTTAGACCACTCTATCTCAGATTAAGGACTGTGTAGTATAGAGCATGAAAATTGTCTTCTTTATCTTAGTGTATTTTAAGAACTATTAGGACCATGACTGATATATTGACAGTAGAAGACATCTTCAAAGCCAATAGGGCAAGCAGAGATTATTACTTTTCAGTATTAGTGCGTTTCACTTTCAATATTGTCTATCACTGTGATTTATATAAAACTATATAACAATTCTGGGGATTTGATCTGCTGTGTGTGTGCATTTGTGTGAGCACTCATGAGTGCATATTTATTTGTGTGGGTGTATTTGTGTGTACGTGAGCATAAATAACTGCATATGCATGTGTGAGACTATGCATAAGTGCACATGCATCTATATATGTGTGCATTTGTGTGTGAGAGCATACATGAGTGCATTTATATACATGTGTGCATGCATGAGTGCACATGCATTTATGTGTGTGTTCTAGTGTGTTGGTGTGTTGAGGTTTGAATTCAGAGCTTGCTGCATGCTGTGCATGTCTGCACTGTTGACTGGTGTCCCTGGGTCCCTCTGTGTTATGTTTGATGCCTAAGTCACATGAAAACAGAGCACTGTGACAGTAAGAAGGAGTTCCCTGGAGAACTGTTTTTTTTGTGTGTGTCCGAGTTTGGGAAAAGCAATATCTTAGAATCATGATTGTTCTTAGGGATTATTTTGAAATTGGAGGTTTTGGCATATAAGGTATAAAAAGAAATGTTATTAAAAGTATAAACCCTTGGCGAATATGGCTTGAGTATACAAGGAAACTATAAACTATAAATCTTATGAATATAAAAATTGGGACATGTGTATATGTATTTATATTACTAACCTGATATCTTCACTGGCTTGTAAACTAAAATGGAAACTACCTTGAGATTGCCTTGTAGAGTAAAATCTAACTGTGATATATTTGTGCAGAATAGTGATTATTAAACATCCAACTTATAAAGAATAAGGTACCTGATTTCTCCCACTTCTTGTTTAGGCCGGGACTTAATTTGTATCCAGTCCATGGATGGGATGCTGATGGTGTTTGAGCAGGAGAGCTACGCGTTCGGGAGGTTTCTCCCCGGCTCGCTGCTGCCCGGCCCGCTGGCTTACAGTCCCCGCACGGACTCCTTCATAACCGTCTCTTCTTGCAGACAAGTGGAAAGTTACAAGTGAGTCTGCGTATCACCTCTGAAATCATGATTATTGTGTTTGTGGCTGATTAATTATTTTTCTGGAAGATCTTGAATAGTACAAATGAAGAAATTACTGGCTTCTTTGGTAAATTTCACTGGGATGGCTTAGAACATCACAGTGAGCTATGTAAAGTATTTGGAAGGCTGCACCATGCATTGATTCCAAGAAGCCCAGAGGAGGCGGCTCTCACCCCTGCTGGATGTTCAGCATCCTTAGCAGATAACACTGCCAGTGTGGAGCAGTTTGTTATAAAGATTAAATGTGTTTCAACTCACCACCAGTAGAAAACGCTCAAGATTAACATGATACAATGACAAAATGATGACATATATTGATATATACTGACATATATATATATATATGTATGTGTGTGTGTGTGTGTGTGTGTGTGTGTGTGTATATATATACACTCATGTCTTTAGTATCGGCACTCAGGAGACAGAGGCAGGTGGATATCTGTGAGTTTGAGGCCAACTTCATCTACACAGTGACTTACAGCTAGGGCTATATAGTGAGAACTTGTTTCAAAAAAGCACCAAAACAAAGCAAAGCAAAACAAAAAAGTTATCTGCCTCAACAATGGACAGACAGACAATGAAATGCAGTACTGAGTGAAAAACCCCATATGTAGAGTTGCATGTGTGGGGTGACGTCATAATAACAAGCAATGCATGTGGCATTTGCAAATTTTCTGGTAAAGGGCATAACTATTGCAATGACTGTCCAGGGTCTTTACAGTTCATTGTAGATAAAGTGTGGAAGTGACCCCGTGAACATAGTGTGTACTTCTGCTAGAAATTACTTCAGACCCTCCTGACTTATGTTTGAGAGAAAACATTACTCTGTCAGGTAAACATCCACAAAAATTATTGTTGGTATAGAGAATGGGAAAGAATTAGAAATTCCTTCTGGGAACACAAATAGGGTTGGTTTAAAATATCTTTAGCTAGTTATCATATTGTATTTTAAAAAGACTTGTTGTTAATTTGTGTGCATATGTGTGCCTTTGTGAGTTTACATGTATCACATGTGTGAAGATGCCATTGAGGCTAGAGGAAGGTCCCCTGGACTTGCAGGTGGTTGTGGGCTACCAGAGCTGGGTGCTGGGAAGCAGCCCGAGTTTGCCCTTCACTGCTGAGCTGACTCCCTAACATTTATTGTCTTTGTGATGGCAACACTTAGAACTTTACACGCCATATTATTCTGGTGTTGTTTTTGGCCACTTGATGCTTCCCAAGTTGGGAAGAAAATACAAATCTCTTGGGCAGTGGCCATAGAGATTGTGCCTTCATTTCAGTGTTGTGTGTTCCGTTAGTCAGGCATTTCCCCTTTGTAAGCGGCGGTCTTCTGTCAAATGGTTGTCCACCCTGAAAACAGCAACTGTGTGAGGAAGCAGTGGCCGATAGACGTGGCAGGTCACCTTGCCGAGTTCCTCTGTAGCTCCTTTGGCTCTTGCCCAGAGGGAGTGAATTGTGGTGTTGGCTCTGAAAAATTATCTTTTGTTTGAGAAATTAAGAAAAGTGTCTGTGTGAGTTACTCAGTACTGGCAAAACTTAGGTGGCACTTTCACCTCCTGCCGAGCAGGGCTACAGGAAGGGCACAGTGCACAGATCTGAGTCCGCCATAGCTCACTCTCTGATGCATATGTGTGCGTGTGCATGTGTGTACGTGTGATTTAGTTTGTAGTAACTCTAGGAGAGTTTAACATGTGTGAGGTGAATATCATAAAAGTCTTGATTCAATTCTGATAGTTCTCTAATATACTGATCTATTTAACTTGTTTCCATTTAAGGTAAAAGGCCTCATACTCTATCCATTATGAGGTTAATTTATAGTGGTAAAAATGCACAAGACATGGGGCAGTTGGTAAGATTTATAGCATTATGTTCTGTGATGAATGTATGCGTGCTTTCAAGTTTAATAGATTGGATTAAATGATCGTCACCAGGGAAATTTAGGGAAGGGAGAAGCATACAACTCCTGGTTCCTTTTCCTGAGGCCTCATTAAGTCTATCTGTAGTCAGTTATAGAACGTAATTGGCTCATAGAATGGGCTTTTACAACATGATTCACCCTCATTTTGATATTGATAGTTAACTACTTTAAAGTTGATTATATTCAGATAGGCTTTCCCCTCAAGCTTTAGTGCGTGTAGGAATCTTCTGGCCAGCCTCTTGTTAATGCACGTTTACACGTCCCCAGTCCCCAGTCCCTACACTGGGGACAAGACACAGAACTCATCATCATATAGACGGCAGTGATTTTAATTTAGAATTAAGTGTTGTTCTCCCTCTCCCCCTTTCTTCCCCCTCTTTCCCCCCTTTCTTTCCTTTGAGATAGGACTTGTCTCTCTAGCTCAGGCTGGGTGAACCTATAATCCTCCTGCCTCAGCCTCTAATTTAGGATTACAGACATGTACCATGTATGTATTTTTGTTTGTGTATGGACATATGTTTGGGGCCAGGCATGTGGCATGGTACGTGCTGGAGAGCAGACACAATTTGTTGGGAGAGTTGGCTCCATCCAAGATCAAACTTAGGCTGTGAGGCCTCGCTGTGAGTACCTCTGCCCTCTGAGCCATGCCAGTTGTACTATTTATTTTTTTAAAGATTCATTTATTTATTTTTATTGTGTAGGTGTTGTACGCACGTGTGTGCCATAGTGCTCGTGTGTAGGTCAGAGGACAGTTTGTAGGACTTGGTTCTTTCTTTCCAGCATGTGGAACCAGGAGATTGAAGCAGGTTGCTAGGCTTGCCCAGGGGCGTTTCCCTCAGCCGTCCTGCCAGTTCCGGTTTTCCTTTTGTGGGGCTTTGATGTTTCTGTCTTCCTGGCGGACGTCCAGACCTTGCACTTTCTTTCCTCCTCTTTTCCTTACACAGCTGCAGAGTTTGCCCATGAGGTGTGGGAAAGAGGTTTTAGGGAAGGGGGGGAAGAAGGGAGGGGCAGGGGAGGGGGTGTGTGGGGTTTGGACGAGGAGGGAGGGGGAGGGGTGTGTGGGGTTTGGACGAGGAGGGAGGGAGAGGACGGTGGGTGGGAAGAGAGCTGGGAGGAAGAACAATGAAACAAAGCATGCAAGAAAATGTGAGGATGAAAATGACCACTTTATGTGATAACTTAAAAACAAACAAGAATATTCAGACCCAAAATGCAAAGCAACTGAAAGGATTGGTGGTGTTTAATTTTCTTGCCTCGCTCCTCCCACTGAAAGGCCTGTAGTGTTGTTCACCGAGGTTTATGTTCTTTTTTTTTTTTTTTTGGATATTTACTTTATCTACACTTCAAATGTTTTCTCCTTTGAAAACTCCCTATCTCATCCCCCCTCCCCCTGCCTCTATGAGGGTGCTCCCCACCTCCCCAACCCACTCTCGTCTTCCCTCCCTAGCATTCCCCTATACTGGGGCATCAAACACCCTCAGGTCCAAGGGCCTCTCCTCCCACTGATGGCCAACAAGGCCCTCCTTTGCCACATATGTGGCCAGCACCATGGGTCCCTCCGTGTGTATTCTTTGGTTGGTGGTCCAGTTTCTAGGAGCACAGGGGGGTCAGGCCAGTTGAACTGTTGCTTCCTCCATGGGACTGCAAACCCCCTCAGCTCCTTCAGTCCCTTCTCCAACTTCTCCATGCGGGACCCCACGCTCAGTCCAATGGTTGGCTGCGAGCATCCCCCTCTGTATTTATCAGGCTCTGGCAGGGCCTCTCAGGAGACAGGTTATCATGCTTCCATCAGCAAACACTTCCCAGCATCCACAATAACGTCCAGGTTTGGTGGCTATATATGGGATGTATTCCCAGGTGGTGCAGTCTCTGGATGGCCTTTCCTTGAGTCTCTGCTCCACACTTTGTCTCAATATTACCTCCTGTGAGTATTTTGTTCACCCTTCTAAGAAACACTGAAGCATCCACATTTTGGTCTTCCTTCTTCTTAGGCTTCATATGGTCTGTGAATTGAATCTTGGGTATTCCGAAATATCCACTTATCAGTGAGTACATACCCTGTGTGTTCTTTTGTGACTGAGTTACCTCACTTAGGATGATATTTCAAGTTCCATCCATTTGCCTGCGAATTTCATGAAGTCATTGTTTTTAATAGCTGAGTAGTACTCCATTGTGTAAATGTACCACATTTTCTGTATCCATTCCTCTGATGAGGGACATCTGGGTTGTTTCCAGCTTCTGGCTATTATAAATATGGCTGCTATGAACATAGTGGAGCATGTGTCTTTATTACATGTTGG
>CM052706.1:92057099-92069896 GCA_028551405.1 Uromys caudimaculatus | reverse complement strand
CTTAGTGCTCCAGGGTGCCCATCATCCTCTTAGTGCTCCAGGGTGCCCATCAGCCTCATAGCACTGCATGCTTTCACCTCCATTGGGTTTGTCCTAGGTTGGGCTCACTGCCCCTTGATGGCAAGAATCATGTATCCTTTGAGGTCTGTGCTCCCTCCCTTGCTGATAGTAGATGTGTCACATTCACTTAATGGAGAAATGAAAACAAATGGAAATTTGGAAAACTTCTGTTTTGTTCCTGGCATTTTAAAATGAAACTTATTTTCATCCACATGATAAAAATAATTGTGTGATAGTGGAAATGGACATCCCAGGACTCTACACAATTACGGTTTATAGTTAAATTCTCCAGTCAAATATTGACCAAATTGCCTGGGACTCTTTGAGATGAGAACTGGGTTTCACGTGAAAGGAAATGGTTTGGGGAGCTTACTTCTGTAGTCTGTCCTGCATCAGTTCTGTTTCATCATCGTGCCGCAGTTTCTGTGGTGTGATATGGCAGGGCACCGAGTCACGTGGCTGCATTTGTCATTACTGTTCTATGGATCACTTAGGCATTTGTGGCTATTGGGTCAAAATGCCACCAGTGCACCCAGACTGGCCATGGCTGTGATCAGCACCTTTCAGTTCTGACTGCACTTCTAATACTCTTGGCATTGCCTCCCTGCCCTGGGCCTGGGTACTCCTTCCTCAGTCAAAGGGACTGCTGTTCAGTAGCTTGTACCGCCAAGTACTTGAATTGCAGAAAAAAGATGCATGCTTTCCAAGACTGCTTGGAATTGTTGGCTGTCATGTAAGTTCTTGGTCACAGTTAAGAGGTGTTAAGGAAGAACCATAAGAGACATTCTGTCATGGGTTGGTCGTCATCTAAATTACTGTCAGCTGTTCAAGTAATAAGATTCTCTTCTCCACTGTCTTCAGGAAGAGAAAGGGTTGGATTTGGAACTCAGGAGTCAAGGCTGGTTATGTCTGTACTTGCTGATCTGATGTTAATGAGGCTACTCCAGGACCACAGATGAATAATAACTCTTTGTAGCTATATATAAAGCTTCAAAGGGCTCAATGAACTTTGGGTTTTTGTAATAATCTCATTAATATCCCTGTCATCCTCTGGTAGGTTGGAGTCTGCAGGAAGTAAACTACCTGTGTAATTACTTGTCTGAGGATTGATTTATAGTAGGACCAGCTCTGAGATCTCTGGTCATATCTGCACGCTGTTTCTGTCCCCTGAAACAAATGACCCCTATCTGGAGTTTGGAATCTGAGATCTGAGTGGGTTTTTTTTTTTTTTTTTTTTTTTTTTGGTCTCTTTTGGAAACGTTGGGGTTTTGAAGGTCAGTTCAGGGTTGAGTGTAGACATTTTCTGCAGCTGCACACTTTAAAGCTTGACTTTGCGAGACTCACACACACCCTTTCCTCCTACCTAGTCTCCCCTCCATGAATCCCTCACCCCAACCCCAACCTTTAGCCTCTATGAGGGTGCTCCCCCACCCACCCACCCACTCCCACTTCACCTCTCTATCATCCCCCTTTTCTGGGGCATCAAACCTCCACAGGGCCAAGTGCCTCACTGAGGCCAGACAAAGAAGTCCTCTGCTACATATGTAGCGGTGGTCATGGACCAGCCCATGTGTACTCTTTGGTTGGTGGCTTAGTCCCTGGAGTTCTGAGGGGTCTGGTTAGTTGATACAATTGTTCTTCCTATGGGGTTGCAATCTCCTTCAGCTCATTCAGTCCTTCTCTTAACTCTTCCATTGGGGTCCCCGTGCTCAGTCCAATGGTTGGCTCTGAGGATTTGTATCTGTCTTAGTTGGGTGCTGGCACAGCCTCTCAGAGGACAGCCATACCAGGCTCCTGTCTGTAAGCACATCTTGGCATCAGCAATGGTGTCAGGGTTTGGTGTCTAGATGGAATGGATTGCACAGTCTCTGGATGGCCTTTCCTTCAGTCTCTGCTTCATTTTTTGTCCCTGTCTTTCCTTTAGACAGGAACAATTCTGGGTTAAAAATTTTGAGATGGGTGGGTGGCCCCATACCTCAATTGGGGACATGTCTATCTACTGGACGTGGTCTCTTCAGGTTCTCTCTCCCCGCTGTTGGGCATTTCAGCTAATGTCATCCTCATTGGGTCCTGGGAGCCTCCTGCATCCCTAGCATCTGGGACTTTCTAGAGGTTCCCCCTGCCCCGTTGCATGGAATTTTAGAAGCATGCTAGCTCTTTCTTGAGAGCTCTGCCTGAGTTCTCTCAACCTCTCGAGGCTAGCTCTGCCAAGCCGCCAACAACTGCCCTGGCTGTGCCCTTTCTCCTGCCCACCTTAGTCTCTGTGGATGGAAAACACCAGACAGCCTTAATATTTTTAAACTAGCCAGATAACTCAATGGCTGGGTGAAGAATATCCTGCCCCATCCTCCTTGGCCTCCACCCATGGCAGAGACTACAAACTATAGGTGCCCTGACCTACATGTTTGCCGCTTCCTCTGCTCCACCACCTGCTCTGCCTCTTCCCTCTTGACCCCTTCTCTTCGTCCTGGGATCTGGAAATCCCACCTTTTTCTTTTTGTCTAATGATTGGCTTCTGCCGTCTTTATTGACACAATCAAGAACCAATTAGGGTCTAGCTGGGTCTTCAGGTAGAATTATTTCTAATTTTCTGAGGAACCACCAGACTGATTTCCAGAGTGGTTGTACCAGCTTGGAATCCCACCAGCAATGGAGGAGTGTTCCCCTTCTACATCCTTACTAGCTGTCGCCTGAGTTTTTGATCTTAGTCATTCTGATTGGTGTGAGGTGGAATCTCAGGTTCATTTTGATTTGTGCAACCTTCTTAAATAGCATCTGTAGCTGAGGACCAGGTATCAGATACACGGGCCCATGGAAAAATTTATCAAACCACCACACTCACGAGTGTAGATGTCCACGAATGTAGCCTGTCACATTTTGGAGATTGAGTTTGTACCACATGATTTGAGGGGACACATTCAAACCATAGCAGTGTATTCTGTTTGAATAGAGCTACAGTTCGGTACTGGGGTTGAGCTCATGCACTGGAAATGTGAGGTAAGAGCCCTGCTGAGCTGTGCCCAAGCCCCTGGACGGACATGTCTACCTGTGTTAGATCCTCCACGCCCTCCTCACTCAGGCTGCTGGCCTTGTGCTCTCACATGTCTCTGTCTTAGTTGATATGAATTGTATGAATAGATCTATTTTTAAGTTTTGTCTTAGCCCTAGAGGATCAATATAAATAACTGTGATTTACTAGGAAGAAAAGGAATTTGAAGTTTTTTTATTTAAAGTAGGCTATTTTAATAATATTCCATTAATTAATGGGAAATAAGGGAACTTAAACTTTATTGGATAACTTTATATATTGAGCGACATTATAAATTGTTTTAAAGAATTTCTTGGGCTAAGTGTTATCATTGAAATGGAAACTGTAAGGTATGCATAGATCATTGCTAATGTGCACTGTTGAGACTGTATTAAGTATCCAATGAGTCATTTATTTGTCTGTCTTGATAAATCTGTATCTGTCTTTTTGCCTTTCAAGCCTTTTCTCAAAACTCGGGAATGTAATGTAGCTTGGGCATTCTTTAGTCTGACACTTTGTTAGCCAAACGTTCTGAGCACCGACATTCTCAAGAAACCTTGGATTTTGTAGCACTTTGGAAGTTTACATTACGTGTGAGGCTGTAAAGTGTGTGTGTGCCTTCTGGCCTCCTCTGAGCTCTTAAACACTTTAATCCCAAACACTTTGGATGAGGAATTAGCAGCATGCACATGCCAGGTGCATACTAGGCATATCAGGATAGTTTGATTTTAAATTCTTCTTGCCAGTTAGAGACAACTATTTTCATAGACAGGAAGCCATGGCAGGGGGAGTAACTTTACACAATTCACTGACAGTAAGTGGTTTGCCTGGGAAGGGTTAAGTTTAATTCTTCTGTGGAGTATGTATTAATCATTTCTATGACATTGATTATTCTGCATTATTTCCCACTCTTTTTGGCATGTGGTATTCAGGCGCTAGGCTCTCTTGCCCGATACTTGCTCCACACACTTCTCTCGAGCCGACAGTAGTGCTGGCTTCACTGTAGTGGCGCCATGATGAGTAGTCATCTTGTGCCTCATAATAAAACTCACGAAAATTTAATCAGAAATGCTTAGTCCTTAGAACTAAAGACAGTTTTGTTCACAGCATTTATGGACTGTGTACCTCTGAAGTTTAAAGTGAGTTTTACTTTAAAGTTTATGATGTCACTTGTCCTTTGCTGTCTCCTCAAACAGGTACCAAGTACTTGCCTTTGCAACGGATGCGGACAAGAAGCAGGAGATGGAACAGCAAAAACTTGGCTCTGGAAAACGACTAGTTGTAAGTCTGTTTGGATATATAGAATCCAGTGATGCTACTCAGTCATATTTGTTAGAGAATTCCTGGAAGAAAATTAAAAATGTGTTCTGAGAACTTTTCTCTATCAGTTGTATCAATGACCAGGAATTGAATTGCTGTTACTGTGCTGTAGAACATGTCTGTCCACATGTCTGTCCCTAATGCATCAGAATGGAGCATGGCGCTACAGCTCTAAATGGCTGATGGTGCCATTTCTCATTTAAGAGATTAGAAACTAACACAAAACTTTAAACTCCTTTTAAAAATTTCTGTGTTCTCCTTTCTTTTTTCTTTGTTTCTTTTAAGGACTTTGAAATCTTTATTTTACATTGATCTAGAAACAACAGGTTGTATGTGTATGTTTATACACACATATAGACACATATACACAGACATATTCACATACATACACACACACATATTTATACATATATATAGTATGTCTGGTCACATTCATTCTTCCTGTCTCGTCATCTACCCACGCTTAAATGTTTGTTTGTTTGTTTGTTTGTTATGTTTCTGTGTGGCCAGATCCATGTGTGCCTTTGTGTGTGCTGTGTGTGTGTGTGTGTTTGTGAGTATGCCAGTAGACAGCTTACTGAGTTGGTTCTCTCCTCTGTTATGTTCTGGGAATTGAATACAGGTTTTCATGCTTGGCTTCAAGCTCCTTTGTCTGCTGAGCCATATCGCTTAGTCAGGAAACACCTCCTTAATATGAGAGTTTTTGTACACCTCATTCCTCTGTCTATAATGATTTTTCCTTTGGCTAATTTTTAGGTATTTTCCTTAACACTTACTCTGAGCAGCTTAGATTCCGATGTCTTTTTCATTTTGTCCTTTCTTCCTTTATTTCTTCCAAGTTTAGTACTTATTGAATTTACAATTTCCAAATTACAAAATTAAAGGCCATCAATTCTTCAAATATTTTTGTGTGTGTGCCTCTCTCCCCTTTTTATGGGGTGTCCCAGTTATACTGAACTCACTGACTGCCCCACAGCTTGTAGATTTTTCTTCTCATTTTGTTCAATGAATTACTTAATCATTCAAAGGCAAAGGTTGAGCCCTGGGCCTCATACAGCTTTTTCCCATCCAAATATTTCATTTCCCCCAAGACGTCCTTTAGCTTTGCTCTTTCACTTGGGATAAATTTTGTTGCTGTAATAAAGACCACTAATGTCTTTTTTCTAGTGGAATGGAACCCATTTGCTATAGATTTTATTTCTGTAAATTCAGTGTGAGTGTTTCTATCTTCAGTATCTCTGTATAATTTTTTAAAGGTACTTATAATACTTTATTATCTTGGTTTTCTAGTTTTTAACATTTGTATCAGTTTTGAGTTAGTTTCAGTAGTTTTATTTCTTTTCATTGTAAATGATATTTCCTGTTTGTTTTATTTCCATGATTGGTAGTTTAAAATTTACTATTAGATGTCAGATATAGTCACTTTTATTTTGTTACATTTTATATATTTTTGATTTATTATAGGCTAAGCTTAGTCCTGATACACAGTTGTTTGAAAACAGTTTGATCTTTTTGAGCATTGTTTTAAAGACTTATTAGGTGGGACAAAGCTATTTATTGTATGGCTAACTTTCCCCACTCCCGAGACCAGATCCTTCTGAACGCTTTGCCAGTGCCCTAGGACTGGGAGCTTTTGAGCATAGATCCAGTCCTGTGTGGATGTTGGGCACTGTTACCTGGAATTCTATGGGATGGTGGTCCTGTGGCTTTCCCTAGTTTCCTTCTGGGAATGTGCTGATGGATTCTCAGGGCATTTGAGATAAACTTTCTATAGGTCTCCCAAGGTTAGTCTCCTCGTTACATGTGTTGTGAACTTTAACTGCCTTGGTTTCTCTGGACTGAAATTCAGCTCCTTAGCTCTTTTGAGGCTGGAGGTGACATGTCACCATTTATCTTTGGAGCGTGAGGCATCACTATTTTTTTTTTCTTGTCTAATAAATCATTGTTTTATGTGTTCCATGCATTTTGTATTTGTTTGAGGTGAGATGCTAAACCCTACCCTATCCCATCTTGGTTGGAAGTGGTGGACACATCTGTTTTTAGCAGCTACATCACTCTTTCTTTTGCTTTTCAGGTGGACTGGACTCTGAATATTGGCGAGCAAGCCCTTGATATCTGTATCATCCCTTTTAACCAGTCTGCATCTTCTGTTTTCGTTCTCGGTGAGAGAAACTTCTTTTGCCTAAAGGATAACGGGCAGATTCGATTCATGAAGAAGCTTGATTGTAGCCCCAGTTGTTTTCTCCCGTACTGCTCAGGTGGGTGCAGAGATTTTCTGTTATCCTTTCTGTATCTCAAGACTACGCTTTATTTGTGCATGCAAACATTGGAAAAAGCCACACTCAGACACGTATTTTAAACATCTAGGAAAGTAGCTTTTTACTGAACGTATAATGGAACCTTTAACTTTCACAGTTTGAGTAGACATTTGACATAAATTAGCACATGTATCTGTGCCAGCCATTGGACTTTGTGTAAGATCACTTGTAGATTGGCTTCCAGCTCATTAATGCTTTCCATAATGTGACTATTCAAGAATGCTTCCATGAGAACATCGGTCTTTTATAGCAGAGCAGTGATGTTCAATAGAAGGGCTTCCCATGAATGCCAGTCAATCATAGTTTAGGTGTGTGATATGTTAATACAATTCACACCGTGTAGATGAAATGCACATACCTTGGCTTTCGCTATACTTATTGTCTGTAAAATGATTTGTTTCTTTTTTTGCTCTTGGTTTCTTGAAGTTGAAAGCTCATATCTTATCACCTAAAACCTTTATGTGTTAAAATCAAGACAAGTCTCCCATAAGAGACCAGAGTGCACCATTTTGATGGCCTTTTTCTTACTGTCTTTTTTCTGTGTCTTCAACCTGCAGTTTCCGAAGGTACAATAAATACTTTGATCGGAAACCATAACCACATGCTGCATATTTACCAGGACGTGACACTGAAGTGGGCCACCCAGCTCCCCCATGTCCCCGTAGCCGTCAGAGTGGGCTGTTTGCAGTAAGTGCTTTAAGCTAACTTTCATGAAAAGATTTTTGTTTTGTCTCATTTTTTTAGCCCTTGCTGGCTTTGAACTTACAATATCTTTGCCTCAGCCACCGCACCTGGCTCTTATTAAATGTCTTAGTCAAGGAATTCTGTAGAAATTTTACGGTTTCGCTAAAGAGTTACAAGTGATATTATAGTGTGGCTGTTAGTAGTAGAAATGGTTTTTTTGAAAAGTATATAAAAATTCCTTAATTAGCAATGTTAATTATTTTCACTTACTATTTCTAAGAAGTTACCCCTTTAGAATTAAAGGTGAACACTGTTGAAGATAGCAAGGAGACACCTTTCCTGGTAGATTTCTTTCTTTAAAGTGGAAATGGATGTCTCCCAGAGCTTGATGGGTAGAGTGTGGGAATACCACACTTGTTTGCAATTCGGGACTTGTTTCAAACTTGCTTATGTTGTGTGATCCAGCGTTGCTGATATTTGTGTGTTTAAACAGTTTGGAGTGTAGGATAATTTTGCACTTATAGTGAAAAAGAAATAAAATTAATATCAATATTAAAATCATGACACAGTTTGCCGGTGAGTAGTTTTATAAGGTTGTTAGCATAAGAGTTGAAATGCTGAACTGTTCTTGAGCAGCTCAGCTTATGTGTCAGGACTGAAGAGCTCAGCCGGAGCCTAGAAACTTCTCTAAAATGTCTGCCCAGCCTCAGAGCCTTCTAGTTCTGCCTATTAGAATACTTACTGTGGACGTTTTCAGTGACCCTTGTAGAGTCTGGTGAGGATGAGTCCCTTCCCCAGTGAGGAGCTGGATGTTTACTGATGGAGCCACTGAGGGGCACTTATGGTTGCATGAATGGTTAAGCTGTAGCATTCACTTACCAAAATGGAATTTTTAAAAAAAAATTATTTTATGTGCATGGTTGCTTTGCCTACATGTTTGTCTGCATCATGTGTGTACCTGGTATCCACGGAGTCTAGGAAAGTGTGTTGGATTCCCGGGAGCTGGAGTTTCAGATGGTTGTTTGCCACCATGTTGGTGCTAAGAGTCAAACCCAGGTCCTCCGATGAGAAGCCAGTGCGCTTAACTGCTGAGCCCCACTCTCCATGGCCATTTTGTTTATTACATTTGTTCCAGACATACGTCATCCCAAGACTGAGGTCTTAAAACAGTGCAGGGAACTGTAATAGGCCAGGTAGAAATGAAGATATTCTAAAGAGAAGCAGACTGTCCAAACAAGGGACCCCACGGTAAAGGGATTTCCCCAGGAGTCTCTACTGGGGGAAGGAGAAGGAGGGGGACCTGAGTCCAGGAAGAGACTTCCCAATTCTAAGAACTCTCCATCAGACTGCAGCAGGAGAAGGAAGCTGGACAGTTGTAGGCTAGTGGGCAGGGTCGGCCTTGGCAGGGGCCGCCGAGAGATTCAAATCCTTGGCCTTCTGTTTAAACCTAAATCTCACTTTAGGCGTCTTGTGGATCCTTTGTCTCTCTTCCTAATGTGGCTACACTAAAACATCTCCCTTTTCTGCTTTCCATTATTAAAATTTCATTGTAATTTTATTAGAATTTTAAAAGTAATTTATAGTAACTTAGCGTAACATGCTTACTTTAAAAAGTTACAGTACTGGCATCAAAACAGTCATGTAGACAAATGGAACGGAATCTAAGACCCAAACATGAATGCTTATAACTCCATTTACCCGGGAATTGAGGCCTCATAAAACTAAAAGCTATGCACAGCTAAAGAAAGAATCAATTAAGTGAACAGGAAGCCCAAGAATGGGACAGAATCGTTGCCAGCTATACTTCTGACAGAGGATCAATACCCAGAATATATAAAGAACTCAGAAAACAAACAGTTGAAAAAAGAAATGACCCATTTAAAAAATGGATTTGGGATCTGAACAGAGACTCCTCAAAGGAAGAATAAATATGGCTAAGAAATTTCTGAAAAAAAAAAAAAAAGTCATTGTCCCTAGCAATCAGGGACATGCAAATCAAAACAACTCTGAGATTTCCTCTCACCCCAGTCAGAATGGCAAAGATCAACAAAACAAAGAGACCCAGCGCCAAAGGGGCTGGTGGCAGAGTCATGAATGGGTGAGGGGCTGGTGGCAGAGTCATGAATGGGTGAGGGGCTGGTGGCAGAGTCATGAATGGGTGAGGGGCTGGTGGCAGTCATGAGTTGGTGCAGACACACTGGAGTTCACTGTGGAGAGTAGTCACAGCAAAAGAGGCCATGAAGAAGCAGTGTTCCTGGGAGAGGTTGGAAGGAGGAAGGGAAGGGAAGGGAATGATGTAATTATAATTTCAAAAAATGAAAAAATGAGGCAGTTATTGTTGAAATTATAAGCACTGAAATAGCTTCTGCTTTTTGTTACATTTAGGATTGACCCTATTTGCTAGAAACTTTCTTGGATGAATGTGTTTATTTGTAATGGACTTCACTGCTCCTTTACTATCTCTCTTTCAGTGACTAAGGAACACTGGATTCACATCAAGCGATGCAATTATCCTTAATAGCAGCATTCTGCTCAGAAACCAACATGCATTGCTTCCTGCCCCTCCTGCCTGCTTGGCAGCCCCCGTTCTACCTTGTTCATTGTGCTTTAGTTCTAAACCTGCACTTCCTTTTTATACCTGACTAATTTATGGGGGACTGACTCTCTCCTCTCTCTCTCTCTCTCTCTCTCTCTCTCTCTGTGTGTGCGTACACGCGCCTGCACGTGCGCGCACGTGTGCTTTAATCTGCAGGCAGATAAAGATCGTCCTGTACTGGTGACATCATCTCTCTTGCAGTAGTGTGGAAGCATTTGAAGTGGAGATGGACGTGATGAGCCCTTCCCGGCTGCAGACACGGCACCATGCTTTGCAGTCAGTGACGCCCACTCTTTTACATGAAAACAGTTCCTAGAATTTGGGGTTTTCTCTGAAGCTCTGTCCAGATAGACTCTTACCCTGAGCTTCTGTTGGTGCTGTTGACAGAGTGTTTCCTATCTCTTTTCTAGATTTCCTAGTTTCTTTTATCTTAATTCTTAGAATAAGGAAACCATGGTTTCCTTCTACACATTTCTTGCATTCATAATTTTGTTGGTGACATAATTCTCCAACCATTCAGTATACTCTTTCTCCATTTGCCATATCATACAGAATAGTTATTCAGGAAAACAGATATATGCTGTATGTTGAATAAATGCTTAAAATTTATTTTGATTTGTTTTATGTGAAAGGGACAACTGTTAACCCCCAAAATAGGAGGAGAAATACCACTAGCCCAAATCATCGTGGCCAAATTAATTAAAGCCAACTTTTTATTCCTGTACATGGGCTGCTTCTCCCCACCCTTGCCAAGGCAGGGTTTGAGAGGTCAGCAGTGGATATGAGGAATGTTGGATCAGTGTGGCTGGATTCATAAAGCCACACCATGCAACAGGTTTTCTGTTTCATAAGTGAAGTATTTTAGTCACAAACTTCTACCTATTGACATGCATGCCCCTGGATAGCCTCATGAATCATCTTCTCATTCAGTCTGTCAGCCTCTTAGTCCCTGCAGCTCCCAGTCTCAAATGAAATCATCTCTGTTGGTAGGAGAAGCACCTCTGTGCTTTGGGTTCCTGATTCTCTAACCCGTAACAGATATGGGGTGGGGTGCAGGTGGAGGCTTGTGAACTGGAGTCGAGGCATGGGCAAAGTGTCTGGTTTTTCCTGGTGATGAAATGTTTCACCTTCTTGGCCCTTTGGCTCTAGAGCAGTGGCTCTCAACCTTCTAAGGCTGAGCCTTTAATACAGTTCCTCATGTTGTGGTGACCTCAGCCATAAATGACTTTGTTGCTACTTCATAACTGTAATTTTGCTACTGTTATGAATTGTAATGTAAATACCTGATACGCACAATATCTGATATGCAACCCCTACAGTTGAGAACCACTGCTCTAGAGAGCGTTTGCATCAGATTGGTGAAGGGTTAATAGCCTGCAAGCCTCAGGTGGACTGAGAAGGTCTGAACAGGAGAGGTCACATGACCAGTGACACCTATGGAGGTTTCTGAGCAGGAGATCCACACTTGGATCTACCAAAAGGGAACTGACATGCAGATGGACTCTTCCATTCCCCAGAGCTCCCCTTTCTGTCCTATAGAATCCCAAGACCCCCACGTTGAGGGCACATAGCCTCACTTCCCTGGAGAGCCATTGGCCCTCTTGTTCTGATTAGAGGGGACTTCTGCTTCTAGAGATGGGTATATTTTGTCTTTTATGTCCACGTTAGCTCCATCATCACTGCTAGCAGTTGGTAACTATTTTTATCTTTCTTGGGAACTACATATAAGTTGACAATCTTTCCTCTTGTGGTGGTTTGAATATACTTGGCCCAGGGTGTGGCTATCAGAAGGTGTGGCTTTGTAGGAATAGGGAGGGAGCATGTCACTGAGGTGTGATATTTAAGACCCTCCTCCTAGCCACATGGGAGCCAGTTTTCTCCTAGCAGCCTTCAGATGAAGATGTAGAACTCTCAGCTTCTCCTGCACCCTGCCTGCCTGGATGCTGCCATGTTCCCACCTTGATGATAATGAACTGAACCTCTGAGCCTGTGAGCCAGCCCCAATTAAATGTTGTCCTTGTAAGAGTTGCCTTGTTCATGGTTCACAGTAATAAAACCCTATCTGAGACAGAAATTGGTACCAAGGATCAGGGTATTGCTGTGATAAGCCTGACCATGTTTTTGTTTGGAAGAATATGGATTTTGGGACTTTGGATTTGAAAAGCAGTGGAATTCTTTAAGTGGGACTTAATGGGCTGTCATAGTAGGACTATGGAAGAGTTTGCTGATGAGAGTGTTTTGAACTGCTCAGACCTGGCTCAAGAGGTTCCAGTGGAGAAGAATTTCAGTATGTAGCCTAGAGACTGTTTTTGTGGTATTTTGGTGAAGAGTGTGGCTGCTTTTTGCCCTTGTCTGAAGAGTCTACCTGAAGCTGTTGACTTGCTGTATACTACTTTTTTTATGTTTAGGTATGTGCCTTGAATCCCTGATCTCTCCAAGACTTAACATGAAGGGGTGTTTGATTCTTTTCAAAGGCTTTTCCAGTATCTAATGACATGATCATGTGATTTTTTTCTTTCTGTTTGTTTATATTGTGGATTATGTTGATGGATTTTTGTATATTGAACCATCCCTGTGTCCCTGGGATGAAGCCTACTTGATCATGGTGAATGATGTTTTTGCTGTATTCTTGGATTCAGTTAGTGAGTGTTGGCATCAGGAGCACCAAACCGATGATGTCGCACGCAGGTGACGTCACCCAGGCGACAGTGTGACCCGCCCACCTGTTGCTAAGGCAATGGCCACCATATTCCCAGAATTCACCTTGACCCACCGCCCACCTTTACCTGTG
>CM052706.1:92024078-92056999 GCA_028551405.1 Uromys caudimaculatus | reverse complement strand
TCCTCCTTCTTTTTATAATAATAATAAGGGAGGTATGTTGGCATCAGGAGCGCCAAACCGATGATGTCGCACGCAGGTGATGTCACCCAGGCGGCAGTGTGACCCGCCCACCTGTTGCTAAGGCAATGGCCACCATATTCCCAGAATTCACCTTGACCCACCGCCCACCTTTACCTGTGACTACGTCATGCCACGTCACTTTCCCTATATATACGGAAGACTTCCCTTTCTCTTTCTCTTTCTCCCCCTTCTTCCCTTCTCTCTCCTCACTGCTACCTTGCCCCCCCCAATAAACCCCTCACGTGGAACTGTTTGGCTTGGTGTGGTTTTGGAACGTGCCGCCATCTCCACCGCAGCACATACCGGACTCGTACCAGCAAAATAATTTATACAACAGTGAGTATTTTATTGAGTATTTTTACATCGATGTTCATAACTGAAATTGGTCCAAAGTTCTCTTTCTTTGTTGGGTCTTTGTGTGGTTTAGGTATCATGGTAACTGTGGCTTCATAGGATGAATTAGGTAGTACTCCTTCTGTTTCTATTTTGTAGAACAGTTTGAGGAGTATTGGCATTAGGTCTTCTTTGAACATTTGGAAGAATTCTGCACTAAAACCATCTAGCCCTGGCCTTTTTTTGGTTGGGAGACTTTTACTGACTGCTTCTATTTTCTTAGGGTTTATAACACTGTTTAGATAGTTTATCTGGTCTTGATTTAGCTAAATGGCATCTGTCTAGAAATTAATTCATTTCATTTAGATTTTCCAGTTTTGTGGAATACAGGCTTTGGAAGTAATGATTTTTTGAATTTCCTCCGTTTCTGTTATTCTTTTCATTTCTGATTTTGTTAATTTGCATACTGTCTCTCTGCATTTTAATTAGTTTAACTAAGGGTTTATCTATCTTGGTGATTTTCTCAAAGAACCAGCTCTTGATTTTATTGATTCTTTGTATTGCTCTCTTTGTTTCTAATTGATTGATTGCAGCCCTGAGTTTGACTATTTTCTGCCTCTTGGGTGTGTTTGCTTCCTTTTGTTCTAGAGCTTTCAGGTGTGCTGTTAATTTGCTAGTAGGAGATCTATTTTTTTTTTTTTTTGTGAAGGTACTTAGTGCTATGAATTTTCCTCTTAGCACCACTTTCACTGTGTCCCATAAGTGTGGGTATGTTGTGCCTTCATTTTCATTGAATTCTAGAAAGTCTTACTTTCTTTCTTTCCTTCTTTTTTCTTCCCTGACCAAGTGATCTTTGGGTAGAAAGTTGTTCAGTTTCCATGAGTATGTGGGCTTTCTGTTGTTTCTGTTGCTGCTAATGTCCAGTCTTAATCCGTGTGGTGATCTGATAGAATGCAAGGGGTTATTTCAGTTTTTTTTAGTTTAGAATCAAAGGTTACACAATTGCTGGGCCCAGAAACTGGCATCCTAATTTGTAAGCCATTCTAAGTTATAAATCCTGTGGTAGCTGGTTCCGGCGGGTCTGCCCTTAACTGGGGGACTCCCCTACCGACATTGTGTCCTCCTTCATCTCTCCCATACAGAAAGAAGGGTCTTTCTCTTGCCTCCCCTCTTCCTTTCTCTGACCCAGAAGTCCCGCCTACTCACCCAGTGATTGGTTCCTTGAAATCTTTATTCAGTAGGGGAAGGTTTACCCGAAATCACCAGAGTACATGATTCACTCCTCATCCCAGGTAGCCCCTCTTGGGGAAGCAGAATTAGCATCAAAATACAAACAGAACCAGGGCAATCCACAACATTTCTCCCTTTCTATCCGATTAAAAGGCTCTTTTATCTCAGATATAAATTGAGCACAACTATTACCATTTTGTAATTTATAAAGTACAAAATATACCTAACACCTAGTCTATCATTTTTGTCAATTAAATAGAATACTCTGTTATCTATCCTGACATTAAAAAAGGCTTATAAATCCATATGTTATGTCCTGGCTAGCTTGTATACTATCTGAAAACTATCTTCTCAAAAATAGTATCTCAATGCTAAATACACTGGGTTGGCTATGAAACTATAACTAGTCTTTCATCCCCATCAGAAATCCGAGAATGACTAATATTATCTGAAAATGTAGGAAGTCTAACACAGCTTCCAGAACTGGGACAAACTGTAGAGACAGCTGCCTAACTATACAGTCCCAATATGTCAGGAAGCTGGAACATCAGTTTCAGCCTTCTGGCCCAGGATCATCTGACAGACCCTGTAAAACAGGAATTATTAAGGACTAGCTTATTCTGTTTCAGCAGAACTAAGCGGTCCTAACCTGTAAATTGTGTCCTCTCAAGAGCAGTAAAGGTCTGCAGGGGAGATAGGCAATTTCTGTCCAGTGGCGACCTAGCCACAATGTACAGCCTCACCTGGAGGTATAGATGCTCAGCTGCTTCTTTGAATCCACAAATGGGAAGCTGTTAGGAGCAGATTTGTCTCAACAACAAGTGAATAAATAACATTAAATGTCACATTCTGTGGATTTCTGACCTTTTGAAAACTATCTATGTAAAGTAATCTATACTGTCGTCCATTAATTACTCTCAGCTATTTCTAAATAAAATATCTTGCAAGCACCCTAGCAATTAACTCAGAGCCAAGAATTTGCTATCTGGCCTTTAACTCAAAGGCTTTTAATCATCTCAGATCAGTTTATAATAACAGTTATAGAAGGACTGGGTCTAAGCCTGGTTTTCTTAAATGTGTTGTATAGACACAATGCCTATATGAGAGTAAGAATATTAATCCCAATTTTATGTCAATAAGAAATTCATACCAATGAAAACCTTAAATTTGTATCAAAATAAATTCTGTACCAAAGTAAGAAATTATGACTTCAGTGTAGTAACTATTATAAGGATTTCTCTCAAATGAGATTTTGGCTATACAATCAATTACAGCTATTTCCTCCCTGTTCAAATTATGACCATTTCTAAATTCCCCAGAAAGACAACTTAGAATAACCACCTCCAGACTCCCAAGTTCAGGGAACAGGGGTGATGACTCTTCATAACTACTTCCAGCTGAATATGGGCGTTGAGATATCGTTGAAGGGGGGAAGGGTAGGGAAAATGGGGGAGTTGTTTGGCCTTGAGGAGGGCACACCAATTACTATTTTAGTCTCTGATGTCTGTATCCTGACTGGTTCTGGCTGAAAGTCCTTGAGGTCAGGAGTTGAAGCAGGTCAGTTAAGCATGTGTGTAATATACAAATCTCAAAACAAAATTTTAGTATCATCAAGATAACTTTTTATTTGATTCTCTGGAATCTAGTCTTCAGGGGGTCACCCTTCATCATATCTGATCCATATGACTTTAGAAGGTGTATAGACACTAATCACCTTTTCTAAAAACGCAAAGACAAAACTGTTCTCCCAAATTAGCATATCCTTCAGTCAGCAACCAGGAAAGCTTGTATCCTGCCGTCTCTTCCAGAGGAATAATAAAACCAAAGAATTCATAATTCTGCTCATTTTGAAAATCTGTATTCTCTCCTTCTAACTATAAAAGCAATTTAATCACACTTCTATTAATACCTGCTAATAAGAAGCAGGCAGCTAGTCAAACCAGGATTTTAACCCAAAATTCCCGTGGAGCCCATGTTCAAAGAATATGAGTTTCCTGCAGACTTTAATATACCATCTATCTGTTATGCTCTCTACCTGGAGCCACAGACTTTTATTTTTATTAATACCTTTTATAATATCCATCTGTTATGCTCTCTACCTGGAGCCACAGACTTCTATCAATACCTGTTCATAGCAGGCAATTATCACTGCTCTCTACTTGGAGTCAGTGACTAATTTTCCCTATATTAGTTCTGAACCTTAGGCAAAATTCCCCAAGTGATTCGGACAAAATCTGTATATAAATCTATCCTAAAAACAAATAATCCCAATTTTATAAGTTCACAGTTCAATCAATATCTGTCCCAAGAAGTAGGCAGCTTCCATTCTCCCAGCTCTCTGACTGGGAGCAGCCATCTTGTCTCTTTTCACAGCAGGGGACCTCAGAACCCTCTTTGTTTGTTTCAAGGTTCTTGTGCTTAAATCATGTGACATGGCTCCACTCTGCTTGCCAAACCTCCAAATGTCTAACTAAATTTCTAACTCATAGGCTAAGAATCTTAAATTTCTAGTGGATTCTAGCCTGCCGTGTTGGATGCCATCTGCAGCATGGACTATTAAAAAAGGCAATCCACACTGTGCTGGCCAGGCACCAGCAGGCAGGCTGACCATGTTCTCATCTCCACAGAGTCTCTGACCCGAGCACCAAAATCTCTTCACCCAGCTCGCTAAGTTCCCATGGTGGGTCGCTGCCACACCAGCCCCATGCCTCCAAATTCCTGTGGCTAGCTGGGGTGCCCTGCCACCATTCTTTTCTCTGGAACCCAGTTGAGTCGCCACATGAAGGAAACCACCACACAATCTTAGTTTAGAATCAAAAGGTAACACATTTGCTGGGTACAGCAACTAGCATCCTAATTTGTAAGCAATTCTAAGTTATAAATCCTCTGGTAGCGGATCCTGGCGGATCTGCCATCTGAACTGGGGTCCTCCCCTACCTACACTGTGTCTTCCATCATCTCTTCTGTCAAAAAAACAAAAAAAAAACAAAAACAAAAAAAACAAAAAAAACCAAAAAAAACAAAAAAACATCAAAACCAAAAAAAAACAAAACAAAAACAAGCAAAAACAAAAACAAAACCCCAAAACAAAACAAAAACGGTTATTTCAGTTTTCTTGTATCTGTTGATGCTTGCTTTGTACCTGATTATATGATCAATTTTGGAGAACATTTCATGAGGTGCTGAGAAGAAGGTATATTCTTTTGTTTTGGGGTGAGAGGTTTTGTAGATATCTGTTTAGTCCATTTGGTTCTTAACATCTGTTAGTTTTATTGTTTCTCTGTTTATTTTCTGTTTTGATGACCTCTCTGTTAGTAAGAGTGGGTTGTTGAAGACTCCCACTATTACTGTGTGTGGTTCAATGTGTGATTTGAGTAAAGTTTCTTTCAGGAATGTGGGTGCTCTTGCATTTGGTGCATAGATGTTAAGAATTGAGGCATCATCTTGGTAGATTTTTCCTTTGATGAATATGAAGTGTTCTTCCCCATCCCTTTTGATAACTTTTGATTGAAATTCTATTCTACAGCTTGTTTCTTGGGTTCTTTGCTTTGAAAACCTTTTTCCAGTTCTTTACTCTGAGGTATTGTCTATCTTTGTTGCTGCGGTGTTTTTCTTATATGCATCAGAATGATGGATCCTGTTTACATTATCCAGTCTGTTTGCCTGTGTCTTTTTATTGGTGAATTGCGTCCATTGATATTGAGAGATATTAATGACCAATGATTGTTAATTCCTGTTATTTTTGTTGTTGGAGATTTTACTGTGTGTATGTGATTTTCCTTCTTTTGATTTTGCTGTGAGAAGATTAATGTCTTGCTTTTTCTTGGGTGTAGTTACCCTCCCTGTGTTGGAGTTTTCCTTCTAGTATCCTCTGTAGGGCTGAATTGGTGGAAAGATATTGTTTAAATTTGGTTTTTGTCATGGAATATCTTGCTTTCTCCATCTATGATGACTGAGAGTTTTGCTGGGTATAGTAGTCTGCCCTGGCATCTGTGGTTTCTTAGAGGCTGCAAGAAATCTGTCTAGGATCTTCTGGCTTTTAGAGTCTCTGTTAAGAAATCAGGTGTACTTCTGATAGGTCTTTAGATGTTACTTGGCCTTTTCCCCTTGCAGCTTTTAGTATTCTTTCTTTGTTCTGTACATTTAGTGTTTTAATTATTATGTGATGGGAGGATTTTCTTTTCTGGCCCAATCTATTTGGTGTTCTGTAAGCTTCTTGTACATTTACAGCTAGCTCTTTCTTTAGGTTAGGAAAGTTTTCTTCTATGATTTTGTTGAAGATGTTTTCTGGCCCTTGAACTGGGAATCTTTACCCTCTTGTATTCCTATTCTTAGGTTTGGTCTTTTTATCGTGTCCCAAATTTTCTGGATTTTTTGAGTTAGGAACTTTTTACATTTGTCATTTTCTTTGATCAATGTATCTATTTCTTCTATGCCTGAGATTCTCTCTTCCATTTCTTGTATTGTGTTGGTGAGGCTTGCATCTGTAATTCCTGTTCTCTTTCCTATGTTTTACATCTCCAGGGCTACCTCGGTTTGTGTTTATTGTTTCTATTTCTATTTTTATATCTTGGACCATTTTATTCCTTTCCTTTGCCTGTTTGATTGTATTTTCCTTTATTTCTTTAAGGGGTTTGTTTCCCTTTTAAGGGCTCTACCTGTTTGTGCTTTCATGTATTTGTTTAAGGGGTTTGTTTCCTCTTTAAAGACCTTTATCATCTTCATGAGATGGGATTTAAGGTCACAGTTTTACTCTTCAAGTGTGTTAGGATATCCAGGGCTTGCAGTAGTAGGAGAACTGGGTTCTGATGGTGGCATATTTTATTGGCTTCTGTTGATGTTGTGTTCTTGTGCTTGCCTTGCCTTTTGATATCTGGTTATCTCTGGCTGGCTTGGGTGTTGCAGGTTGGAGCAGGCCTCCTGGGAGGCAGTTGGAGCTGTGTGTGTTGGATTAGAGTCGGCCTCCTGGGAGGGTGGGGCGAGGTGTGCTAATCAATGGCTGCTGCAGGTAGGTGA
This sequence comes from Uromys caudimaculatus, assembly GCA_028551405.1. Taxonomy (NCBI): domain Eukaryota; kingdom Metazoa; phylum Chordata; class Mammalia; order Rodentia; family Muridae; genus Uromys; species Uromys caudimaculatus. The sequence goes on along the minus strand of CM052706.1, from coordinate 92,050,360 downwards.
GGACCAGAAGGAAGAAGGAGCTCTGACAGGGTGGGACAGAGCTTGCTGGGGCTCCAGCAGCTGGGGGGAGGGCGGTTGGAGTGGGGTATGTGGGTGTGTGTTTCACCTGTGTGTATTGGGTTAGAGTCAGCCTCCTGGTAGGCAGGCAGAGCTCTGGGGTGGGGCACAGTGCGCTGATCCAAGAGTGCTGCAGGTGTAGGTTCATATAGGAAGCAAGATGAATTTACTTTTTTCTGTGTGTTCCTGTTTCTTAGAGGAGAAGATGCCAACTGCTTATTGGAGAATATGAAAGGGAAAATAGTGGGAAAAATTTTTTTGGGTGGGAGGTTGATGTTGGTTTTATTTATTGCTAATGTCTTTGCAGAAGTACTTACAACTTTGGATGGTTTTAAATTCTTTATTACTATTTTTAATTATGTTGATTTATTCATTCTCTTTGTGTGTGTTTTGTGTATATGTGTTTTGCATATGTATGCCTGCATGTGTGCATGCCCATGCCGTGGCTTGCATGTGAAGTCTCTTCTGTCCTTCTACCATGTGTGTCCCAGGGATTGAACACAGGTTGCCAGACTTGGCAGCAGGGCCTTTACTTGCTTAGCAGTCTTACTGTCCAAGATTAGCTTCTTTACTCTGTCAGTTCTTACATAGCCTTTATTTCAGAGCTAACTTTGGTACATATTTGAATTATTGACAAAAAAAAAATTGTACTCCATAGGCTGTCGATGTCTTAAAATTAGAACCAGTTGTTTATTTACTTGAAGGAAGAACTTGAGAAGTGGTAATGTTTGCCATTGCTGTGCACCGGTAGCCTATGTCGTTAAGAGTCTGGCATTCAGTGTGACTGGGTTGGAAGCTGTAGCAGCAGCAGTTCATTGAGTCTCTACTCATGACTGTTGTTGCGTTCTTACCTTCCTAAATGATAGGAGGGTCAAGATACAAACAGATACTTTCTGAAATGGCAGCCTGTGCTCAGTGGTATGGCTGCTTCAACACAGAGAGAAAATATGAATAGTCCTGTTCATTAAAATGATGCTACTTTAAGGGTCTTGAGAGATCATTTAGGAGTTAAGAGTGTGTATTGTTCTTGCAAAAGACCTGAGTTTGGTTTCAGCTCTCATGTCAAGTAACTCACAATTCCTGTCTAGCTCTAGGGACCCAAACCTCTAGCTTCCATGGGCTCCTGAATAATTTGTACATACCTCACAGATACACATATACCTACGTATGATTAAAAATTTAAAAAACTTTAAAATATAAAGTTATTTAAAAATTCCTAGTCCATGCAATTTTTTTGGATAATTCAGTAGGTAAAAATGCAATGAAAAAAATGTTTTGATTTTTTATATGGTATTAACTTTCTTATTTCTACTAATTTCTAATAAATTTCTCTCTTCTTGTTCCCCTTTGTCCTTATATTTTAAATGAAAAAGTATAAAATATATTAGTTAAAAATTGAAAATTTTCAAAAGATTTATTTTTCATTTATGTTCATGTGGGTATATCTATGTTTATATTTGTGCACGTGCCCATGGATACCAGACAGGACACTGGATGCCCTAGAGCTAGAGTTTCAGGCAGTTGTAAACGGCCTACTGTGGTTGCTGGGAGCTCAGCTAGAGTCCTCATGAAGAGCAGCAAGCATTCTTAACAGCTGAGCCATCTCTCCAGCCCCCTATAGTAAAAGTAATTAATTTAAAATTTTTGTTTGTTCTGTGCTTGTTTTTGAGATGATACTTCAGCACAGAACCTACACTGACTTTAATCCCTGTAGCCCAGGCTGGCCCTGAACTTGCAGCAGTCCTCTTGTATCAAGTGCTGGATTGCAGATAAGATCCATCATATCTGGTTAATGTTTTTGTTTTGGGGATACAGGTTCTTGGTCTATAGCCCATGCTGTCCTCGAACTCATTCTCTTCTTGTCTCCATGTCCCATGTGTTAGGATTATGCATGACCATGGCTGGCTCAACGTTTTCATGGAAAGAAAATTATTCTGACGTGGCCTATATTCAATTTATATTTCAAAAAGAACTTTGCAATAACTTAGAATGTTTGAGAATATGAAAAGCTTGTACTCGGTTTTTATAAACCTTTGTTGATGGAACAACCAAATGTATTTGTTAAGGGCTAATCCAAAAGAAAAAAAAAGAAAAAAAACCCCAAAACATAGAACAAAAAAGGTAACCCACAGGGCAGACACACATGAGATGTTAGAGGAGAATGACGCTGAGAGTTAGGAGTGGAGTTAAGTCATCTCCTGGCCTTGTCAGGGTTGCAGGCGGCCAGATGGTAGGCAAGGCTTTGTTCTTCTCTCCAGGCCATCTGGTGTTCTTCAGTAGGAATGACATCACCTCACTACTGTGAGCACAAATGTATCTAGCACCGTGTAAAAAGGCAACATTTAGAACATTTTACACAGTTTTATGGAAATGAAATTACACAAATCAAAGTTACCACCCATTGTAATGCTTTTGGGTTCGTGTGTGGCATTGTCTACGGTGGAAGTAATGCCCAGAATAATGTACCTATTAAGCCACATTTCCCATGGCTCAGTGCTGCGCTTGTTTAATGACTTACAATTATGTGTCAAGATTTTCTCTTGTGCCTTGCAATGGATTACTTTTCCAGTGTGAATTGCTTTGCTTTAAAAATAAAGGATAGACTGTGCATTTCTTTCATGTAGAAACAAATTATCATGTCTTTGTCAGAAGTAAAAAGGTATGTTATTATTTTCTACTCAAGAATTACTGTATTACACTTACTTATTTAGGGGGAGAGACCGTGTTTGGGCACGCTCTTGGGGTGGTGCGTGTGTGGAGGTCAGAGGAGAACTTGTGGGCCTCAGTTCTCTCCTTCACCATGTGGGTCCTGAGGTTTAAACTTAGGTCGTCAAGCTGGTAGCAAGCACATTTACCCACCGAGCCAGCTCACTGGCCCAAGAACTGCTTTAAAGAGGAAGGTATTAGTTACGTGTGACAACTTTAGTTCAGTACCTATACCATCTTTGTATTAAGAATGTGGTATAAAGCAGTGTGATATGAATCATAAATTATTTATCTACTTGCACCTGCCTAGTGGCACACCTCATAGATTTTATTGATTTCTGTTTTGGTTGCTTTTGTCAAGTCAAATTTGTGTTTTCTGTAATAGCACTTGTGTATGTGTTCATTTTTGTGCCAATGGTGACTGCTGACCACAGCGCCTCTAGTGTTAGGCAGAGGGTGTCCCACTGAGCTGTGCCTCAGCTCTGGCAGATCTAGGAAATCCCTTCCTTTTAACCAACAAGATAATTTTGTATTACTCATTTAAAAATCTTTTTTCCCTATTTTGTAATTAGTGTCTTGAAGTTAGTCTCTTAAATGCTTAGTTAAGTTTGTTAGACTGAGAATGATTTTTGTCCAGGTTACTTTTACAGGCTAATAAATTTCACAATGATCAAGCAGTAGTTGTATGTCCCTATTAGAGAGACTATTTTGCATGATTCTATCCAAATAAATAACTTTCTCCTACTCTGTAACCATTTCATGAAAATTTATAGTAATATAAAGACTATATTACATTTAAATTTAGAAAATCTGGTTTAAATAAAAATCTTAATTTATCTCTTAAAATTGTGTATGTGTGTGTGGGGGGTGTGTGTGTGTGTGAGTGTGCGTGTGAATGTGCGTGTGAGTGTGTATGAGCGTGGGTATGAGCGTGGGTATGCATGCATGTGTCTGTGTGCATGCCATGGCGTGTGTGTTTTCAGGGGATAGTATTCTGAGAGCCAGCCTTGTTTTCTGTCTTGTTGAGGCAGGGTCTCTCTTGCTTCTTTTGCAGAGCATACCTCAGGGTACCTTGCCCAGGAAGTTCCTGGCTGACCCTCCGGCTTTGCTGCAGGAATTCTGGGATTATGGATGTGTTCTATCGTATCTGGCTTTTTCCTTGGGTTCTCAGGATTGAACTAAGGGTTTCAGACTGTCATAGAATGTGCTTCGACCTTCTCAACCTTCTGTCTGGCTCCTTCCAGTTATTACAATGAATTAAGGCATTGCTGTGGATTTTGCTGAAACTCATATATAAGCCATTTGAACTATGCAAGTCATGCTTAGACAAAACCAGATGATACAAGACTATAGAGGACGTTGCTAACTCATAGAATTCTTATGAGTTGAGTATGATTTGATTGACGTCATTTGATGACATAGGTGTGCTAAAGTTCATGGCAGCATTGGATGGTCTTTGTGCACATGCACATGTCACAGAACCCGGCATTTCTCTTATCTAGCTCTACTGTGCTTCCCAGTCAAGGCATAGGGCCCACTCACTCAAGTGCTTCAGTGGGCAAGGGGCTGGTCCAGGTTTCCTACCCTCATACCCTTGGGGCTGGGTCACCTGTGCCTTTGCCATCAGGGCCAGCTCCGCTGTGTTGCCCAGGTGAGGTGCAGGACCCACTCTCCCAAGCGTCCTAGCCAGTGAGGGGTAGGACCAGCTCTCCCAATTACCACAGGTGGTGAAGGGCATCACTCCTCACCCACACCTTCTCACAGCAGATGAGTAGCAGGGATAGCTCTCCCATGCTCTTGCCTTCTGCCCACCTGTGCCTGCTTGGCCAGGGCCAGCACTGCTGTATTGCCCAGGTGAGGGGCAGGGACAGTTCTCCCGCTCTCATTACCCTAGGATCATCTTTCCTAACTGCCTCAGGGGGCAAGGGGCAAGGGGGTGGAGGACACCCCCCCTCCTCACTCCCAGGCCTCCTCCTGGCAGAGGAGTGGCAGGGCTGGCTCTTCCTCAGTCACACCCTTGGGCCGGCTCACCCATGCCGCAGGCACCAGGGCCAGCTCCTACTGTGCTGCTAAGGGGGAGGGAGGTTCAGGTTCCTCTCTCCTGAGCACTGCAGCCGGTGAGGGGCAGGGATAGCTCCCCTGTGCTTATGACCCTGTGGGCAGCTTTCCTGACTTCCGGATGTGGCATGGGGCAAGGGGGAAGCTCCTCTGCTCCATGATACTCCACAGCAGTTGAGTCAGCTCCCACACACTCATGCCCATGGTGTTGGCTCATTCACACCCCTGCTGCCAGGGCCAGATCCGTTGTGCTGCTTGGGTGAGGTGCAGATCCCACTCTCCCAAGAACTGCTGTCAGTGAGAGATGGAACCAGCTCTCCAGAGCCCCTCAGCCAGCGAGGGACAGGGCCAGTTCTGCACAGCCCTGGGCATCCACATGGTCCCTTGCAGCTGCCCCGACGGTGGATGTCCCCATGTTCTCTATTGGTAATATGAACCATGGACATCGACACTGACACCTGCCACTGTATAGCCATGGGCTCAGACACGGCCCTCAGAAGTAGTTCAGTCTGGGACCTCATCATGGCCCCTGGTGGCAGGCTGGCCACTTACATCAGGCCCCTCCTCTCCACCCTCGAGTCTCCAGTTCCATCTCTCCTCATAATGCTCAAGCTGCTCCTCCTCTCTTTCTCTGCCATCTGATGAGCACACACTAGCACACTGTGGTGGCTCCCATTGCAGGCTGGCTACATGACTGGGGGCCCTTGGGTGACATTCTCTAGCAAGCGGGTGTTGATGACCTGCCTGTACAGTGTGCTTGAGGGCATGTCCCTGGGGGGTAGTCCACAGGTCTCTGTCTTCCTCCTCCTGTGCTGTGCTCCGTGGTGGTAGGTGGTATCTGTGTGTCTATGGCCTGCCCTTGCCGTGGGGTGCGGGCAGGTTTGTGGGTATCTTTCCCAGCACGCACTGTGTGGTATAGAGGATCATGGGTCTGTCTTCCTCCTCCCGTGCTGCGCTGCCTGGATTTGATTTGATTGATTTTTTTATGTGTCCTGGGCATAAGACGGCTTTTGCCACCCAGCCAGACATCAAGCTAGGGTGAGCAAAGGACCGCCATCTGCTCTCCCCCTGACTGGTGTAAGAACAGCACCATGCACAAGATGTCTCTTTGCCCATTGCCAGGGAGCTCATTTCTATATTTTACGTGAACATTTTTGTGTTTTTCTCAAGCGTCTATACATGGAATCTGACTACTTGCAATATGTCCTTGTCAGAAAGGTAAAACCAGTGATAGCAAAAAAGCTGATACCATGGTAACATGCTGTACCTGATGCTTTGTGGGGACACCACCAGAGTTTAATGATACAACAGAGAAGACATACAGACACAGCCAAGGTCTTACACCGGTTCTTTCTCTCCCTGCCCAGTGTGTGCACGTGCATGTCATGTCTGTATGTGTGTGTACAGGTCTGTATGTGTGCACATCCCTGTGTGCATGTGTGTGTTTCTATGTGTCTAGATGTATGTGTGTGTACATACCTGCATGTGTGTGTATGCATGTCTGTGTATGTGTGTGTATACCTGTATGTGTGTATGTATCTGTGGGTGTGTATGTATGTGTGTGCCTTGTGTGTGCATGCATGTATGTATGTGTGTTCGTGCGTGCATGTGTTTGTGTGCATGTGTATATGTGTTTCTGTGTGTCTGCATGTATGTGTATGTTTACATCCATGTGTATGTGTGCGTGCGTGCGTGTCTGCATGTGTGTGTATAAGTCACAGCTAGTGTTTACAGGTAAAGGGACAGTTTTCAGGACTTGATTCTCTTTTACCATCTGGGTCCTGGGAATTAAACTCAGGTCATCAGGTATGGAGACAAGTGCCTTTCCCCCTTGAGCCATTTTACCTGCCCTAAAAAAGAGTTTGACTTTTTATAAGAGAGGATATAAACCAACACAGTCTAGATATCTACTAGCCCCTTAACAACCTCAAGCGCTATAATGAAATTTTCCATCATTTCTATTGAAACATTGATAAAAGTGTAGCTAGTGAAAACTTATACGAACACTACATATCTTTTAGGATAGATGAAAATTGGTATAGAATGTTACCCTCACATTTCCCCATTAGTTTGACTAATACTGTGTTTCACTTAGTCAATAACTAGGGCCTATTCACGGACGGCTGCTCTGTGGAGCTTCCTAAGCCTTTTATGTGCTGTTAGGGATTGAACTGCGGGCTCCACACACGCAAGGCCAGGGCTGTACTGCTGAGTCACACCCTCTCTCCGTATACGTTTAGTTAGTCTGCCATTAATTGATAATCAATTCCCTTTAATTTTTTTCTCTTCATTGTATACCCATTTTTCAAGTCAAGTTCAGTTTCTTAGTTTTTTTTTTTTTTTCTTTTTTCGTCTAAGGAGATCTGACCTGAATTAACTACTTGTATAATCTTCACTCACTGTTATAGGCATTTTTTAAAAATTAGAGTTTTATTTTTATTTTATGTACAATGATGTTTTGCCTGCATGCATGTCTGTGTAAGGATGTTGGATCCCCTGGACCGGAGTTACAGACAGCTATGAGCTGCCATGTGGGTGCTGGGAATTGAACCTGGGTCTTCTGGAAGAGCAAGCAGTGTTCTGAAGCTCTGAGCCTTCTTTCTAGCGTCCATTGAGGTATTTTTTTATATTCCTTCATTTCTCTGTTCAGCACAGTTACATTGTCTTTATGTGAGGGTGTTTAAGATACCCTTCTGCCTTTGAGAGTGGCCTAGAACGTATGACTTGATAGTAGAGAGGCGTTAGTTTAATGGATACCTTCTTAGAAGTAACTACAGATAAGTAATTTATCATATGTTACATTAGAATGTTTGACTTTGATCTGACCAAGTAATTTCAGGGAGACTTCCTCTATTTTAGATTTTCAAGTAGAATGCTCATTTTTATTAGCCAAAGAAAATTCCCTCCCTGCCTTCAGATGTACACACAAACTTCTGTCATCAGTCTGTTTGTCCAACTGTCCAGTTGTCCTTTTCCATCTACTCACTTGTGTTTATATGTATATTTTTGTTTTGGGAAAGGCAAAGGGAGGGAGCAGACGTGGCCGTGATGACTGTCAAGTGCAGGGAGTCCTTTTCAGCAGACTTCACTCAGGTCCTCAGCTGCTGTAGGTGCTCAGGTGCTGTAGGTGGGACTCTCCAATGGGTACCTTAGAGCTACATTCTTACTAAGTAAATCACACTTAGAGGCTTCCGTGCATCCACAGTCTTGCTGGTATAATAAAAAGCCCAAGCATGATAAACAAAATGAATTTATATCCATGAAGCCAAATTCGACTCTCTCTCTCCTCTGTATAAGCTGACAGTCGCAAGCTCTGCCATGCTGCTTAGTGCTTGGCTGCAGATGGCTTTCTTGCTGATTGTTTTATTTTGTTGAATGCTTTTTTTCATATACCTTCTGTGTTCCTAAGTAAAACTTGTTCTACTTAGAAGTAATTACTTGTTCACGGTTGGAGGGAGACCAGTGTGATCTTGTACTTAAGGCGGGCAGTCTTAGAATTTGTGCCTAAATGATGTTAGATCTAAAAGCAGATTCAAAGAAGTTTAAGTTCAGAGGACTTTGGTTTTATCTGTTTGTAATGTTAGAGGGAGGGAGGGAGAGAAGGAGGGAGAGAGAGAGAGAGAAACGGCCAAGGATGTTTATGGTAAAAGTGGCCTTGCCAGGTGTGATGGTGTAGGCTCATAATCTCAGAGACGGGAGCTAGAATCAGGAAGATAGAAGCCAAATTGGCCTATATAATGAGACACTGCCTCAAAAACAAAACAAAACAAAAATAAAACAGAGTAAAGTATTTCAGCATAATAGATAAACTTTTGCCTTCTCTGACTTTGTATTCCTTTATGTTATTTATTTATAACTTGTAGTATTTAATTCTGAACTGGAAAGAAGACAATTCTGGAAAACATTTATGAAATTGACACCTGGAGGCTATAGCCTGTGTAGCTAAATAGTTAATTAGTCAACAAGCCCTAAACCGGGAAGGTGGAGGGGCGGAGAAGGCAGAGCATGTGATCAAAGTACATTTCTATATTTACATGAAACATCGTGTATGCTAATAAGTCTATTTTATTTAGTTTGTGGGAAAATATTGTTCCAGTTTATATTAGAGTAGAATTCATTTCAATTTAATTTTAGATAATTCTGTCATTCGAGAATTCAAGAAAAGCTATTAGGTTGTAAAACATAGGTGTTGTGGGCAGGTGGATTGTGACACCTCTGTTGAGAAGCCCCATGGCGTGACTCAATTGCTGCACTGGATTGTTAGCTTTGTATTTGTGAAAAATGTTTAGAAAATGTAACTGGAACTCGGTGTGGTGGCCGACACTTGCAAACCCCAGCTCATCAGACAGAGGCAGGGGGATCACAGTTTTGAAACACACCTGCTAGTTGAGTCCTAGTCAGATTGGGCTAAAGTAAGACCCTGTCTTAAAACTTTAAAAGAGGGACTGATATTTTGAGTCGTGGCTGACTCTTGGTAGCAGTTTTCTCAGCAGTCCTTGGCTAGTTCTTCTGTGTTGTGTGGATCAGGTCACTGAGAGGTGCTTTGTGAATAGATCACATGCGTATCTGGATACCTCATCTAATTTAAACCATTTATATTCATATCTGGATACCTAATCTAATTTAAAACATTTATATTCACAGATTTTATTACTTGTCATGCTCTCATGTTTGATTTGTAATTTGGAAATTCTCAGAGTTGCTTCACTGGCACGTTGGGAAGCTAAGGGAGCAAAAGGGGCTTTTAGTGAAACTGGACCTGTGACCCAAACTTGGCAGTTCTTGGAATTTGCCAGGGAAAGCACTCTCAGGGGTCAGCACTTTCTTCTGCTATCTGGAGAGATTCTTCCAGTTTCCCTCCTTCACTGACTAACCTCTGACATCCCAGGCCTGCATCCCTTTCCAGCAAAAGTGAATAAACACTCTTGGTATGTGAAGATTAAAGGCCTGTAGCCCCTGCAGGTGCCCTGAAGCAAATTCGTTCAGAATTAATTTGGCACCTTTAATGGTGGTTTGTTTAGGCTAGGAAACCAAATAGAACTCAATAGTGTCTCTTGACTCTTGGGCCTTAGGACAACAGAAGAAAGGAAAGACTGAGAGTCAGTGACATTTACTCTTCAAAGGAAAGCTCTTGTCTTTCTGGGCCTGGTTATCTTCAAGAGTCAGGGAGTGAGAAAGAAAACTTTAATGGAAATGCTGCCTTTACAGGAGTGGCAGTCTGCTTTTCTGGGATGTAAGCCCTAGAGAACAGGCCAGAGGAAAACATGGAGAAATGAGAACCTTATGGCTGTGGGATGCTCTGTGGTGAATCACTGCAGGATTCAGTGGGTACCCGAGGAACACGCTCCTTGTAGTTACGCCCTTCCCCTACTCAGGGGACATCAGCTTTATGTGAGAGTGAAAATCTGTTCAGTGAGCTTCACACTGGGAGGGCTGTGCTACAGGGAACACCCGAAGTTCCTTTGTGACGGGCAGGTGGGACTGTCCAGGGGTGACTAGCCTGACCATGTTCTCTCTGTAACCGTGCAGGCACTTTGACAATCACAGGAGGATGGTCTGGCACCAGATCTCCAGTCTGGAGGAAAAGGGGGACCAGAGGAATGACAGGAAGAAACGAGTCTGTTTATAGGCACGCACTTCTCACTGCAGAATAAACAATAGCACATATGTACTGCGGCTCACCAATACAATGGCTTCTGGGAGTTAGCTGACTATGATCTGTTTAGAAAAAGATGAAAAGAAAATCAGTGTTTCCCACTAGCTCTGAATTAGGCTGATAAAATAGTATATTCAGAATCAGATGGTTGGGGATGTAAAGATAATTTAGTTGGCAGTGTGCTTGCCCTATACGCCCGAGACCCCAGGCTTCATTCCCAGCTCGGCATAAACCAGGCACCATGGTGCACACCTTGTAATCCTTGCAATGGGGAGGTTAAGGCAAGAGGATCAGGAGTTCAAGTTCAGTTTCAGCCTTGCAGAAAGCTCGTAGCCACCCTGGGCTACATAGAAAGCTCACTGCCAGCCTGGGCTACATGGACCTTTTTTGTTGATAATTGTAGACTGAATTATTGACTTGAGAATAAATGGAAGAGGTGAAGGAGAGGAAGTTCTAGAAACCCCTTAGTTCAGTGACAACTTGATCCCAGGAATATTTAAAAAACCCTGTTCTTAGTGTGGGGTTATCACAATGCTTAAAGCAGAGGACTGTCACGCAGGGGCTCACGAACACATGACTTCTGAGACCTTGGGCAGCGTGTTAACTTTCTTTGCATGTAAGCCCCTTCTCTCTGTAAATGAGTGTATGTTCAGTATCCCCCTCATAGTGCTATGTGGATGAGAAGTAACACAAGCCCTCAGGAGAGTGCCAGGCACCTCGTATTACACACAGCTGTTGTGACTGGAACTTTGCTACATATGCTAGTTGTCTTGCTTTTGGTGTTTTCCTTTGAGAGCTTATAACTCTAAGTGATGGGATTAAATCCCTTATAGAAAGACAAGACAGCCTTTAGTGACTACGCGTCCTGGCTCCCTTCATTTGCTGGGTGGCATCAAGTTTGAACAGTTTATGTGAGAGGGGTCTGATTCAGGAAGACAGCTAGTTGCGGCTCCTATGCTCAAGGACTGGAACTGTAGTCCACACAGAGGTTGAATGGACAGTGTCTTCGCCAGGGTTTCTATTCCTGCACAAACATCATGACCAAGAAGCAAGTTGGGGAGGAAAGGGTTTATTGAGCTTACACTTTCATGCTGCTGTTCATCACCAGAGGAAGTCAGGACTGGAACTCAAGCAGGTCAGGAAGCAGGAGCTGATGCAGAGGCCATGGAGGGATGCTGCTTACTGGCTTGCTTGCTCCCCCTGGCTTGCTCCGCTGCAGCCTTTTATTGTCACTGATGCTGTTGTTCATTTGGAGCCGATTTGGAGGTCAGTCAGCTGCCTGGTGGTGTTACTATGGCGCTCCTACAGGAAGTGGCCTTAGTGGTTTTTGAAGGACATGCAAGCAGTCTGGCAGCCACACACCACCTTTCCCCTCCCTGGCTGGCTGTATTTGGTTGTTTAACTCCTAGCTGCACGAATGCTCAGACTGTCAATCATAGCATTGAAACTGAAAGATGAATACTGTATGTGTTTTGGTTTAAGTTTTCAAATTGCTGCTCTTGTTTTTCAGTATTTCTGGTCAGAAATGCATGTTTGATTTCTTTCTTTTTTTTTTAATTTTTATTTTCAGATACTTTATTTACATTTCCAATGTTTCCCTTTTTCCAGGTCTCCTCTTTGGAAACCCCCATCCCCTCCCCCTCTCTGCCTCTATGAGGGAATTCCACCTCTCACCCACCTGCCCGCCCACTCCCATATTCCCACATCCCTTTTCCAGTGGGATAGGGCTTAGGGCAATTGTATATGATATATTCAAATGATTTGCTTTGACTTGACCCAGTTAGAATTTACTTTAGCCTGACACCAGCCGAAGTAAGATTGGTCCCATAGTTTATGTCACTGTGTTTTTTTATCTCCCAATAATGTTGAACTGGAGCAAAACCACTTATTGTGTGAATGTTCTCTTCTAAAGCATGCACATGTTTATTTACATAGATAATTTGTGTATGCTACTTATATTTTAATCTTGTGGTAGGCGAAGTGTAGTTTTGTAAGTGGCACATTTTGCCCTTGGCTTAGCTTTTGTTATGACATTTGATCTGTTAGCTAACAATCAATGTACAAATATTTATATATAGCGACAACAGTTATGTGGCCAACTTTGTATTAAACCTGTGAAGTAAGTCGGGATAGTCAATAATGATGATAATTTAATAATTATTTAATTTTTGCTTTGTGCAAGTAGCTGTCGTGAGCTTGCTATTGTATCAAGTAGCATCATGGCTAGGAGGAACAATTGCTAACGCTCTACATAGAAGAGTACGGTGACTGTGGCTGACAACAGTTAAGTCCATGCCTTAGAACGGCTAGGAGGCTGCTGAGTAGTCAACACAAATGACAGGCAGTTGAGGTGACTGATGTGGTAGTTACCTGGTTCTCACTACACACTGAACATGTGGATCAAAATATATACCACCTGATAAATATCTATAACTTTATGTCAATGAAATATTTGTACATTAAATACAATTAACACTAAACAGTGCATTTTGAAGTAGGCATTGCTACTAACTTTTATGGGTGACATAAACATTCAAGATACACTAGCAAGATTTCTTAGTCAGTCTTATTATTCCTGACTTTAGCATCTGGGCTATTGGTGTCTACTTTATTTTTATTACATTTTGTGTTGGTTTGAATATTATTGGCCCGGGAAGTGGCACTATTTGGAAGTATGGCCTTGTTGGAGTAGGTGTGACCTTGATGGAGGAAGTGTGTCACTGTGGTGGTGGGCTTTGAGACTCTTCTCATAGCCACCCCAATCCTAACTCTAACCCTAACTCTAACCCTAACCCTAACCCTAGCCCTAACTCTAACCCTAACCCTAGCCCTAACTCTAATGTGAGACAGCCTTCTCCTCTTGGCCTTCAGAACAAGGCATGGCTTCTCCTGTGTCACGCCTGTCTGGATGCTGTTGTGTTTCCTGTCTTGATGATAATGGACTGAACTTCTGAACCTGTAAGCTAGCCCCAATTAATTGTTGTCCTTTGTAAGACTTGATTTGGTCATGGAATCTCTTCACAGCAATGGAAATCCTAACTAAGAATGGAAACCATAACTAATTTATAACCTTTCATGTTATAAATTATTATGATAGAAAGTAGATGGCACATTCAAACAGGATAGCCCAGACTGTAAGTGTGTACAGTGTAAGAAATGCTCACAAGAGAAGGAGATGCATCTTGATGCTGACACCAATGAAACTCATTCTTTCTGCACAGGAAGGCCCAAGAGATAGGATTTATTATTTGATCCTAACAGAGTAGCTGCAGCTGCAGCATAGGGCTGCCTGGCAGGAGCTGGGAGGGAGTTGGTGAAATGAATACCTGGAACCCTGTTCCTTCCTCTCTCCTGTCTCTTGCCAGCTGGAATATTTGGCCAAACTCAACTGGAAGCCAGAGGAAGAAGGATCCTTGGATAGAGTGGTCAGTTTCTTCTCAACTGGATTTAATTAGAAACAGATGGAAGGTTTGTAAGGAAAACAGAACATATCCAGTTCATAGATGTATTATTGAGAAATAGTTTCTCACTATCAACAAAAATGTTATTTGCTTTATATCCCAATTGCAACCCACTCTCTCCTCCAGTCCCCTCTCACACAGGCTCTTCCTCTATCCTTCCTCCCCTTTTCCTCTTAGAAAGGGGAGGCTTCCCCTGGGTACCAACCCACCCTGGCTCATCAAGTCGCTGCAGGACTGGGCGCACACATCCTCTCCCACTGAGGCCAGACAGGGCAGCACAGTTAGGGAAATAGGATCTACAGTTGGGCAATGGAGTTAACTCTCCCACTCCAGATGTGGGGGACCCACATGAAGACCAAACTGCACATCTGCTACATATGTGGGCTAGGGGGGTGTGGTCGGTGGCTAGGTCCAGCCACCAAAGTATGCTCTTTGGTTGGTGGTTCAGTCTCTGGGAACCCCCAAGGGTTCAGTTTAGTTGACTCTGTTGGTCTTCCTTTGGAGTTCCTATCTTCTCCAGGTCCCTCAGTCCTTCTCCCAACTCTTCCACAAGATTTCCCAAGCTCCATCTAATTTTTGTCTGTGGGTCTCTTCATATGTTTCCTTTCAGCTGCTTGGTGGATCCTCTCAGAGGACAGTTAAACTAAGTTCCTATATGCAGGCATAACAAAGTATCATTAAAAATGTCAAGATTTCCCAGCACTTGGGAGGCAGAGGCAGGCAGATTTCTGAGTTCGAGGCCAGCCTGGTCTACAGAGTGAGTTCCAGAACAGCCAGGGCTACACAGAGAAACCCTATCTCGGAAAAAAAAAGTCAAGAATTGGTTCTTCCCCATGGGATGGGTCTCAAGTTGGGCCTATTATTGGTTGGCCCTCAATCTCTGCTCCATCTTTGTCTCTGCAGTTCTTATAGGCAGGACAGATTTTGAATTGAAGGTTTTGTGGGTGGGTTGGTATCCTTATCCCTCTACTGGGGGTCCTCTCTGGATACCGGAGATGGCCACTTCAGGCTCTATATCACCCATTGCTAGGAGTCTTAGCTAGAGTGACCCTCGTAGATTCTCTGGAGCCTCCCCCATCCCAGGTCTCTGCCACTTCCTAGAGATTTTGTTAGTCCATCAGTCCCCCTACCCCCAATAGCCATCCCTATCCCCTACCAATTTCCATCCACTTCCCCAGTCCTTTCTACCCAGTTCTCCCTGCACCTGATCCCCTCACCCCGTTATCCTCCCCTCCCACTCCCACTCAGTTCCCTCCCTCCATCCACTTCTGATGACTCTGTTATTTTCCCTTCTGAGTGAGATTTGTTATTTAGCTTTTTTTGGGTGTGTGGATTGTAGCATTGGTATTCTGTACTTTATGACTAATATCCACTTATAAGTGAATACATACCATGCATGTCTTTTTGTGTCTGGATTACTTCATTTGGGATGATATTTTCTACTTCCATCCATTTGCCTGCAAATTTGGATTTGTTTATCTTATGCCTACTTTGGAAGGATATTTTTGCTGGGTATAAAGTTCCAGTTCAGTTGTCATAGTATTTTAGCACTTAAAAAATTTCTACTGGTCTTCTGGCTTCTGTAGATACTATTTGAGAAATTCGCTGTTTTATAACAAGCATATATTTTTAAAAATTTATACAGTTCCTTTTTTGAGTTCTTTAAATAAAAAAATCAATTCAACTTAGTGTGTGTGTGTGTGTGTGTGTGTATGTGTGTGTGTGTGTGTGTATGTGTGTGCACTTGCACATGTGAATGCATGCACTAACATGTGCAGGTCAGAGGAGAACTTGTATGAGATGTTTCTTTTTTATACCATGTAGGTTCTGGGGATTTAACTCAGGTTATCAGGTTCTCATGCAAGCACGTTTTTTATATGCTGATCCATCTTGCCTGCCTCTTAAGTTTTTTTAGCTTTAATTTTCAGTATTTTTATTAGAATAGGCTGATGGGTTTATGTTTATTCTCAGCTTGTTACTTTCTATAGTCCTTTAAAAAAGAGAGTAAAAAAAGACGAGCATTAAATTGTTGTTTAAAGAGCATATGGTCACTCTTTATAAATTAAGCATATCTCTGTGTGCATGTATGCACACATACACACTATAGCCTGAGTGTGGATGTCAGAAGACACTTTGGGCAGTTGGTTCTCTCTTTCTGCCATAGGTTCTAGGGATAGAACTCAGGTTATGCAGTTTGCAAGGCAAGGACTTTCATCAGGTGGGCATCTCTATGCTCCCTGGTTCCTCTTTTTGGTATTTTTATGTTCTTTATTAACAGTGACTCATCATCACCGGGCCTCCATGTTTTGTCCAAGCTGACCTTGGCTCATGTCTGCTCTCTGACTTGTCCTTCTCAGTGCTGCCACGCCAGGCAAGCATGGGTTCTTAACAGGATGTAGTAATCATGGAGAAAGCTAGCCAGAAGGGCCGAGGAAGGTCTAACAGAGTCTCCCTTCCTTCATATGGACGGGGCTGTCCCTGCTTATTGTCAATACCATGAAAAGAAATTATGGCCCATTACAGTTGAAGAAAATGTAATATAGACTTGTTAGCCTCCTCTTTGTTCTTTGTAATTTCATGATTAACAATGCATTCCACAGCCCCCATGCCTCTGCAGGCCTCCTCCATTATGTTTTGTTGATAGTTGTTTGAATGAGAGTGGGCTCCGAAGGCGCAGATATTTGAATACTTAGACCTCGGTTGGGAACTGTTTGGAAAAGGTTTAGGGGATGCGGTTGTGTGAGAGGATGTATGTCACTGGGGGCAGACTGAATATTTACAGCCTTTCCTGGTCCTATACATGTTTACACCTGAGCTGAGCTGAGCTGAGCTCTCAGCCCCCTGCTCCTGCCGCCATGTCTGTGCTGTACTTTTCCGTCTTTGCCATGATGGACGTTTATCCCTCAGGAGCCATAAACTCAAGTAAACTCTTTCTTCTGTGTGCTGACTTAGTCATATTGCTTTGTCACAGCTGTAGAAAAGTAATGAATATGCAGGGTCTCACTCAAGATGGTCAGCCTCTAATCTGTGATCCTCCTGCATCAGCCTCCTGAGTGCTGGGACTATAAAGTTGCAACCCTGCCCACTGACAAATGGTTCTTGATGAAACACACACCAATTTTGAAGCATATCCAAAGTGAAGAATTTTGAAAATGGTAGAAGACTGTGACTAAAAAAGACAAGTTATTTTATGTAATGAATTTGCAATTAAGGCCACTATATGACTGAAGTATTTTTCATTCCAAAAACTGAATTCATTTTGTTTTATTATCATTACAATCCTCATAATATTCCTATTATTCAAGGTAAAAACATGGTTGAAAAGGAAACAAAGAAGAACAAACGTTTTATAACTTTAAAATATGTCTTTTTCCCTCTCTAGTCATGAATTATCTTAGAGTAAAAATGAGGAACTGCTTTTCTTTTGATTATAATCTGAAAAGGTTTGTGTACTGAATCCTGTCAGCCAGATATTTGAATTATTAGGTTGCTTTTGCGGGGTGGAAAGTATCTGAAGCATTTTCATTTCTTGAGAGGTTATGTTGTGAAAACTTTGTTTTGTAAGAGTAGACAGACAAAAAGCATGTGTTTCTGTTCTTACCTGGACTCCAATGAGAGATAGCTTTGCAAAGGGTTCCCACATGTGTGTGGGGGCTGCTTTACAGCCATGCTGGCTTACATACCAGAGTAATTTGTTTCACATTTTAAGCATTTAAAAATCCCCTCAAATTCTATCTTCATGTGACTCTAGCATAAGATATTATAGAAGAAGTATACAGTAAGATACTTTGGCAGATAGTTGAGATAGCAAATGTTATAAGCAATCTATTGAATGAGATGATGTTTGTAGGGCCAGTCCTGTGAACAGTCTGTGAGCTGCCTAAAAGCTGTGGAGATGGGGCGATGCTGCTCCAGACTTCCTAATTGAGAAAGAACTTCAAGCTGTCTGGTTAAGGACGGCCAGCAGTGGTTGCTGTGTGTGCCGCTGGAGCTCTCAACTCACAGCACATGTGTGCCTGTAGTGTATCTCCCAGCTGTGTGCATGGAGTAGAAACATTAAGATTTTTATTCTTTGTATAGACGCTCTTTATTGGACGGGAAGTGATGCAGTGTTTTGAAGTCCTTTGAACTCAGAGAGTGTTTACAGCCTATAGTAATAGTGGTAGCAGATGTAATTAGCAACCATAAAGAAAGCCCTTTTTACTCCTTGCCTAGAAGGGCACACGCTTTATACGCTTTAAAAAAAATATCCATAGCTTGTCATAAATCACATAGAATCTAAAATAATCCTTACTAGTAATTAAAGACACTCTAAAAATCATACTTCTTAGTAAATTTTTTCTTTAGCAAATATTTGTTTTATAGAAATTTCTCTCTCTTAAAGACAGACAGGCATTGAAAGTATCCTATAACAAAAAATGTTACCAACTCAGGTTATGTTTGGATGCCTTATTTATTGCTGAGTGTGATTATAAATTAGTTTCACAGAAGCCTGGTAAATTATGAGACTCGTGTGGTAATAGAATTATTTATCCCACTCAATTTGTCTGAATCTGTTGCAAAATTGTTATTTTATAATATCCCAAATTCAAATTCTAAAACAAACCAATTGCAAGATATTGTTAGCAGGTCTACAATGTGACCTCATTTAATGAGAGACAAGTCAAAGCCAGGTGAAATGAGTGTGCCCGACCTTGACAGTGTCTGTGTAAGCAGCAGGACTGAAGATGCACAAGTCTTCTGTACATGTCATCTTCTGTCTGGTGAAGGGTATGTGGCTGAGGTGTGGTTTGTGTTCTCAGGACCTTGGGCATCTGCATGATTGCTTGCCTCCCAGATCCTCTGCTAGTTAGAAGGACAGCAGTGTCCTCAGAAAACTTTGGGATGAAGTCAGTAAGGACTCCATTTGGAAGACGTAGCTCATTCCAGCTCTCTCTGCTCTTCTGAGAGACAATAGAGGAGAATTAAAGACAGGCTTGGTGTCCAAATTAACTGGGAAAACAAATTTGAAGTTTTATATTTTAGTGATTATTCTAAACTTTCAGGCAATAGTAAAGTAGATCAAGAGTCAGTGAGTTTTAAAAACTGAGCTAGTCTAAACCCAAGAATTATTATTGTAAGAGTGGATAATAAATGTATCTATTTTATTGACACTTTATGAATATAGAACTATAGAAAAGCATAATTTATTCCAATTATGTACCCAAGAACTGTCATTTCCTTCTGAATTTTGAAGGCACTAGTAAGAGTCTTCACCTTAACCGGTTCATAATATACTTAAATCACCACGGGGGCATTTTTATCTTGTGTGTGTATACATGTATATTATGTGTGTCTGGTGTATGTGTTTGTATGTCTATGTGTGTCACTGTGGATGCGCCAGTGTGTGTATGCGGAGGTCAGAGGTCAGCCTTGGCTGTTGGTCCTTGCCGTCCACGGCCTCCTAGCCCTTGGCAGGAGTGTAGAGATGCGTGCTGGTGGCTCTGGCTTTGCATGGGTTCTGGGCCTGAGAACTCAGGTCCTTACATGCTCTCCTTACTGAGCCTTCCCGCCGAGCCTTTTGCGGAAGTTTTAGGAGACAGATGGATCTCTTCTTGGAACTTTGAAAATGCGTTCTCCAAATGACTATAAGAGCTGTTTTATAAAGACTACAGTGTTCTTGATCTCAGCAGTGTTTGTGGGGAATGAGATGAGTCCCTGTCAGCCTTCTTCCTGTTTGGAGACTCTAGTCACAAATAGTTAACTGGGAAAGCAAATTTGAAGTTTTATTTTTTAGTGTTTCTCCTAAACTTTCAGGCAGTAGGGAAGTAGATCAAGGGTAATGGGGGTAGTGGTGCTTTATTTATTTATTTTTTATTGTATATGCCCTGTTTTTTTTTTTTTTTTTTTAATTGAATATTTTCTTTATTTACATTTCAAATGTTTTCCCCTTTCCAGGTCTCCCCTTTGGAAACCCCCATCCCATCCCCCCTCCCCTGCCTCTATGAGGGTGCCCCCCCACCTACTCACTCCCATCTTCCCTCCCTGGCATTCTCCTACACTGGGGCATCTAACACCCTCAGGCCCAAGGGCCTCTCCTCCCCCAGATGTCCAACAAGACCCTCCTCTGCTGCATATGCAGCTGGAGCCATGGGTCCCTCCATGTGTACCCTTTGGTTGGTGGCCCAGTCCCTGGGAGCTCTGGGGGGTCAGGCCAATTGACACTATTGCTTCCTCCATGGGGCTGCAAACCCCCTCAGCTCCTTCAGTCCCTTCTCCAACTCCTTCATCGGGGACCCCCTTGCTCAGTCCAATGGTTGACTTTGAGCATCTACCTCTGTATTTATCAGGCTCTGGCAGAGCCTCTCAGGAGACAGCAGCATCATGAAGCAATATAAGTATCACTGTTGCATTTATGTGAAGTGCATATTTAAGTGTTACTTGCTTTATGGCAAAATGGCACATTTACTAGGTATAAAACCTTGAGCTTCTCATTCTTTGAGCCTAATTTTCCTTGTTTGCCAAGTGAAAGTGACAGAAATGACAGTATAGACCAGTGGCTCTCAACCTGTGAGTTGTAACTCCTTTGGGGATCAAACCCCCTTTCATAGGGGTCGCCTAAGGCCATTGGAAAACACAGATACTTACGTTACATTTCCTAACAGCAGCAATTTACACTTATGAAATATGAAGTACACTGAAAATAATTTTATGGTTGGAATTCACCACAACATGAGGAACTGTATTAAAGGGTCACAGCATTAGCAAGGTTGAGAACCAGTAGCCTAAGACCTTAGTTCTCAGTGGCAATAATTTTAGAGACACTGGAGTCTGAGGGTCTCTAAATGTCATGTACAGTGGAGCTGAAAAATCTCTAGCTTTGTGTTTTAGAGGTGATTCCCAGGTATTCTAATACACTGCTGAAATCGAGAACCACTAATCTTAAACTAACTCAAAATCACAATGTTGTTGAGCTAGGTTATTCTAGCTGCTAGGAGCTAATTAGTTCATTGGCTTAGCTACTCCATTTTTAAGTGAGGAAACTCAGACACCAGAAAAGAAATTGTAAGTCTGACATAAGCCAGGGTTGTCTAGGAAGGTGGAACTCTAATTGAGAAAATGTGTCCATCAGGGTGGCATGTAGGCAAGTCTTCATGACATTCTTTTTACTAATGATTGATGTGGGAGAGCCTCGCCAACTATGGGCCATGGCATCTCTGGGAAGGTGGTCCTGGGTTGTATAAGGACGCAAACTGAGGAAACCAGGAGCAGCAAGCCAGTACACAGTGTTTCTCCAGGGTCTCTGCGTCAGGCTCTCCTCCTCCAGGTTCCTGCCTTGGCTTCCTTCCATGATGGACTGTGACCTGGAAACCAGGTGAAGCCTAATCCCTTCCTCCTCAGGTTACTCTTGATCTTGGTGTTTTATCACAGCACCAGGAAGCAAAGCAAGACACTGACTTTTAACATAGATGCATGAGGCAGAAATTATTCTGGTGAGTGTTTGGAGCATTGTGTTGGTGATGGTTGAACTGTAGTGATACTGGAACAGTTGAGAAAATAGGAAAAGGGAGAACGGTTTTGTTTTCAGCCTGTCTAACTTATGGTGACTGAAATGTCTAAAGGGAAGCAGAAGTGTTCATAGGCACATTTTAACCAGAAGGACTTCTAAATTAATATACTTTGAGTGGAAATATGTAGATGTGGTCTGGCCACATGTATCCATGGTGATAGGTGAGAGGGTAAGTGGAAAGTCCTCTGCAAAGAGGTAGAAATGCCTAATATGGCACAGGAGTCTCAAAGAGTGCAGATGAGCGTTAGGAGACAGCAAGGATAGCCTTGGAAGGAAACCAGAGGCATGGAGAGGTAAGGGAGGCCCAGAGGCAGGGAACCAGAGAAGCAGATTGCATCCGACAGTCCGCCCATCTGTAGAGGCTGCGCCCACGTCTGGTAGGTATCACCTGCTACTCTCTTCACCCCTGCGATCCCTGTGGAAAGCAGCTGTCCTCCTGTACTGTACCATGAGTGGTTTCATGCTCAGCATTCTCAGGCTGGAACCTAGGTGTCTTCCCTGATGTTTTCATGTCACTTTTCCCAGATTCCACTGATAATTATGTGCTGTCACTCACTCTATGTGCTGTCTTCCTTCTGTCCATTGTCTGTCCACTGATTCTGCTAACACCAAAGCCCACGGCATAGATTTCTTTGTTCATTTTTTGTGAGACAGCATCTCACCATGTGGTTGACTTGGAACTCACCATGTAGATAAGGCTGGCCTTGAATTCACAGAGATCTCTCTGCCTCTGCCTCCCAGATGCTGAGTTAAAGGTATGCACCATCACGCCTGGCTTGGATCTTTTAAAAAGTTTAATATTTTAATTAGTTCTTTAAGAATTTAATACGATGTATTCTGGTCACACTCACCCCTCTCTCTAACCCGTAAATTCTTCCTAGCTCCACCCTCTCCCTTTCTACCTACTCCTTCCTGTCCACCCACCAAGTCTAGTGTGTACTGCCCAAATACTGATGGGTGTGGGCCAATCCCTGGTGTGTGATCAGTGTGTAGGATTACAAGGGTCCACACTCTTAAAGAAAACCCACGTTTCCCACCCAGAAGCTTATCTGTTCAGAGCCCTCCTCTCACATGCTGGGATGTTGGCTGCATGATCTCGTTCATGCAAGCACAGCTACTGCAAGTTCCTGAGTAGTGTTCCTGCACCTGTCATGTCCAGAAGAGAATGTTTCACTCTGGTCTTCTTCAACCCCTGGGTCTTAAACATCTTTTCACCCCCTCTTCCTCAGTGGTCCTTGAACTGTGTGTGTGTGTGTGTGTGTGTGTGTGTGTGTGTGTGTGTGTGTGTGTGAGATTAGACAATCCATCTCTGGCTGAACACTCCACTGACACTTGTTCCTTACATTTGACCACTTGTGAGTTTGTCAGTTTCTGCATTAGTCACTGTCCATTACACAAAGAAACTTTCTGATAAGGGCAGCAGAATGATAGGTGAGAAATAAATACTAGTTATATTTGAAAAAGCTCTATGGGAACCCATTGTTAAACAAACTTCATAGATTATCTATCTATCTATCTATCTATCTATCTATCTATCTATCTATCTATCTATCTAATTGAAATTACCCTACATAGGAGATAAGGCTTCTTCTAGAAGCCACAGGTTGCCAAACAAAAATCCCAGTTCCAGGTGTAGTATATGTCCTCTCATGTTGTTGGTCAGGGGCATTCTAGAGACTTCAAAACAGTACAGGCCGTTATTCTTGGTATTCTACCAGAAGTTAATGGTAGGAGCCTGTTGCTGATAATACCACATGCTCTGGTCACCGGACATGGAGAAATCATGTAGGTGATGACCAAGAAGTCTCCTTCCTTCCAACAAACTTCCATAGTACTGAAGGTGTTATGTTGGTTGCTATGGAAAAAGGCATCACAATAATGACCAACATGCCAACATGTCCTCATTGGTGCAATAGTGTGTGTCACAAATGGTATGGGGATACTCAACTGCTTTCTGATTGGATTTAAGACCACGTCCTGTTCCACAGGAGGAAATGTGCCTGTTACTACAAATGGTCAAGACCCATCACTGGGGAGGTTCCAGGTCCCATGTGAACATACTACTCCTGCTCTGCTAGTTGAACACAGTAGTAAACATGTAGTCATATATAGATCTGTGAATTAGGTTTATTTTTTAAAATCCACATATATTGGAAATGACGTCAATAGTTAATGCTGATAGTTACTGCTTTTTTGGAAGCAAAACTTCAGTAATTTTCTTAAAAATAGCTTATTCATTTTGTATAAGAAAACCTATAAAGATACACCCAGATGGCCAGAGGTAGGATGAAGGTATAATCTCTCATTCTTACTGAGATTTGACTAAGAGAGAAAAGTAGCTCTGGTAAAGATCTTACCCACACAAAAGGCATTAGTGGAGATTGTCTTGTGAAACTGTGATGTACTGTTGTAGAAACTTTTAATCCCAATCCAGGTTTCTACCTCGCCTTTGACTGTTTAGTTTTTGGATAAAAGACACACATAACCTTTATGTTTGCAATGAGCCTTAAACAGCACGAAGAGCTTGGCACATATCTACTCTCTATGCTATTAGAATCTACTTTCCTATCAATAACCCCGAGTTATTACTTACTATGTTTCATCTGGGCTGCTTTTAACTCCAATTGATCAGCCCACAGGGCCATGTTCTCTTTAACTCACATGGCAGCTTCTACTTCATTTGTCTTCTTCTCACCTTCCAGTTTCTCTTCTGACCCCAAGCCTGGGATTCCTAAACCCACCTATGTCTCTTCTGTCTAGCTATTGGCCGTCAACATCTTTATTTATCAATCAGAAATAACTTGGGGGCAAGGTCACACTGTCACTTGGGTCTATGTACAGATTCTCTCATCTCTGGGACAACCAGGTCTTGGGGTTTCAGTAAAGCATTAGGATACAGGCAGCATCAGGCCAACCCACTACAACGTACCATTGTGCTAGCTAACTCTGTAAGTCTCAAATGGGGATGGTTTTGCCCCAATCTCTGAGGGACATTGCCCAGTGTTTGAAACAATTTTGGTTGCCATGACTGCAGGAAGGATTGCTGTTATTGGCATCTGGTGGATGGAGGTCAGGTAGACTGTTAAATCTGCTGTAATGCATGGGAAGCCTCTGGAAAAGACCTAATTTCTCTTTAGTCGATCAACTTAGCAAGTTGTTATTTAGTTCCTCTGTGTTAGGTACCATGCTAGATTCTGGGTGTATCTTTTTGAGTAAAACAGTTATGGTCACTGAATTAATGAAACCTATACTAGAGGAGAATGAGATTAAGCACAAAATTGCACAACTTTTCCGTAACTAAAAATACCATGAAAGGACAGTTCTAGGTGCTCTGGGAACATGTGACAGAGGACCAAACACTGAGATGGAGGAAGAGATTTTGACATTTGAATTGAAATGCATCTGATGAGTTACCTTGAACTATATGGTCATCCCTTTGAAGAGGAGAGAGGAGGAAAAGGCCAGGTACCAAAGGGACATAGAGAGTGGCCATGCCACAGAACTAGGAGTGGGCCACTGCGGTGGAGGCTGTGGAAGGAGTTGGTAGAGGCAGGGTATAGGTGTAGGGGTTGCTAGTGGACCTTGATGAGATCAGCCGGCAGCAAATCCTCTTTGTTCAAAGGGTTGACTTCCGAATGGGAGGTCATCGCTGGCTCCAGTTCCAGGGACTGATATGGTTAGATGTGCATTTAAAGAGGATTACAGTTGTAATTCCAGCGTGCTGGAGTCCTCCCAGCACTCGAGATCTGCTGGAGCCAGGCCTGTGCTTTTGTCACTTGCTGACTTTGGTACTGTTTAAAAGCTGTTCTGATAGTAACATTTTGGTGGCTTAAAAATAGTGGCCATTTTTTAAAACTGATATTCTTTTATTAAATAGAATTAATAAAAATGATAAGATATGGGGGACCTCAGCTTTGTCCACAGGGCTCCATAGCCAATTAGTGCCGGGAGAAAGCTACCCTCCCAGGAGCTTGGAAAAGCCGGGAGTGGGGCCAAGACAAGCTCGACAGCTCACCAGGAACTGCCCTGAACCTGCAAGACACAGGGACTGAGGTAGGTGGGCATAGAAACCCCCTAGATCCCATTGGCGGCGTCAGGAGACCTCCACCTGGGCCACCAGGGTTCCATAGCCAAGCAGCGCCGGGGAGAAAGTTACTCTCCCAGGAGCGTGGAAAAAACACCTTTCAGAGAGAGCTGGTCTTGAAGGAGTATTGATACAGAGGCCTGCAGGTGGGAAAAGCCATAGCTAGACAGAGTAAGATCAGCTAATATCAGAGTTAACAAGATGGCAAAAGGCAAGGGCAAGAACATAAGGAACAGAAACCAAGGCCACTTGGCATCATCAGAACCCAGTACTCCCACCACAGCAAGCCCTGGATTCCCCAATACTCCAGAAAAGCAAGATTCAGATTTAAAATCATTTCTCATGATGATGATAGAAGACTTTAAGAAAGAAATTAATACCCTTAAAGAAACACAAGAGAACAGAGGTAAAGAACTAGAAGCCCTTAAAGAGGAAACACAGAAATCCATTAAAGAATTACAGGAAAACACAATCAAACAGACAAAGGAAATGAACAAAACCATTCAGGAGCTAAAAATAGAAATAGAAACAATAAAGAAATCACAAAAAGAGACAACCCTGGAGTTAGAAAACCTAGGAAAGAGATCAGGAGTCATAGATGCAAGCATAAACAACAGAATACAAGAGATAGAAGAGAGAATCTCAGGAACAGAAGATACCATTGACAACATCGACACAACAGTAAAAGAACATAAAAAATGCAAAAAGCTC
>CM052706.1:91957319-92018197 GCA_028551405.1 Uromys caudimaculatus | reverse complement strand
TTCAGTTTCCTTAATTCTAGGGATGATGATGAATAATGTAACCAATTCTTTTTTCTAATTTTGAGAAGTCCCTGTTCAAGTCCCAAGCCCATTTTTTGAAAAAAATTTTTTTGAGGTCTTTATGTATTCTGGATGCTAATCCTCTGATACGTAGCTGGCAAAGATTCTCTTTGGGCTTCCTCTTTTTTTAGTTGTTTGCTTCTTTAGCTGTGCAGAAGCCTTTAAGTTTTATGAAGCCCCACTTGTCAAATTTCAGGCAAATGCAACGCTCTTCACAAAGCCCTTTCCTACCCTTACACACTGCAGGTCAGCAGTTTCAGTGTTCCTGGTTTCACATTTAGGTTTTGATTTATTTGGAGTTAGTTTTTTTCCAGGTGATGGATGACCTGCTCACTCACTTTTAACAGATGACTTTGCTGGCTATACCTGTCTTGATTGACAGTTACTAACTTTCAGCATTGAAATACATCATCCTTTTCTTCCCTGCGTTTAGGGTAGTGATTGAAGATCTGAGATTATTTTGTTTTTTCTGCCTTTGTATGTGGACTGGTGTTTTTCCTTAATGGTTTGGTATTGTTTCTTTGCTTTGTAGTTTGGCATATATTGTAAATAGATTATTCTCTGTGTTAAGGCTATTTTGGACTCTCAATACCTGTTATGTTTTGATGTCCATTTCTTTAAGTTTGTTATATTTTCTGCTTTAATTTTATTAAACAAGTTTTCTATGCCTTTATACTTTATACTCCCCCTACTCCTGATTCTTAGGCTTGGTCTCTTGAATAAAAATAAAAAAATCTCAGTGTTGCTGAGTCTTTTGGTTGTGATTGCTAAATTATATAATCTTGGTTTTGTCCTCCTGGAAACTCATCCTTCAGCTTGGTCCCCTCTGGAGATTACGCTTTCTGTTATGTATTTTGATTAGTTCTTTCATATTTATAATTTGCTTGGTTCTTTTTCTGCATCTCAAGTCCTTTCTGATATTTTGTCCATAGTTTTGAATTTCTTATCCAAGTTAAAGACCACTTTGCCCACTTGGTTCTCATCTCTATGTCCTGGGTTGATTTTCTTGCTTTGTTCATCTGCTCACTGAGTCTTCTATCTTGGTCACTGATCCTTATAAAGTAGGACCCACTCAGTTCTGCTGTCGTGGTGTTCGGTTTCCATTGTTGAGAAGCCAGAAGCTTGTAGGTTGGGTTGCTGACTCGTGTTCCTGGAGTCTCTTTGCTGTGTTTTGTGCATTTGGTGGTACTTGTATGTCTTCTGGTTTTATTTTTTCCTCTTTTTGTTTGTTTTATTTTATCTGAGTCTTCCTGTGAGTTACCTGAAATAGGAATTATGCTTTTTGCTGCTGTGTATGGGGAAGGTGACTTTAGATTTTCTTGTTTATTATTTATTTATTTGGTGTGTGTATGTATGTGCGTGTGAACATTTATGCATATATAGGTAAATCTATGTGTGCAGGTGTGTGTGTGTGTGTGTGTGTGTGTGTGTGTGTGTGTGTGTGTGTGTGCCAGAGGTGAATATTTGGTGTTATTCTTCAGGTACCATATATACCATATATCTTTTTTCCTATTTATTTTATTTTATTTTATTTTTTTGAGACAGAGTCTCTCTGTGTCTTACTGCTTACTAAGTATGCTTGGCTAGCCCACCCTTGACTTCCAGGGATCTGTCTGTCTCTGTCTCCCTACCCTGGGATTACAAGTGCATACCAGCACAACTTGTTTGTTTTTTTTTAATGTGCATTCTGGAGATCAAACATATAACCTTATCCTTGCAGTGCCTCTGACTCTCAGATTAGTTTTTGCATGTAATCTGAAAATAACTTTTTTCTATATGAATATCTATCTGCTATAATACCAGGTTTGTAAACGAGGTGTGGGTGGAATCATGCTTTGTGGGACCTCGAATCGTCTGTGTGCCACTGAACTACTAGAGTCACTGGAGCCACTGGAGCCACTGGAGGACTGCAGACTGATGTAAGTCTTCCATGCTTAGATGGCAGCAGGGCGACTGGATAGTAGAGTACTTAAGGAAGAGATGATGGTGCTTGCTCCACGTGTGTAGTGTGTAACAGTGGACTTGGGAGAACATAGATTTTGGACATACTTTGAAAATAGTGTTGACAGTATTTGCTATGGTTTGTATTCAAAGGTTTGTGTGTACGTGTCTGGATTTAGGACAGGTCTCCCTGGAGGTTCACAAGCTGTTTAAAGTGCTGAGCTTCTCTCTGTCCTTTCCGATCTTTGTGAGAGTCCGCTTGTAAAGAGAATCAGTTTGTAACTTGAGGTCTATTTTTCATGCCATTTGCCTTGTGAAGCCGTGGTTAGCTCTCTTACGTAGGCCAGAACTGTCTACTGAGCCACAGTGACTGTCAGAGGGGGCTACAGTTGCCATTTAAAATAAATACGTTTTCCCTTCCACCTAGGCCAATGTTTTTTATAGGGTGTAAGAATCACATTTTATTTTTCTTGCATCTCCTGTTGTATAGTGGATGTTTAATATGTGTGCTTCAAATGAATGATAATAGATCCAAAACTGTCCAGATACCCAGGTCAGTCCTCTGGGTCAAGAAAGCCACTCAGTCACAGGGGCTGGCTGTGCTCAAGGACGCCCATACTGCATGTGCTGCTTTTCTGTCGTGGCAGAAAGGTTAGTGTTTAAAGATTTCTTTGATATGTTTCACTTTTTATAGTAAATAAAACCCAGCTGTTGGCAAACAGAAAATGCTTCTATTTTGCATAAAATGGTGTTGGAGAAGAGCCAGACACAGTATTTGTTCCTGCTGTTTTTAAAAACGATTGATCCTTTGTTTTTTGTATCTGCACATGAAGGAAGCTGTTCACTCTCTCTCTATCAGAATGGAGGAGCTGCAGTCCTCCTGGGTTTGGCCTTTACAGAGACCTTTGGCAGACTAAGAAGTGGAGAACAGTTTTGAAAGCCACTGATGTTTATTCTCCAAGTAGCTGATTCAAAATCACTTTCTGACAATGCAAAAGAGAACCCCCCCTTTTTTTTTGCTTGAAAAGAAAAAATTATCCTCAAAATTTGTTTTGTAACGATTAAAACACAATAAAAATAGACCATAACCCAAATGAGCCCATAATGTTGTCATACCATTAGCAATTAAGCTTTTAAAAGCAATCTGTGTTTGTACACATTATATATCCAGCATTTTATGCTCAGTACTATCTCTTCACTCTCTTTCTTTAGGTGCTGTTTGCAGTGCTGAGGGCAGAATCCAGGGACCCACATAGGTTAGGAGCCAGCTTGCCATTTATCTACACACGACTTAAGTATATAACTTAGTGGCTCTTCAATGTTCCTTCAGATTTGCCATGTTTGAAAACCCATTCCCCCTTCTCTGGGTTGCTTCTAAACCCTCCTCATACCTCTGGAAGCAGATTACTGTAAAGAAAGTGGTGACATTTCTCAGGCATAGACACATACTTCTAAGGTGTTCTCTGAAAGGCTTTTAACAAAATTTAAAAAGTCAAAAGTAGCAAAAAATCCAAGTTCTCTTCTCAGTGAGAGAGACACTGAGTGCTTATTGGACTCACACAAGTTTGCAGAGGTGACCAAATTTAGAGAACAATCCAAAATAATAAATTTCTTTGATTTTAAATTTTTACATCTAATTACTGACTGCATCATTAAAAAAACTTAAAAATTATTTATATACTGTGAATCTGTGTGTGTGTGCGTGTGTGTGTGTGTGTGTGTGTGTGCGCGTGCATGCGCGTGCGCGCGCTCTTACATCTATGTGATGGCGTTTACTTGGAGGTCTGAGGTCAGCTTTCAGGGGTCCTGTCTCTCCTTCTATCTCACTGAGGTGTAGGATCTCTCTTGATTCTACTGCTATGCTGTGTGCTCTAGGCTTCGCTGGCCCTGTGAGCTTCCAGCCTGTTCTCTGGTTCCCACCGTCTCCTCCATCTCCATGGGATTACAGATGCTCAGCACCACATTAGGCTGTTGACTGGTTTCCAGGATGGAACTCAGATCTTCAGGCATGCACAGGGAGAACTGACCTCTCCTAACAGCAGCAGCACCTTTGTGTCTCTGCTGTCTGTACATGGCTTTGAACTTTTCCTTTTTGGATATGGGATATAATCTTACTGCTTTCTAGGAGTTCTTTTTTTTTTTTCCTTCTATTTTTGAGACCAGGTCTTACTATATAGCTTGTTTGGTCCTGATCTTCCTATGTAGACAAGTTTGGCCTCACACTCAAGCAGTCTCGTGCCTCTGCGGTGCTGGGGTTACAAGCGTGCTCCGTCATACCTGGCTAATAAGCGTGTAACATGCTCCATCATACCTGGGTAGTAAGCGTGTAACATGCTCCATCACACCTGACTAGTAAGCGTGTGACAACCGTAAAGTTTTATGTGATTTCATCTGGAGATTCTTTGGTTTCTTGTCTACTGTTTTCTCTGAGCAAATGTTCTTCCCATCTCAAAGGAAGATAAATATTTTTATAGTTTCATCTTTTTAAGTTTAACATTTCAAGTCCATCTGGAGTTTGGCTTTAGTGTGCTACAGTGGCGGGGGTTGTCTGTGCAGTGACAGGCTGATTTTAAACAAGAGCTGAGTTCTTGTTTAGTTTCCTGTTCTATGACTGTAGTGGCAGAATGAGTATATATCCTGGGGATACAGCATCTCTGAGCCCGCCCTGTTCATAACGTCCACTTCTGTGTCTTGGGTTCGTTGATTTGCATCAACAGATAATTCTGTCAGTGTTAACTCTGCTTTTTTAAGTTGGAAGCAATTGGATATGCAGTGTTAAATTTAACTTCTGATCCTTTGAGCATGAAATTCATTCAGAGATCCAGTCCATATAACTTATATGGACCATATTGTTAGATAAAATAGCCCGTAAGAAGAAATATTTAAAAAAACATTGTTTGATAATATTTTTATTTATAGTTAATTGGAATTAACTATATGTGAATATGAATATATTTTATTTTTTTCATTGTATAAAATTACAAATGGTTATGTTACTGGTTTGGTAGTTTTATAGGCCTGGGTCAAAGTCTTTGCCTGTCATAGGTGTTGTCTACAGAAATTCTATTAATGAACACTAGAGTTTTAAAGCTTGCCTTAGCATCTTTTTAAATAGATTTATCTACAGCTTAATTTTCTCTTATTTGATCTAAATTGTATCTAGTGTTTCTGATGTGATTAAATAAAGGTAAATCATTCAAGAAATTACTGGACTTTCTTGAAGGATCAAGATACCTGCCAGTGTTGAGGTTAGGTGTTTCTGTGAGGCAAGACTCTCTTCTGTTTAGATACCAACCATAGGTAAAGAATGGATTTTGAGAAGCTAAAAAAATACACATATTCCTCATTATCTTTCTCAGAATCTCAATGCTTTTCTAAATAATTCTCCTCTATCTAAATTGGCAGCTGCTTGGTTTATTTTCCTATAAATCTTATTTTTCAGAATTTCAGAACATTTCTAATTGTCAGTATTGGAATGTGAGAGATATTAAGCTATCTGGTTTAGAGAGTAACATATTCAAATAAGGAAGAATGGTTGTACCGGCCATGCAGCTCTCCTGCTTTCTAGGCCACTGGGAGGTTAAGACTGAGCTGGGAGTGTCTGTTCGAATTCAGCAGACAATGGTTCCTGCCTTGTCTTGAGAAGCCAGCAGAAGACAGGCCTTTCAACTCAGGAGGACTCAGGTTCCTAGACCTTAAGGGCCTGGGAGTAAAGGAGAACGGAAATCACAACTTGGAGCAGAATGAGTCTTTTCCCTCTAGAAGTGGTTGTTTGAGGCTGTAAGTTAGGACTTTGTTGACCACTAGGTGGCTTCAGTTGTGGGCAATGACTGACAGGTACCACCCCATAGGCACCATGGGTTGCTTTTAACATTTCACTTTAGGAAACTAAGTTCATTTGGGGGAGATTTTATTTTGTGAGGTAGATGAAAGAACCAATTCATGCAGTTGGTTTTTGAGGATTATCGCCTCTCGCCTTCTTGGTTTCGAGATGAGGAAATTTGAGAGGACCTCTCCAGCTTGACCTAGCTCCAGAGCAGCAGTCAGTGTGAGAACTCACCCAAGTGCTCCTATGCTCATCTTGCTCTGCTGGCCAGTAACCCCAATGTAGCCTTTGCTTCTATGAAGCCATGTCACAGGGTCTGTGGCACTTATGTATGAGCCCCAGAGAAGGCACAGCGTGCACAGGAATGTTCTAGACTGTGTTTGTTGTTTTGCCTTTTTTGGGACAGTCTTATTATGTAGTCCAGGTTGGTATGGAGCTCGAAATTGTCTTGCCTGAACTTTTTGAGTGCTGGAATTGTAGGTGTGCACCTCACGTCTAGCTGGAATTTTGCATTTATTGTAAGTGATGAAGTGGTTGCTCGGGGTCACTTTACAGGAGTGGAGCACTGGTACCATCCTCTCAACCGAGCTGAGCTTTTATGTTAACAGCATGACCGTTGGCAATCGTACAGAGTCAGGAGGCTTTAAAGGAGTTTAGAGCTCTATTTCTCTCTCCCTCTTTAGCTCTCTCTAAGAGCTATTACCTAAAAAGAGGGATAACTAACAGATACCTGTACAATGCAACCCTACAGATGCGGCTTAGGAATAGTTGTGGAATAAGGTACAGAAATACTTTAGGGACTAGAGGACCAGAAGGTCTGCTGCTGGGTAGTGTCCTGTAGACATAACAGGGAAGTCATCCACATGAACTTGCAAAATATAGTCGCTTAAACAAGACCTATATAATGGCAACACCAGTTGATACACCCATGTGGATGGGGAAAGTGTCAGAAGGCCACACCCCTAGATGAAGATCTACAGGGAATTAATGGTTGCTGAGAGAGGGAGAATCAGTCTCCTAAAGGGACAAGATCTCTGATAAGTTATCCGAGCACAGGAGTTAGTCCTAAACCATGTACAGACGAGTAACCCTAAAAGGACTCAAGGTTGTTTGTGTGTGTGTGCGTGTGTATGTGTGTGTAAGACAATAACAATTGAAGAGGTTATGAATTTGAGAGGAAGTGGGGCTCATGAGAAGAGTTGCATCAGGACATGGAAGGGTAAAATGATGTAAATATAGGACTTGTGCATGAAATTCTAAAGAAAAAAAGCAGTGGCAAATAGTGCCAAATGCAGTGTGCTGGACTGGAGAGATGCTCAGTGACTAGGAGCACTGCTTGTTCTTCCAGAGGACCTGGTTTGATTCCTAGCACCCAGATGGTGGCCCAAAACCATCAAACTCCAGGTCTGGGGAAGTCTGTCTCTAAAGTCACCAGGCATGTGCATGGTACACAGAAATATATGCAAGCAAAACACTTAAGCACATAACATCCTCCTGTTCCTCCTCCTGTTCCTCCTCCTGCTCTTCTTCCTCTTCCTCCTCTTCCTCTTCCTCAAAATAGCTTGGTAGCAGCACAAAACAGACATGTAGATCAACAGAATAGAATACAGATCCCGATATAAACTCACACAGCTGTAGTCACTTAAATTTTGACAGAGATGCTAAAAATAGCAATTGGAGAAAAGAGTGCCTCTTCAAGTTTGCTATTGGGAAAATTGGATATCCATGTGTAGAATGAAAATAGATTTCTAGATCTTGCCCTATGTAAAACTCAACTCCTGGTAGACCAAAGATATTAATGGAAGACCAGACATTCTCAAACTACTGGGAAAAAATGTACAACAAATACTTCAATATAGAGGAATGGGCAGGGGATTTCTTGCTAGGACTTCAGTCCCTTAGGAATAAGGCTGACAACTGACGAGTGGGATTTTATGAAATTAGCAAGTGAATGAAAAAAAGAGGCTAATGAAATGGACAGACGGTTCTCAAAAGATGATGGACAAATGTCCAGTAAACATTCAACTCCACTAGCTATCACAGAACTGCAAATCAAAACTACTTGAGATTTCATCTGACCCCAGTCATAATGCTGGCTATTAAGAAAGTTAGAACAAGCCGGGCAGTGGTGGCGCACGCCTTTTAATCCCAGCACTCGGGAGGCAGAGGCAGGTGGATTTCTGAGTTCGAGGCCAGCCTGGTCTACAGAGTGAGTTCCAGGACAGCTAGGGCTACACAGTGAAACAGTAACCGCTGGACTGAGAGTGAGGTCCCAGATGGAGGAATTGGAGAAAAGTCTGAAGGAGCTGAGGGAATTTGCAGCCCCATGGAGGGAGCAAGAGCGTCAATGGGCCTGACCCCCCCCCCACCCCCCCCCGGTCCTCCTGGAGTTCGGACCACCAACCAAAGAATACACATTGATGGACCACATATGTGACAGAGGACGACCTCGATGGCCATCCGGGAGAGAGGAAAGGCCCTTGGGCCTGAGGATGTTAGAGGCCCCAGTAAAGGGGAATGTCAAGGCGGGAATATGGGGA
The DNA here is from genome assembly GCA_028551405.1 of Uromys caudimaculatus. Lineage (NCBI taxonomy): Eukaryota > Metazoa > Chordata > Mammalia > Rodentia > Muridae > Uromys > Uromys caudimaculatus. Next base: position 92,009,830 of record CM052706.1, on the reverse strand, counting down.
TGGGTGGGCGGGTGGGTGGGAGGTGGAATTCCCTCCTAGAGGCGGGTTGGGGAGGGGACAGGGGGTATCCAAAGAGGAGACCCAGAAAAGGGGAAACATTGGAAATGTACATAAAGTATCAAAAATAAAAAAATTAAAAAAATTAAAAAAAAAGAGAAATAAGGTGGATAAAAAAAAAAGAAAAAGAAAAAAAAAGAAAGAAAGTTAGAACAGATGCTGCTAAGGGGATAGACAACAAGTAACCCTATGAGGAAGGTGAGCTAGTCCACTTCTGTGGGTATTGGTATAGAGAGTTCTCAGTAAACAAAGATAGATTTACCGTATTACTTGAGGTACGTATCCAAAGGACTCCAGGTGGGTACAGCGCAGAGACACTTGCAGCCGCGTTTATTGCAGCTTTACTTATAACATCTCCAGTACAGAACCAGCCCAAATGTTCAACAACAGAAGGACGTAAAGGAAAATAGGGACTCTGTGGTATACATGTTAAATAGAACTCTTTCCAGCCAGGAAGAATGAGGTCATGTCACTTGCAGGAAGATTTATGCATTTCAATGCAATCTGATTCACACAGTACACAAGGAAGGCAAATGCTTGTTTTCTTCTTATTTTCTGTTTCTAGATTTTATATAGATAAAATCAGGCATGCATATATGACAGGGAAATGGGAGTAAAACTATATGGGGGGGGGATGGGGACTGATAGGAGAGGGCCAGGGAGCAAGTGGGTGGTTGAGGGTATCAGGGGAGATGTGCTCCACATGCAGCCATACACGTGTGGACATTTAAAACAGCCGCCGCCGCAGCACCGGCAGCAAAAGGCTTAGATCGAAGGCCACTGTAGAACATATAATAAAAACTGAAAGAACTCATGTGTTAACACCAAATGACTTAGGACAATGTTGGAGTTTGTGTGTGATTACCAAGGAACAAGAAATACAGTATTTCCTCCAGCTGCTTTAATTTCCAAACATTGCATGTTAAAATCAGCCATAATGTATTTAGTATACAACATACAGGTAAATCTTAGAGAGGAATGGCGCTAAAGGAGCCTAAAGAAAGAAGAGTGTAAACGCTGCCAGTGTCCAGTCTGGGCTGCTATTACCAAATTCGAGAGACTGAGCAGGTTAGAAAGAGAGGAAAATTATTTAACTTATGCTTGTGGAGGCTCAGGAGTCCAAGACCGAGGTATATACCCAGTGAGACTTTTTTGCTTAAGCATCACAGGTTGACATTTCAGGGTGTGGCAGAATGAGCAGGACGGTAGGAGGGAGGGAAGGAGTGGTTTGAAATGGATTCTCCTTTTCTCTAAGATCGTTTGTTCATACTGAAGACTCTTCATCCGTCTGTGAGGATGAAGCGCTCCTGTCCTAATGACTTCTCTAAGGACCCACGCTGGGGGATTCATTTAAACTGGAGTACACATTGAGGAAAAGAAATTATTTGAGTCAGAATCGTGATGGAGAAAGACCTAGTACAAAGGTGTGGCCTTTTCTGTCTAGGAAAGGGGAGAGAAAAAAGAACAAATCAGAGAGCTCCTTGGGTAGGAGTGTGTCTTAAGGAAGCCTTGGAGGGTCACGTGAAAGAGTGAGTCCCAGGAATCCAGAGGGGGAGGAGGGAGAAAAAGAGGAGAGAACATACGTATCTTCAAGACTGCTTATCAGTTTCCAAATATCTTTGCTGTGATTGTTCCAGAGTTGAGGTCATTGTATGGCTGTCCAGACCTTGGGGTCACACCACGGCTTTTCTAGCCTTGGGCTACTCCATGGTTGTCCTGTCCTTGGGGCCATGCTTCATTCCTTGTCTACCAATAGAAATCTAGTTTCATGTCTTGCTCCATTGTTGCGAGTGGAATTCACATGGCCGAAATGACATCGACAAGTGGCACCCGCGCTGGGGATTAAGATCTGAATTTACTATGTAATTATGTTCCTATGGTGGCCAATATAATATATTTTAATGTTTATTCCCCTCCTGTAATATGCCTTAATACTGTGTGTACATCCATAAATATAGATGATGTTTGAAGCATTATAACTGAGTCTTTGAAATAAAGCAATTTTTGTACTTATTTTTTAATGGTATGTTAAGCTGACTTGAGTAGAATGTCATCTGTGAGACTGGAAGTTTAGCCACGCCTCATATTCTCTTCATCCTACAGTGATCTGAAAGGAGTAATAGTGACTCTCAGTGATGACGGTCACCTGCAGTGTTCGTATCTGGGGACAGACCCTTCTCTGTTCCAAGCTCCGAAAGTTGAATCAAGAGAGCTCAACTATGACGAACTTGATGTGGAATTGAAAGAACTTCAGAAAATCATCAAAGATGTGAAATTGCAAGGTATCCCATTTACAGTCTTTATTGAATATTTTTAATGTTAATTATGAAATTTGCCTTATATTGTATATGGATATTGTTTTGTAAATATTAGCTAATTCGCTCCCAGGCTTAGTTAAAAACATTGAATAAACATTGCTCTTGGCGTCCAAGGTCCTTGTGTTGACTTTGTGCAGGTGGCTGTTGAAAACCAGTCTTATTGGAGATAATATTTTGGTTACTGTGTTGCAGGGACAGCTCCATCTAGCCTTTAAACATTTTGCCCTCTCAGTGAAGCAGAGGAACTCCTTAGTGGTTTCAGGCTGTGAGGAGAGTGTTGAAGCTCGCAGTGGTCGATTATTCACTTCCAATACACTTGGCTTCACTTGCTGCTTTGAAAAGAGATCCAAGTAGTACATGAATTGCCACTTTGTTACTAAAAATGTAGCAGTTTGCAGTTTAGATGATATAATTTATGCTTGGAGTTAATTAGCCATCCAAATGGAGTGCGGCCTGCGACACTCCGACCCCTAATGACTCCGAGCCTGATGATATTCTCAGTTCCTGGGTTTTGAGTAACTCAGTGTTATTTTATGTTGGGACTCACAAGGGTGTAATTTCATTGTAAATTAAAAGGAGAAACAAAACACCAGTCCTGCAGCTCACGTTGAGCATGTGAAAACCATTACTTTAAGTTCCCTTTTCAGGGTCAGGTAAAAGTATTTTCTTAATGAGAAAAAATATGGACCATTTTCACATAAAAGAACTGTGAAAACAAGTTGAATAATAAAAGAAACGGAGCATCAAAGGCCAGCCAAAAGGACAGAGCCAACCTCAGTCCTGATGCGTTTGCTGCACAAGGTTTGTGTTTTTTCGAGCTGTATTACCAGGATTTTATTCCTCTCGTCCTAAGGAACTGAGGTGATATATTAAAATAGGAATATTAAAAGCAAAGATGTTATGGCTTCGGCTTCACACGTTCTTGTAGAATGTTCTTAAAGTAAACCTTTGAAATGGAGATCTCTACCGCCTCTCGTCAGCACCCCCATCAGATGCAGGGTGGCGAGAACTGGATGCATCAGGCCGCACCGACAGGGCTGAGCTTTCCCATCTGATACCAGTGTTTTGGAGGATGGATGGAATTATAGTCTTTGTCATTTTAGGTCATAATAGGGGAAGATTGTTTTATATATATGTAAAACATGAAGTTTCTCAAGCTTATTACTTACTGTGGGTTTTACTCCAAAGTTTTTGTCTTGCAATTTTTGCCCTTCTACAAGCAATGGCTAATGGTAGTTTAACTAACATGAATTATGTAAATGGCATAAAAAGTTCCATACAGCTAAACATTACCTGCTGGTAGCCCTTGTGGTGCCCGTAAGGGGAAAGATTTCGGCGTGTTGCTTGCCTTTTCCTTGATCCTTTTGTATATCTTGAAATAGCTTCATCTAAGAAATGTCTTTATTTTTTGAGAATCAGTTTCACTCTTTCTTTTCACCCTCCAGCTCCTCCCATGTTCTTTCACTCTTCAAAGCCATGACCTCTTCTCCTTTAATTATTCTCACACACACACACACACACACGCACACACACACACACACACACACACACACACGTCCCTGGAGTAGACTGATTCTCTCTCAGCAGCCATCGGCTGACTGATGCTCTTTATCTCGGGGTAGGCCCTGTGAGAGTTTCCTGTCCTGTTGGTATCGTTGTGCAATTGTGTTAGGGAGCCATTTGGGTTAAGCTTCCCTGTGGTGTGTAGAAGATACCACGTAGCAGCAGACATCTTGGTCCTCTGGCTCTTGCAGTTGAAACCTTCTCTTCCACAGGGCCCGCCAAGCCTTAGGGTAGGATTGTGTCATACACATGGCAGTTGGGGTTGGGCTCACCACAGTAGTTGTTCTCTGCATTTTTTTCCAGTTGTGGATTTCTGTGATATCTTCTTTGATGAGTGAAAGCTACATTTATTTGTGAATTTATGGATGAAATTTGGGGTGCAGTTAGTAATTTTACTAGCTTAGCGAGTTGGCAGTAGTAAGCTCTCCCTTAGATTCCATGATCTCACCAGCTGTACTAGTTGCCTGGGTTTACACCACCAGGCCCAATTTGCTGACCTCAAGTCCAATTATTTGGCTCTTGGATATAAGTACCTGTATTGCATCCTTGGGGACATCCTGCTGTGCTGGTCATTGTTGTGGGTACAGCTGGGTAGGTCTATGGATGGAGTAGGTGATTGTATGCTTCCTTTGGCAACTTGCATAGCACCTTAAGATACAGCAAGAACTACTCCTCAGGGAGGAGGCTTCCAGCTTCTTCCAAGTCTTGTGCTTGAAGTATGTGGTGTCTTCAGAAACAGTGTCTTACTTTCAAGTTCTGGGAGGCAGCCCAGGACCACAGCAACAGCCCCCCCCCCCCCCCCTTTAAGAGCCTCTTGAACTCTCATGGCCAACAATACAGAGAGAAGTTTCCCATGCCTGCTATGAGTTTGTGGTAGTCTGTGACTCTTGTGGCCAATATTATTGCCACACCTTGTATGACTTCATTCACACTCTATATACATGTATGCACACATTTGTATTTATTATATATTTATTTTTATGTAAACATAAACCAATAGCATTTTCAAACACTCTTAGTATCACTTACCCCTGCCCCCTGCGATGCCTACTTTCCTGACTTCCTGGTTTGACCATCCCTCTGTTTTCCCCACTGCCCCTTGGCACCATCTGTATGCTTCTACCCCTCCTGTCCGCGCCTGCTCACCCTCTGCCGTGATGCCTTTTATTTGTCTGGTTTCTGTGGTTAGTGTAGGTTATATTACTTAATACTTTGGTGAAAGTTGACTATTTACATCATCTCAAAGTTTGGTTAATGTTTGAACATCTCTGTACTTTTATACTACCATTGTTTGGTTTTATTCCTAAAAAAAGAAACAAGGCTGGAGAGATGGCTCAGCAGATAAGAACACTGACTGCTCTTCCAGAGGTCCTGAGTTCAATTCCCAGCAACCACATGGTGGCTCACAGCCATCTGTAATGGAATCTGGTGCCCTCTTCTGGTGTGTCTGAAGACAGCTACAGTGTACTCACATACATAAAATAAATAAATCTTAATAAAAAAGATTTTACTCTATTTTATTTCTATATATAAAGAATGTTTATTATTCTTTTCCTTTATGAAAGTTTGATATTCCTGTTCACCTAAATACTTTTAATTATAGGAAAGGACTTTTTTTCACTAAAGATTATAAAAAGTCAGAACTTTGAACTCCTGGATGACCTCGTTCATTTTAACGATACTTTAGTATAGTGGCTTTTGTTTATTAATTTTTTTCGTATGGTATATTTTGACCACAGTTTCTGTTCCTCCATCTCCTCCTAGATCCTCCCCACATCCCCACCCACCCAGCTCCCTGACTTCTTTCTCTCTTTCTTTAGAAAACAAACAGGCAAATATAAAAGGCAAACAAACCATAAAAAAAAAAAATCAAAGACAAAAAGTCAAAGAAAAAGCACAAGAATCTCATAGACACATATGCAAACAAAACCCAGGAAAACACAAAATTGGAATCCATACATACAAGCAAAAGACCAGTAAGGTAAATGATGCCCAAACAAAGCCATATGGGACAAAAATTCTATGGAAACACCCCCGAGTTCATTTTGAATTAGCTGTCTACAGCTGGGCCTTCCTTTATATATGGATACATATCTAGCGTGACTCCATTGGAGAAAACTGTTTTCTTTGCAAGCGATTATCAGTTAAAGATGGCTTCTTGGTCAGGATTCTACCTAACCAAGTCTACCTTCCCCTCTCAGTGCTGGGACCCCATCTGGCTTGGACTTACATGGACCCTGTACATGCCACCACAGTACCCAGTGCGTGCTACCACAGTACCCAGAGCATGCTACCACAGTACCTGTGCATGCTACCACAGTACCAGTGCGTGTTACCACAGTACCCAGTGCGTGTTACCACAGTACCCAGAGCATGCTACCACAGTACCTGTGCATGCTACCACAGTACCAGTGCGTGTTACTACAGTACCCAGCGCGTGTTACCACAGTACCTGTGCGTGCTACCACAGTACCAGTGCATGTTACCACAGTACCTGTGCGTGCTACCACAGTACCAGTGCGTGTTACTACAGTACCCAGCGCGTGTTACCACAGTACCTGTGCGTGCTACCACAGTACCAGTGCATGCTACCACAGTACCAGTGCATGTTACCACAGTACCTGTGCGTGCTACCACAATCTCTGTGAGTTCATATGTGTGTCACCATTTCTTGGTCCCCTCCATCCTCTCCAGCTCTTGCAGTTTTTCTGCTTCCTCTTGCACATGGCCTCCTGAGCTCTGAGCAGAGGGTTTGGTGAAGACACCTTTAACCTTAAAAGAAAAAGTTCATTTTTTTTTTTTTTTGGGTGGGCTATACTCCATACTTAAAGCTTTTAAAAACCTTTTCAAAGAAAGGGTTGTAGCAAAACCCACAGCCAATTTAAAGAAAATATTTTGTCAGACACACACTGTATATGTCTACTGTAATAAAATTTTGAAGCTAATTTTATGTTTGTAAGTTATATAAGGAATGTCTGTTACAAGCATGAAATTATAGTAATAATTTCTTTGTATATGGTGCAGCTTTTGAAATTCAGAGTGCTAGGATGAATCCTGCCAAGTGTTTTTGTCAGGAGTAGTCAAGAATATTTCTCAGTGGTAACTTTGAAGAGATGGCATTTCCATATGACTTAAGCAAGCACTTGGTCTTTACTTCATGTGTTCACAAAGCCCTGGATGTGATATTTAAGAGAGGTACCAATAGTGTTATTTTCAGCCAAGTAGAGAGTGCAGACAGACATGGGCAGGATAAATATATCTGTATTGCATTTGAAATGCACTTGGGCTAGCTTAGTTGATGCTATCTCCAAGAGTTAGGAACAGCTGAACCTGGTTTGTTCATTCTGGTTGTGTGTGGGTAACAGAATGCCAGCATATAGCAGCTTAAATGGAGGAGAGAGGCTTGTTTGTTTCTCCTGTAAAAGAAGCCGAGCAGCAGGCAGGTCCTAGTTGGATCCACGATTCCAGTCTTCAGGGATTCTGATGCGTCCATTCCAGCATCATGTCTTGGTTCAGGAATGCTTCTGGAACTTCTGCCTCACATCTGCAGCTGAGTCAGCCCCTAGAGGAGCTTTCCTGGAAGCCACACCCTGAGTAGTTCCAGCTTTTATCTCAGTGGCCCTTCCAATCTGCAGAACAGGCCAGAAAGTTTAGTGGGCTTTGCTGATGGCGGTTCTGGACAAATTGAGCTACTTTAAGTAAAGAAATGAAGAATGGTTGTCAAGTGGCCAACGGACGGACAGCCTTCTGTATTCTTACTAGGCTTAGGATTTCCTTTCCAGATTTTTCTGTGGTGGTGGGACTTCCTTGTGGTAGTGTAGGACAATCCTGCTGCGAGACACCCGAGTCAATGGCGTTATCCATGTTCCCCTGTGTTTTCAGTCATCCATCCGTGTGTGGAGTTTTCCTTTTTGGGATCCTGGGTAGCTGTAGCTGCACCAGGCATTGGATGCAGACAGGATTTCCAGACATGAAGGCTGTTCTTCAGGATCTCCCTTTTAGAGAGAAAGGCCTTCCTAAAAGCAAATCTCTCCACTGCCCAGCCCCAGCCTCCTTGCCTGTCCACTGGCCCTGAAACTAAGAGCTGTGTTCACATCTAAAGCAGCAGTTAGTGGAATAGAACCTCCGCGCTTAAATTTGACCCTGGAGCCCGGAAAGGAACCTTTTTCTGTAATGAAGTTGGATACTTTAACAAAAGTAAGCCTGGCCTCGAGGACAAAGGAGGAAGGTTGGATGCTGGCTAGGCAGTCAACGATCTGATATGTATGTACTTGTGTGCACACATACTTATTACTTAAAGTGTTACCTAAGCATATATATGTATGAATATAAATACATATTTGTGTATAAACATACATATTTCTTCATATGTATAAAGATAATTTATGTTTTTTGATTTAGAATAACTTGCTTTTTTGTGATATTCCTTTATGTAACAGGAACATTTAAAATCATAAAAATAGTATGTGTTTGTTAGTCTACTGTCTTAGGGTTTTACCGCAGTGAACAGGCACCATGACCAAGGCAACTCTTATAAGGATGACATTTAATGGGGGCTGGCTTACAGCTTCAGAGGTTCAGTCCATTATCATCATGTCGGAAGCATGGCAGCATTCAAGCAGACTTGATGTTGGAGAAGGAGCCACGAGTTCTTCACCTTGTTCTGAAAGCAAACTGGAGAAGACTAACTTCCAGGCAGCTAGGAGGAGGGTCTCAAAGCCCACTCCCACAGTGACACGCTTTCTCCAATAAGGCCACACCTGCTCCAGCAAGACCTAATAGTGTTACTCCCTGGGCCAAGCATATGCAAACCCCCTTCTGTTGTAACAAAAGACTTGAAGCTGAGTATTTGTGAGGAAAGGTTTATTAGTTAACAGTTGTGAGAGATTCAAGGGCATGAATCCAAGACTGGCTTACGTCTAGTAGTACTTCACAGAAATTGGTTCTGTAGAAGCAGAAGTGTGTATGGTAAATGTGTATGGTAAACCAGGGGCACAGAAAAGAAGGGGTTTCTCATAGCAACCCTCTTATGAAAACCAGCAGGAAAGTGGGATTGCTATGTCATGTCCTTCTGAGAGCAGCTCCCTCAGTGACTGAAGGACCTCCTACCAGACCTCACCTTTCAATGGTCCCACCTCTCCTTAGCACGATAGAACCCAAGACCAGGCTTAAAAGATATGGACCTTGGGGGCCACAGTAAACCCTAACTAAACTGTGTGTGTGTGTGTGTGCGTGTGTGCGTGTGTCATATATATATATGACACACGCACACACGCACACACATATACACACACACACACATATATATATATATATATACGGTTTAGTGTATGAGATATATATATACACATACACACATATATATATGAGACACACACACACATATATATATGAATATATGCACTTGTGGTATATGCATGTGTCAGTGGTATATATATGTTCATATAGTATATGTACGTGTATATGGTATATTTATTTATACATGGCACATGCATTTATATGTGGTATATTAATGAGGTGTAGCCATGTGCATATGGTATATGTATGTGGTAAAATAGTTCAGACAGTACTAAGAAGATAAACATGCAAAGCGAATCTCTTTGACCCTAGATCCTAGTTCTAGTCTTTGACTACAAACCTTATTGAGTTTTGAGTATTTCTAAAAAACATTCAGTACCATGTACGTGCTTTACACAGATATGTTCCTGTGGTGTTGTACTACATCTTGCTGTTTAAATATTAAGAGGTATATCTGAGTCCTTTCATATCAGTGTATATGGATTTATGAAATTCTTACTGCTTTGAACCATTGAATCATGTGGATATTTCATATTTTATTTAATTACCTCTTTATGAACATACCTAGATATTTAAGCTACTTTAGTTTTCATCAGTTCCTAATAATGGAGTCCCTCCTGGGGCATGCCCATTCATGATCAGTTCCTAATAATGGAGGCCCTCCTGGGGCATGCCCGTTCATGATCAGTTCCTAATAATGGGGACCCTCCTGGGGCATGCCTGTTCATGACACGTTCTTGGGTATCGAACTGTTAAGCCAGAAGATCTCCACATTTTGCATGATGATCGTCATGGCCAACTTACCTTGCAGTGGGTGGTACTAGTCCAGGCTTTCACTCACAGGGAAACGACTACAGTTTCCAGTACTAGGTGCCCACTGGCTCAGGACTTAGGTAGTACTAGGTGCCCACTGGCTCAGGACTTAGGTAGTACTAGGTGCCCACTGGCTCAGGACTTAGGTGGTACTTGGTGCCCACTGGCTCAGGACTTAGGTGGTACTTGGTGTCCACTGGCTTAGGACTTAGGTGGTACTTGGTGTCCACTGGCTCAGGACTTAGGTAGTACTAGGTGCCCACTGGCTCAGGACTTAGGTGATACTTGGTGTCCACTGGCTCAGGACTTAGGTAATACTGGTGGAAGACAGCTTTTGTTCAAAGTGTTATTGAGGAAAGAATTGGTGTAAAACTGTTAATTTTATAATTCATTATATTTTCAACTCATGAGTATTTACAATTTAGTTTTTGATATATGTGTAAACTGTATATAGCACATCTTAATTTATGATTATATGTTTTTTACTTCCAGGTGTTTGGCCCTTGACTGAACAGGAAGATGACTTGAAGGTCTCTGCTGTAGTGTCTTCTACCCTGGATTCTGTGTCTGTAGGTATACGTACTGTGTGTTGTGAATGGTGATCAGACTGACTTAAGTTCTAGGCTTCTTGGTAGAACGTATGGGATGATGGCACATTTCAGACGTTGTTACTTTCTAGATCAGTGGCTCTCAACCTTCCTGAGGCTGTGACCTTTGAGTACAGAGCCTCATGTTGTGATGACCCCAACCAAAACATTATTCATTCATTATTATTCATTGCTTCTTCGTAACCGTAGTGTTGCTTCTGCTGTGACTCATACTGTAAACATATGACGGGCAGGATATCTGATATGTGACCCCTGTGAAAGGGCCTTTTGACCTTCAAAGGAGCCGCAGCCCATGGTTGGGAGCCACTGATCTAGACAAAAACATCACTGTTTTCTTAGTGCCAGAAAGGGGCCCCTGGGCAGGATTTGTTTACAAAAGGTGGGTGGGGGGCAGAGAGGTCCTTGAACCTTCTCAGGGCCGCTGAGTGTTTGTGCTGAGCAGGTTTTCCTTTCCTGCCGCAGGGATCTGCTTTGTTTAATTGTTACCATTGTCATCATTATCAATTACATCCCGCTTTTCCCAACATCAGCACCACCATGTCTTCCCGCTACTCTGCTTGCTCACTGATGTATCCTTCGTACTTGCCATGTATTAGATGCTCAATGTCTGTTTGCTCTGTGACTGATTAAAATGGAGAAAAAGAAAGGCTGGCAGGGGATGGGTTTTGGTTATTTTACTCCATATTCTTGTTTACTCTTCCTCAGAATTCATTTCTGTATATAATCATGTCCCATTGCTTGAGGTTTGTATGGAATTCATTAAATTTATATGTGTCTCTGTCAAAACTTGCTCAGTTTAGTGACCAAACTTGAACATTTTCTGCATTCAGAGTTGATACCATCATGTAATTTTGCCTTGGAAATGTGTTTGCTATTTAAGTATCATAGCAGAATGTAGCAAGTGGTTGTCAGAGCCTTCAAAAATTAAGTTTGGTATAACCAGCCAACTCAAATTACAGCAAAAGTCATGTTCAGGTTGCTATGGCATAGCACATTAGGTGCAGTTAAAAGCGTCAGGAACACATGTGAAAGAACTGCAGACCCAGCTCACTCGCCCGGCGGAGGCGCTGTGCGAAACACTGGCTCTTCAGCAGACACCGTTTTCACCCTACCCGAAGGCTGTAGTGAAAGGGGAACTTAGCTGACAAATGTTCACACATCTTCATTTTTTTTTCTTCTTTTTTCTTTTTTGCTGTGGAAATGACTCTTTTTCCCTCTGTTGGGTAACTTAAAGAGTTGTTTATTTTAAATGAGGAACTATCTTTTGTCTTTGGGAACATTTTGGTCTTTGGAGGACAAAGCTTTATGTCTCAGTGTTACATTGTAAAGGAAATTCCCTGATTGGTAACTCTGAGTACTGTTTCTTTTTGACCGGTGTCTTTTCCCTGTCTTACTGTACTTCCTGCTTCACTGTCTGTCTTACTATACTTCCCACTCCATTTTCTGTCTTACTGTACTTCCTGGTTCATTCTCCTGTCTTACTGTACTTCCTGATTAATTTCCCTGTCTTACTGTACTCCCTGTTTCACTGGTCTGTCTTAATGTACTACCTAACTCCATTTTCTGTCTCACTGTACTTCCGGTCCCAGTTCCTGTCTTACTGTACTTCCTATTCCATGTTCTGTCTTACTGTACTTCCTGATTCATTTCCCCTGTCTTACTGTATTTCCTGAGTCATTGTCCCTGTCCTATTGCACTTCCTTCTTCATTTTCTGTCTTACTGTGCTTCCTGCTTCATTGTCTGTCTTACTGTACTTCCTGTTCCATTTTCTGTCTTACTGTACTTCCTGATTCATTTCCCCTGTCTTACTGTATTTCCTGAGTCATTGTCCCTGTCCTACTGTACTTTCTGATTCATTTTCTGTCTTACTGTGCTTCCTGCTTCATTGTCTGTCTTACTGTATTTCCTGATTAATTTCTGTTTTACTGTACTTTCTGATTCATTTTCTGTCTTACTGTGCTTCCTGCTCCATTTTCTGTCTCACTGTACTTCCTGATTCATTTCCCCTGTCTTGCTGTATTTTCCTTAAGAACTTTCTTTAGACTATCATATTTACCCCACTGGAAAACCTCAGCCCTCTGTTTGTGTAGCTGTAAAGCCATGAGGTCTTACAGTCATTTTTCTGGCTATAGTTTTATGTTCCCCAAATACTACTATTTTTGAAATATCTAGGGGCTTAGACATGGCTCGAAAAGGAAACGTTTCCTTTAAGATCTGTGGGTAAATACGAAGTTATTTCCTGGCTTTAGGTAACATAGTACTAGAGCAGAAAGCTTAGTTTAATATTTATTTTGAATCATCATTTTGAAAGTGCACATCCCTGAAGCAGAAGTGGACATTGTATTGGAATGGGGTCTTCTGTAGTGGAGACAAATGTCACTGTCAGAGCTTCCTCACCGAACGACTTCACCAGTGTTCAAATGTGACTTCTGCAGAGCTGAAAGTAGCTATGAATGTCTCGGTTCTTTATTCTGCCAATGCCCATGGCATTAGAATGATCGCTATTTAGGAGCAGATAGTATTTTTTTTTTTTTTTTGCATAAAAATCCAAGTAAAGTGTGGATTTGATTCACTGTGCACAGTCACTGTAATCTTAGTTGTGCCACAACATTTCATATGCATATTGTTGGAGAATATATTCCCTCTTGGTCTTAGTCTATTATAGAGTAGTTTTTCTCATGTTGTACAACATTATAAGGAAATATTGGCCTTACTCTTTTATGCTATCAGTGTTTTCAGTGGTAGGATCAGGCAAACCAACCCGAGGCTGAGTGGGTACCTGCTGAACTCACTTATGAGATGTAACAGTTAAAGAAAATGCACTTCCATGTTCAGTTCCAGGTGTAAGTGAGGTCACTCAGTCGACCACTAGTTACATGTCTTAGGAACAATTTTATAACCCGAATAAACATGCTTTTCACATAATGGTATAACATAATGTTTTTGCGGGAATTGTAAGGAGAGAGTCATCCATATCATGTGACTGGTTAATAGCATTAATACTTTGAGCGTTCAGGTGGGCTTGGTTTTGCTAATCCTTTTTTCCATTTTGAAGAGTGGGTTTTGAATACTGTTTATGATTTTCCACACAGATATTTCCAAAATGTCCCAAGGACTCCTAGTTTTTCGTTAGAGTGATGAACCCATCAGTTATTTCTCTGTGTGATGGTGGGGACTGACTGTTACACCAGATATCTTCACCCACTTCCGATAATGTGAAATCAGTAACTAAACTTTCTCTTCTCACTTCTGTGTTTGCAGCAAGCCACCAGTGTGGAAACTGGAGCCGACTCTGTCCCATCCATCACAGTGAAGGTAGGGTACCAGTGTGAGCCTGTGTATGGCATTACCCCGTCCCTGCTGTTCTCCTGTCAGTTTACTGACATGTAAGATAAGTGCCTATACTCTGTGGGTTTTCTTCAGTCTTGGTAGTGACTAGAAAACCTTAGTTATTACATTCAAATACAAAATTTGTAATTACATTTATAGAAAATTATGTATACACAAAAGGGTGTTAGGCTTTCATTAACCCTTGTTTAAGAGCATAGCATGATCTAGAAATAAAATTGGGACTTTTAAGTCTTATAAAGAAATCATATTATTACCATCCAGTAACAGGCCAGCCAGTTGACTGTAGCATCATGTTTGGATTGTGAAAAGATATCAGAGAAGTGCATGTATATTAAGAAAATCCGTCTTTTATTATGATTACATATGTCAATAGGCTTCCCAGGCATTTGTTTGCCATGACATTAGCTTTAAATCGATGCATCTATGGCAAGAAAATATGAAAGGGAGAAGCTACAAAGTAGCGTAACGACAAATTGATAGTCCTTGACAAATAGAACCTGAGCGATGTAGTTTTGGTTGAGAGTTTCAGTCTTGTCACTGTAGAGTTTTAGAGCTAGAACTCAAATCTGGAATGTTCTTAAGGCACTTAGAGTGAGGCGATCAGTCAGCACGTTATTAAGCTGAAAATATTTATCACTGTCCAGACTTGGAAGCCAGGAGAGGTTGTGGATCTTGGCGATTCTCTTAGTCAAAACTTGGACAGACTTTCTGTTTGCTCAGATTATAGGTTGCTGTCCTTGGAGAAGCTTGACAAGGTCCCGGCTTTACCAATTGTGTTCGCTTACCCTGGCCCAGCGGGTGGCCCAAGTGAGGAGATCTGTGCTCCAAGCTGAAGGGAACCCAATCTTAGAACAGTTTCCTAAGCTAATTTCTTTGGACTCTTGCCATTGGAAACAAGGGTGGTCTCTCTCCAGCCTCCCTCTCCCCTCCCCAGTCACAGACCCTTCTGGAAAGGCATTAGTGGCAGGAAGTCAAACGCTTAGGAAAGTAACTGCAGAGACGCAGGAGTGACCCATACTGTGTGGGGGAACTGTTTGAGACCTGTGTAATGGTGTCATTCACACACAGTCATGGAGAAGGCAAGGATCTCACTGTATGTTGTGAAAAGAAGCCTTGTACCTAAACCAGATAACACTGTATATATCCCCATCTCCCCATCAAACAGGAGGTGCTGGCGTTAGTGAGCCCACCTTTCCCTCCCACACTTCCTAGGCTTTTATTTCTACCAGCCACCCTAACGAGATGACACAACTTTTGAAGAATTCCCCTCTGTCACCTGTAAGGAACAAGGCTTGGTCACCGCTCTTCTTCTCATTGCCATGATACAAGTGGAAAAGAGACCATGCCGTGCAGGGTCGCATGGCACGGGCTGGTCTCACACGCAGACCCGATGGATTTCTGGTCCTGCCTGACAGTCTCTATACCGCTTTCTGCTGTAAATCTCTCCTTACGGCCTTTTATAATAGTAGCAGCCAAGATACATAGCCATGGAAGTTTCCATCATAATAAATCCAGTTAATTGAGAAAATTTTTCCATCCGTTCCAAATGAATGAAGATGTGGCTACCTTGAGTATGTGTGCATGATGCATGACCATCTGTTCCAGGCAACAGGCTGAGCGCTCGTTCATACCTGGCCTGGCAGTCGTATTTATATACCTAGGGTAAACATTTGGTATTATATTTCCTAAGGATTATATTTTATTTCTTTAAAATCAGAAAATGGCATGGAAAATTCTTATATTAACATTTTATATTTTCTCCTTAATATTCTGCAATTATTTTCCTTTTAAAATAGAAGGTTTATGATGTAGCCAAGTCTTTAATTCACTTTTTGGCTCAAAAACAACTATTCTTTGTTACTGTAGTTATTTTTGTCATATCTCTTTGATTTGTGCTTTGAAAGTGCCTAGACCATTGTTGGATTCAATAAATCTGATGTGAGAGCTATCATGTTTGTCCATCTCAACCCACATGCACACCGTTCCTGTAACAATGCGAGATTGTGGGATTGCTGTCTGAACCGCCATCATTATGCCGGCAGAGTCAGGATGTCTGCCTCTCTCCGAGCAGTTTGTTATTACTACAGGGAGCTTTCCTTCTCATGCTTACAAGATGCTCCTGAGGCGGTTTTCAGCTCTCTAGTGCCCACTGCCTCAGCAGAGTAGAACATATTGTTTACTTTCTCTGAGCCTCAGTTCTAAAGTGTAAAACAGGGAACCCTTTATTTATAAAGTCACTTGTGATTTAAACACTGCATGCAAAGGCCTGCACCCCGGGTTTGGGCAGACAGCAGCTCAGTTACACTTCTTCTTCCTTCAATCAGCGGCTTCAGGAGGAAGCACTCGGCTCTCTGAGCTGTGGTTTCTGATTTTAGAATGCTGTGTACTTATTTCCTAGGGTTGTGGAGATGCCATGAGACAAGACACATAGTCACTCACGAGCATGCTTTACGAGGACAGAAAGCCACGATGAGTGCAGACAACATTATGTTATTGTTAACAGAAGAATACTTAATTGCGTCCTATTAGTTTCCTGCCCAGCTAGCTGTCTGAAGGAAGCTCATGTGTACTCTTTCCACAGAGTCTTCTTGCCACAATCACCCTGGGGTTTTGCACAAATGGCCAGACATTACTGAGGAAGTTCTGCTTTTGGAATACCAGGTTCCATGTGTATTAGCAGGATTTTTACAATAAAATCTAAGGACACATTGTTTGTTTATTTGGGGTTTGCTGTATGTATTTGCTTTAATAATTTTCTCTTAAAACATTACTTTTTATCTCACAACATTTTTTGTTTGGATCATTTTTAGGTTGTCTAGAATACATCACTTAGAATCAACATATAACATTTATTGACTCTAATTGTATGTATATAATGTTTGTAGGTCAATTATACACTTTTGTATATTTTATATAGATGTAATTGTATAATTGAGAGACAAATGATGCATACATCTTACTTAAACACTAGGTTTCAACATAATAAAGACATAATTCCGTTATGTCCGTTAACAGTGGTATGTTTAGTAGCCAGAGTGAACTGCTCTGTACAAAGGAAGCACGTAGAAGAATCATTTTCATCCAACTGCTGATTCTGGGTTGTAGATAAGGATCACCTGCTGAGGTTAGACTCTCAGCACTTGAATCTGCCTCTAGACAGTAACTCTATCTAGCGTGCGCATTGGTTGTCTGCTAAGAGTTAGATGACGTCATCTGACACAGACAGTTCCAAGAGGCTGAAGCCTTCAGAAAATCACACCATGGAGCTGTTCATTGTTTGATACCCTCACTGACTCTTGTGGAACTGCACTCCAGTGAAGATGCTCGGTCTGATGTTGCCACCTACACTCCTCCTCAGGAGAGTGAGATAGCCTGGCCTCCTGTGTCCACACCCCCCACCGTCCAGGCAAACTTGGTTCTTACAGGGGAAGGATTTCTCAGCATCACTAAATCAGATGGTGGATTTTGGAACTTTGATCCCTCGGGTGTGTAGTAGTTAACACCTTCTTTGATGTTGTCTAGGACTGCTTATGTTGTATTTCTGTTATTAGCCACAGAAGAATATGCAGAGCTTTGGTATGCCCCAGAGCTGTAAATCCATGTAAGTGAGGAAATCGTCATAGAGTAATTGCTTTTTGTAAAGATTAGTATATTGATACTAGATAAGATAAATAACCCACAACAGTACACGTGTGTTTAAGGAGAGAACAAGCACACCTAATGCCACAGGCAGTTCTTTAGTCAGATGAGAAGCTGTTTTCTCTCTGACGCTGACAGGTCACCATGTGCAATTTAGCAGCTCAAAATGATTGGTAGCATCTTTGCAGATTTGGGCAGCCATACCCCCATCTAATTTTAGAACCTTTTTGTATCCCTTAAAAGAAATGACAGTAGCCATTTAATTGTCTTTCTTTATCTTTTTTATTTTGAAGCAGCTGCTAATCTATACAATTTTCATAGAGGCGTCTGTTCTATTTACTTTATTGAAAATTTAAATGAGTTTTTCCTGGGGGGAGGCGTTTCAAGGTAGAGTTTCTCTGTGTAACAGATAGATACAATTTCATTATAATATTTTCATTAATTCATGGAGAATTTTATACAGTATAGTTGATCATATTCACCTTCTGTCTTTTCTAACTTCTTCCTGATCCATGCCCACCCACAATTTCTGTTGTCTTTGTTTTTTATAAATCAGTGAGTTCTGTTTGCGCTGACCATATATTCATGGAGTGTGGTCAACCTACACCCCCAAAGAAAACTGTGCTCCCTTGCCTTAGAAGTCATCAACTGTCAGTTTCCCCTCAGCAGGGGTGGAGCCTATAAGCCCTTTCCCCTCCTTGTTGAATTGTTGACTGGCTTGATCTTAGTCAGGCCTTAGGCAGCCAACCACAGCTGCTGTGAGTTCACGGGTGCAGTGGTCCGGCCATGTCCAAAGTCACTGTTTTGATCCCAGCCTCCCAGCCGCTGGCTTTTAAAGTATTTCTGCTCCCTCTTCTGAGGTGGTTCCTAGGCCTTGCAGGGGAAGGCGTCTATACATTCTATGTAAATGGAATTATACTCAATGTGATTCTTTGGGATTAGCCTTTTTTTTTTTTAACTTGGTGTAATATCTTTCATAGTTTATGTGCTAGCTTCATCTCCGTTTACTGCATGCTACTTTGTGGTATGGACCCCGCTTTGTCTGTCCACAGAGATGAACATCTGTCTTATTTCTACTCTTTGGCTATTGTGAATACTCTGCTGTGAACTCTTGTGCGCAGCTTCACCCAGTTTCCTAACGTGTTAATGATTCTCAGTTGCTGTGGTAGTCTGTCAACTTGGATATGGTGAAACGGTGGATTACTAATGACTTCTGTGTCTTTAGATTACCCTGCAGAACCGAGTGGTGCTGCACAAGGTCAAGCTGTCCATCTATGTGCAGCCGCCATTACAGTTGACTTGTGATCAGTTCACCTTTGATTTTACGGGTAAGCTGCTTGTTTTGTCCTGATGTTTACTGTGGTGTGAGATTTTTTAACAGTGTACTTATTTCATGGCTGTATTACTTTTCTAAAAAGCAGGCCTGTGTCTTCCTGGGAAATCACTGGCACTGTTTCACTGATATTTCTTCCTCATGTATTAAGGAGGGTTATTTGATGAATAAGTTTTAGATTATGAATTTCTAAGTAAGGGCTTAACTAGCTATATCTATTATTGTATTCAAATACTATAATTTGGATATCTCTCAATCTCTCTCTCTCTCTCTCTCTCTCTCTCTCTCTCTCTCTCTGAGTTGCTAGGGATTGAAGTTTCATGCGTATTAGGTAAGAACTGTACCAACTGAGTTAGGTCCACAGCCCTGGAAGCCTTTCTTTAATGGTGTTTTCCTGGTGGCCACCAACATTCGAGGATAGAACACTGGCTTGGGATTTGGCCCAAGTTTGAATTCTGTCTCCTACACTCCTTGATGCCTTGTTTGGGTGAACTATTTTGGTAGCTATTTTAATTGGTAAACAGAATAATAACATCTAAATGCTATATGACAATATTGTTTTGATAGTTTAATTAGAAAATGAAACTATATAAAGAATATAGTAACGCGTAACATAGTAAACCTGTCATAAATGGCAATTATTAAGGGTTCTTTGTATAGAATCCCACTTGAAACACATCTATTAGTTGCTATTAGTCTAGTTAACATGACATTTTGGTTAGCTTTTAAAATTTTTGCTTCTTTTCTTTCTTTTTTCTTTTTTCTTTCTCCTTCCTTCCTTCCTTCCTTCCTTCCTTCCTTCCTTCCTTCCTTCCTTCCTTCCTTTCTTTCTTTTTTCTTCCTTCCTTCCTTTCTTTCTTTCCTTTTTTCTTTTTTTGTTTTGAGACAGGTTCTCTCTGCATAGCCCCTGTTGTCCTAGAACTAACTCTATAGATCAGGCTGGCCTCGAGCTCTTAGAATGCTGAGATTCATGGTGTATGTCTGCATGTCTGGCTTCTTTTCTATTTTAAACAATATTTCCAATTTATCTTTCTTTATAATTTTTAAAATTTTAATTTTAAGTGTTCTTTTTCACATTGTTATTTTAATTTTTAACGTTTGTTCTGTGTTTTTGTGTATACATTAATATACACATGGATATGTACTTGCCATAGTTTGGAGATCAGAGGACAACATGTAAGAGTGAGTTCTTTCCTTCTTCCATGTAAGCCCTGGAGTCAGAACTCAGGTTTTGGGCTTGGCAGCAAGTGCCTTTACCTTCTGAGCCTTCTTGTCTTGTTAATCTTTCTAAGATATTTTGAAGAACTGTCCTAGTTAAACTCCAGGGGCTCTGCGTAGAGGACGGAAGTCCACGCTCCAAGCCGGGACAGCAGACTAGTCCATCTCCAATGCCACGTTAGTGTGCCATCCATATTCGATCCCACTCAGACTTTTCTCTAGCCACCACAGACTTTCTGGCACCTCTGTGTTGCCCTCATTTTCTCTGCCTGTTGATCTTGGTAAAGAGATGCAGGGTTGAGGAGCACTAGATGCCATGTGCAGAGTCAGTTCCTGACCTATAATAGTGTTATAGCCTTGGTTCTTACCCCTGTAGTCTGGTCGCTTCAAAGTTAAAAAATGGAGGTGATAATGGTACCTATCTACCTTACAGCGTCTCTGTGATGATTCTAAGAGAGGCTGTTCAAAGTGCTTATTGAAATACCTGACATAGAGTAAATGCTGCACAAAGTTTAGTTACTGTTACTAATTGCCTCATTGTGTAACTAACGTATGTGTGACTTTCATATTCCCTGTAGTACCAGATATGACCAGCGTAGTAGCCTTTTCTGTGTACCTGAAGAGAAGTTACACGCCATCGGAATTAGAAGGAAGGGCTGTTGTTTCATACTCCAGACCAACAGGTAAACGCGGTGATTTGCAGCTTTATCAACCAAACTTACACTATTGCAGCTGTAAGTTAATGTCCGCATGTTTAAGGCTGCTCTTTTCTACCGCTAATTACTGTTGCAGTTACTCTCAGGAACTGAGGTGCTGGCAAGTGTGCTCACCTGCTTTCTGTGTGTTTTCACTCAATAGCAAGTATGGTGTATTTTTATTAGCACTAGAAAAGTGTCCTCTAGATCAGACTTCATTTATTTAAACTAAAAAACCTAGTATGAATTAGTGAGAAAACATAGGTTACTATAACATTAGATCACCATTCAGTCTTAGATAGTTGTTGCACTACTAGACAAAACTCCCCACCTTCCATGTTGGAGTATTGAGGAACAGATCAGTTCCATTTTCATCTGGAGTTCAAGTCAGTGCTTTCTTTCTTTCTTTCTTTTTTTTTTTTGAGATTTAAAATTTTCATTTTTAAAATTAGCGTGCAAAATATTAGATGTCATTAGATTGTACTTAACAGGCATTGTTAAATTGTCTCTAGGCTAGGAAGGATTAACTTGTTATAACTTTGAACTTTCCTGTGTGGTCATTATTTCACAGGAGAGTTTGATGTCAGATGTTTGTTAGGATATAAAATCAGTGGGTACCGTGCTGAAGGGTGTTTCCGTGTGGGAATGTAGCAGTGTCGTTTCAGTGTAGCAGAACTGGGAGTCAGCTATTGCAGCAGTTTCACATTTGTGTTCTTGAAAACATTTTGGACAGTTTTCTTTGAAGGCTTATTTTTCCAGTTAAAAAGGTGTATAGTTAAAAAAAAAAAAAGAAAGAAAGAAAGAAAGAAAGTCTTTTTGCTTTTCTGCTCAGTGTTGCCAGCTTGGCTTGCCCCATCTCTCTGTTTTTTCCTTGGTGATTCTTCTTTATTCATTGGCAGTTACTGATGCTCTGATATAATTTTGTCAACTTAGGTATATGTTTTAAAACTCTAGTTTTATCTGCTTTGTGAATTGCTTAGACTTAAATGGTCTCAGTCACCTTCATGTTTGGACAGATTTGATCTCATAGAAAGTGAAAACTTGATCAAGGGTTGAGGGGTCAGAGACCTTTTGATGATTTATGAAAAGCCCATTGAGGTTTTGATTGTGATTTTTTATTTTGAGTCCTGAGCAACATAAAGGAGAACTGTTTGGCTGCTGCCACTCCATCCTTTATCTTAACATCTGAATAACTTGTTACTGTTCAATAACTTGTTACTTGGTCAGTCACAGAGATGGCTGATGTCTTAATTTACACGATCCCTTCATTAATATCCAAGGACAAGTAGTGATACTGGTTGAAAATAAATTAAAAAAGGAATGGCTGATACCTTGTGGACAGAACATTAAGAATGTATTTTAATCCTGTGACACCAGCCAGTGGCCCTGTGGCTTATAGTCACATTTACTTATGTACAGAATTTAAAATATCCTAAATTATTGGTAAAGCAGAGGTCTAGACACTATTTGATTCAAAGTTAATTATAAATTAATGTAAAAAGAATGTAAAATCAGAGCAAAAGGCAAGCGTGAGAATCCAAATGAACATATTCTAGAGTAGTATCTTCTCGACTTATTTTGAGAGCCTTATCTGGAAATCCTAACGTCATGTGTTGCTTTGCACTCGGCTTTCAATTATGTTCTTCATGTCAGTTGCACGCTGAATTTTTAAGGCATAGTTACACTGGAGTAACATTCTCATGGAGTTTTGAGAACAGAGGTAAAAGTAAACACGCCGTTGAATTTCCTTTACTTGGGGGTTGCTCTTCAGATAAGGCTTTTGTTTTCTCAGAGGTAAGTGTGGTGAACTTCTTGAAAGTTTAAATTGTATTTCAAACAACTGTGTGTCAAACCCATGTTGCAGCTTTGCCATAGATAATTAGCTCCTTTTCTCCCCGCCCCCTCTTTTGCATTGCTTCCAATGGATAGATCGAAATCCTGATGGTAAGTTACAAGGAAGGGGGAAATGAATTTTCAGGATAAAACTTATTGTTAAACCGAGTGGGCATTGTACCACAATGAACCCATTTCATAGGCTTACGTCACAGCAGCCTCCTTTAGTATGATGGAATGTCTTACTTAGTCTTGCTCTGAAGGGCAGTAGGCCTACCTTTAGAGGGTTATCATTACCACTGAGGGGAAGGATAAGAATAGAATGGCTTTTTAAAAAAGATTCATTTTATTTTTAATCATGTGTGGGTATATGTCTGTGAGGTTGCTGGGTGTGTGTGTGTGTGTGTGTGTGTGTGTGTGTGTGTGTGTGTGTGTGAGCACAGGTGCCCTGGAGTCCAGAAGAGGGCTTGCATCCCTTGTAGCTGCAGTTAGGTAGGTGTGAACTGCCTGGTGTTGGGAACTTAGGCTGAGTCTTTGGGAAGAACATCTTGTGCTCTTAACTGCTGAGCCATGTCTCCAGACCGAGCGCCTTTTTTGAGAAGCATCAGAAGCATCATTGGCAGATTTTGGCTGAAAGTCATTAGCACATGTTCAGTATTAAATTAATGAATAAAGAATTGAAAAAGCACATGTCTGTTAATTTTAAATATTCTTCTACACGCTCAAATAGACCAACCTTTGTGTCTGATAAGAGTGCTGTGTGCACTTTAATACAGCTGTGCCTTGCCTCGTCCAGGAGCTCTAGAAGACTGGTCTGGCCCAGGGCAGCTTGCCTGGTTGGTGCTGTGTCTCATTTTGTCACCAGATATGCATACCTGGCTGTGCTCAGCTTAAGTTTGTTCCTTAGATTTCCTAATAGGTGTGAGCTCTTTAGGATAGAAATGAGTGACTCGTCTTTGACTTGCACAGTGTCAGGATACCAGGATAACAATAAGTGTCTCTTCATTTACTTTTCTCTTTGGATATATAGATTTAACCCAGCAGGTTATCCTGATTAAAGATACGTTATTAAGACAAGTTTTAGATAATAATATTCATCAACTAGTAATAATTTAATAGCTATAACTATACCACTATTAAACCTGCTGTGTTTGCTCACACAATCTTTTTTCCCTTTTCTTTTTTTCCTTTTATTTTGAGACAGGGTCTCTCTAGATGGCCCTGTCTATCCTGGAACTCACTGTGCGGGCCAGGCTGTCCTGGAACTCGCTATGTAGACCAGGCTAGCTTCAAACTCACAGAGATCTGCCTGCCTCTGCCTCCCTCCTGCCGGAAGGCACATTCACCCAAGCTTGATGATGATGCGGTTTGGGTCAAACAGTTCGTAATGTCATGAGATCTGAAGCTAAACATGTATTTATATGAGAAATGTCTTAATTAATAATAGCGTAGATATGTAGCTTAGTAGTATGAAACTTACTTGATAAAATTTAGTTGACAAATACTACTTAATACTACTTAAGTTCTATCTCAACAGTGTATGTAGCTGGTACAATTTTAAGTTTTGTAAAGTACCACATTTTTTTTTATTGATCATTTTATTTGTTTACATTTCAAATAATATCCCTCTTCCCAGTCTCCCCTCCACGAACCCCCCACTCCATTCCCCTCCCTTTGTCTCTGTGAGGGTGTTCCCCACCCACCCACTCATTCTCACCTCACCCCTCTAGCATCCCCCTTCTCTGGGGCATCAAGCCTCCACAGGCCCAAGCGCCTCCCCTCCCACTGATGCCAGATGAGGCCATCCTCTGATGAATGTGTAGTGGGAGCCATGGTTTAGGCCCTGGGAGCTCTGAGGGGTCCGGTTAAACTACTGCATTCTTATTCAAGTTGTCAAGTTTAAAAGAGTCAGTTAAGGTTGTTGCTGAAAGATATTTAACCCCTTTATCATAAGTTTAACTCAGACTGTGCCAGAATTATAAAACATGGAAATTTTCATATTTCAATATAAAGGTAACAGTGATTTTAAATAATTTTTAATGTGGTTTAAATTATCATTAAACCTGAGGGAGAGGAATTGAAAATTTCAACTGTATCTAGTAGTAAAATCTCCTGCCACTCAGAGCTTGCCACCCACAGGCCTCCTACATCAGAGACAGATCCATTTCAGTGTCTTGGTCTGTTCAGGCTGTGTTGCAGACAGGTAGCTCTGTTCTCACGTGTCCCACAGGGGTTAGCCTCCATCATTTCTGCACTGAGGTTACATTGCATGGGCAGAGTAGAACATGCTGCAGGTGAGGCGTCACATGTCGCCAGTCACTGCTGGAGCGGTTCAGGAGGCCCTGGCTACCAGACATGGCTGCTGCTTCGGGGCTTCTTCTTTGCAATAAGAAATTGCTCCAACACATTCAGAACAACTTCACAGGTCTTCTATAGAAGTACAATGTGTAGATATTGCTATCTTCCTCCTGTATATGTACACACACACACACACACACACACACACACACACACACACACACACACACACACTTGCACATGCCTCTCTGCGACTTTGGCTCCAGATTCTTTGATACAGTTATAGCCTGAAAAATAATTAACTGGGAGCCGGGTGTGCCCTAGGCGTACACACCTCAGGGCAAGCCCACCTCTGGCCGTCTTCCTGTCTAACAGCGCTAGCGACTGGTGCTGTGGCGCGTGGGCTTTGCTTGGGCTGGGCTGCTGCACAGTAGCAGCCTTCGAATTTTCTCGCGTCAGCATCGCCTTGTTAATCCGGTGTCTTAGGGTTCACTGCTGTGATGGACACCACGACCAAGGCAACTCTCATAAGGACGACATTTAACTGGGGCTGCCTTACAGGCGCAGAGGTTCAGTCCATTATCATCAAGTGGGGAGCATGGCAGCATCCAGGCAGGCATGGTGCAGGCAGAGCTGAGAGTTCTACATCTTCATCTGAAGGCTGCTACCAGAAGACTGGCTTCCAGGCAGATTGGATGAGGGTCTTAAAGCCCATACCCACAGTGACACACCTACTCCAACAGGGCCACGCCTTCTAATAGTGCCACATATAAAAACCACCACATCTAGCTTCTCAAAAAAAATTTATTTTTTTTCTTAGTGGCAAAATATTTCAAGCTGTTATTATTTATAAAATAGCTATAATCAATTTCTTAAGTAAGAGTGTCATGATGGTCCAAATAATGTTTTCCAGATGTCCCATGGAACAGGCTTATAGTTCTCAGAGTCAACCAGAAATTCTGGAGATTTTATAAACCCCAGCTCCTGCAGACCTTGCGCTGGAGTATCACACTGTCATGTGCCAGTGACATGTGAATTCTATTATAATGTATTTTCCCTACTGAGCTAGTTAGTGTTGGCTGTCTGCTTGTTTTTCATTTATTTTCTTTTTAAAAAATATTTTCATTTTTGTATTTTATGTATGAGTGTTTTGCCTTAATGTATGTCTGTGCACCACATGCATGCAGTACCTGAGGAGGCCAGAAGAGGTTGTCAGACTCCCTGGGACTGGAGTTAGAGACAATGTGAACTACAGTGTGTATGCTGGGAATTGAACCCAGGTCCTCTGGAAGAAGTAGCCGGTGCTCTTATCCACAGAGCCATCTCTTTAGTTTGCTTCTATTTCTGAACCCCTATATTCTCACCAGTTTCTTTAGTTTAATATAAAGGCAGTGTTGTTGATCATTGCTAATTGTTAAATCCCACGTCTGTGCACCTGGTACAAATGGTGTAGAGGCCAGGATACAGGTTTTGAAGAAAATTTATTTGAAAGGTAACTTAGAATTTAGTTGAAAGTATGGGTTCGATTGCTTCCTTTGTGTACAGAGCAGTCAGAAGTTAAAACGTTTTTGTTGCACTATTCATTTAAAGTTAAGGAGAGGGAAGCAAGCTTTGTCCTTTTCACACTGTAAGTAGCAGCCGGGGCTGCAACCGATGTATTAGAATAGAATCCTACTCAAGACTTCATTTTCATGATCTGAGGATGTGTGTAATATGGAAATTTCCTTAAAGTCAGCAAAGGAGCTCTTTGTAATTTTTTTTACGTGTGTGGTGTATCTGAGAGCTGTGGCTTGGGAAGTATCTTAGATCATGTTACCATAATATTTTGACTGAAAACATTTCACATTATTAAGAACAAATACATATGCCCCTAAAATCCTCACAGACCATCAGGAAATGATACCCAGGGACCTTTCAGAAGAAACACCAGTTATAATTTGCATCTAGGATTCCAGAAGTGAATTTAACATCTGTTGGTTATGAACAAAATCTGAGCTAGGTAAGAGCTGATGAGTATTAGATTACGTCGAGGAGAATGGCAGGTAATCCTCCACAGGATCTGAAATGGCATTTAATTACCTCGTCATCAGGAGGCTCAGCATTGGTGATGCCCTTGCTGTCCCAGCAGGGCACGGGACGGGTGAGCACACCCATCTTCAGTGGGATTAAGTCACATAACTCAGTCATCTTGACAAAATATAATTCTGACTTCAAGGCTCCTGCTTGGGTAGCCATATTTAACTGCTTCTGGTTTTTACTGCTTTTGAGCCCTCACTGACTCTGCTACAGAGAGGTCGGTTTGTGAGCCCACCAAGCACGGCAGACATTTGGAGTTTTCTGTTTCTGTACAGTGCTTCTCTAAGACACAGATATCTATAATTTTGCTTCCATCAGTATCATAGAGTGAATAGGGAGCAAGCTTAATGTTAAAGTACTGATTCTTAGATTTTTCTAAATAACATTATAAATATAGTTTCATTCTTTGTATAGTACAGAAGCGTGATTTAAAATAAGTTTGAGAATTAAGTTATTCAACTTTGTTATTTAACTCAGTTACCTGCTTTACTCTACCTGTATGAGTACTGATAACATTTATGGTTGGATGGTTAGGCTTGAAAAATTAGAACTTAAAATTATAGTGTGAATTAATTTCTTGATGAGACCTAATTCTACTAAAAATGACATTTTCAATATCAATGTGTAAAATTGCCATGAACTTTAGGAGAGCTCGTGTACTTTGTACTCCTGTATTTTCACAGCCCTAATTTATTAAGAATAGCTAAGGTAATTTGAATCCTCCCTTTATAGCAGCTGTGCTGTGCTGCTTCTCTCCTAGAGCCCTGGCTCCCTGGGTACCCCGGGGCCTTTCTCCCGTTCCTGGGATCTGTAGTTCTGCAGGTTATGCACTCACATCGGAAGGGTCGGAGCTAGGGGCCATCAGTGAGAGAAAACATGGCGGTTGTGTTTCTTGGTTGCCTTACTCCGTATAATATTTTTAAATTTCTCTTTATTTAGTTGCATTTCCTCCCTTTCCTGTACCCTTTCCCTCTCTGTTTCCCTTCCCCCTCTTTTTCGTACTAGAAAGAATCTGAACCCTGGTAGTGCTTATGAGTTACTTAGGCTGAGCAGAGAGGCAGGTGGGAAGCTTGCTACAGTGTCTGCTTGGACTGCACATTACTTCTTCCCAAATTATTTGTCAATCTCAGATCTACTTTTTTTTTTTTTTTAATTTCAGGTATTCCTCGAGTTATCCAATGTAAATTTAGACTTCCTCTGAAACTAATTTGCCTACCTGGTCAGCCTTCAAAAACTGCAAGCCACAAGCTAACTATTGACACCAACAAATCTCCTGTCAGTCTGCTCGGCCTCTTCCCAGGTAGGACTTTGGAAGTACTCTGCCTGTGAGCTCAGAAATGGGGTTTCCACCATTTCTGAATGGCGAATGCTCCAGCGGCAGGTAATAGGGGATTGTCAACACCTGTTCAGTGAGGCTACTGTAGCGCCTAGAGGTAGGTCCTTCTGGTCTCATGCACCGGTTCAAAGGTGGTAAGACACCCCTTTTACATTTTATTACCATTTTTATAATTATTATTTTCCTTCAGTGTTCACATATGAAAACATCAAATGTGTCTTGCTAGCTTGGAAGTTTTGGCTTGAAATATAAATATTTGTTTTTCAGTGTCAATATAGACAGTGGTTCTCAACCGTCTTAATGCTGTGACCCTTTAATAGAGTTCCTCGTGTTGTGGAAACCCCAACCATAAAGTTGTTTTTGTTGCCACTTCACGACTGTGATTTCTTTACGATTATGAATTCTAATGTAAGTATTTGTGTTTTCCAATGGTCACAGGCGACCCCCGTGGAAGGGCCATTTGACCCCCTCCATCTGGAAAGGGGTCTCCACTCACAGGTTGAGAACCACTGCTGGAGGCCTTTGATACAGCCCGTTCTGGGAACATTGTTCATCGTTACAGCCGCTTCTGAGGGTTGTCTCATGGATGGATGCTCCTCATGGCTGTTCTGCTCCAGCAGCTGGATGAGGAGCAAGTGGCTCTGGTTGTTCAGTGGGCATTCCTGTCTGGTCTTGAGGGCCATACCGTAGGTTGGGGTGATTGGTGAGGCCGAGACCTTCCATAGCCATTCCCCTGAGTAGCGTAAAGCCCTAGCAGAAGAACCGCAGTTTGATTGGACAAAGTCACATTGTAATCACGGGTTGGAATGTGCCTTTCTCTGTCCGTTTGTTTTCCATATTTATTATAACGTTTTCAACTATTTTGATCATGCTTTTCCCTTCCCCCACTTCCTTCCTGTTCTCTCCCAACACTCCACCCATACAGCTGGTTATTCTTACTTTCTTCCCCCTGAAAAAGCTACAAAATTCTGTGCTGCAAAAAGCACAGAACCTGCCATCCTCCCTCCCCCCCCAAAAAGGACCCAAAGAAGCTTCCACCACAGAGTTAGCTTTGTGTTCATCAAGTACTGGGCGTGGCCACCGCCAGCAGTTACAAGTTGCAAATAGTTTCTTGGTTGGATGGGAAGCTCCTGTCTACTTCCCCTGTCAGCCCCGGGACCCCATCTGGCTTGAGCCTGCGTTGGCCGTGTGCATGCTGCCAGTCTGAGTTCGTATGCATATCAGGCCTGTTGTGTTGGGAGGACACTGCTTCCTTGGACTCATCCATCACCCCAGGCTGCTGCAATCTTCCCGCCTCCTCTTCTGCTCTATCCACTTTCATAGTAATGGCATAGAATCAAAAGAAACAAATCTTAGAATCGAATAGCTTTTTAAAGTACTTTATTAAACAAGCCTCGGTCACTGTGCAGTGAGTCCTCACTCTTGTGTTTGAGGAGTAGGATTTAGAATCCAGACTGTTTCCCACAAAATTTGAGACATTTCCAGTAAGTCATTCCTTTGTGTTATTATATAAAATGCTTTCAATTTGTTATTCATTAAGAGTAGGGTTTGTTTATTTGGGTTCTTATTCTGAGACAATCTCACTGTGTAGCTCTGCCTCTCCTGGAACTCATTATGTAGAGTAGGCTGGCCCCATGAACTCAGAGCTCAGAGAGATCCACTTGCCTCTGCCTCCTGAGTGCTGGGATTAAAGGTGGACATCACCGCTCCTGGCCAGCAGACAGGCTTTTAAAACCTTTATTTGTTACTATGGAAAACAAAGTCTCTAAAATGAAGTGTGGATTTTGTTTTTGTTTTTTTTTTAAACAATCACTCAAGTCTCACTCTTGAATTGAGTTGTATACACACAGTAATTTTTGTGCTTTCCTCCCTGTTATTTTCTTCCTTTCTCCCTCTGTTCTCTTCCTCTCTTCAGGTTTTGTTTTTTTTTGGGGGGGGGAACAGAATTGGGCTGTAAAAATGTATAATGGCCCCTGGCTTTGCAGCACCTTGCATGGATCGATTGTTTCCTTGAGTCGCACAGACTTCCATGGATGCATAGCTGGAAATTATATGTTGAACAATCACAAATTTGTTGGTGCTGTTGATTGAGTACAAGATTCCAAGAAGCTGACTTTTATTGATATAAACTGAGCTCAGCTAGAGACTGGATATAACTGTAGGTCCTGACTGACCCGGAGTTTATCTTGGTAAGATACGGCATAAACCGCGTATTTACCCTTTTGTGGGCTCCCACTTTGCTCCTGGTTTGGAGCCTGTTTTGTTGACCCTGTAGGAATAATAACCCTGTCAGCATTTTACTGTTTTAGAAACAACCTAGTGACAAGTTAAAAAGAAAATATTTGCCCCAAGATTGTATACATATACTATGTATTTTTATTTTAAATGTGATGAACACAAATCATGCCCGTGATCCATTATATTCCACTATCATGGAATCGTGCAGTCACTTAAAGCAGATTTCACATCAGCATCAGTTCTAAAGGCTCCTTCATGTTGGCGTCCGATACGATGCTATTTCAAATCTACACATTCTACTAACGAAACAGACCAATGAGCCTCATACCAAAGAAATGGCTTTACATCTACCCCTAACTGTTTATTTACTTCCTTGTGAAGAAATGTAGGGCATATGTGAAATGATCTTAACTTTTATCACAAATAGATTGGAAGTTAATAGCTAAGTCCACAGGAGGAAGCTGCTGATAACTCAGTGCTGATACCTCAGGTCCAGCAATGTGGACGTCTGCTTCTCTCCTTTCCCCTAATAGAGCTAAAGTAAATTTTGCAAGCATTTACCCCTCCCCTAAAGATTTTCTTTCATATTGTTTAGGCGCATGTTTGTAGACCATAGGTATCTTCATTCATGACTTTAATTATTACATGATATTTTGTTATAAACAGACTCCATGAAAAAAACCCGACTCATGTTCTGTTTTAGGCGTTTATATTGTATTCTTGTGATAATGCCCTTGCAAAACCTAAAATTTATGACTATTTCTTGGATAAAGATATGAAAGTCGAGTTAGTGGGTTAAAGGTTAAGAATACCTTTAAAGTGTTTGAAATATAGTATAAAGTTGACTTCTTCAAGGGTCGGACTTTGTGTTATACGATTTTCCTCAACGCAGTGAATGTAAACATTTTGAGCACGGTCAGTTGCAAGTGAGGCTAACTTAACAGTGTTTGAAGGGTAAATGTATTACGTGTGCTTGGACTTAGTGATATCTCAAGTTTATCATGGGTGTCGTGGTGCCGTGCCTTTGTAATGTGGGAAGTGTCTACATTTAGTATAGATGAATGTGATCAGTTCTCTAGGACCCTTCAATGGGACCATTCATTTTTGTTTTGTTTTAGTTTGGGTATGAATATAAACACAAACTTTTTAAATACTTCAGGTTTTACCTTGGTCATCTATTGTGACACTCTTGTACTTTTGTCTGTGGCTACTGCTGATCTCAGTCTCTTCCCCTGTCTTCTTGGGGACGGAGTCTCTCCGTAGCCTAGGCTGGCCTCACACCAGAGTTCTTCCTGCTCTGATCATGGAATTATTGGCATGCACCCCCATGGCCAGTGGTAGTCTTCTGTCATTGGATCTGACATTTTCCTAGATGTCTGCAAATCCCAGATCTTTCCTTTGCCTTCTGGAGTGATGTTTCGCCCTGAATTTATCCTGTAACTATTCAGCTGCATACCTGGACTCAACTATGAAAAGAGAAAATGAAATCATTCCAGAGCATTGTTAGGAGGAAGAAATTTGAGCGTTTGGAAGCTGTTATAGAGATCAGCTAATAAATTCATATGTGCATTTTGAATATTAACAATGTGAGACTGCCCCAGCTAAGCTTTCTATTTAAAACGGTGCTGACTTTGTGACTCTGTGGATGACCCCGCCCCCTTTCCCTGCAGACTTTGCCAACCCAGCAGACGACGACCAGGTGAATGTAATGGGCTTCCGTCTCCTAGGAGGCTCTCGAGTGACTCTTCTTGCTTCCAGAACTTCCCGTAAGTAAAGCCATGCCAGCACTGTTGCTGGAAAGTTCAGCTTAGGGTACCGTGTCTCACCAATTGCAGAGGATGGAGGTGGTGTTTGGCCAGATGTGACAGACAAGAGCCACACGTACAGAGCGTGAGAGGTGTGAAGCTAAATTGTGGTAGAGACGTGTAGCTTTGGTTTTAGGGATGAGAGGAATTTTAAAAATTTAAAATGGCTTTAAGATATATATATATATATAGGGATACACACACACACACACACACACACACACACACACACACACACACAGAGTGATCTAGTTTTCAAGAAGTCTTTTTGGCATGTGTATGTATATGTTTATTTTAAAAGTTTCTTGAGACAGGATTCTCTATATGTAATTCATTCTGTGTTTGAGCTTGGGAGTCTCCTGCCTCAGGCTACCTCATGCTT
This sequence comes from Uromys caudimaculatus, assembly GCA_028551405.1. NCBI lineage: Eukaryota > Metazoa > Chordata > Mammalia > Rodentia > Muridae > Uromys > Uromys caudimaculatus. Next base: position 91,976,968 of record CM052706.1, on the reverse strand, counting down.
GGAGTTCAGGCAACTTACAAAAAATTATCTATCTATCTATCTATCTATCTATCTATCTATCTATCTATCTATCTATCTATTATATTTATACTTATTTTTACATCCCTATTTGACATTTTCTTACTTAGGGTTTCTATTATTGTGCTATAAATATCATGACCAAAAGTAATTTAGGAAGGAAAAGGTTCATAACACTCAGGTCATTCTCCATCTCTGAGGGATGCAGGGCAGGAATTTAAGACAGGATGCTTGAGGCCAGGGTTGAAACAGAGGCCACAGAGGAGTGCTGCTGACTGACTTGCTCCTCATGGCTTGATCAGCTAGATGTACTCTCTGTTCTGGGCCACCTTCCCAGGGTGAGGTGGCACTGTCGCTCATGGGCTAGGCCCTCTCTCATTAGTCATTAGTGAAGAAAATGCCCTTAGACTTGCCTACTGACATCTGGATAACGGCATTTTCTCAGATGGGGTTCTTCTTCCTGGGTAACTGTAGAATGTGTTGTTGACACAGCAAGCAAGCAAACAAACACAGAAACCAGCCAAGACAGACCTCAGCAGAGATGTCAGAAATGAGTGATTTTTTTCCCAGAGACTAATATTAGATAGAAATCCAATAATTATATAGCCAAACTTGAATTCCATTTTAAATATGTCTCATTAATTTAGCTGTCTCATATAAGAAAAGTAGTTGAAACTAATTTATTTAAAACTTTCTTATTTTGTGTTTACTACACTAAAGATATTAAACTCACTATTTTATGTATATACTTTCATAGAAATAAACATGATAATATTAAATGTTTCTTTAGGATAAAGTGTGTGTGTGTGTGTTTATGTGTGTTGTACATTGAAATAGTTTGAGTCCACCCCGGTTTAGAAAATCTGCAGTTTTGTGGGTAAGGATGTGACTCAATGGTAGGGTGCTTGCCTTGGGTTTGATCTCCAGCACTGCAAAACTTAAACAATTTCCTATAATTTTAGCACCAGGCTCGCCCGTGGGACTGTCTGCACCTGCAGTCAGGCTGGGCTGCCTTGGCAGTAGTGGAATGAATGACATGAAGACATCTTCTTGGAAACCAGAAGTTGTTAGCAGAAACATATTTCCTGCTCTTGAACTTGACCATTTCTATTGCTAATATCATAGAAGCTTCTAGAACATGTCGATTGCTAACTGATGAAGTAAACGAGAATGCAAGTAGATATTCTAGAGGAAAGCTCACAAAGCAAAAGGTACATTCAAAGAAGAAAAGACAGTTTTCTACCTCATCAGTCTCTGTGATGAGTCATGACTACAGCCATTACCTTGGCATCACATGGAATATTCCTAAGATAAAGTCTAAATGCCTAACAGATTTCTCAGTGCGCTGGCCATGGTGCTAAGCACAGGCACATGCGGTTATCAGGCTTTGCTTAGCTTTACTCTTCATTTAGATGTTGGAATCATTTTCTTATTTAATTAACCTCTAGTTAAGCTAAAAATTTGTCACCAATCTTTTCTTTTGGAAATTTTGAGTATCTTTCCAATTTGAATTAATGCTGCTTGATTCTACACATACATGTACATATGTATCTATATATGTGTGTGTATATATATATGTATATACATGTGTGTGTGTGTGTGTATGTGTGTGTGTGTGTGTGTGTGTGTATGTGTGTGTGTGTGTGTGTGTGTGTGTGTGTGTGTGTGTGTGTGTGTGTGTGTACCAAGCTCATGCCTGGTACCACAGAGGCCAGAAGAGGTTCTGTCCCTGATCTGAAGTTACAGATTGGTTTGAGCTTCTATGTGGGTGTAGGGAACTAAACCTGTGTCCTTTGCAAGAACAGCAAGTGATCTTAAGGTCTGAGCCATTGCTCCACTACAGTTGGTGGTGCTTCATAGTTAACCTTCAGAGGAAGCCATTTAGAAACCAAGTGTTTTTGTGTCAGTGAGCGTGTTGGTAAGCATTTGCATTTGTAGTTGCTCTCCTCAGACGAAGCGGCTCTCTGAGCACTCTATGTCTCCTTCCTGTTCTGTACACACCACCAAGCACCCGCACTGTGGGCAGACAGAACACAGGAAGTCATATTCAACCAGGAAGCTAAGAATGGATGAACTGAGACCTGGGGGGCAGCCGCTCCATTTCTGGGGTGGTTCTTTGACTTTAGTGATGTGGGTTCTTGTCCTGGAGATGCCTCTGTGACGACGATGAGTGTGGGACACAGGTTTTGGGTGTTGAGGGAGACATTGCTGCGCCTCTGCACCCTTGCTGTATTGGTCCCCTTGTGCCCGACTCCCATTGGACATTTTCATGTTTGTGAAAAGCACAGAATTGTAATTCATATGAAGAAATCTGGATTGCCAGATTTCCCACATGTGGAAGGGACACAGTATTTCTTCTCGGCACATATGCCATATGGTTGTCTTTAGCTCTTGCTAGGATTTTCTGTAGATTCCTCTCATTCCTTTCCTTTAGAAGCCTGCTTGATGCTCATGTGTGCTATATGGTACACACTTTTTCCTCTCTGAAGGTTGAGTGCAGAGCCTTGTACATGCCAGGTCCTTGCTTCACCGCTGATCTGCACCCCTAGCTTGATTGCACAAGGACAATCCACACTGATGTCATCCACATTCGAGGATAAAAGTGGCACGGCATTGCTGTCTTCAGAACAAGAAACAAACTCTGGAAGAAACAGGCATTGCCGAGGCCACAGCAAGTGCAGATCTTGAATTTTAGAGCAGAACCTGTCATCATGTCAGATTTTTCCCTAGCAGTGATCCGTTTATTACAGCCAAGCACTTAAAGCAGCTCTTGGATTTTACAATGGAGAATTTCAGATAAAATTTGTTTATGAGAGTGCTGGTAGGATGGGCCTGTCAGATCCAAGCTGATAATGAGAGAGGTAAAGATCACAGCAAGCTGAGATGTGATGAGAGAGATGGAGCCCTGGACCACAGGCTGTGGTAAGGAGTTGCAAGTGGGCGAGACAGACAGACGGTGGCAATCTGGGAGCAGACTCAGGGCTCATGCAAAGGTTAAACAGACTGCACACTACTTTTTCCTTTTTTCATACATGTGTGTGCTGTGTATATGAATGTTGACATGTGCATGTGCATACACGTGTGTGTGGTGTGGAAGCTCAAGGTGCTTCTCCACCTTATTCTTTGAGGCAGAGTCTCTCAGTCTTGCTCTGCCTTGGGCTGCCACACCTACTTGGAGTTTACTTGGGTTGTAGGGATTTCAACTCAGATTGTCTTGTTTGTGTTGTGAGCACTCTTACTGCCAGCATGTCTTCCCAGCCCCAGACTGCAGGTTCTTCTAGTGAGCGGTCTGTAAAGACAAGGTGTTCTTTAGGAGATGGATGGTTACACTAGAGAGTCGGTCAGTGGAGACAAAAATGAAGTACCAAGTGTGTGGGAACTAGAAAGGCCTGATTGATCTTCAGCCCTCAAGTGAGAGAGACCCTCATCTAGATGCATCTTTGTGAAATTTAGAGCACCGTGGACCAAGGATATGTCATATGGACTACAAAAAAAAAAAGCTACCGACAAGAAGTAAGTTAGGATGATGAACTCTTCATCAACATTTCTCATTTTCCAGATGTGGTGGCACAGGCCTATAATTTCAGTCACTCAAGAGGTGTCACCAGGAGTTTCATGAGTTTATAGCCACATTACATCACCCAGCAAAACCTTGTGTCAAACATATAAACAAGCAAAAACTGACCAATCATAACCAACCAACTGACTGGCCAGCTAGCCAACAAAACTGAATAGTGTCAGTTTGTGTTGGACAGTGAAACATTTCCTCGAAAACAGAAGGGAGGCATTTCTCAGCTTGGGTGTCTGCGTTCTGCTAAGCTGGTGAGGAGCAAAGAATGGCGAACACACCCACATTGGTTTGTACAGATTTAAGCAGGCATTCAAAAGTGGAAACAGTGACTAAAACACTGGGCTTCCCCACGTTCTGCTTGGTTTTAACATGCCAGAGGGGAACAAATGGAATAAACCCAAGTCGGGGAGTCCCAAGCTTCTCCACTTTGGTTAGCATGCCTCTGGGCACGGTAGAAGAATCATAGACATGGCTGCAAAGATGAGTCAAACTTGAAGGTCTCCCTTTTGCTTTTCAGAAGAAAGCACGTGTGATCTTTAAACTTGCTAATTAACATACATTGGAGCAAGGGGTGCATGAGTCTTGCTTCAGCCCATCTCTGCAGAGTAGGCCTTTGATGTCTGTCACCCAGGGGCTTGTTAGACACGAGGCTAGAACATCCCCTGCAGAACCCGTGGATGGCAATAGGAAAGACAGATGTTTAAGGGGAACCAGTAACCAAACGTTGATGTGCTGACACACGGATTAGACTCTATGGGAGGTTTTATAAAGACTTTGAGGAATAAATGGGAGGCTTAGGTAAAGGTCAGTGTAGGAAGCAGGAAAGATATCTTCAAATATTGGCAGATAGGTAAGGGGTTTAGACATAGTGAGTTTTCCTGAGTGCCTGGACCATCATGCGGTTCCATGACAGTCCTTTAGTGAGGCCAAACACTTTAGGGGCAATTAAGGATTATTAAGGTTGGATTTGAATTCATCTGATATCTACCTTATACCCAGAGAGCATTGTGGGGGTAGTGACTCATCAGTTAATATTTAGCAGTTTCTTCACTATGGGGTCAATTTATATATAATGTAAATCTAGCTTTCAAAACGCATTTTGAAAAGTAGATGTACGTGTACCTGCACAGTTTCTATTAATATTGGAGAAGTTATGTATTTACGGTTTTACACTTATATCTGCTGAGATTGTTTATATTATTTCTCCCAACTTTGTTTTTAAAAGCACTCATCTGGTCTTTTCTCTTAAAAGTTTTCCAAATGATATAATTATATGCATCCATTGTTTCTGATGTAATGTAAACCTCATTTGTACTGATGAAGTTCAGATGATCTGGCAGGGGCAGAGTCTGCTGTGGTACCCTGTGGTCTGCTTAATTAAGCACACCATTCTCCCCGCTGTTGGCAGAGTCAGGGTGGCAGTTGACTGGAGTCTGATTATCCAGATTTATTTTATCTGGAAGCTGAAGTGGTTATTCCCACTGAGTGCTGCTCCAGGATGCAAAAGAAAAGGAGATAAACAAATGGGATACTCACTCCAGCAACTCGCTTGGTTATTAGTATTTAAGGTATATTTTAAAAGCGCTGGCTCTTTCATCCTCAGTTATAAACAGAAAGTTGCATTTCTTTTTTCCATGAAATGTACAGCGTGGAAAGTCTTTATGTGAGTCACTCATTACATACTTGGAGTGTGAACACTTAGCAATGGCTAATAGCCACGCCTGGGCCTTGTAGGCCTCTGACTCAGTTTCTTGTTGGCTTTTGCTAATTTGAGAGCAAAGCCAATTTAAGAATACCATTTATCTTACTGCATCCCAGTTCTATGTTTTTGTTGCAGAAAGGTTAGTTTTTTTCTCCTGTGTATGCTGATACATGTAAGAACGAAGTTAACACTAAGCAGTAACTATAAAGCTACATACAAAGCATGTTCGAGTGCTTGACGTTACGTCTCTGTTATTTCGTGATGGTCACACTAGAGTCCCTATCAGGCACGTGGAATTTTACTTCCGTTTGGACTTTTCCTTCCCTTTACTCTACAGAGCAGCATCTTTGCACATTTAACTTCTGTTGCTCTCACAGTTAGTGGCCTAAAGATGACGTCTGTCTGTGTAAGTCGGACCGTGCCTCTATCTCCTCTAAGGACCTTATGAACTGTTCTGTCTTCCCCTTTGAGTACACGGAGAAACTGAAGACTCCTAAGCTATTCATTTGCAGTGGCGATGGAGCTGGCCCTGCGTTATCTCAGAGAGTGAGACGTGAGCTTGTGCGGCTCTCCGTCTCCTAGTGTCTTAATTGTTCCGTAAAGCACCGCTCTCTCTCACCTGGTCGGTCATAATGTCACAACTGTAAGCTCTTTCTTGCTTCTTTCCAATTCACTTTCTGCTTGGGAGCTTTTGTAATGCAGCAGATAAGGTAAAAGACACACACCAGAGCCCTACTGCAGGAAAAGACACACACTAGAGCCCTACTGCAGGAAAAGACACACACCATAGCCCTATTACAGGAAAAGACACACATCAGAGTCCTGCTGCCCTTCATCCTGAAGCCCTCTGCCTTTATAACACTGTCCAAACGTCTTGTTTTGCTCTGAGGTAGGCTCTCATTATGTAATGCAAGCTTATCTGGGACTCACTCTGTAGCCCAGGCTAGCTTTGAATATCCTCCTTTGCTTTCTGAGAGCTGTATTCATAGCATGCACTACCATGCCCAGCTCAACACTGAAGCTTTTTACCAAGCCTCCTGGATCTCTGTGTATGAGCTTTGCCTTAGTGGCTCGGACCTACAATCCCAGGTTCTCAGGAGTCTGAGGCAAGAGGATTAGGCGTTTAGGACTGGCATGGGCTACACAGTTTGTTTGAGGTCAGCTAGGACACCTATTAAGACTCTATCTCAAAAAAAAAAAAAAAAAAAAAAGTAAGCAGATAAATGGAGACATAGCTTAGTGCGCTCTCTGGTGTGCGAATGAGACCCTGGGTTTGCGCCTCGGTTATAAGGATCTCTGTGTAGAGCCGGCCCCTGGCTTTAGTGTTGCTCTGTCTAGAGGTTCTCTCCTTCACCTTCTCTTAGTCCAGCACACGGCTGACTTTTTCTGCTCTGAAGCATACGCCATTCCCTCCACCTTAAGGATCAAGACTTTTGTGCACAGCGCTTAGGAATGTGCACTCCATATTCAGGACAGTAGTTAACTTTTAAGTCTAGCTTATTATTTGAATGACTATTGAAAACTATTAATAATCTATAAAATGGCAGTAAAATCTTAAATCTATAAGAGAACAATAAAATAGGCATATGATGCACGAATCACCTGAAATGGTCCCTTAAAGAGATGTATTAACTTCCTGGTGCATAGCAGGTGCTAGGTAAGTCTTAGACTTCAGTGGTTTTCATCACCGTCGTGTTGTTCACTTGGAACTGAGGAGACTCTAGGAGTGGTCTTGTGTTACTTCACTTTTTTAAAGATGGTTTCATTAATCTGATTTGTCCCTTTTAAAAATTGGCTGCAGGTCCTTTATGTTACTTTATCACTTATCATTAATTAATCCAGCCATTCACTTGTGTTGTGTATGTGTGCACCTGTGAAAACACACATTCGTGCTAACTGTTGTTAAGGTCAGAGAGCCGCTATTGGGGATTGGTTCTCTGTGGCCACTTTGTGGGACCTGGGAATCAAACGCAGCTCACCGTGCCTGTGTGCACGGTGTTCTACCCTCTGAACCATTTCACCGGTCCTATCTAATTTTTTACATTACAGTTTTGAGCCACTACTTCTGTTTTATGCACTTCTGGGGATTGAACTCATGGCCCTGTGTATGCTACGCAAACACTTTACTAACTGACTTACATCTCCAGCCTGTCAAGTATACTTCATACGTTTCATGAAGAGATAGATACATATGAGAAGAAACGAGCACCTTAGGGCAAAAGTCTCAGAAGTTGGCAGCTATGAAGGCTCTGACTCAGCGTCTTTCATCTTGAGTGGAAAGTCTTCTCTAAAGATCTTCTTATGACCATGGAGAGTTGCAAGAACGTTCTGGGCTCTTGACAGTGTAGATGCACTAAGCCCAGGAGCTGCTTCAGTTGAGGGCAAGGACTTTTTCAGGTGAGATGGGACCTAGGATGCTTGTGGCCAGCCTTTCTGAGGAAGCCTTTCAGAGGACTTGAGAAACCAATCAGTAGTAGTATCACAGAAGCCGAAAGAGGCAGTGGCAGGATGGCCATGCTGCCTGAAGAGGGTCATCCTTGAAGACAGTGGGCTTAGTGTCCGTACCCACCTCTGCCAGCTGCAGAGCAAACCCTCGTCACAGTAGAGTAGAGCAGCCATTTTCCATGAACCATGGAGGCATACACAGCATTGGTTCCTCCCACTGTGGTGGTTTAAATGAGAAATGCCCTCCATAGGTTCCTGTATTTGTTCAAATACCTGATCCACAATTGGTGATGCTGTCCTGGGGGATTATGGAACCTTTAGGGTAGAGCGTTACCTGAGGAAGTGTGTCACTGTGGATAGTCTTGCCCTGCTTTCTGTTTGTTCTCTCTCCCTCTTTCCCTCCCGCCCCGCCCCACCCCGCCCTGCCCCGCCCCGCTCCTAATGTGGATAACAATGTGATTGGCCATCTTCTTTGCTGTGTCTGCCACCATACCATACACTCTCCAGCATTAATGGTCTCCATTCCACCAACACTGTGAGCTAAACTGAAAGCCTTTCTTCCTTAACTTTCTTTTGATCATGATATTTTATCTCAACAACAAGGAAGTGAGGAATACACATGTCTAGCAGAAAAAAGATCACTAGGGGGAATAAGAGAATCTCTCTCTCTCCGAATTTGCTAATAAAGGCCCCAAAACCAAGGATAAACATGTAAGAAACAATATTTTTTGTGTTACCATGGAAAATCCTAAGACACATTTCATCATGTGTATCTATCTGTCATTTTACCTGTCTTTATGTATTGTAAGCAGAAAGGCTGAAAAATCCTCATCCTGCCAATGCTTCTAATATTTCTCTCTTTAGAACATTGTATATGATATAGGTAATTGATGGTGAATTAAATGGAATTTGTAATTTCTGAGACTTTTCAAGGGACTTTGTATAATCATCTTGGAAGTTAAAACTCGGTGGTTAGATGCCTGGTGAACAGCAGACGTATTGAGCTGTGTACATTTATCTACATGGAACATTATCATGTAGCTAAGATCAATGGTTAGTCTTTTTGTATTGGTAATCAGAATTCCAGTCTCTTCTTCATACATAGCCAACTGGATGCCTTTGTTAATTCCTTAAACTCTTCTGAGATTAGGTTTGTTTGTTTATTTTAAAAGTGACAGCATCATTGTCCTGTGAGACAGTTGAAGTTTAACTGAAAGTGTGGTTGTTGCGAGAGCCTAGGTAGGGAAGAGTGTATGCAATATGAACTCTAGCTGTCACGTTCAGTGTACTTCCTGGTCCTCAGTTGAGTCACTGGAATTCTGTGTCTTTGTCTTTTTTTTTTTTTTTTTTAACAACAAGAATCCTTGTACACCCACAGTCCTTGGCACGTAGCTGCTGTCCATCCACAGCTGATGTAATTGATGTCGTTGCTATGGATGTCGTTGCTATGGATGCTGTCGCTATGGATGCCATCAACCTCACATCATTATTGGCCTCATGATTGCTGCCATCATCATTGCTGCCATCAGCCTCACGGTTGTTGGCATCACCGTCACTGCCTCTGTCACTAGAGAGTACACACACAGGATCTTTCGGTCCTCAAGTTTCAGGGAATAGAGGGAACACGATTTTCTTTTTAATTTAAGGAAGTGTCAAGTTTAAATATCCTTTCACATTGAGAAAGTTTTAGAAAAGCGGAAAGCTTTGATCCTGATTGTAGTGATTCGTGTAGAATACGTTTTATCTCACAGCGGTGTTCAGAAGTAGACTCATACTTCCACAATGTGCTGTATCATGGCTGCCTATCTTTCAAGTCAGGTGTTGTACCACAGTTGAGTCATTTAATTCTATTTTCTATTAGGCACACCATGAGAAGGGCTGCACCATCCTGTCTCTGACCATCTTCCCTGGAAGGACATCTGAAGTCTTCTATAGTTGATACAGAAAACAGCCTCAGGGCAGCAGAGATCAGAACTACATTACAAAGAGGGGTTCTTTATCGTTTAATTATTGTTCATGTCCAGGCTGCTTGAGGGCTCACCTAGTTTCCGGTGGTGATCGTGTGTTAATGAGCACCTGTCCTTCATTCTCTCTCTCTCTCTCTTAGAACGATACCGCATTCAGAGTGAGCAGTTTGAAGACCTCTGGCTCATAACCAATGAACTCATCCTCCGCCTTCAGGAGCACTTTGAAAAACAGGGAACCAAAGATTTCGCGTGTTCTTTTTCTGGATGTGTGCCCCTTCAAGAATATTTTGAGTTGATTGATCATCATTTTGAGGTATGATATCAAACCAAATAACCTTTACTTAAAGAATAAATCAAAGAGCGCGAGGTGCTATGGAAGAGAGTGCTAGGCACATGCTGGTCAGCTGTGTGCTGTGAGTTGTTCTTATGTGATGGTGGACTTTGCCTAGTTCCTGATGAGCTGCAGACATTTACAGAGTGGCAGGCTACAGCCTGGCTTGTGGTCTCCCCTTCGAACATGGCTGATTGGATTCTCCCACATGTAAACTTCACCCTTGACCTCAATAACCCATGGTTAAAACTGCTCGAGTTTATCATCCCGAATAATTCATTCAGGACATAAATGAAGTGCGATTATAAGGTGATTTCATCTGTAATAAGCACAGCAGAGCTTCTGCATTGGAATGAAGGTTCAGCATGTAAACTGCTCCTTTGTACCTGGCGTAATGGGTGCCTGGTAAATGCTGACTTGTTAATTGTACAAACCTGAGTCTGACAGTGTCTCTGTTGCTCTGAACGTTCTCTTGCTTGCTCGGAAGTTCTGTCAGGGTTTATGGAGAGTTCTCCTGAGTGTCTCAGTAGTATAATTTCTACACCCTTGGAAGATTAATTTGGTGTTTGGAAAGATTCATGTTTTCTGAATGAATGGACACTGACTATCATTTTAAATGTGTGCATTGAATCACAGGAGCACTCACTGAATAGAATCTGTGAACAGATTCTAGAGGGATTTTTAAAAAGAAGGCAATTTTGAACATCTAGCATTGGCTACTAGGGTGACTATGTTTTTTAAGATTTTGCCTTATTTTTATTTTGTGTGTACATATGTGGTCCTTAGTGTATGTGTGTACATCACATACACGCAGGTACCCTTAGAGGCCAGAAGCTGGCACCAGGTTCCCTGACACTGGGGTTATAGAAGCTGTGAGCATTGGTCCCCTGTAAGAGCAGGAAGTAGTTGTAGCATTGAGCCATCTCTCATGCCTGTGCAGTGATTGTTCTTCAAGGAGCTCAGCCCGTTTTGAGGTCACATCAGGTGTCTTCTCTACTCATTCTCTCTCTCTCTCTCTCTCTCTCTCTCTCTCTCTCTCTCTCTCTCTCTCTCTCTCTCTTTTCCTTTTTTGGAGAGTCCCTCACCTTTTCAGCTAGCCTGGCTGGCCAGCGAGGCTTCAGGCTTTGACCATCTACATCCCATTCCCCAGCTGCAGGCATGCCTTCTGGCTTTTTATATGGAAGATCTGAACTAAGGGCCTCAGTCTTCCAGCAGGCACTTTACCCATTAGCCATCTCCCCAGCTCGGCTACTGCTTATTTGTGGGTTAGTATGTATTCGACTCAATTGTGGCACCGAAATTGACCGTTTGAGAGCATACATTGAGATACTTTAAATGGAGACATTTTGAATTTTAATATGTCAGCATAATTATGGATATCTATATATAATGTTACATATTTAATATAATAGTTATATACAATTTTAATATAAATATATAATAATATTTATATGTAAGTCTCTCTTTTGGAGTATTGGGAAGTGGAAGTTCGGGCCTTGTACATAGTGAGCAAATGTTTTGGCGTGAGCTACATCCCCAGGCTCCTTACATTGTGTTTTTGCAAATCTTGTTTCTAGAATAGGTTTGCAGAAGCTATGTGCTGAAGAACTGAGATAATCTTATTCTTCTGGGATCTATTTTAAGAAATCCTTGCTTGACTGTGGTTTATGAACAGAGTCCACAGAGAGACAATTCTAACTACATGTTCATAACATTTAAAATAGAGATTACTGTGTTTTGTTGGCTAATAGGTTTGCCATACACTTTCCCCTCCCAGGTTCTTGGATTGGGACTCAGTGTTTCCATATCAGGCTCTTTCCGTTGGGGGAGGAGTTTTGGCACTTTGATTTGTTACACACACAGGGGCAATGAGTTTTCTTCCTTTGCTCCCTGTCTCCACTGTCTGTTTCCAGCTGCGAATAATTTCTTAAACTTTTAATCAAGATAGCTTCTAGAATCTAGGTTGCTATATGTAAGCAAGGAAATAGTTTCTGTCGCCCTCATTCATTGTAATTCTTGGTTTGGGGCCTCACGATTGATAAGTATTTGCTAAAACGTTGCAGTTCTTTTATTTTTGTAATTGCTATTATTACTGATGTGGCTCAGAAGTTGGCTCACTGCCTTCCCCGTGGCTTGTGAGGTCAGGTAGTCAGACTTGTTCAGCAAGCACTTTTACCCACAGTGCCATCTTGCCAGCCCCTAGGCCCCTAAATTATGAAATTCTGATATTGAAAAACAGTTTAATCTCTGGTTCATGCTATATTGGCAGCCTGCATATCAAGGAAGACTTTTTAGTATTGTGTGTTCCTAGACTCAGGGAATATTGTGGAAGCAGATCTCACGTAGGCGAGTTATAACTTGCCTTAGGGCAGGGTCTCCTGTGTCCCAGGATGCTCTACAGATCCCGGGCACCTTATGGTAAATGTGGTTTACACCTTGTGAGTCCTCTACCTTCACTTCTGAGTGTTGGGATTGCGGTTGAGCACTGCCATGCCTGGTGTACACAGTACTGGGAACCGGACCCTGGGCCGCCAGCATGCTAGGAAAGTCCTCTGAGTGATGAGCTACAGTTCCAGCACCTTTTATTTATTTAAAATTTTTAGTTATTAAAATTAATTTTGTTACTTTTTATGCTGCCCATGTATTCTTTCTTAGTTTTGGGGGTTATAATTAGATTACATTTTTTCCTTTCCCTTCTCCAAGCTCTCCCATGTACCCTGTCCACTCTCCTTCAGATTTACAGCCTTGTACACATAAATACATGTATGTACAGGTGCACTCCTACGCATAACCTCTTGAGTCTGTATAAAGTTAGCCATGTGCACATTTTCAGGGCTGACCGTTTGGCGCTGGGCAGCCAGTTGGTGTGCTTTTTCCTGGAGAGGACCGTCTCTCCTGTTCTCAGATCTCCTCAGTTGACTGTAGTTCTTTGTGAGGGAAGAGGCATTGTGGTCTTTTCCTCGTCCACTTTGGCGTGTCCCTTGGTGTTGTCTTTGTTCAGCTCACGTTTGGGCAGCCATGTTGGTGAGACTTTATGGGTGTAGCTTCTGTTATTACTAGGAGACACAGTCTCACAGCAAACTTCCTGATCCATTGGTCCTTACAATCTTTCAACCCCCTCTCTTCTGCAATGTCCTGTGAGCCTCAGGAGTGGGATTGTTTTGTAGGTGTACCCATTGACTGGACTTCACAACTCTGCTTATTGGTTTGTGTGGTTTTCTGTAATGGTTTCCATCTGTTGCAAAGAAAAGTTTCCTTGAGGAGAGAAAACTTATCTGTGGGTATAAGGACAAATGTTAAGATTGTTGTTAGGGATTGTGCTGTGTTAGTAAGTTAATGATTGCAGGTTCTTCTCTAGTAACCAGAGTTCACTAGCACTGAGTAGTTAGCTAGGCTTTCAGTACTAGACAACGTCTCCTGTTCGTTGAATGTGTGTTATGTTCAATTAGAGAGCCGTTGGTTGCCACCCAGGTATGTGTGCCACTACTGCACTGGTAGGGTCAGCATGTCTTGCTGTTTGTCAGTGTGCTTCATAGATATCATAGCTGGGTAGGACTCTCTTGCCTCAATCCTTTGGAAGTTTGTATAGTGCTTTCGGGTACCATAGTCCTCAGGGAGAAGACAGTTCCAGCTCAGGGTGTTCTGGGCCCTGTTTTGGAAAGGAATCATGTCTTTAGTAATAGGGACTTAGCTTCCACCTCTGGTGGGTAACCAAATGCAGCAGCAATAGGCTGTATGTTTTGAGAGTCTCTTGGACATCCCTGGCCAGCACTCAAAAGGGGGCTTCTCACATTTGGTACTATGGTTTTTGTTAGGTAGTCTCTGGCTATTGGTAGGAGTCCCATCAGCCTAGATTAGAAAAGATCATTATACACACACACACACACACACACACACACACACACACGTGTGTATACATATATTGTATATATGTATACATATATATGTAATGATCCTTACACACACACACACACACATATGCATGCACGTACACACACACACACACACACACACACACACACACACACACACACACGCGCACACACACACGTAGATTTGGTTACGGAGTTACCTATGTTGTAGCTTTGCTGTATAAACAGTTGCTACCATGATCCCTGTGGCTTTCTCAGGCACCCTCACTGTTCTTTCATGCACCTCTCTGTCCTCCGCGTTACCTTCCCGCCTTCCCTAAAGAGTTCCTTCCCACTTCCCTGTCAGACCACTTGTATCCTGCTGTTCCCCTTTACCTCCCTCCCCTTCTGTGTATGCCTCCTTCCCTTCCCCGGGAGCTCCCCCTTCCTGTTTCCTGATCCAGTCATCTGTACCCTGCCATCCTCTCTACTGAGTCTCAACTCCCCTATCCTGAAAATGGTTTGATACATTTTAAATTCAAATATTCAAGTACATTGTTTCCTTCTTTCTTTTTATGCCCTCTAGCTCCTCTCACCTCCCCTCACTCCATCTTCTCCCATGCCTCCCTACTCTCAAAGTCATAGATTGTTCTCTTTTGATTATTATCATGAGATATACACATACGTATGTATACTCCCTCACATGCGCGCGCGCGCACACACACACACACACACACACACACACACACCTCACTGAGTCTGCTTTTGGTGTGTGTGTGTGTGTGGTTTCAGTGCTGACCATTTTGTACTGGGTAACCAATTAGGGGCTCACAGCTTAGAAAGACTAATTCTTTCAGCAGACATTAGTTGTCCGTAGGTGGGGCCCCATGAGATTTTCCCTCTTCTGTGTTAGCATGTCTACTGATCTTGTAATTCTTCAGTCCTGCCTCTTACTTTTTGATAATAAGAGGTATTTTTTCTTTAAGACACTGGCTGCATTTTTGTTGTTGTTGTTGATATTATATCTCGTAGTTAGGAGACAGGCTTCTGACTCTCATCCCCTAGCCTGCCAGTTTCCTCATTGGGGGCTACTATAGGTGTTATGTATTTTTCTAGAGATATTCTGTGTAGTCACAGCTATGCTAATAATCAGCTTTACTTGAAAAAGCACCCGGACAGCATCACATGAAAACTCTCTATTTTGTGGCTTTTGATTTGCTTTATTGAATGTCAACATATACCTTGCACGGTATTCCTCATTATTAGGTCAAGTTTCCTCATGGTGGGTATTTTGATTGTTAATATCTAAGCATAATAGCAAGAGAATAGTGTTATGAATATCCTTATGTGTATGTAATATCTTGTAAGCATTATCTCTTGGATAAGTTTCTAATAGTGGGACTATTAAATCAAAGGCTATTACTTAAAAGCCATTATGGGTAAGTGGGTGGGGCTTTGTGGTACACTCTTGTAATTCAGGTACTTGGAGGCTGAGGCATCAACATCTTGAAACTAAGGTCAATTTTTTAACTGCACTCTTGCAGAAAATAAATAAAGTTGTTATTAACCTTTTTACTAAAATTTTCACATTTTTGTTTCTTTTTTCTTACTGATTTCTGTTGGCATTGGTTTGTAGATGCTGTCTAGACACTATGACATAATTTTGATCATGGATATAGTTGTTACTATTGCTTTATGCAACTTGCTATTTGTCTTATCACTTTTCTTAGCAGCGTTTAATCATGTAGAATTAATTTTGTATATGTATATTTATGTGGTGTGCATGCATGTGTGCACTTGTGTGTATACTAATTTTCATGCGCAGTGGTGTGAATGAGAATGGCCCCCGTACGCTCATAAATTCCACCTAGTTGGTGGAACTGTTTGGGAAGGATTAGGGTGTGTGGCCTTGTTGGAGGTGTGTTGCAGGGCTGGTCTTTGGTGTCTCATAGCCTTCTGCTTCTCCACTGTGCTCTCTGTCTTCTGTCTGTGCTGTGCTATGGTGAGATGCGAGATCTCAGCTATCATGCTGCCATGTCTTCATTTCCTTGTCATGGGTTCTGTAACGTTCTGGAACCAGAAGTCCAGCTGCTCAGCAGTTTCCTTTATAAGTTGCCTTGGTCCTGTTTTATGACAGCAATAGAGAAGTAATGAATGCAGGGTGTGTGTGTGTGTGTGTGTGTGTGTGTGTGTGTGTGTGTACAGATGCTGGAAGATGAAACAGGACATTGGCTTTGTTCCTCGATTGCGCTCCACTTCATTTATCAGGGCAAGATCTTTCCTTGATCCCACAGCTCCCTAACTCTCGCCATTCTAGATAGCCAGCTTCTCCTAGGGATCTCTCTCTCTCTCTCTCTCTCCCCCTCCCTCTCTCTCTGGATTGGGGTTGCTGGAGGCCTGGTTTTTACAGGAGTCCCAAGGACACCAATCCTGTTCTTATGCTAATACAGCAAGTCCTTGCCCTCACAGACTTCTCCCCAGCCTTGTGTTTGCCATTTTGTGTGTATTGTGTAAATTCAACTCTTTCATTGAAGGTTTATGTCTTCTGCTAATCTGTGGGATGAGAAGGACCCTCCTTACTCCCAGTCCCAAGTACCGTCTCATCTCCATCCAGCTGTTGGTGAGGGGTGAGGATGACTGGAAGCCATGGCCTTTTCAGGGCAGGGAGCTCAGACCGTGATTGTATTCACACTTGTTCAGGGTCTCACTGAGGCCCCTGCATAGGGTTAGATCACTCTGAGTGGTGAGGCAGTCCAGGAAGTGCTTGATCTCATAGGAGCGGGGCCCTATCTGTAGGGGTGAAGAGGCAGGACAGGCAGGGACTTGCTGGAAGGCAGGCTGGGCAGGCCACTACCCATGGCATGCCCTGTAGCTGAGGCCACTGTTACACCTGTGGCAGTAGATGCCATCTGAGCCATTAGACCTGGATGCCCCTAGCAGCAGGTACAGGGGTGGCCACTGAGGGTGTGTGTATGCATTGCAGCCTCCGAGAGGCGTGGCAGATGTAAGAGCAAGGAGGAGTAGAGAAAGAACTGTGGACCATAGCAGCCCTTTAAGTGCTGGGAAATCGCGTTTTTATTTGTTATTAGTAATTTAGCAGATTGATTTTGTGTGTATTTGTATATGTTTGTGATGTGTGTCAGTGGCTTTTGTTTCCAACAGCAAAAGCTGAGATTATAAAAACGAATTCAGTTCTGGGCCTTCCGTGTCGAAACCTTTGTTCACTTTGCTATTCTGTTCATTGCAATGAAAAAGGAGAAATTAAAATTTTTCTATGTAGCCCGTCTTCATGAAAGATGTTAAAGATAACCAGTCTCTCCCCAGTGAAATATTGTGACACAGTGTGACACCGTCGCTCAGCTCTCACTGACGGATTTTCCCATTGTCCCTGTAGCCATGAGCCAAATACCATGTACTCCCAATTCCCACGACTCTGTTCACATCTGCCCAACTCCTTCACAGCTTTTAATGCATTGTTTGTATTATTAATATAAACACCCTTTACTGTTTCTATTTAACACCAATGTAAGAAATCGTTCCTTATAGCTGCGGATAAATGGTGAAAAATTAGAAGAGCTTTTATCTGAGAGAGCTGTACAGTTTCGGGCCATCCAACGTCGGCTTCTGACAAGATTCAGAGATAAGACTCCTGCTCCGCTGCAGCACCTGGACACCCTGCTGGACGGGACCTACAAGCAGGTCAGTGCCATAGCGGGGCAAATGTGTATTATTAGGTCTGTCTCCTCCTCACCCGAGAGTCGGGCTCCAGAACACTGAGATGCTGAACAGCATGGTTAGCATGGCTGTATGGGGTTTTTTTTTTGTGTGTGTGTGTGGCCTGTAATTATTCCTTTTCTTCTCCATTTTCCCAAGAAACTACCACGTACCATCAGTATTTGTATGATTATAATGAAGGCGTCAGCCTTCTTGTATCTTCTTGGGTTTCTACATGGTATCACTACTTTGTTTTTAAAATAACATTGGCAGCATTTACAGTCTGAATTCTAAAACTGGAGTTGAGAAAGCTCTAAAACCTGAATATTCCTGTGTACCTGTGATAGGTAATGTAGACATATCCACGTGTCACTGCCTGAGCTCCCCCCAGTGGTGACATTCTAGAGAACCAGCAGGATGGTGCCAGCAGGATATGGGCATCCAGTAAAACCCTGCTTGCCGTTAGGTTTGGCTGCTTTTAATTTCCTTCCTTTCTCCCCTGTGCTTCTCTGTTCCCACGCACACTTCCTTGGCCACTTGTCTGTTCCTCCTTAAGCATCGTCCTAGATGTACACTAACACTTGGAGTTGAAAATGGAGTTAGAATGGATACAGAAAATGTGGTACATTTACACAATGGAATACTACCCAGCTATTAAAAACAATGACTTCATGAAATTCACAGGCAAACGGATGGAACTATAAAATATCATCCTGAGTGAGGTAACTCAGTAACAAAAGAATAAACACGGTATGTACTCACTGATAGGTGGTTATTAGCCCAAAAGTTCGGAATACCCAAGATTCACTTCAGAGCCACTGTTGGGCTGAGCGTGAGGTCCCAGATAGAGGAGTTGCAGAAGGGACTGAAGGAGCTGAGGGAGTTTGCAGCCCCATGGAGAGAGCAACAGTGTCAACTGGCCTGACCCCCTGATGCTCCCAAAGACTGGACCACCAACCAAAGAATACACATGGAGGAACCCATGGTGCTGGCCATATATGTGGCAGAGGAGGGCCTTGTTGGCCATCAGGGGGAGGAGAGGCCCTTTGGACCTGAGGGTGTTAGATGCCCCAGTTATAGGGGAATTCCAAGGAGGGAAGATGAGAGTGGGTGGGTGGGGTAATACCCTTATAGAGGCAGGGGAAAGGGGAGGGGATAGGGGTTTCCAAAGGGGAAATCTGGAAAGGGGGAAACATTTGAAATGTAAATAAAGTATAAAAAAATACACAAACAAGGATGGAGGTGTTGCTACACACTACATTGGGAATGGATTAGATGAAGCTTCCTTATCAGCCCCCTGTGCATTCCTCTGTTGAGGGACATCTGGGTTGTTTCCAGCTTCTGGCTATTATAAATATGGCTGCTATGAACATAGTGGAGCATGTGTCTATATTACATGTTGGAGCATCTTCTGGGTATATGCCCAGGAGAGGTATAGCTGGGTCCTCAGGTAGTATTATGTTCATTTTTCTGGCGGTCCGCCAAACTGATTTCCAGAGTGGTTGTACCAGCTTGCAATCCCACCAACAATGGAGGAGTGTTCCTCTTTCTCCACATCCTCGCCAGCATCTGCTGTCACCTGAGATTTTTATCTTAGCCATTTCGACTGGTGTGAGGTGGAATCTCAGACTTATTTTGATTTGCATTTCCCTGATGACTAAGGATGTTGAACATTTCTTTAGGTGCTTCTCAGCCCTATGAGTTTCCTCAGTTGACATTTCTCTGTTTAGCTCTGTTCCCCATTTTTTGATAGGGTTATTTGGATCTCTGAGTCTAACTTCTTGAGTTCTTTGTATATATTGGATATTAGCCCTCTATCGGACATAGGATTGGTTAAGATCTTTTCCCAATCTGTTGGTTGCCATTTTGTCCTATTGACAGTGTCCTTTGCCTTACAGAAACTTTGTAATTTAATGAGGTCCCATTTGTCTATTCTTGATCTTGGAGCATAAGCCATTGGTGTTCTGTTCAGGAACTTTTCCCCTGTGCCCATGAGTTCGAGACTTTTCCCCACTTTCTCTTCTATTAGATTCAGTGTATCTGGTTTTAT